>JACGCL010000008.1:1200000-1800000 GCA_014925845.1 Crassisporium funariophilum
CCATCCGGCTCTCCTCTGATGTTATGATCTTAGACGATGTAATTCATCCCTTGATTTACCTGCTTACCACCATTTCTCTTCGCCAACCCCATCACCCCCCTCTGATCTCCGAGCCCCGCAATGGTTTCGACATGCTGCTGGTATACTGACTCAAGAAATGCATCTTCTCTTCATTGCCCCGAGTATCCCGAGTCGAAGCTCCCCCCAAACCTCCACATGTATACCGACACCCTCGTCTTAACCTCGAGACGCTCTTCGACCCCCAAATCTCCCTCGACTTCCCTATGGGCCAGGGTGCACAGCGTCGCACTGTATCCTTTACGACTACAGTATTATATTAGTTTGCCTTGATTTTAGTATTTCGCCACTGGCTTGGTTGTGGCTGTTTTTTCTTGCATATACATTTACTCTAGAGCATCGAGAATCAGAAAGCTGTGATCAGTATTGCTTCCGTTCGCTCTGGAATTTAGCCCCAACGTTCCACCTCGGCTGCCATATTATACGGTTTCAAGAGTTGTCAGTTTTTGAAGAGAGAGAGAGAGAAAACCAAAATTGGATGGAAGTAGGCATGTACTCGGTTCATGAGTAGATCACAGAAGACAACCGCGCCATCGCCATCACCGAATTGGGTACTGAGCGTAAACCAATTACAGTCACACGGACTAGAGGACACAGCCGGGTAGTATCAAAGGTATATAACAATCACACGAGCAAGTGTTGTTATGTAACTCTGCAAGTTGCGACCTATTGTCTTCTTGCGCGCTGCTGTAGAGGGTACCACCTAAGTTCTCGAACTTCAACGCCCATCTTCGCCCACAGGCGAACATATTTGATAGGCAAGGTTCACGGTTCGCGATCTTCGGAGAGAACTCAACCATGGTGTCCAAAGTTACCTTCAAACCCGACCAGTCCTATGGTGCGTATTCCGAGCGCGTTTCATACAGTCGGTTCGGAGGTTGAAGCAGGTACTCTCACTGGCTAGATATCCAGTCTTCGACGGACTCATACAAATTCACCGTTTCTGTGTGCAAGAACAAGATTGTGGATGAGAGCCTTTCCATTTCTACACCCGTGCACTCGGCACCACATGTAAGCACGCGCAGATCATTTCGTATTGCAACTAACATAGGATACTTACAGAATCCCGACATCGACAGCATCTTTCAGTCTCTCTTGAAGTCAAATTCACCCCCAACTCCTGAAGAATCTTTGAAAATAGAGAATTACCGCACGCAATGCCTCGCACTGGTGGCGGGGCAAGGCGTTTCGGAGCAGGCATGCGATACGCTTCGATCTGCAATCATGATAATGTTGGATGAAAGGCCACTAGGCGTACCTGCGATACCCAACAAGCACCCAGAGAACCCCGTTATAGATATGTGTCGAGCGCTTGGGCAAAAGCGCTACACCATCGCCCTCGCGCAGCAGCATGTCCAATCCTGTGACGCCATTCTTTCCCAATTGCGTTCTATCCCGGCCGAAATATGGATTGAAATCTTCCTATATTGTTTACCTGCCATACGGAAACCGGACGCGAAGCTGGCACCAATGCTACTCTGTCAAGTATGTTCAGCGTGGCGAACAACAGCATTTGAGGATTCGCGACTTTGGGATACATTGGTGTTACCGTTCAAGATCAAAGTCAAAGAGCCGCCTACCCAGGCACCAACGATAACACCGGTCTCATGGCCAAACCGAGCCAAGAAACTTCTAGGTGGCTCAAAATCAACTTCCCTCGCCCCCCCAGTGACGCCGGTGGACCCATTGTTCTGTCTGATGAATATTTGGGCTGAGCGCTCAAAGTCCCGTCTGATTTCATGCACGTTAGAAGTCATCGAACGCGACCAATACGTCGCTGACCTCGACCCTGCCATCATGACCGCCATCTTGCACCATTCGCAGCGGCTTCGCGAACTGTCGCTCAGTTTCTTCTCCAAGGCTGATCTTTCAGCGCTGTTCAATTGCGCCGACCATGGCTACTTCGATAACCTGGAAGCTTTGACACTCAAGATGGGGGATTTTACAGTGTGGTCAGACTCGCTTTTTGCTTGGGCACTAGCACCTCAACTGCGAAAGGTGAAACTCTTAGTCAATTCTTACAACCTTGCCAAAATCGTGCTGCCTTGGTCACAACTTACACACGTCAACCTCCTATCATGCCCACTCGCGCCTGCTCCATTAAACGTACTGCTCCGCAAATGCGAAAAATTGCAGGAGGGTGCGTTCTCTGTGCTTGCCAATCGAGGCACACAGAACAATCATGTTGAAGACCCCGCTCTGGTTACACTGGTTGACCTTCGAACCTTAGCTTTACAGATTTTAGATCCGGAAACAAAGTGTCTGCGAGGCTTGATACTTCCATCCTTGACCACGTTTCACCTTGGCCGGTATAAAACGTTAAATAACTGGAGCATTCAATGGACGGGGTCCGACCTCGTTTCTCACAATTTGCAAAACCTCCGCAAATTGACTCTATCGAATATCTATTTACCTGTTGACAAATTTCTGACTCTTTTTCGAATGACCTCATCTTTGGCAACGCTCATCGTCGACATGGAATACAGAGAAGACGAGTGGGCAGCTTTCATCAAGGGTCTAGTCGTTCACTGCAATGACACGACCCTACCGTGTCTCCCGAACCTCAAGTCTTTGACTTTGTGTATAAAACACATTGCATTCCCTTCCACCGGATTTGTTAAAATGATCGCTTCGAGATGTAATGTCGACGTAAAATCCGCCAATATCTCTCCCATCAGAAACGTGTGGCTGAGGTTCCTCTACGATACCGAATTGATATATCGCTTACCACAGCTCCTCGCCACATACATTGAAGAAGGTCTGGTCTTCTCTGCAACCGACATGTCTTCTGGGACTTCAGTTGTCGTTCCTCTGGCCTTAGAGTGGTAGTCCGGACTACGGCCGACCCCAACCATCATCATTGTCATCTGCGGTTACGACTATATTCAAACGCCTTATCGTTCGAAAAAATTATTGCCGACTTGGCGCCCGCAGGATTGTGTACATTTCCTCTCGGGCACGCTGTCACCCCGAAGCTCCTCACTATGCTTATCATGCTGACTATCAAGTCTATGGCTTGGTTGATTTGCACTATTTTTTTTTGCTCGCATCCTTATCACGACGTTTGTAAAATAAATCTATTCTTGGCGGTTCGGATCTTCTATTTATAGATGAGCTCAATTTCAGACACTCTGGTACGTTCTCTAGTACATTCTGGTCTGAGAGAGGGTCTACAACGGTACCGACTACGCCTGATATAGCCGCGAGGAGCGGTACATTAATGCATATCTTCCGAGCGTCAGATGGGCGTGCATTTCATGTGCTACCTACCACACCGATTTTACCGGAGTACGCAATGACGTCGACTGCGATGCATTAAGACCAGCAATCGATCGATACATTCTGTAGTTGTCATTCAGACTCGTCCAGACTCACACAACCTGATCACAGAATTTATGACACACCTTATAGCAGATTTTTCTAGTCCACGACCAATTCAGCCATGGAGGTCACCTCGAGGGTGTTCAGATGCGTTGTGAAATGTTGTTAGACCAGTGTCTGGCAGGTAGAAACTGTTTTTGGAAGTCTATCTCAATACGCACTTATATCCGCGAGACTCAAACTAGTTCGATGTCTTAGATTCGCCAGCCCCACCTCGCGTGGCTTTTGAAGCATATAGTTACTTCCAATAAAGTTATCCGAAACATATTGTATAGTTTTTGAAAAGAATAGCCTCCGTTGCATACTCATGCTATTTGGTGTCAGCAAGGAGCTAGGACATGAATTGCTTACATAGGGGGGCCAATAGGATAATGATAAACACTCTGAAAAGCTCCCCACCGACGTCGTCTCATTCCTTCTATCACACCAGGGCTCGTATACAGAGGTCTTTCGAAAGTCTCGTGAGTGTTTCAGAACCTCATGTTGAACACGACTAACAGTTGTGTCATAGGTGCTTCTGCTGTGAAAGTTTCTTGCGCGTTTGGTATCCCAGCCTTGTCCGTCCGAACTTCCTTCCCTTTCAAGTCTTCAAGTCGTCTGACGTTTGTAACAAAACACAGTGCTCATGTCGAAAAAGATATCGACGGCGTCCAATATCTCATATCATCCACCCATCGGGACCTTGATAGATGGCAACGCTCTTCAACTTGTCGAGATCCTAGGAGTAGGCGGGTATGGCGTCGTATACCGAGCAATAGATGCCTACTCCTGGCAATGTCCGCGGTCGTACGCCGTCAAGTGCTTGACAAGTGCTCGTGGCCTGTCCTCCATTCGTCGACAACTCCACCTACGCGAAATTACCCTTCATCAGATCGCCTCAGCACACCCAGGCGTAGTCACTCTCCACCGCGTCGTTGAGGACCATGATTACACATTCATCATCATGGATTATGCTCCGGACCACGACCTCTTCACCCAGATATTACAGCAGAGTCGTTATCTGGGGGACGATACTCTCATAAAGCACGTCTTCTTGCAGCTGCTTGACGCAGTACAATACTGCCATTCCTTGGGTATCTACCATCGCGACCTGAAACCCGAGAATATTCTCTGCTTTGACCATGGTTATCGAATTGCCATCACCGATTTCGGTCTAGCGACCACGGAGAAATCCAGTGAAGAGTATCGAACCGGCAGTGTTTACCACATGAGTCCAGGTATGTGTATTGTGATATAATGCAGCTCTTGCTCATAGACGGCTGTTATACAGAATGTCAGGCGGCCGAGTCCGAAGATATATCTGCGTACTCACCATTGCATAACGACGTGTGGTCACTGGGTATCATTCTCCTCAACCTGGCAACTGGACGAAACCCATGGAAATCTGCGACGCCCGACGATCCTACCTACCAAGCGTATCAGCGTGATCCACAGCAATTCCTCACAAGTGTCCTTCCTATATCAGACGAACTTAACGAGATTCTCATTCAAGCATTGGAGATCGACTGGACGGAGCGGATGTCTGTCGACGACCTTCGCGATGCTATCGAGAACATCGACAGCTTCTACTCCGATACCGTCATCTTTGAGGGTAGTCTTGCTCGCTGTCCTTGGGAAGCCGGCATCGACCTCGGGAACGGGACACAGCATGAACCTTTCGTCCACAAACGACCGGTACCTGACATCCCGGATGGCGTTGAACCATACAGCGTTGTCTCCATGTCAGCGACTGGTTCTGCTTACAGGAGCCAAGCCTCCGTGATGGACGAGATGCTGGAAGAGACTTCCTTGCAGGACTACCCTCTCTATGATCATCGTCAGGACGCTATGGGTGTATATGACGATGACGAACGTTGCACACCGTACAACACATCCGCTAGATCGTCTTACTCGTCCGATCCTTCATCTCCTGCTACCCCGAGCAGCTTCCACGATGGCCATAACTTTGCTCATGTGAACCTCAAAGTTGACACGGCTTACGGTCGACAAAGATATCACGATATGGAGACCACCACTTTCCCTTCGTTCTGGAGCCCATCGACGGAAGACGAAGATGACAACCGCTTTGCTTCTTCGGTTTTCTTGGCGACACCAGCTCCAGAGAACAAGCTCTCCTTCGCTGACCCAGGTACTTCATATTTGGATACACGAACCATGAGGAACAGATATCCTTCGCCGACCACATCGGTGTATCTGACGGAAGAGAGACCGCCCTTCTCTAGATGGTCCTCAGATTCAGACAGCATCGGCTCCGTTCACAGCTGCCAGCTATCAGTTGACGAATGCACGTTTGGCTCTTCGGATTTCGTTGACGTCGAGTGGCCGGAGTCTCATGTTGTTCGAGGCGGTTCAAGACCCATCGACATCCAGCACGGGAAGGGTGTTGCAGGCAAGGCGAAGGGCCAGAATCTCTTCAATTCCATGCGATTCTTTCCTCGTTCTTCCGGAAGCTCTTGGCTAAACCCCAAGACCTCATCACGACATGTCATTCCGGATGCCCGCCAACCTGTCAGTTCTCCGCCCGTACCACCGAAGCCCTGGTATGACCCGTCGTATCCGACCAAAAACACACATAGCGGGGCACGCTTGACAAATCGTGGTCGTTGATTCAACCTTTATCGATCGCATGGGTTGTTCAGGTCAATTTTTGGAGAGCTTGATCATCGCGATATCCGGGAAGAGGGAGAGTTTTGTTTTCTAGACGTATATATAGTCCATCTATCTTTCATTTGGTTCACGCGGTACTGGGTTAAGGGGATGCGCATCTGTAGAGTGACACACACGTACATTCTTTTGTTATCATGTTTTGTTGGGCATATTATCATTTTTGTCAATTTCTGCACTCTGTTTCTCGTGATCAGAATGATCCAAAGCAGCAACGATTCGGGGTTATGTTTTTATACGCGCAACCATTGACGATGATTTGCAGCTTCGATTCTCAAAGCCGATATTTTGAGATTCTCCGTAATCCGTGATCAGCCCGTGGCTCTAGTAAGTACCACGCGCCAATCATCCAGAAGATGGCATATCTTGAATATAGAAAGCATGGTTGTGTCGGTTGCAGTTACAGGAAGTGAGAGGCGAAGAGTCCAGTGAGGAGGTTGTTTGACACAAACGGGATTGCCTTCTCAAATAATCTTCACGTGGGACAACTACAAATCCATTTCATCCGAGTTCAGCCAACATACCATCCACCGCCGAGAGCTATGGCTTCGTCCACTACCGCATCCCAGGAACAGCTCAAGGCAAACAGAGTACCATTATCCTGGAGAGACGGATGCTCTGCGTACGTGTTCTAAACATTGAGCTTCTTACTCTTCGCTGACCTACATTCACAACATACTTTCTCAATTATGATTCTCATCACTCTAACAACATCTACATGGTGCTCACGCTATGAAATCTCTTTGAACGATCATTGGATACCCGACCCGAACCAACGAACCCTATCTTCGCGTTACCTTGTGTTATACTCTGGTCATCGTTAATGCAGACTACTCATCCCTCTCAACGTCTGCCGCAGAAGCAATAATTACAAAGTATGGGAGTGCGACCACGAACGTCATACCTATGAGAAGTGCGTCTATGTTTCCCTTCCCTTCACTCTTCATGGTCACTGACTATCCATTGTGTTCTGCAATTATAGGTGCCAATATGATGAGTACGTTCGTTTCTTCATTCCAATAGTTGGTTGTTGATATATAAGTTCTCCAGTTATGTGCGGCGGATGAAGGAACTTTCAAAGCAGAAATTGGCGGCAGCAGAGGAGGCGGCCGAGTAGTTTTGTCAACGCCATACCAGTCAATGGAATAGATATTCTCGGTCTCGACGCATGAAAGCGGGAGTTCATGGGTGGCGGTTGTTACTGTTATCAAGTAGGTAAATTCGACTTTCAAAGTAATGAATGACCCATCAAGCACTTCCCTTGGCCGTGTATATGAATCGATTCACACGTCTTGATAGAGGGAAACATATGGAAACTTAGCTCCGATGCGACACTTCAAAAAAACTTGTACTCGCCATCGTGACATGACCGTAATAGAAGTCACCTGCTTGCATTCTCACCCGTGACGTTGGGTCATATCTGAAGTGTGTCTCTCTCTTACTGCTACCACTTCCACACTGGTTCGTTTTAATACCAATACATGCGAACCCATCATCAATCGCAGCATGGAGGAAAATATCAGGTCTTGCCTGTAGAGTTGATTCGCAAGGTCTGCCCAGTCTGCCATTCTTCTGGAATATCGTTGCTGAGCCTTTCTAATTGGCGATAGAGTAAGCCTCCAGGATAACGCACATCTGAGTATTGACAAAAGGGTGTTACAGTCTTCTTTTGGGCAAGCGATAAGCAAGCAGCTGTTCCTACAATGCTGCTCGTCTGTCGCTCCGCCCACGCTTGGCTACAACCTCTCCTTTACCATTCAATCGAGTTTACGACGTCATCTCAGTTGTCCAAATTTGTTTCCACTCATGACATTCCCAATGATCCTATAGAAACCCGCTTTAGTCTCGTTCGAAACATGTTCATCGGTCGGACACCCACAAACCAGGGCGATCTCCGGTACTCTTCCTCAAACTGGCCACTCACTGTTGTTTGCCGACTTCTGTGGTTATGTACTTCTTTGAAGCACTTGACTCTTTTGGACCTAGACCAAAACGTGTGGCAGCTTTTAGAACACTCCATCCCAGGTTCCCTTGAGTACCTAACCTTAGGCCCGATACACGGCCCCTTTCGTGCTCAAAACTTACGTCAGAAGCCCAGCCTGCGACATTTCACGAGTGCGCAAACTTACATGCGGGACGACGAGGTACTAGACATTGTGTGCTATCCATCCCTTCGTACCTTTCGGCGGATATCTTTCGGGAATAGCATGGCACAACTCTGGGCTGTCGACCAGGTCGCGTGTGTTTCGAAAACACAGACGTTGGATAAGTTGGAGATTGTGATTTGTGGTGAACCTCAAATTACGTCTCCAGCTTGGATTGTTGCGCAAAGGAACCTAGAGGAAATGACGGATGATGCGAGGATTGTAATCCGGCAAGATGTAAGGGACTGGATACGCATCGTATATGAAGAGCATCAAGAATATCTGGACTCTTTTCGGGGTACGTTTACTTGCATCATCACATACATTCGTTCACTGATTTCGCATTCTAGTGGCTCAGATGACTTGAGCTTTTTGATCATCGTGCCTTCTCTAGCTTGTCTCCCGAAATAGACATAGCTTATAGCAATGTGATGCTTTTGGAAGATGTCCTTATTCCTCGACGGTCAAACGGGGAACGGAGATGGCTCAAAAGTTTGTATCTGGGAGTGCCCCAATGTAAGTCTCTACTTTCAGTATTCTCATATACTATTCACATAACTTCACATGGTATTGCCTTGCTTTTCATCTAGCTTGACAGACTGGACTAAATAATCGGCTAAGCATTGGTTGAAGTCGTTTAGTGATGGTGTTGAGAATGGAAACGAAACCAAGCATGATGAAGCAATGTGTAAGCCCGCAGCCTTCCCTTCAGCTTACAACACTAAGACGCGCCTTAACGCGCCTCACATATCACCCACTCTCGATCATACCATCACATGACGAGAGATCTAAAGTTTTCATCTCACCTTACTTGCAAAATGTTCTTTTCAACGACGCTGTTGTCAAACTGTTGTTTGCAACAACGGAGACCAAGATCAAACAGTTTGGTGTTTCAACTTTGGTCAAGGATTGGACACACTTGCACTTTAAACATAAGTCAAACTGGTGCGAGTCTGAATCTCCGGAAACGCAATCGATGAGACACAATGTCATTTGGGCTGGATCTCTATCTCTACTGGATCTTCTGTCTTGATCCTGCTATATAGCACTCCGTGATTTCCTTGAAGAGTGTACATCCTTGTCTTTGTTGCCCCACTCTCTCTATTTGACTGCTTCATCAGGAAAAAAACTTTTGCCCCAAGTTGCCCCGGGAAAATATTGTCACAACTGGGAGCTACTGTACTCTACAGGAGAGTGATGGGACAACCTGGGGCACCTAGGACAACCCAGGGATTTCTTAGGCCTTCTTATGAGTCCATATCAAATTCAGATTTTCCTAGGACTTGCCTACAGTATTCATAGGGCAATTCTAGGGCATCTGAGAGTTGCCCAAGTTTATCTCATATTTCTTATTGTTCTTCATTCATATATAACAAAATATATTATAGTCTACTATTAATACAGAATATTAGACAGTACTATTGTACCTATTCTATTCTAATAACTACTTTAATTGACGGTGATGAGGACATAGGAGGCCTAGCACATGGGCATTGAGTCCAGCAATCCCAAATAGATGCCATAGGAAGCTTGATGCATAGGTGTCAAGTTCTTAAACACGGGTGGGTGCCAGTGGTTGTAAATGGGTGTGATGTGTGCGGGTTGATGGGGCTTGTGAGGCCGGGGAAGGCAATGGCCGCGGGAAGCGCAACACACACGCCTTGGTAGTGATCTGCAGGGGTTCCAAGACGCGCGCGGGTTTGACCCGGGGTCTGGTGGGTGAGGGTTGGGGTCCAGGATTATAGACCCTCTCAATACCGCAACCTGTGGAAGCGGTGTTTGTGGGTATGTGTGGGTATGAGTCTATAAATATATATTTGCCAACCAAAGTTGGCCGACCATTTGGCCAACCACTGATTGGGCTGAACCAAAACCTGAAAAAAACAAATCTACACATCTACACAAAGGTACCCCAAGAATACTGTGTGTGCAACACAAGAGATTCTCAGTGTACTCATCTACTCTTATCCATGGAGGACACTACCCAAAAACTCAAATGGACTTGGAATCCTGCTCCCATCAACCCTGGCAACACAGAGGCTACTTGGCTCAAACAGGCACGTCAGCAAAAGAAGCAGCACCTTGCTGACAAGGCTGGCAACCCTGAGAAATAGGGTAGAAATTCTAAATCTAGCACAGACAAGGCAGATAATCACCGCCTATCAGTCAAAGATGTAGAAGATGAAAACATAGTGAAAGCAACTCACCACCCAAAGGCTAAGAACAGACAACATATCCTTGAATCCAGCAATGAAGACAACAAGATCACAATTTTGGATCACCCATTAAAGCCCCAGCCCAAAGCACCAGCAACGAGAAAGCCCACAGCCAAAGTTGAGGAATCCGGAGACTCCAACAAAGACCTGGAAAAACCGGAAGAAGACGCTAATTCTGAGCTGAGTGAGAGACACTTGATATCTGGATCTATAGAAGCACTGATCATTGTTCCAGAATGCCTGATGAATGATTGGAACGCACCTTTTACGTGTTCTCTGAGCATATCCCTGATGTGGTTCATATTAACAGCCAATGCATGCACATCTTCAAGTGTATTGCAAAGTACTGCATGGGGAAAGGCAGAAACCCAAGACTTGTCAACCGCTATCTTGACAGGGGTGATGCAAAGTCTACAGGAAACTTACGGAAGCATGCCAAGCTCTGTTTTGGCAACAACACTGTTTGAGATGCCAACACAATCAAAGATCTTCCCCAAACACGCAAGATCCTTGGCAAGAATCCCAGTCAGCTAAGAAATGGCTTGTTATCAGCAATTCTTGAACGTGCAGGCAAGTCAAAGAAGATAACATACTCACATACTCACATACACAGCACACAAAGACCAAAACAAAGGCGGAGATTGTGTGATGGGTCCGCAGAGTGCATGCATCCATTCAGTATTGTCTCTGACCGTGGGTTTCTTAGCTTGATGAAGACAGGGAGACCAGGGATGTACATACCTTCTCCCTCAATGGGCTTGCGCAATGTGAAGCAAGTCTTTGCGAGGAGTTGCAAACAGATTGCCAAAATGCTACAGGTATGACATTAGTTTGTTAATCATAGAACAGACATCCTGACTCTTACCTAGGAACACAACGGTTGGTGCATTGCACTTTGGCACCAATGCATGGACCTCACCCAACCACAGAGCTTTTGTTGCAATCACGGTTCACTTTGAGGTTAACGGTGAACCAATATCTATGCTCCTTGATGTTGTTGAGCTTGCCAAATTGCACACTGGCGCTAATCTTGCTGCCGCCTTTGCTGATTTATTAAAGGAGTTTGGAATCTATAACAAGGTATGAATTCAGCAAATGGGAGCAAGAAATGAGACTCACTTTTCATTAGATTCTTGGTGTTGTGTGCGACAACACAGCAAACAATGATACCATGATTGAGCACATGCAGGACCTGTTGCCCAACTTCCCGGGTGCCCCCAACCAATTGCGCTCCTTTGCCCACATCCTCAATTTAGCCGCAAAAAGTATTATTCAACCATTTGACTTACCAAAGCACAATGCCGACACTGCTTTGACTGAAGCCGCCAAGGAGCTTGCAAAGCTTGGTAAAAACCTTGATCATGAAGAGGAAGAGTTGCGCAAGAGCGCCGCGGAAGAAGCTGGGGAGGATTTTGTTGAAGAGGATGACAACAAAGGGTGGGTGGACAAAACCGCGCTGATGACCAACGAGGAGAAGGAAGAGTGGGAAGAGGAAGCGACGTCAATGCGGCTGATGTTGGTCAAGGTAAGTTGACCTTGTCCTGTGTGAACACAGCTAAGCTAATCAATGACATGTTGCTTCAGCTGCGCAAACTGGCATTTGCTATCATGAATGTGTTTGAGGGTCTGGTCATTTTCCACCATTGCTCTTTTTTACCATTGCTGACCAGTTTTGTAGAGATGAATGTACAATCAGCATTCTAGATGAAAAAATTGTGAAATTTAGCAGGTTCAAGATGCAGCAGGAACAAAGAGATGCACAATATCACTCTCATGGATGTTGTATGATCCTACATAATGGACTGAGGTCCTCATAAACAGAGAAAAAGATGTTGGAAGGGTTCTGTGGGAAAGGCTTTCAAGTTGGATTGACGACAAATTGCCAACAAGGATGTGGATGTTGTGCATGAGTGTGATATTAAACCGTCTTGTTAGCAGCCAATCACTGTGATCACCCAAATTAGGCAACCACTGTGGTATTTGTACAAGTTGATATTCAACCTGTTTAGCAATCTGAAGTAGGTTTTTTTCTAGCCCGGGTTAGGTTGATTTTCAATGGCGGTAGGTTGAGTTTGAGTAGGGAGTAGGTTGCTGTCGCTTAGGTTGATTCTCAATCTAACATGGCCAAAAGCATCCTATTTCAAAATTCAGCTGTTGGAGATGAATTTCTGTCAGTATGTGGTTGTTTTTCATCTCTGTAATCCAGCGCCTCATAGGTTGAGATTCAACAATATCTGTAGGTTGATTTCCAAGCTAGATTAGATTTAAAATCAGTCTGCAGTCGGTATCACATTTAATTAGATTAAAATAGATTACACATTATAAACCAAATAGTAATCGACTGTAACAACAGTATATGGGTATATGTGAGTGCCAAACATATCAAAGGGTGCTGTAGTAAGAGCAGGACGGAATAAATGAGTGTTGAACGAATAAAGTGGGCTGTAAAGACAGTGGGGGGGTATCAAGGTTAGACAAATAGGTAACAAAAGTGGGGACTGTATCAATGCTCCGGGCCCAGGAATACACGCAGATTTTTGTCGAGGAGCTGGGATTGCGCGGCTGCGGCCTGGTTCAAGAGGTTTCTCAGAGGGATGACAGTGACAGATGACAGTGAGAAACGGCATACTGTGGTAATTGGTGTTCATCAATCTTGTCATCAGTCATCAATGTCTTTCTCGTCACTCCCACCATCCTTGTCTCTGTCACTCTGACCCACCTCTTCCTCCTCAGACATGTCCTTGTTGCTGTCGGAAGGAGCTGCCTGACATTTACCCTTACCATTTGCCTTAGCTTTTACCTTTAGTGATGTGCCGGCTTTGGCCTGGAGGCCAAGGCCGGCCAAAGCCAGCCGCCAAAAGCCAGGCCAAGCCGAGCTTTTTGCATGGCTTTTGAAAGCCTGTGGCCTTGGCTTCAATTTTTGAAAGCCGTGAGCCGTGGCCTGAGGCCGTGGCTTCATGCGTGAATTATTCATATGTCAGGTTCTATTTACTTTGGACCTTGGTGCCGTACTATTCAATGGCCGTTCACACTTGTACAAATAAACCGAGGCTTAATCTTGTCCTTTACAGGTTCCCCAACCCTCCGCCAGACTCAATTCCGAGAATGTTGGCTCACATCAGCTCTGATCTCATTGAAACACCATTGCCAATGCTCAAAAGGCACAGGCACAGGAGAAACCAAACAACTTGCCCACCGACACGGCTTCTCATGACAACATCACTGGCACATCAACGGACTCCGGTGGCGATGCCTTGGATCATGCAGTCTTCACTCTAGACATCAAGAAGGAGCTTGAAGACTTGGACAACTTCTCCGATGATGATAAGACCCATTACAACATGGTTAGGGAGGCAGATAAGTTCTTGTGGGATCAATTGGGTGATGACAACGACGGCAATGATGGTGCTGAGAACGGCGACAATATTTTAATTGTAGACTTTGATTAAATGTCCTTGTACACTATTTGAGGTAGTACCAATGATGTTGTGGACTAAACAAGCAAATTGA
The DNA here is from genome assembly GCA_014925845.1 of Crassisporium funariophilum. Lineage (NCBI taxonomy): Eukaryota > Fungi > Basidiomycota > Agaricomycetes > Agaricales > Crassisporiaceae > Crassisporium > Crassisporium funariophilum. Next base: position 1,213,994 of record JACGCL010000008.1, read on the forward strand.
TTGGTCAAGCCGTGGCTCAGGCCAAAGCCAGGCCGTGGCCTGGGGCTTCCGACGGCCTTGGCCTTGGCCTGGGTTTTGCGAGGCCAGAGCTTTCAAAAGCCGGGCCAAAGCCGCGGCTTCCAGGCCAAGCCGGGCCAGCACATCACTATTTGCCTTGCTTGATGTCTTTGTCAATCGTGCTGTCTTAGAAGCTGCAGTCAAGCTCTGCAATGTTGCCTTCCGTTTGACGCCGTTGCCTTGTGGGGTGTCTGTTTGCTTGGCTGTGTTTTCTTTCAGGTATGCCCACTTATCTTGTACCTCAAGAAAACCTTGGTTCACAGCATAACTGTGCTTATCTTTCATCCACTGTCTAGTGATTGCCTTGGTTGCCCAGTTGTTTGTGAACCTAGCCATATCAGGAATGGCTTCACAGACCTAGACACAAGTATGTAGTGTCAATATTTTTCTATTCAGTTGTACAAGCAATGGCTTACCACTTCAAAGAATTGTGCCTTGTCACACATTGGAATCTTGGCCCACTCAAGCTCCCAGTTGAGTCATGCATTCCCGGCAAGCTCTTTGATGATACGCTGCATAAGAAGATCATGAATTGCCGACCCTGATTGTGTGGTCACCAGAGACAAGAACATACCAGGATTGAGGTATACTTTTTACGCCTTTCATTGCAGACACAACTGACACGACATTGGGTTCTGGGTCAATGTCGTCCTCAATACCACCATTTCCTGCAGCATTGGCCAGCTTGCCAGCCAGTGCTGACTTTCCACCTCCGCCTTTTGGAGGGCCGCTAAACCATGATTCCATGTTTGGTAAGTCAACACTTCTTTCATGATTTGGTATCATGGACTTGCCTTCATCTCTAACATCTTTTGGTTCAGGACCTCAAGAGTATTAGTGTTGTCAGGAATATACTCATAAGCGGGTCTTCCTGCAGAACCTGGAGTTGCAACTGTAGCATTGGGCTGATTTTCTTGGGTGCATGAAGTCCTTGGTGTTCCGCTGGAACTGGTAGCTGGAACTGCAGACCTAGCACCTGATTTGCCATGTCTGGGGGTCGACAGTATCTGGATATAGAGGTAGAAGCTGGAGACGGGGCAACTCATTGGATGTCCAACAATGATTTTTTGCCATTATCCGTGATTTTTCCGAGCAATTCAACTTGATTCACGTGCGACGTTGATGTTCATTTACTTGTGTAATCTGAGTGACTTGTTCTCCACTTTGCCAAACTTCAATGTCAGATCTTGCAAAGGGCCTTGTGTATTGCCACTGCTGCAACCAATTTATACCTTGTAAATGAGAACACAAACATTGACAACAAGCCGCCAAACCTTACTCCACCCCCAAGCATTCAACACGGCACTTTGCAGTTCCAGCAACACTCCTTTATGCATTGGATTCTGATGAGATGCATGACTTAGATGGGTTACCGCCTCTGGTGTACACAGACCCTGATGAAGGCATGGACCTGGAGGAAGAAGATATAGCACCGGAAACAAGCTCCAAGGGCATGCCTATGTACAACAAGTCAGAAAATGATGTTGACCTCCGGGCCACCACTCCTGGCAAAAATATAAATACAGGTACCAACAACAAAAATGAAGAGTTGCTTGCCAGGCATTAGAGGCGACCTGTTGATCATTCATGGGCACAGTCTGATCCAGAAGACAAAACATTGTCTGAGAGTGCTGGAGAGCACATGGACAAGGCTCCACTGGCTGAAGGAGAAGATGACAAAGTTTGTGTTGTAGATTGGAATGCGATAGAAAGAGAATGCGGGTTATCTGCCTGGGATAAGTTGGGCAAGGTCTATGAAGCGGATCCAGCTAAGATTGGTATGTGTCCAAATTCAATGTTTAACCAGGTTCACTTGCTGATCATGAAAATCCTACAGCAGAAAAATAGGATGAATATAATAGGGCGGTTTGTTGTGCATTTGCATACAACATGTACTACAGATGCGGCATACAAGAAAATACTGTTTGCCTTTCAAACCGACCCTCCAATCCCAACAATTTCATCATTTTGTTCACAAACCACTTTTCTCTCCGGATTTAAACCCAAACTCTACAATTGTTGCCTTAATTCATGCTGCTGCTACATTGGGCCTCATGCAGAACTGAAGAGCTGTCCGTATTGCAGTGAAGATCACTTTAAAGCTGATGGTCAACCTTGCAAATGTTTCATGTACATACCAATCATTCCACGGCTGAAGGCTTTTGCGGCCAATACAAAGATTGCAACATCTATGAAATACCATAGTGAATATAAATCAATACCCAATATTGTTGCAGAAATCCCCAATGGAGCTCATTACTCCAAACTACGAAAAACTAGAGTCAAGATTGGCAACAAGGTTCTTGACCACCAATATTTCTCAGACCCCCTGGATGTTGCCCTTGGTCTCTTGTCTGATGGTTTTGCGCCTTTCAATAAGTGCAAAAGCACAGCATGGCCACTGATCATTTTCAATTACAACCTTCCTCCCAAAATTTGCTTCCATGTTGACAACAGTCTCTCCTTGGGCATTATTCCCGGACCCAAGAAGCCACAAGACTGTGACTCATTCTTGTGGCCGTTCCTCCAAGAGCTCTTTTGCCTGGTGCATGGAGTTCGTGCATTTGATGTCCTTGGGGAGGAATTGTTCCTCTTGCACGCATATCTCATTGCAATTTTTGGGGATATTCCAGCTGTCTCAATGCTTATCCGTATGAAAGGCCATAACAGCTTTTTCCCATGTTGCATGTGCAAAATAAAAGATATTAGAGTTCCAGGTGCTCAAGGAACAACACACTATGTCCCCTTAAACCAGGAACCACACCCCAACGTGCGCCAAGACCAAAATTGGATCCAGAAGTATGACCCTTAAAATTTACCGCTGCAGACACATGCTTTGTTCCTTGCTCAGGCTGCTGAGGTTGATGCAGCAACTACCAATGTCAGCACTAACAACCTAGCAAAGTACTACAGAATCAAAGGCCGGCCGCTGCTTTCCTATCTTAACTCTTTATCTTTCCCTCGCTCTTTCCCATACGACTTTATGCATTGTATGTGGGAAAACTTGCTCCAGAATCTCATTCTACACTGGACTGGGGAATTCAAAGGGTTAAATGACGGAAAGAAATCATACAAACTGTGAAAAGCAATTTGGGAAGCCATAGGCAAGGGCACAGCAGCCTCTGGCTCAACAATCCCATCTGCATATGGGAGTCAAGTTCCAAATGTTGCAAAAGATAAAAGCACCTGCACGGCAGATATGTGGTCATTTTGGACGCTTTACATTGGACCTGTCCTGCTTTGGAACCAATATCAAAATGCAAAGTACTATAGGCATTTTGTCAAACTGGTCAGCCTGTTGAACACCTGCCTTCAATTTGAGATTACAAAGGCTGAAATTCAAACTTTACAAGAGGGTTTTGTCAAGTGGGTTGTTGAATACAAAAAGTGAGAGAAATTTCCTGTCTAAAGTTTATCTGATCTGACATTTTATCCCTTTAAGTATCTACTATCAGCACAATGCCAGCTGTTTATTGACATCCCCTGTCACCATTCATGCTCTCCTCCATGTTGCAGATAGCATCAAGTTTATGGGCCCGGTCTGGTGCTACTGGGCATTTCCCATGGGGCGCTACTGTAACCAATTAAAACCAGCCATTCACAGCCGCCAATTTCCATATACTGCACTCAATTGATACATTCTCGAGGATGCACAGCTAACACAGGTTAAGGCATTTTATGACATATCAGAGGAGTTAGCCCTCTGTGCCCCACACCACACAGCTCCTCAAGGTTCCTTGGCTCACAAAGCATGTAAGCAACCCAAATTGTTTGGTTAACCCTGACTGAAGTTTGATTACAGATCCATTGTGTATTCTTTTGCCACCTCGGAAACCTGAATGCCCAATTGACAATCTGGACACAGGAATTGTTAAATCCATTGCTGCAGCACTTCTGACACGGTTTTCCATCCCTGTAGCATCCGTCCGTAAGATCCTGAAGGATGCTAGTGTCCAAGAGCGGGGCAAGGTTTGTTGAATTGACAGCAAGGAAGGGGATAGCATACAGTCATTGTTGCTTGGCAGGAAATCCACGGACACACGGGATGCTACTTTTTTACGTGTAAGTCACCACTTAGTTTTAATTCAAGTTTTAAGGCATCTCACTGATGTATTTTGTGCTTACTCAGTATGAAATGCTGGTGGATAAGTTTGCAAAACACAAGCAGCGCAAACCTGAATTCCGCCTCAAGACTTCAACTTCAATGCATTTTTGTGATCAAATTCTCTGCTGATTCCGATGCTTGTGTTGAACCAGAGAAGCCAGTTTCCTTGGCCACAATACGGAATTGCAAGCTTGCAAAGGAGGATGTTGAGTCAGAAAAGTTGGATATCCACTTATATAGTGGCAAGGGATCCCTGGATGTTGTCAATATTACCAGCATCCAAGCTCTTGTTGGACGGGTGAAAACACAGGTATCCAGAGGTGATTGGGCTATTATTGATTGCAGTGGAACCCTTGCACAAGCTATTTATGACAAGGACAATGAGTAATTTGCTAGTTTATCTCTGTAGCATTGATTTTGTCCGACTACAAACAATAAATATTTTCAACCTCTTCCTGGATGAAATTAGGATGAATTAGGTCAGGTATCTGGGTTTGTGAATTCCATTTACGGTAGGTGGAGTTGAATTGGATGAATTACATACTAAAGCATTAGGATGAATGAATTCAACCTATACACAACCTATGGCAGGTTGAAAGTTGGAAATCAACCTATGATTGGTTACATTCCAACCTAGGTGATTTCACAGTGAACAAGCTAGGGCTAAGCCAAGCTGAAGCTGTGAGAAGCGGACTCAGGGGCCATGTCAGCAACAAGAATGGCTCAGCTTGGCCATTCTTGGCTTAGCTTGTGTGGCTCAGCCAAGCCAAGCTGAGCTCCGGCAACACTAGCCATGTACATCTGAGATACTTACCTGAACTATGTAACTACAAGAGGGCCCCTCCCCATATTTCTTACATTGGCAATTACATGGGCATACCCCTTGATGGACATACTTATATTCATTTACTTTTATTGGTTCAGCTTGAATATTACTTTATGTAATCACTCATTCCACACATTCTGAAAACTTCCTTCTCTTGCTTTTCTTAGCTTGTGTTCATGTCAATACTGAAATAGACAACATACCAGTTTCTTATACATATATATTCATACCTACTCTGTACTGGAGTACTGTTTGTTCTTGACATACTGATATCTGACTAATATAGTTCAGTTTGTCTTCCTGTCAATTCTGAGTATTGTTCATTCTACAGTTGCCACAACTTGTGATCACCAGATCAGTCATGCTTGTCAGAGTGTCTGGATGTTCTGATCCAATTCTTTCTTGATTTAAGGACCTGGACCTGCAGCTTCTCTGCCTTCTTCCAGTGTCCCTGACTCTGGTATGTTGTTGCCAGGTTACTAATGCATGTCAGAGTGTCTGGGTGTTCTGATCCAAGTACCTTCTTTGTCAATTCAAGGACCTGGACCTGCAGCTCCTCTGCCCTCTGCCAGTGTCCCTGATTCCGGTATGTTGTTGCCAGATTATTCATGCTTGTTAGAGTGTTTGGGTGTTCTAATCCAAGTACCTTCTCCATCAATTCATGCACATGGACCTGCAGCTTCTCTGCCTTCTTCCAGTGTCCCTGACTCTGGTATGTTGTTGCCAGGTTACTAATGCATGTCAGAGTGTCTGGGTGTTCTGATCCAAGTACCTTCTTTGTCAATTCAAGGACCTGGACCTGCAGCTCCTCTGCCCTCTGCCAGTGTCCCTGATTCCGGTATGTTGTTGCCAGATTATTCATGCTTGTTAGAGTGTTTGGGTGTTCTAATCCAAGTACCTTCTCTGTCAATTCAAGGACTTGGACCTGCAGCTCCTCTGCCCTCTGCCAGTATCCCTGATTCCGGTATGTTGTTGCCAGATTATTCATGCATGTCAGAGTGGTTGGGTGTTCTGATCCAAGTACCTTCTCTGTCAATTCAAGGACTTGGACCTGCAGCTCCTCTGCCCTCTGCCAGTGTCCCTGACTCTGGTATGTTGTTGCCAGATTATTCATGCATATCAGAGTGGTTAGGTGTTCTAATCCAAGTACCTTCTCTGTCAATTTAAGGACTTGGACCTGCAGCTCCTCTGCCCTCTGCCAGTATCCCTGATACCCGTATGTTGATGCCAGATTATTCACGCTTGTTAGAATGTTTGGATGTTCTGATCCAAGGGAGTAATTACATGATTCAAGGACTTGGACCTGCAGCTCTTCTGCCCTCTGCCAGTGTCCCTGACGCAAGTATGTTGTTGCCAGATCATTCATGCTTGTTAGAGTGTTTGGATGTTCTGATCCAAGGACCTTATTTCTTATTTCAAGGACCTGGACCTGCAGCTCCTCTGCCTTCTGCCAGTGTCCCTGATTGTTGTATGTTAATGCCAGATTACTTATGCTTGACAGAGTGTGTGGGTGTTCTGGTCCAAGAATTTTCTTTCTTTTTTTGACAAGTTCAAGGACCAGTAGTTTCTCTTTTTTCCATTCTCCAGTTTCTTGGAACACCTTTGCAAATCTAACATATTCATCATCCTTGTAAATGTGTTCTAGTCCCATCTGAGCACCATACTGAAGATTGGCATTGATATGTGGCAGTAATCTTTGCCTGTGTGCAAAATCTTGAACCTTTTCACCAATAGAAGTAGCACAGCATAGAATTGTCCTTCCCATCTTGCAGCTCTGATGCTTTGCTAACTCTGACATTCTGTCTTGACTCCAGGAATGCACCAGTGGATGCATGGCAAAAACATCAGAAGAGGAGCTTCTTTTGATCAAAGAGAAAGAAAGTAACACTTGGAGTCCTTGATTGAAGAAAAAATCATCCCAGTGGCCATTCTTGTCAACAGGCAGGAGTCTGTAGTCCAAAGATGTAATTGCCAGTGGAAGGCCTGATTTGATCTCATTCTCCACATCTCTCTGTCTAGACTTCTCAGCAGCATGTTTGAATATGTCTTTAGATATATTGTCATAGTGATAAGATGCACAGGTTTGCAGAATCAAAATAGCAGTCTGAGCTGAGTTGGCAACATAAGGATTGGGCCTGGTGGCTCTGGCTTCAATTTCACCATAGGATAACTCAAAAGTTCCATACACTGTCCTGTCATATTGTGATGCACCTCTGAATAATGGGTGTGACATAAGCCTCTCCCGCTGGTAAGATAGATTTTCAAGGTATTTGTGCACATCACATAGTCCAGAATGAATAGCAGCACCAGCCTGATCAACTGCTAAAGGAAGACAACACAGCTCAGATACAATCTTCTCAGCAAGATTTGGGTAATCCTTAACTAGAGAGACTAGACAACTAGATTTCTGAAGCAGTATAACAGCATCCTCTTTAGCCATTTCAGGCAGCCCCAGTGAGTTCTCAACTAAAGTTATCCGCTCCAGAGCATAGTTCCGACTGGTGATCAGAATGTTACCCTTGGACCCTGGTGGAAGAAACTTTTCAACCACCTCAGGACCACCATCAGCATTGTCAAATACAAGAAGCCATTCATTCTCTAGAGCTGCTATTCTCTGCAGAGTGGATGGTGCTGAACTGTCTGCATCACCAGATATAACCTTGAGGCTCAAGATAATGGTGTCAGTTGAGGAAGCATCAACCCAGAAAACTTGAGGAATTCTAGAAATAAAATCAGAGGAATGTATCACCAGAAGATCATCAACTGGACAGACTGACAGGTCAGACATCTCCTCTGCAAACCTAAGACAGATTTGGGTCTTTCCAATGCCTCCCATTCCATGTAAAAGGAACAGCCGCCTTTCTCTATCAACACGGGGTGCAAAGTGATGTTTCAACTGTTTGAGCACCTCCTTGCGACCAGTAAAAAGGGTACTTGAATTTGGTTTCAGGGATACCAGGTCTGGGGTATTTTGTCCCATCTATTGTCAAATATCATCAATCTGACATGTTTGTGTGACCTAAGAACCAAAATTACTCACTTTCACATTGTTGGTCATGTTGATTGTTGAGTTCATGACCATTACATTCTGGCTTCCTGAGAAAGGGCCCAGAATCACAGGTTCAACTGCATGGGGTGCATGCTGGGAAACATTATGAGATAATCATAATCAAAAGGCACATCATAGACACATACCAACAAAATGGCCTGCTCAGTTGACATTACAGCACCCGAAACAACAACAGAGTCTGTCAAGGGAGTAGACGTGGGCGCTAGTGAGGCTGTGCTGGTATCTGCCTCTGGAATATATCTTTCCGCAGTGTTCTAGGTTTCAATGGTGTGTATTGTGAGTGTGAGGTTTGTGTGTGCGTCTCAAAGCATAAGACGGTGTATACACTTACAATCGGTCCTTCAGCAACACTGGCCAACAATGTGTTTGCCCCCAACCCCGCAAGAACTGCTGCACCAGTCTTATCATCCGCGATTATCAGTGATTCCATCTGCCCCGATTGTAGAGGACCAACCTGACCGATGCAGTTTTATCGGTTAGTCCATTGTGAAAATCATCGATCCATCGTACTGAAACACTCACAGGAGGCTTGGCAAGAGCAGAGCTGGGTCCAGAGCTGGGTTGTGAGCTGGGATAAGCTTCATCTATGCCGAGGCTTGCAACCTCAGATGACGGTTTAGTCGAGAAAGAGGGCTCCAATCCGGTCGTAGGAAGGCGAGCCTTTTCTTTCCCTTTGAAAGAGTTGACGTGGTGCAAGGACGACATTGAACGTGTTTCGAGTGATGGAGTCAGCAGGAGAGACGTGGTGAGTTGGTGAGCACCAATCTGCGAGATAAGACCGTTTTTGGTTTACCCCAACTGAGCTTTATCTTGTGTCAAAGCCGCTTGCGGCGAGATTTGTTTTTCGACTACACTGTCAATACACTGTGTCACACTTGCATCGCTGAATCTTTTCATCTACTTGGAAAGCTTAGCATGATCTTTGGTCTTGGGTCTCAAGACAAGTGCTGGTTACACCTGCATACATTCACTTTTCCACGCATACATTCGCTCTCGCATCCATCCGTGGCGTCGAGGGCTACAGTTCCTGCCACCAACAAAGTCTTCATCCGAATATACCCGCGCATAGCATATAGTCACTCGAACCTGCATACAAACGCGTTTTCTGCAAACACGACCTGTCCCATCTCGAGCTCTTGTTCCCAAACCTGAATCCTCCGATTCTGATTCCGAGATTCCTATTCGCACCATGAGTTCCAATCTATGTACTGTCACGCGTTCTACAGCACCCAATCGTCTGCGCGTCGGCGGTGGAAAAAAACACGGCCCAAGTTATCAAGACTTATGGGAAACTTCCACGGGATAGTTTAAGGCCGGCGCCCCCACATTTCTCTCTTCTGCATTACAACAACGCTACATCCTGGTTATATTCATCTCAATCTCAGGCTTCAGTGAGTTTACCCCTCTTATCCAGTAGGGCTTCTTACAAATTGTGGTGTTGTTTTTTCCATCCGTCTCCCGCTTGCTCTGGCTAGAAAGTTGTTCTTCTCGTCCATCGTATTCGTTGAAGGGACATACTTTGATGACGAATACTCTATATGCAGTGCTCCGGTACGCCTCTACTTCTCTAATGGCATGAAGGGAGTATGGGTAAGTGGAAGAATCGCTGGTTGGATGAAGTGGAAGTTCGTCCCTGGATGAGGCAAGTTGTTATTCACACTTGGTATGTTGCTGCCCAAACAGATCTGCGAATGGAGGTGAGGGCTTAATTTCAGATATTGGTAGTGCATCGCGTGGTGATGGACAGTAGCTTCGAAGGTTTTATGAGCGCGATCAGGAATGTACTTTGCGTTGGAGAGGTTGGAGATATAGATTGTGGTGTTGTTTCTGCATCCGTCTCCGGCTTGCTCTGCGGTGGTCGTTTGTTCTCGTCCATCGTCTTCGTTGACGAGGGATATACGTAGCGACGACGCGGTGTATGCTTCATGTGGGGTACGTCCCCGCTCTCACTCCGGTACTCCTCCCTTGAACGAGAAGATACATAGCGTGTATAGGTATGAATGGATAAGAGTCGGCAGGTCGGATGAAATGGGATCTTCAGCAATTCCTTCGACCCTGGATGAGGCAGTCAAGATCGGATTATTCACCGTTAAGTATACGCGTTGGAGATAAGATCCATGCTGCGGTGTTGCTTTCTGCATCCGTCGCCGGCTTCTGGCACGGTGGTTGGTTGTTCTCGCGCATCGTCTTTGTTGGACCACGATATACGTAGTGACGACGGGGAGTGATGTACGTCCTTACTCAGGTACTCCGGCACTCCTCGACTTTGTATGAGAAAATAGAAAGAACGCAAGTGGAAAGAAAAATCGCAGGTTGGATGAAATGGAACATCGGCCCTACATAGATGAGGCAGTTCCAGTTCACGTTGTTCACCCTTCCCTGCTTATGTTACTGCCCAAATAAAAGGAATCTACAAATGGAGTTGAAGGCTTCCGAGTTCGTTGCGATGTTGATCTTTACAACTGGCCAGTTTACAGTTTACAGAAATGGGAAAAAGGACGATGGATGATGCTGCAGATCCCGGAATGACGCATACTAGAAAGCGGATCTGAGATGCAAATGAGGCTCGCCGCGTGTGTACCGTGGGGGTCGCAACGCCCGCAACGAGGCGGTGTGGGGTGAGATATCCCAAACCACAGTGTGTTTTTTGTTTGCAGTGGAGATGAGATGTAATATGATTATGATCCAGTCCCAGTGTAGAGAGATATAAATAGTTCCGTGAGCTGTTCATGTATGTCATTAGCTGATGCAATAACGAGCGGCACGTCCTGCCGAGCACCACCCGAGGACACAGGTTGGAATGGTACGGAGGCCCGGAAGCGAGGTCGACGAACACCAAAACGAACACTTCAGCAGAACTGAACTGACGCTCATCTCTAGACAAAAGCAGAGAGAAATCGTCAAAAGAGCGATTTACTCCGTCACGACGAACGGCTGTTTGTTTCTCGGTCGCTTTTGTCTTCGATCAGCACCGTTTCACATTTGTGCAGGGTCAGCAGAAACCGTGTCCACACCGAGTCGCCGCCCATTCCATCGCATATTGCACCGCTCATTTCCAAGTATTTCTTAGGCGATTAGCGTTGATATCTGCATTAATCAGCCACACCACACCACAGCAAGCACACAGCGGACAGGAAGGGAGTTCGCCTCTCAATTTCCTTTCGTTACTTTTTTTACTCTGTTCACCCGAGAACCACGCTGCCTGCAAGAACAGAACTGACGCTCATCTCAGACGAGACGAAGAAAGAAAGCGTCAATACGGTGATTACTTCTTCCAGTCACGAAGGAACGTGTTTGTTTCACGGTCGCTTTTGGCTTGTCTTCGATCAGCATCGTTTTAAATTTGTGCAGGGTCCCGAAACCAGTCGCCGCCCATCGCATTTACATTGCACCAGATTGCACCGCTCATTTCTTCTTAGGCGATTAGTGTTAATATCTGGATTGATCAGCCACAGCAAGCACAGCGGGCAGGAAGGGAGTTCGCCTCTCAATCCCCTTTTGTCACTTTTTACTCTGTCCACCCGAGAACCACGCTGCCTGCCACTCGTTCGTCTCGCCCACCTGACCACAACCTGACTTGACCGTCTTCTGTTTCTGTCATCTCTTTCCGACGAGTCTCTGCTAGCTACGTTTCCCTCGTCCATCCGTCAAGGCAATGGAGGATGCTATCCATTCCCATTCCCCAAGCCGATCCAACAAACCCGTAAGTCCCTCGTGTCGTCGTGTAGACGACATGCCTTTGTCTTATCACACCCTCCGCAGGTCCGCACGAGCAAGTTCTCCCAAAAATTCTCCTCCCTCAAAGGAATCATCCGCATCCCCACGCGCCGATCCAAAGACGACACCAGCCTCGCATCTAACGATCCGTACTCCGCCACCCCCTCCAGCGCGGGCACGGGCATCGGCTCGGCAAACAAGCCGTACATGTCCCAGCCCATCCTCGCGTTGAGCAACTCTGCGTCGTCAGATATGAACCATGGGGGGACGGAGGATGAGTCGGACCAGTCGGTGTCGCCGCAGGAGTCGCCGTCGAGGTCGTTCGCGAAGGTGACTCCGGCGAAGGAGGCGAAAGAGGCGACGGGCCACGCGCGCAAGTTCTCCACGCATAGTATTTCGAACGCTCTATTCAGCGGGACGCACGGCGGGTTCTCGATGGTCAGCAGGAGTTCGGGCGGGAGTATCGATGGGTTGCCCAATGGCAACAACAACAGTGGAAACACAAAGCAGTCGCCGTTGGTTGTGTCGAAGAGTATAAGTGCAAGTAACAACAACGGCAATAGCAACGGCAATGTGATTGCTCAGACTACAAAACCTCTGACGAACGGAAAGCCCACCCCCACCGACATGCCTCGACCGTCAACTTCATCCAAACCACCCTCATCGAAGCCTGTCGAAAGCACTCCCGTTCTACAACAGCAGCACAGCAAACCACTCCCCTCCCGCCCTTCCGAAATAGACACTATCCCAAAACCAAACGAAAACGACCGCCCTACATCCTCCCATTCGCATTCCAGAATCAACTCCACAGACCGTCCAACACGACCTACCCGCGCCCCACCGCCGCCCCCTCCTCCCCCGCCGGATCCGCCGATGTCGCCTGCTCCGAGCATCGACACGGTTGTTTCGGTGGCTAGTGATGATACAGTTCGTTTGGACCAGAAGGAAGTGCCTACACCTACACCCAAGTCCGACCTTGTTACTGTTAAGGCTACACCTACGACGACGACGGAGGGAAAGACTAACAATAACACGACCGCGACGACGAGCGCGAGCACGACCACGAGCACGAGGAGGCCAGCAACGATCACGTATAGCTCCTCGCCCGCTCTAACCACCTTCTCCGCCCCCTCTCCCCATCCATCCCCACTAAAACCCACAATACCAAGCGGCGCCTCCGCCCTCTCCCTCCTTCCCCACCCAACTGCACAACCCAGCCTACCTCAAAGAACCTCCAGCACAGCCCCGCGCCTAACCCTCCCACCACCCAACCACCGGTTCTCCCTCAGCCCGCTCATGCTTTCTTCACTCTCTTCCTCGCAGTTTGAGGGCGGGACGGCGAGGTTGTCGCCTAGTGTGATTATGCGCCCGCCACCTTTGCCTTTGATGCATTTGCCCACCTACCCGCGACCGGAGGAGGGTGCGGGGTCGGGGTTGGTAAGGGCGAGGACTGTGGGTGGGGAAGGGAGGAGGAGGGTGTTGGGGAGTATGCCGGCGCTCATGAGAGGTGGTAACGGGAGGGGTGTTGGGGGTAGAGAGGAAGAGGATGCGGAGGACGAGGACGATGAGGAGGATGGAGAAGAAGATGGAGAAGAGGAAGAGGATGGCGAGGAGGGAGACGATGGCGATGAGGAGGAAAGTCAAGAGAGCGCTGTTTTTGGCGATGGGGATGTGACAAGGTCGAGCTTTGGAAGTGACCGGAGCGATAGCAGCCTCAGTTTCAACCTCAGTAGCGGTCTCGTGGATACTAGCGTGGAGAGAAACACCCAAGGCGGGGTTATCAGACCTTCGATCTCGATCACGAACTCTTTCCACACGACCCGCTCTCGGTCGTCGAGGTCTTCGTCGTATGAGACTGCGCGGACGGGACCCTCTGGGCCTCCGTCGCCTTCCTTGGCCCAACCCACCCTCCCATCCGAGCCTGAGCCGGAGCCCACATCCCCCTCGCCCTACTTTGGCGACCTCACCCGCCCACCCTCCAAGCGCTTCTCGCGCTCGCCACATCTAGGACCGGTGGCGCATGATTTGGCGAGGATTGACCTCAGTTTCTTAAATACGCCACCAGAGGGTTCTGATAGTAAAGGGAAGGCGAAAGCGAAGGAGTGGATGGAGGATGCTGGGAGGACGCCTGTTGCGGGTGGTTCGAGTCGGATTTGGGCGGGCAGGAATGGTGGAGGAGCAGGAGGTGGTGTTGGTGCAGGTGCGGGTGGTGTGGGTGGTGTTGGAGGTGTGGGTGTTGCCGGTGCGCCGATGGCGATGGATTATTTCACGCAAGGCATTCCCGAAGGCCGTTCGCTATCCGAGCGTCCTCCCCGCACCCAACGCTCCCTCGAACGCTCTCGTGAGCGAGGCATGTCCCCCGCACGCACCCCTCGTCCAGGGGACCACTTCCGCTTCCCTGCCGTCCCGCCGCCGCCCATGCCCACTACCCGTCTGTCCGCCACGACAGGCGGGCTAGGGCTGAGCAAGCACCCGGGGATGTATAAACGCGCGTCGAGGAGTCTGATTGACGTGTGTGAGGTTGAGAAGAAGGAGAGGAGGGAGGAGGAGGTTGAGAGGGAGGTTAGGGAGGAGGAGGAGAGGAGGAGAAAGGTCGGGGGAAGGATGAGTGTGGGTGTGGGTGTGCGGAAGCCGTTGGAGGGTTGTGTGGATGAGGTTAAGACGCCGGGTGGGTTTGGACAGTCGAAGGAGTTGAAAGAGCCTCCGCATTCGGCAGATGCTGTTTTGACAGGAGCAGGCGGAGAAAGTGAGATCCAAAGCGCCGAAACGAAGCGGAATAACAGAATGAGCCTAGCCCCCGCCTACGAAGCCTCCTCTCACCCCCTTCGGCGCCGCCGCTCCCTCCAAACCTACAACCCAGCCACCCTCCCACCCCCTACCCCGCCTTCCCCCTTCCCCAAACATACGGCGTCCAACCAATCCACATCCTCCCGCGCGAAGACGAAGGCCGCGAAATTCTCCCTCCCTACTCCAACTCAGTGTACCTCGCCGCGGTGATGCCGCGCAAGGTGGAGTTTGTGAGCCCCGGGGTGCAGGCGCGGGATAGAAAGTGGAGGAGGGTGGTGTGTGTGTTGGAGGGGACGGTACTGAGGGTTTATCGGTATCGGTATGGGGGTGGGTATGGCGGTGGGGGTGGGGGGAAGGTGGGGGTGGGTAGGATTGGGGAGTGGTGGGAGAGGAAGGTTGGCGTTGGGGATGCGGTGGGTGTTGCGGGGGCGAGTACGACGAGTTCGTTTCAAGCTGGTGGTGGAGGGGGTGTGGGTGGGAAGGAGGGGAGGAAGACGGAGAGAGAGAGGGAGAGGGAGAGAGAGATGTTGAGGGCGAATAAAGGTGGCGGCAGCGGGGGTGTCGAGAGTCCTTCGGGTGGTAGTCAGCCGGTGTTGCAGATGGGCAGTCCGAGTCCTACACAGTCGACTCTACATCTCCGACACACTCTCCCAACACAACAACCCTCCTCAAAAGCAACATCATCGTCTTCAAGCGGTCTAGGCGCGGTGTATCACCCCAGCGCCACCAAATCCGCGCTCAACCTCGCCGTACAGCTCCTCAAGCCGTCCTCTCGCACACATGGGCACGGCCGGTCGAACAGCGACGTCGGGCAACAGAGCCATAGGGAGAGGAGTCCGAGGTCGAGTTTAAATATCCCAAGGGACCGGGATGGGAGGAGAACGCCTACGCCTGGGTCGGGCGGAATATATGGGGTCGCTTCGGCGACGGCGGGTGTCGCGGCGGGGGTGGTGGGGAGAAGTGGGTCCCCTGCGATGAGGGGTGGGTCGCCGACGTCAACGATGGAGTATGGTTCGAGGCCGGGGACGCCGAGTTCGGCGACGCATGGTGCGAGTGCGTCTGCGTCTACTTCTGCGAGTTCTTCGCGGTCGAGTTTCCGTTTAGGCTCGGGGTCGAGGTCGGGGTCGGGGTCGAGGCATGCGCCGTCGTCTTCGTTGTCTTCTTCATCCACGCACACGCAAACCAATAAGGACAAGGGTAAGAAAAAGGCGGACTCAACAGACCTAAACCCAGACCCAAGCGAGCTGATCAAAGCCTACACGATGCAACACGCCGAGAGCGGGCTCGGGAGCGACTATGTGAAGAGGAAGCATGTTATCAGGGTGCGGTTGGAGGGCGAGCAGTTTTTGTTGCAGGCTGGGGGAGTGGATAGTGTTATTGCTTGGATTGAGGTGGGTTTTCTTTTCTTTTCTTGGGTTGTGCTTTTGTTGATGGATGAATGGGATGGTGGTGAATGGTGGTGAATAGGGGTTGCAGAGCGCGACTAACATTGCGTTGGATTTGGATGAGAGGCCTATGCCGAGGGGGCCGCTCTTTCCACGGTATGTTTCTTGGTTGTGCTTTGGCTTTTTTTTTCGCTTATAAGGTGGGTTTCAATAGACGAAGGAGACGCAGACGTGCGGTGCAGCCTGGGGCGATTAATACGACTGGGGCCACGGTGATTGTTGATCCGACTGGCGATACGCCGGTGTCTGCGACGCAGTTGGCGGCGCCTCTTGGTCGACGACCAACGTGACATGCCAGGGCACCTCGGTCGATGAAGATTAGTTCCCCAAACATTGCCGACTTGTTAGCGGGACGGATGTTGCTTTATCATGAATGAAACATTCAAGCTACACGGCGACTTCACGCCATCCTACTGTATTTGTAAAACACACACACATAAAGCTACACGTACATTCTAGATAGATTCCCGGACGGACCAACAACTGTAGTACAATATTCAATCTTTTGGTGGAGCTTCGGGGCACTTGACAACTACCAATAGTTAGTTTCAAGTACCAGCTCAATAGACAGAGAGTTTCACTCTGTGGAGCAACTTCCCTTTGAGGAAATGCCTTTACACATGTTTTTCTCATAACAGTTGTGGGACTAGGGATCACTGCTATGGTAATATGGTTCCTCTTAGCAGGGCGCAGATTCCCTCTACCCAGTAAAACCCTGTTATTGGTATGCTTGTGCTATGCAGCCAGTGTTCTGGCAAGTCTATGCGAGAAGAGTAGTAGTGGGATAATAAATATATGATGTGCAAAGAGTGGGATGAATTGATGATAGATACTGTAGTATTTTGACCAAGTGTTCAGTCACACATCACATTGATACTTTTTTGACCCCGGATTTAATTTTTTCTTGATTCATGGCAATTTTGGGGAGTTGTCGGAGAAAATAAATGGTCACGTGTGTGAACAGTTGGTCGAAATACTACAGTAGTAGGATTGAAACGGTGGAGAGTGGGATTGATTTGGGAAGAATGGGATTGTTTCTGGAATAGTGGGATTGTGCAGGCCGGTTCAATGTGTAATTGGCTGTCCTGTTGGGAGCTCCAACTCCTCCCAGCAATGGGCCAGCCGTCCAACTGCTACATACCTCTGACCCAACAGGGGCCTTGACAAAACAATAATTAATATACATGCTAGTCATTTTTATTCCTTTGGCATTCAGGAGCACTGTTTTGTGCAGTGATGGGCATGGGAGTGTCAGACTCCGTTGGACCTTCTTGTCAGACAGGGTCATGAGTATTTTGAAACACCTTTAAGTTCAACAGCTTGTCTGTCCACAGTGCCGTCCCGTGAAGATAATCAATAAAGGACAATAGCAAGGATGAACATGTCTTGGTCCACCTTTTGCCATTGCTTTTTGAGGCTTGCCAGGATTCTGTCATAGATAGTGCCTTCACTGGCAGGATTAGAAAAGACTTGGTAGAGATTGGCAAGCATGATGAGGACAATGTCAAGGCGTGTGGAGTCACTTTGGGTTACATTTGCAGCAAACACAAGAGGCTCAAGGTGTGATTTCAATCTGTCATTGGTTGATTGTTAACCACAGATGTCTATCATAATAGAAGATCCACTCACATCCTCAGATCATCCCAGAACTCAGTACATTGAATTGTTTGCATGATCTCCTCTGCTTTCTTCTTACGATCAGCTGTTTTTCCTGCACAGGTGAGCAAAATTGGCCTGCTTGATGCTGTCCAGGACAAGTGTACGGAAGAAGTATTTGAGTTCAAGAAGTTGACAGACAGCTAGGTAGTGGGAAGTCCAGTATATGATGACTGGCAAAATGAGACTTAGAACCTTCTTGAGCTTCAAGCACTGTTTGTCCTTGAGTAATCCAGGTGCTTGACTATGGTTGTTAAACCACTTGTCCAATTCTAATGCATTGCTTACCAACTTAATGAAGTGTGTCTTTCACTTGAAGTAGTGACCAACTACTAGGTTGATCCAAGGGGTGACCGGCCGAGCAGCCCGAGAAACTCACCTGAAGTGGGACCCCGCCAAATCACAGACGGGGTCCTAACCCATTTATAAAGCGGCAACACTCGGCACCGGAAATGGCCGCAAAGGCTGGGGACTTAGCGCTGAGGCCCTCAAAGTCCTCACTTGGTCCTCACAGCATCACTTCTGTGCTTCTTGGTAGATTGAGGCTGCGCAGGATGCGTGGATACGCTGTATAATGACTGTTAGTATACTATAATTCATAAACCAGTGTCCCACTGTCCCCATCTTATCGCACTTGCCCAAATGCTGCCCACAACCATAATTCCGCTTAACCACCCAAAGAATGTGCGATCCTACTCTCCACAAAAACATGCAGAGATCCAGTGTATCGCGCAACAGGAGCGACATTCCTGTTGGCTCTAGCTCTCAGGTATGTTCCCATTAACTCCATATTTATTTCTGCCTTACACGCACGACAGATCGGTCGTTGATGGTGCGGTCTCGGACAATGCAAAACCCAATTCAAATCGACGGGCCGGAATCAATATTCTATTCTCTCAGACTGCGACTACCACTACCAGCAAATGTCACATGGGTCAGCAGCAAAATCCTCGAAGCCACAACCGTGCACCAACATACCAATCATTTGCTTGCTTTGCCTTACCCCCAAGTCTATTCGGTCCAAACTTGTTCCCACAATCTGGAAGTACAACCTTGGTTATCACCTTGCAAGGTTCCACCTCAAGCCCGACGGATCATACCCCTCAGTCCCACCTAGCATGGTCGTATCAGCACATATCTCTAGAGATGAAGAAAAGGCCCTCGGAATCGGGCAAGAAGATACCACTACATACCGCAAAACCCTCCAAGTGCCCGGTAGTGACAATGTGCAGCAGTTTGAGGAGGCCTTGAAGTGTGAACGGTCAAACTCAAATACCACTCAGCCAGCAAGGAAGAAAAAACGAACTTGTAAGGGTAACACTACATAGATACAAGAGAATAACACAGACTGCAATTGACGCGAGTGAGACGAGCACTTAGATCAATTACAGCCTGCAGTTAACATGCCGTTGATGCCGTCCGGATGAGTCAGTGTGACCCCGGCTGGCAGCCTGTCAACTGCCCAGGGGAGGTTGCCATCCTCGGGCTGCTTGGCCGGTCACCCCTTGGGTTGATCTGATCAAACTAATGAGTTGTCAAACATTATCTCAACTTGGAATTCTTACCTGGCGGGCCCAGCAGTCAACAGTGATCATCCAACCACACTTCCTGAATAAGAGCTTTCGCATTTTTAGTGATTCACTAGCATTGGTGCACCATGCAACAAGAATGACTGTTAAACCTCAATGTAGTACTTGACTTCTTCTGAAACAATATCCAGTAATATTTGAGCAGTCTTTGGTTTTGAAGAAATGTTGGCAACACGAAGTAGATGAAGCTGTAATCTAAGCTGATTATTTGAAATCAATGATGTGGGTCCTGATATGCAACATACTGTGTATTCTATGTTGACCATCAATGCAATCAAAGATGTCTTTGCAATGTTCTTCCAACCGTTGCATTGACCTGTCCCATATTTTCCCTTTACACAACT
The DNA here is from genome assembly GCA_014925845.1 of Crassisporium funariophilum. NCBI lineage: Eukaryota > Fungi > Basidiomycota > Agaricomycetes > Agaricales > Crassisporiaceae > Crassisporium > Crassisporium funariophilum. The sequence continues at coordinate 1,233,590 of JACGCL010000008.1, forward strand.
TTTCATAACATCCTCCACAATGCTTGCCTGCTCATCCAGGATGCAGCCAGACATCTGCTTTTGACCTGCCATGATTCCTCCTGGCACCCACTTGTTGAAGAAATAAAGCCAGTATGGGTTTTTGCAGGCCCACCATGCAATATTGCACACCACCATCAACTGGCACATATCTTCATCCACTCAGCTTGTCTTGCACTGCTCCATTTCAAGGTGGGTTGCAATTTCCATAGAAGACATTTGATTCAACTGGAGTCTCCGGAATTGGAAATGCATCAGTTTGACTGTGTTTTATAGGTTGTGATTCAAGGTTTTTGCCCAGTGGAGCACTTGAGAACAGCCTTGAACTGGGAGTGGATGGGCTGCTGGAGACATGATCATGGAACAGCTGGCAAATGGAGGTGTTAAAGGCAGGAGAAGGTGATAGTCCTAGCATCCAGTGTTGACTTGACCCCCATTGACCCAGTCAATAAAGTGACCCGGTCAATGGGGTCTGACCTTTTTGACCAGGTCAGTCCATAAAGCCCAGTGAAAATCAACCCTATTTATATCATGGGTGAATGATGGCGCAGCTAATTCTTTTGCCGGGTTTCCTTGATTCCCGGTGATTACACTGCTTTACACTGCTTGAAAGAGTGTTTTTGATTTCTATCCATTTGCAAAATTGTGTGTGCGGTGATTGCTGTTGTTCTGCACCCCAAAAAGGCAGTCGACGCAGTTACACACCGTATAGCGTCGGCTTGGCACAGTAAAGTGCCATCTTGCATGCTTGCATAAATCGACAGAAATCTGCATAAATCAAATGGGCTGTTTATACAGTAGTAGGCATGGATATCATTGACTTGAACTTGTAATTCCAACTTGCCAGCGTCCTTGCGTCGTCCCAAGAGAACAAAACGATCTCAGCAATCAAAGAAATGTATACCTGCCACTGCGTTCAAAAGTGCGGCGGTATCCCTCGTAGGTTAACCAAGCGCGTATTCAAACAACATGCCACCTTCAGGCAACAGGAGACTGCACTTCAGCAAGAAGGCGAGGGTAGCGCTATGTCTGCCAGCCACACAAGGAATCTAGTAAGCTCGCATGTCCATATCTACCTCAATCTATTTCCCAAAAAATTGAGCATTGATCAGGTGCAGTCCACATTGGAGTCACCTGGGCCTATAGAATTCCAAGGGCGACGACGGCCTGCTACTAGCTCCTCCACACCAAACCCTGCAGTGGTCATCCAACCGAATCCTTCTGAGGCTCTGCTGACTGCAGTAACTTCCGATCAGTCCCCTAGACGCAATCAAGACTTGGATGGCTCTGTCGATACACCTCAGGAAGCAGATCCTGGCTGCTTGGATGACAAACAGCCAGAAAACAACAATAATGGCAACTACGAACAAGAACTCGAAGCTATATTTGAAGCAACGCAATTGGATGATCTCCGAGTAGCCGTTCATTTTATCCAGGCACTTCAATCGGCATGTCTTGATGACAATTATAACATTATGGACCTCAAATCACTTCATCGACTCAGGAATCCACCAACTCAAACCTTTGACGTTGAGGAGCATCCTGATCTACGCCTAGGCCTCGACACCTTCCTCGTCAGCATGAATTCGTCAGTTGATACTTATATCACCATGCGAGAGGCAATTCTGCGACGACACCCAGACGATCAGATACCTTCGTATGACCAAATAAAGCGCATGATTACAGAGATCACTGGTGTCACTTCTGTTGTACATCCCATGTGCAAAAATAGCTGCCTTGCATTCACTGGACCATTTTCCAATCTTGACAAGTGTCCGAAGTGTGATGAGCCCAAATTGTGTCCTCTCACAAAGAAGCCATATCAAGAGTTTTACACCATCCTTCTTGGCCCGATTTTGCAGGCACTGTGGCGAGAGCCATCAAGCGCTCAAAGGTTCCGATACCGTCAAACAATAACCCGTGCCATCATTGGTGAATTAGAAGCAAATAATGGAAATCTATCATCGTACGACGATTTCTTTCATGGTGCCAACTATCTTGAGAATGTCAAGAAGGGTGAAATTAGCGATGACGATATTGTTTTGATGCTTTCCATGGATGGCGCCCAGCTCTATGCCCACAAGGCATCTGATTGTTGGATATACATCTGGGTTATCATGGATCTTTCACCGGATGAACGCTACAAGAAGAGGCATGTTTTACCTGGCGGGTTTATTCCCGGTCCAAACAAACCAAAGAACATCGATTCATTTCTATTTCCAGGACTACATCACCTTTCTGCTCTACAACGGGAAGGTCTTCCTATTTGGGATGCTTTAGACGATCGTCTTTTTATCTCTAAGTTATTCCTTGGACTCAACACGGCGGATGGCCCTGGTATGGCATACCTCAACGGCTTGGTAGGGCATCATGGAAAATATGGATGCCGACTCTACTGCTCAGTGCCTGGCCGTCACAAACCCAATGGTTCTCACTACTATCCTGCCTTGTTGAAACCCAACGACTATGTCATGCGTGGCTGTGATCACGGAGATCTTTTGCACTTTGAATCCACGTCCATCTCACCCAATTGGTATCTGAAGAACCTTCAACACCTCGTATCTTCTCCAAATGAAACCCAATACAAAAAGCGGCGGCTCGAAACTGGCATTACAAAACCGACTATTTTCTTAGGCATTGCAAGCGATCACATTCTGGGTATTCCAGGATGTTTCGGCTCAGATGTGATGTATCTTGGAACCTTTAATCTTGCTGATCTGATTGTCTCCTTGTGGCGTGGCCAGCTTGACAACGAAAGAACAGATCCCATCTCAGCCTGGCCTTGGGCCGTCCTTCAAGGTGATACATGGGAGCAACATGGCAAGGCTGTTGCGGAAACCACTCCCTACTTACCTGGCTCTTTTGATCGACCTCCTCGTAACATCGCTGACAAGATCAATTCCGGTTACAAAGCTTGGGAATGGTTACTCTACCTGTACGGCTTAGCACCCGCGCTTCTGTATGGTGTCCTCCCTCAGCCATATTACTCGCACTTCTGCAAGTTGGTACAGGCCATGAGGATCATTCAACAACATTGTATCAAGACCTCTGATTTGATAACAGCAGGGAGTCTCCTCCAATCATTTGCCTACGAGTTTGAGATGCTCTATTACCAACGACGAATTGATCGACTTCATTTCTGTCGCCAAAGCATTCATGCCTTATTGCACCTTGCACCGGAGGTGACTAGGGTGGGTCCACCAATCTGTTCATCTCAGTGGACAATGGAACGTACGATAGGGAATCTTGGAGAAGAGATCCGGCAGCCGTCAAATCCCTATGCGAATCTTTCCCAGAGGGGCTTACTCAGGTGTCAAGTAAATGCTCTAACGGCCATGATTCCAGATCTCCAGAAAACTCCCCCAGCACTTCCTCGTGGTGGACTTGACCTTGGTAAAGGTTTTGCTCTTCTTCGCGCTCGGGATAGATATGATCGAGTCATGCGACCTTGTGAAGCTCAGGCTCTTGCAATCTATATTCAGAAATTAGATGGCACCATATTGGGGTCACATTGTCCGAAGATTGCACGATGGGCGCGGCTCCGTCTCCCCAATGGACAAGTGGCAAGGTCAAGGTGGAAGGAAACACAAAAACCGTTGAATAAGGTTCGGATGTCAAGAAATGTAAAAGTAAGTTGTGTTCCACATGCCTATATGTCCAAGTCATTTAATTTAGAAACTTAGTATCATCCTGATGGACTCGGAAGGCCGCATCGTTTTGGTGAAGTTTACTTTTACTTTCGTTGTCGGAGCCATGGACAAGATATGACCTTGGCTGTCATTTCAGTGTATTCTGAGCCTAATCCAGATCTCCTTGCAGTGTCGCATGGAACCTTTGCATCGTGTCAATATTTTGGAGATAATGCTTTGGTTGTCATTGATGTTTCTTGCATCGATTCTGTGGTAGCTATGGTTCCTCATAATCCACCTCAATCCAAAGATACCGAACTTCATTTTTTCTTGGTTGAGCAACCAGGTTTGGACATTGCAAATCTAGGTACTAGCTTTCCAGAATCCATTGCTGAAACATAAATATATCATAAATATAACTTTACTCGATACGATTGGGATACAACATTTGAATCTACCTTATTGTATTACATAAGCATTGCATTGCTTTCTTTCTTTCCAACCACTTCTCAGATCTCAACGTTCTCAATTCGCCTCAATGGCTTACCTACGCCGTATCAACGGTCCTACCATCTTCTGCAACTCTACAGTTTTCTCTGATGTTGACAACTCCTCAGGATTTACCTCTTCCATAACGTCTTATGCGAGTGGGACATCCACCACGGCAAAGGGGTCGTCGAACAACCCCCCTACGGACATGTTTCCTGTTCTCCCTCAGGCTCACAATTTCTCAGCACTAGGCAATCTTCAAAAGTTTCAACAATACATCGCTGTCGAACTTCCTTTGGCACTTGATAAGCAAGATAAGGAATTCATGCTTCCGCCTTCAAGCCCGCCACCTCCGACCGATAAAGGTGTCCGACGCAGAGATGTGAACAGCGTGTACCTTAACCAGTTGCTCAAGAAAATTGACAAGACATACTCCCCGGAAGCCTGGATAGAAAAACAAATATTCCCCGATTCCAAACTACCCGTGCCATTCAATGAGCCCGCAATCCGAGCATCTAAAGAACTCTGGAACGCCAAAACATTCACTTACGCCCGTGGACCCGTTGACATGGATGAACCAAGGGTGCGGGAGTGGCTGAGCAACATTGCCAACAACCTTGCAGTTGTTCATAACATTGCGGATGGTACTCTGGAACGATGTGATCGTTCTTTCGACTCCAGTACTGCTACAAAAGGACCGTCAGGGTCCTACATGTATCGCCGACCGGATATCTCTGTCATCAATCGAGCGCTCCATCATGAAGCGATGAAGAATCAGGAGAAACGCCTCGATTGGAATAGCATCTATTCATTTGTCGAGGTCACCACCAAGAAATCCCCAGCCGCTGATCTTCGCCGTCAAATCTCTGAAAAGGCGTCGTGCTTATTTGATGTGCAACCTCAAAGAACGTTTGTCTGTGCACTAGCCATCTATGGCAAACCCGACGAACTCTTTTTCTTCCTTGCCTTAGTGGATCGTGCCGGTATGACCTCTACTCGACCCGTCAAGATCGGCTCATATTCCATTTTCGTCTTCATGAGGGTAGTTTTTGCCTTCTGTTTCGCCAATCCAGAAACTCTCGGCTGGGATCCATCAATGACGGTTGACCCAGAAACCTATGAGGTTACAAGCATCGCCGTCACTGGTGAAGTAAACGATGAACGTACACCCACCGTTACAACACGCGTATTTGATATCGTCAAGCTTATCCATAGCTCTCCAATCCTGTATAGTTGTGGAACCAGAGTATGGATTGTGAAGGATGGGCGTGGCAACTTTTATGTGCTAAAGGACAGCTGGATTCTTGAGGCGAATGCTGTCTCTGAGATCGATTTGACAAAACACATTAACGCGGCCATTGAGCGGGATCCAGATGGGTGTCTCTTCCAGTCCAGCTGCCCTTCGTATATCATTGGTCAAAACTGTGTCTGTTCAACCGACACAATACGTGGCATCCTGCAAGACAGACCTCCTACTCGTCATCGGCGACGCATCGTCACGGCAGCAATTGGAGACCCCATCACTTCCTTTCGCTCCAAGACAGAGTTTGTTTCCGTGTTTCTTGATATTGTCAATAGTATGTTTCTTGACTGCGTTGATGACGAAGACAGCTAACATTTTCTCAGCGCTGGAGTATCTCAGCACAACGGCTGGGGTCATCCATGGCGATATTTCAATCAATAATGTATTGATCAACCGAGTCTGGAATTATAAACCTGGCCACTCCCCTTCCCAACTTTGTGATCGCGCTATTATCAAACTTCAAACCAACATGAACGCCAACGTAGGCCCTGTCATCCAACCTCCTGCTGTCCCAGCCCCTGTCATCCAATCCTCTGCTGTCCAGGGCCCTGTCGTCCAAGGCCCTGCTCCTCTTGTCGTCGACACCAGCGATTCCAGCATCGATTCTGAAGGCACCACAAAATTCATCGAATCTGCTGGCATGGTTATCGACTGTGATTTCATGCGATTTTTAGTTGGACCTCCTTCCAGTCAGACCTCGGTGAGGAATCCTTGATGTTATTGATGTTGCCAAACATTTCATTGACACTCTTCTAGGGAACGCTGCCCTTTATGGCATTGGAGGCCTTGTTGGCAGCTGACAGGGGAACCACGTTCGTACATACTGCTGGACACGACCTGGAATGCCTCCTAAACACCATTCTAACCATATGCCATTATACAATTGGGCCTTGTGGCCAGCTACGTGAACTTGACCCCAAAGGTCCACAAATCCAGTTGAACAAGTGGTTTTCGACAGAAAACTGGAAGGACCTGGCTTCCCTCAAATCGATCACTCTCGAGGCATATGATTCCCACATCGAAGGAGCTATACCTCCATACTGGAAAGATTTTGGTCCATTCCTAAGACGCTTGATCAGTGTGACATGGGACGGCTTGCCATTCATGGAACATCGTAATATTGCGACACACCAGGCGTACCGCGATATACTCAAGGATGCACTTGAAAAATATGCCTCGGAGGAGAAGCAAACCGTGCTTGGACCATATGCATTTATTCCTACGAAAAAGCGTCCATTCAATTCCGAAGATGATCAAGGGTTTCAACCTTCTAAACGGTCGCGCCGAAGCAAGAGTGTAGGTCCCTCTCAAAGGAAGGTGCGGCCCCGGAACCCCAAACAACGATACCTGGAGCATTATCAAGACTCTTTTGAGCCTGGACAGGGGGGTTCCAATGTCAAATAATTGAAGACCCGTGTCGTATAGCTCTCGTGAGTTTGACATCATCATCTCCCCCTCATCAATCTTAACATTGGTACTGCATAGATGTCCTCCTTTTTTTGCTATTTTCTGTTGAATCTTTATGCTGTATCGTTGTGTTCTTGTAGCCTTTTGTACGTGTGTTAGCGGACTTTATACCTGGATTATGTAATCAACCAATTTGTGATCGCGTTCATCCAATGTCGTGGCCAGAACTCTCATTGACCCATGGATATTGAGCGAGCAGGATTTGAAGCATGTGGTCGTGCTACAAGTCCAGCTCCCAACTTGTATTCTATGTCATCATTTGCTGTGCCAACTCGGACTCAGACTGGTATTGCACCGCACACTGGCACTCTGTTTCATCCGACATCAAGTCGCGAGAGCTTGGAGGGCACGGGCTCTCACTACTCTATACCTTTCAGTGCTGGATCGAGGACGGTATGTACAACAGTTTAGGCTTCTTCAATACATTCAAATTGGAGTAATCTATTGTTTCGATAGAGTTGGTCCTCATCAGAGGTGGACTGGGCAAGGCGAGCCGCAGGCATTGAAGAATCTCATCGTGCCCTTCAACAGGAGAATGCAGAACTCTCAAAGCAGATAATTATCTGGAAAGCCAAGTTTGAGACCCTCCAGTACGTCCTATGATAGTAGTTTTTCTTTTGCTGAACTCTTCATCAGGGAAGCATACATCTCTTTGCTAGATCGAGTACCTACCACTGCTCCTGTGGCACTGGCAGAGCCTCCGAAGCTTAGTCGTGATGATTTCAAACTCATTGACTACTGGTATAAATACCAGTGGGTTTCATCATCAGAAGATTGTGTTACCGACTTATCTGGAAAGGTTGAGAATGAGAACGACGATGAGGAGGTAGAGATGGATTTAGAGGGCGAGACCAGCGAGCAGATACGACCCGTATCTCCTGCTCCGGGTGCCCTACGTGGTCAAGGCCGCTCTCGGCAAGGAATAAATGTTTCCATGCGCTACATACAGGATAAAGATGGTCAAGTTATCAATGGCCATCGCGCACAAGACATCCGAAACTACGCTTGTGCCATTTTTGTTGGCTTTGCCACGGAAGGGAAGCAAATTTTGTCATGGGGGGATGCTGACGCTGTAACTTGCAGGTTTTACTACAGCGAGATGGAATCGCGCTTTGAAGAGCTTCAGTACTGTGATCTCGATTGGAAGGCGGAACAAATTGCAATTGACACCTTTCCTGGATGGAAAGTTACCTGGCACAAGAGGCAGAAGAAGATGCTTCAGGATCATGGAAAGAAACGACCTCGTCGAGCATCGAGCATCGAGGAACCTGACACCAAGCGGCCAAAAGATATGGCAGAGACATCAATGTCATCACAACCTCCTCTCGAAACTTCTACCACTTTTCAGGTAGCACAGGTAGGTCATTCGTATCTATCAAATCAGTGATTCCTAATCAATGTCATTGAGCAGCAACCAGTACCAGTAGTCAACATAATACCCAACACTCCTATCAGGCCTCCGCCACCAGCAGCCATGCCAGTATGTTGTTTTCCTGTTCTTTTGACAAGTATCAACCTCTGAATTTTCCATTAGGCAAGTTTTGTTTCGCAAGTTCAACAGCACCAGTTCCGTGATTCTTCTCACCTTCAACCCAACTTGCCACATTATAACTTCTCGGTATGTTTTTCCTCACATCCGTGCACAATACATGATTAATTTGGACCTGTAGATCAATAATCCTCTTGCAATGAGTAACAATTTGCTTACCACTGCTGCCATGCCACTCGTGGGGCAGCTTCCATTTGCAGGTCCTGTCACAGCTGTAGAACCGCAACCTCAGCAAGCACTCGAGGCAGACAGCACCCAGCCGATTCCGGGAAATTCAGCGCCAGCAGCTGCACCTGCGAAACGGTCACATACAGGGACAACAAAAATGCGTCCAAGCAAGACAAGTATTACACCTAGGTAGTGTGCATACTCTGCTTCACAAACTATTCTGATGACATTCTTGAAGGAACCTTTGTGCGCTTGAATGGGCCATTTCAAATCCAAAAGGAACTACTGATGAATTTGGCACTTATTATGACAGTCTTTTGGCGGAGGTAAAGCAGGTAAGCATTCTAGAACTACTTTAACACTTCCCTAACATTTTTCGATTACTTTAGAAGTGGGAAACACTATCGGTCGAAGCAAAGGAGTCGGGGAAGACTGCGAGCGAGTGGATCCTGGGGCGGCAATCATGAACATTTTTCTACCCATTTCTATACATTTTGCATATATTACCTAATATTCTTTGAATTTGATATAAATGGATGTGCCTCATTCTCACTTCGGTCAAATGACTCAAAATCAGGCCTATTTCCAGGAATTTTGTGCCCAATTGTTATATGCGACATCATCTGGCAACCCATATAGGATATTTCAATCAAATAACTGACACATATTAGTGCAAATCAAATGGCCGCAAATCACCGTGCCTTCGCCGGCAAGGAGCCGATTTTGACTGGGCATAAAGGTCAATGGGGTCAGAGTCACGTGTTTCTTTATTTAATATTTATTAAAATATCATGCCATCTAGGGACAACTTCCTTTTCTGGGTCAAAAAGCGCCAGTCATTACCTCCATAATGCATCATTTGTGGGCACATTTGGGGCACATTCAGGGTGTACTCATGGAGAACACGACTAGTTCAAAAGTAGATAAATTATGAGGAATTCTATGAATACGGCTGGTGTTGTCAAGATGGAAAAGCCAGCTTGCAGAAGGGCATAATGAACCATTCAAAGTGTAAGTTTGGACAAATGGAGTCCCCATCAGATGAAAACTCTTCCGCCGCACCTCTTGCTCCCTCTGACTTCCATGCACTTGCAGACTTGCTCATCAATGAAGCCACCAATGATGATGAAATTGAAACCAATCCTTCCCAAATCCATTTTAAGGGATCTACTTTCAATATTCTACAATGATAGGGCTATGGTAGATACAATAAACTAGTGGCTTTTCAATAGCATACCAACGCAGGTTGCTAAATGTGTTGTTGGTCTGCTAAGTCTTGACACGTGAGCACATTGGTCATGCATTGACCCCTTGACAATTTGTCTGAGCAGGTCATGACTGGGTCTGACCCTTTGACCCGTCATACTCTGAAAGGGTCAGAGCTGACCCTGCCATCACTGGTTTTGCGTGGCTGCACTGTGGCATGTGACCAAGTCAGACACCTGTTGAATAGAGTATTACCTGTTTCACAACAAGTACTATACCTACAATCTAGATTTTTGGCTTATTCAAAAGCTATTGATGACAGGAAGCACTTGGCTGCTACTTGGCAAAGTTTGGCAGGCAAACTGTATACTCTCGCAACTCTCACAAGTAAACCCCACAAATACAAATCACACTTTTACTTTGGAGCAACACTGTTTTGGTTTTCTATCCCACTGTTTTACTATAAATCCCCACTATCTTACTATAAATCCCACTCTTATATACTTATAAACCAATTTCACTATTACTATCCTTGTCATCACCCGTTCTGGCAAATTCTGTTTGTTGTGGAGGACATCCCACCATGTGTTTAATACTTTGGTTGGTTTTAGTGCTTTGGCACATAGCAATATTTGTTGGTCATGAGGCAGTCTAGTTTGAGCCTGGTATTCATTGTCACTACCCAACAACTTTCTGTTTTACATTGCATCTTCCACACACTTGCCTTGCACCATGCACACTTGACATGAACACTTAGTGCACTTGCCTTGCACCTTGTGCACTCAACTTAACACCTACTGCACTCATCACCTGTCTCTTTCTTTGTCATTACTATCTGTATTCCTCTGTGTCAATACTTGTAGATACATATTTGTCTTGTGTCTTGCACACTTGCCACTTGCCTCTTCCTTTGTCCTTATCACCTTTATTTCTTCCTTTCCATACTTACAGTCCTACTGTAGATACATACTACACCTTGTGCTGCTTGCCACCCACGCCTTGCGCACTTGCCACTTGTCTATCCGTTGTTCTTTATTCTCCCACACCTAGGCAAAAGCACAGGTAACCCCAGGTGTCCCAAGAGCTACCCAAACCCATATCCAGCCAAACCCATATGTAATGAACCAGGGTCAATTAGCTGGTGGTAGTGATCACCAAGGGTAGCCAACCCGTGCGGGGTTTTGGGCGGGTACAGGTACAGGTACAGGTACAGATTTCTGTACCCACAATCTTTAACACAAGCACAGGAGTGTCCAAAACAAACTAGAAATGGGTGAGATATTGCTAAAACATTGTTTTTAGCATATCTCAACCATATCCTGTCCGTTTTGGATGCTCAAGGCCATGTTTTTTCCGGAAAACCCTGTGGGTTCTGAGTACGGGTCTGCAGGGGTACAGGTGCAGGTATGGTAGCCCTGTGCTTGAGATTGGAAATATTTCTCCAGTATGGTACCACTTTGTGTGCATTGTGTATGGTCTTCTACAGCTCTTTCCATGGTATGTCTTGCAGTCTTTTTATTTAGGAGCAGGTTTCAATTCATGATGTGGGGGGTTGACAGACAGAGGAGACACATATGGTGTGGTGCAGCCTGGGGCGATTTATGCAACTAGAGGGACGGTGCTTGTGGATCCGACGGAGGATTTGTTGGTGTCTGCGACTCAGCTGGCGGCCCCTCTAGCTCAATGAACAACTTGACATGCTAGGGCACCCTAGGGCACCTCGGTCAATGAACAATGGTTCATTGCCAACTTGATGGTGGGATGGATGTTGCTTTATCATGAATGAAACATTCAAGCTACACGGTGATTTCAAGCCATCCTACTTACTGTATTTGTAAACACACACATAAATGTTCCAGAGAGATTGTCGGATGGACCAACGACTGTAGTACAATATTCATTGTTTGTTATGTACACTTGAAATGAAGAAAGAAGATGCTGAGATGAAATGCTGGGCATGGTTGAATTTATTTTCTCAAGTTCCCACGGGGGGTAATCCGTGGTAAGCCGGTTTGTTGAAGGCCCGCTTGTTATCAGCACCGCCCACCATCGATATTCCGAGAAACAGCACCCCCGACCCCATCCACCACCATCCGCAGACCAAAGATCTCTCGGCGTTGGCTCTGCATTGGTCTTCAACTTGAGGTCCAGGGTCATCAAGGCAACCCCCCCACCATCCAACCACCACCTCACCTGCACTCTTTTTTTCTTTTTTCGCTTCATTTCAACCACCCTTTCGCCGAGTAGAAGCGGATACATCGATTGGAAAGAGACAGGCCGACGAGTTTAGTTTCGATAAAAGCATGGCAGACACAGCGACAGAGATCGATCTTGACTCGGTCATTGACCGACTTCTCGAAGGTGAGCTGGCACGCCGCTTTTTGCTTCTGCAACTCGGGGTGGGATATCGGCCGGGGTAGGGGTGCTTGCCGGCTGTTGATGGGGTGCTGGTGGGTGACTGCGATGGTGGGGATGCAGGAATGGACTGGGTATGGTTCGAGACCTCTTGTGCCCATTGATGAGTCACCAGCCCCGGCGCCTTTGCAACTTTTGCTTGATCTGTGCTATCAGGCGGGAAAGCCCCGCCGTCGCACTCGCCCGTCGTTTCGAGTAGAATGGGAGCGCTGACCTTCCTTTCTTGGACCATTTAGTGCGTGGCAACCGACCTGGCAAGCCAGTCCAATTGGCAGAATACGAAATCAAATATTTGTGTACAAAAGCAAGAGAAATCTTCATCAACCAGCCCATCCTGCTCGAGCTGGAGGCTCCCATCAAGATTTGCGGTATGTTCATTTCCATCGATACATCGTACCATACCCCACCTTTGCTCATTCTTCTACGTAGGTGACATTCACGGCCAATATTACGACCTTTTGCGACTTTTCGAATACGGCGGGTTCCCACCAGAAGCCAACTACCTGTTCCTTGGGGACTATGTGGACAGAGGGAAACAGTCTCTGGAGACCATTTGCCTCCTCCTTGCATACAAGATCAAATATCCCGAAAACTTCTTCATCCTCCGCGGCAATCACGAATGCGCCAGTATCAACAGGATATACGGCTTTTACGACGAATGTGCGTTTTCATTTACATCTTTTCTTCGATCGTCTGCTGAACGTGTTGTGCGATCGCTAGGCAAACGCCGATATAACATTAAATTATGGAAAACGTTCACGGACTGCTTCAACTGCCTGCCCATCGCTGCTATCATCGACGAGAAAATCTTCACAATGCACGGTGGGCTCAGTCCTGACCTGCAATCGATGGAGCAAATACGAAGAGTCATGCGACCGACGGATGTTCCAGACACAGGTGAGCGCCAAACACGATGTGGTATTTCGGTTGGCTGACTGAATTAATTCCGCCTGTCCTGTCATTCGCATAGGCCTGCTCTGCGATTTGCTATGGTCAGACCCGGACAAGGACATCACTGGGTGGTCAGAGAACGACAGAGGAGTGTCGTTTACGTTTGGGCCGGATGTGGTTTCGCGCTTTTTACAAAAGCACGACATGGACTTGATATGTCGGGCACACCAGGTGAGCTGCGATTTTCAGGGTTCTATTTTCTCGTTCCGTGTGAAAGTGAAACGGGATGCCATGTCATGTCATTCCATTGGTTCCGTTCCAGAGGTCATGCGACCGCCTACGTACACGATGCTAATGCTTTCTCTTCTTTGTGACAGGTCGTCGAGGACGGCTACGAATTCTTTGCCAAGAGACATTTGGTGACATTATTCTCAGCGCCAAATTATTGCGGTGAATTCGATAATGCAGGCGCCATGATGAGCGTGGACGAAACACTGCTGTGTTCCTTCCAGGTATGTCTCTTTCTTATTCGTTGTCGTGGTGATGTGTTTCCTTACGTGTGCTCCCGTGCAGATCCTGAAACCAGCCGAGAAGAAGGCCAAGTACCCGTACGGAGGGATGAACATGGGACGGCCTGTGACACCTCCTCGCAAACCCAAGAAGAAGGACAACAAGTGAAGAGAGAGAGAGAGATGATGCAAGGCGGACCAATGTCCTTATTCACACTCTAGCCTACCCCCCGACGACATTCTCCTCTTAATTCCCTCGTCTTCCATGTATATTTTGTCACCGCCCTCCAGCCCCACCTACCCCTGATATCATCCTTCCTTCACACTCATTTGTTGGTCTCTATCCCGTCCTGCCCTGCCCTGTCCTGCCCTGTCCTGTCTTTGTCCTTGTCGTGTCGTGTCCTCTTTCTCGACGATTTTTTCTTTATTATTCCATTGATTGCGGTGTTACGATATTGATCTCTGTGATAATCGCATACTCCACGTATGTTCATGGCGGAGTTGTGTTGTGTGGGGCGAGGCGGAGGCGAAGGAAGGAAGGTGGGGCAAGGCAAGGGTCGTGGAACTGCGACTCCCCGTTTTAGCTGTAAACTTATTTATGGTGGTGGTTCTTGGGTGTGAATATCGAGCATTGCTTCCCCTTGCGAGTGGGGTAGTGACCTCTAGTGTGAAGGCATGGGTTGGAGGCTGGCGCGGGAGTGCGAGTGCGACCGACCAGATGATTTGTGCATGTGTGACTGAAGCCTGATAACCATTGGAATCTTTCTCATTAGACTTTCGTGTTACCCATTTATGTACGTTCCGTCCATTGCTTCCCATAATAACTCGGGTCTATTGAGGTCTCTCCTGATCCAGTGGATAACTTCCCTATAAGTTTGTGGGATGAAAATCCCTGAGAGTGTGCCCGAGGACCTGGTGGCTGGTCTCAACCTCGTTGTTCCTAGCATTTTCCGGGAGGTGCTTGTAGAGCGAAAGTAAGGTATGGCAGTTCCATACGGTACATACGCAAGGAAAGCCATCCAATTGTATTCCAACATCGTCAGTCGTAAGATCTAGATGGCATTCTTTATCTGATACTGTTCAGATTTCGCCTAGATCGATCATACCCACCAGAGATTCTTGCTAGACGTCGACAGCACTCTACCTTTGTCTGCTCATCGTGGTGATGGACCCTATGCAACCCATGACCTCTTTCTTCTGTGCCCCCTGACCAGCACGCGAATGGCCCCGGAGTGGTTGCAGATCTTTCAAAATGCATCCAATAACGCCTCCACGATGCTCTCCGAATACCCGCACGTATGTTCTGGAGGAATCGCCTGTTCGTCGTTTCAGTGCTACCGGTATTTCTCATCGCATAACCGCGTCTTTGCTATTGCAAAAGTCCTGAATCATTATCTCCGCTTGAGACGTATTGCATGATAAGTATAACCAGCTCCAATAGCTTTCGTCAGTGCCGAAGGCCAACATCAGCAGAATCCGACGGTACATTCTTCAAAACCTGACAGCATTGGCATTGCCCCCGAGGGTGACACAGGGACCATGGTGTTCTGTTGAGGGTGAAACACCAAGGTTGACGCTCGGGCGATTTTGATTTATAACTCTAAACCCTTTTATACATCTGTCCACGCCATCCTCACGCGGTACTCATGGTAACCATATTGACGCTGGAATGGACCTAAAGGAATATGGTTTCGTGCTTAAGCCAAGATACGGACGTGGTGTCGGTGCATGCGGAGAAGCGTGGATGGGCGCAGATACGTCGCCGCGCAAGCAAAATAGAAGTCTTACGTTTGCTACATTCTTGACCGCATGACCGTTGGATGAGCATGCTTGACACAGTGCTGTAAGATGCGATAGTAGAGCTCCGAACATTTTGCGACATGCAGACTTGGCGTGGGCGATTTGCAGCAATGTCAATATGTGTGAATGGATGGCAAGTAAGAGTTACCTACTTGATTGTATTGAATTTGAATTTGAGGTTGATCAGCGACGTAACCACGCTCTGAAGGTAGCGAGCCGGATGTTCAGATGGAATGAGAGTTCTGTCGTTGTAGTCACGCACAATAGATGCGCCACTGCGAGTACTCAATGCGATCAAAAATCATCAGGGAGGCCGAGGGGCCCGAGTAGGATAGGGTCGATGGTTTCTCATGCGATGTTCGGGAGCGAAGGTGTTCACAGGGAGGCAAAAGAGATGATGCAAACATGATTGAATTTATGCGACATGTGAGGGGCGTAAATAAAGGCGTATGTACAAGTACAGAGCGTGAACAAGAGGAGAGCCGGTGATGAAAAGATCTAGAAATTCAATGCGAGATAGAACCAATGGTCTGCACAAGCTTTGTGAAATCCAGGATAAAAATTATAATGAGCAAATCCTCCTCCCGCAAGCCCCAGCAGCGTGAGATGGTATAGGTATGAGTTTGCCACTACGAGGGATATATGAATGTACTAAAATAATTGGCACATGGTCCCCGAGCGAAGAAATGGAAAAAGGCTTTAATTTAAACCTTTTGCTCGTGGAATGAGCCAGACGATTTCTCGTCTTTTTCGTCGTGACCGTGGGCAGCGGCAGTGATCTGCTCAACGGATTCTTCACCATCGAAAAGGGCGGCGGTTTCCTCGAGAGTACGGTTCTTGGTCTCAATGACAACTGTAAGGGGTGATTATGTGAGCCAATATTCATGCAGGAGATAAAGGGTGCACGTACAGAAGTAGAGGAAGACGGCCTCGAAGCAGAGGAAACAACAGTAGACAATGTAGTACTTCCATTGGAGCTTCTCTGTAGTGTGTGTTAGAAAATGTTTGAACAGTGCAGTGATAGCGTTACTGACCGAGAGCAATGGGGTTGACGTATTGATTGAAGATGAGCGACAAGGAGATGGCGAAGTTGAACACGGTGAAACCCTTGGCACGGAGAGCGTAGGGGAGAATCTCGACGGTGTAGGAAACGATGAGGGGGGTGAAGGCAAGATCGTAGGAACCGTAGAACAGGAAGATGAAGGCGATGACGGAGTTGGCAGCGGCCTTGTTTCCGGTGTTCGCGTAAACGGCAGAGCAAGCGGTCTGGAGGGTGAAGAAGATGATCATGCCACCGACGGAGGTCAAGAACAGGAGACGACGTCCGACTTTGTCGACGAGGGAGGCAGCGAGGAGAGCCCAGAACAAGTTCCAGATTTGAAGTATACCGTTGATGAGGAGCTGGATGGTGGGGTCGACAATTCCGATGGTGATGAAGACCTTGGTGAGGTAGTAGGAGACGAGACCGTTTCCGGACCATTGGGAGAAGAAGGCGAGGGCAATAATGATGTTCATGCGCTTCCTGTTTCCGGGGGTGGCGAACAGAGTCTTCCAGCCAACTTTGGCAGCAACGTCCTTGTCGAGGTTGATGGCAGCCTTAATTTCCTGGAACTCGTATTGCACAAGAGGATCTTGCCTGAATCGATGGATCAGACGTGGAAGCCAGGGGTACGAGGAAGCGACTTACTCATTGCCATCGGCGTGGTAGTAGGCAAGGGTTTTGAGGGCTTGGTCATCACGGCCCTTGCTGATCAACCAACGAGGAGACTCAGGCGCGAAGAAGATAAGCGCGACCTGGAAGACGGAGGGGACAGCCTGGAGAACGGAAGGCAGACGCCATGACCAGGTGTTCAAGATCTTGAAGGAGCCGAAGGTTGACCATGCAGCGCTGAAAATAACTCGTTAAGCGCCTAAGAAGCTGACAAGTCTAAAAATACACTCACACAATGGCACCGGAATACCAGAGGGAGTTGTAGGTCGAGGTCAATTGGGCACGGTAGACGGGGTATGAGATCTCGGTGACCAACATGGGTGCGGCGCAGGCAGCGAAGGTAAGACCGAAACCAATGAGGAAACTATAGCAGAAGCAGGTTAGCTTCTTCCGGATTGAAAGAAAGTTTGGCAGGCATACCGAGCACCAATGAACATGCCGACTGAAGTGGAAGCAGTCTGGACGGCGGTAGCGATACACATGATGAAGGCACCGATGAAGATTGAAGTACGACGTCCGAGACCATCAGCCATGTAGGGAGAAATGGGGTAGGCAGCCAAAGAACCAATGTTCTACAACAAGTTTAGCAATAGGAAATTGTGCACTGTGAAAAGTAAAGACTCACTTGGATGGCGTTGAGGAGACCCAACTTTCCACCAGTAGGATGGCCGAAGTAGCCATCCCACTGGGGAAGGGATTGCAGACCGTTCATCATACTTCCATCGTATCCATTGGTGGAAGAAGTGATGAGTCTGGAGGAGGTTGTGAGTGGTTGTTGATTCGACACGTCGACGGACTTACAGAAGCAAAATCCAGAAGTTGAGGAAGATGATCCTGAAGGAGGAATTGTGTCAGAGCCTGAAAGATGATGATGAGGAACAAAAACATACCGCCTGTTGTTGTACCACTTTCTGTTGGGGTCAACGAGATGACCGTATGCGGCTGCGGTACCTCCACCAGTAGCAGTAGCTCCTGCACCCATTGTAAAGCTTCAAGTGTTGAGTAGCTTTGACTGAGATATGAAGGTGGGGAAACGGATAAGAAATGGAAGATGGGATGATGGGGGTTTTATAACATTATCGAACTTAGCACACGTCGATATGGAGGATGTCCAGATGACCGAAGATGGAAGTTTATCCAAAGGTACGCCGCCGTGTTTGCAACAGTAGTGAATCCCGTCCCCAGATCTGAATGTATGATTCCGCGTGTGTTTGCTCTCAGAAAGCGCCTATTGCCGATCATCACCACCTTCCTCTTAGCCTCTCCTTTTACTCTCACTTCCAAGCTCCCGAACAGGAGCTGACAGGAGCCCCCGCTAGTCTCCCCTCTTCGCATAAAATATTAGAGCGACCAAGAACAACAGATTCGGAGTTCTCCAGGATATCGTCCCCGCGTCAAAGCAAATTTCCCCGTGCCAGACTCCTCTGGTAATTTAGTTTCCACGAGATTTCTCCACAGAGGCGGGGTGAGTGGGGATGGATGCTTTTCGCACGAGATTTCCTGATTGAGGAGGACTGATGAGGACCCTATTCATTACCCCGCCCGGACCCTAACCTACCCTGGTCGCCTCTGTTAAGCGTTTCCGATCTTTTTGGCCATTTGATTTGGCTTTCCACGTCAAATTCAGTCCGTTTCCTCGCTGACGTTCCGAAATAGCACCACAACCTCCGACATTCCTCCGTTCCACCAACACTGAATTGTTGCTGATCACAGCCCAGAACAAGTCCCTGCTTCAATGTTTGAATCGTTCGAGCACATCATACCGTTTCACCATTCATACTGCAGGGATTTCTCCGACTAACAAGTGTCTCCTACTTACTTTGCATCAACAACACACAGGCAGTTCCTGACGTTGAACAGCGAATGCTCGACCACCTCAGACGGCCTTCAATTTTGAGGTGGCAGTTCCGTTGACTCTTGCTTCTCCGGGACGGAACAATTTGTGGGGAACGGTATAATGGGAAAGAAGGCAAATGATAAATCTATTATAAGTAATATGGTACATTCCTCGAATAGCACAGATGGAAGAAAATATAGAACGAGGAATAAGGTGTGGCATGAGAACGATGTTACAAGCGTTTAAGCAAATCCTGTGCAGACTGGTTGTCCGCCGAATGATAGTCGGTGCTGCCATTTAAGTCATCCACAAGTGATTCAACAGTTGGCGCTAGACTTGCGAGCTCCGATTTCTTCTTTCTGCCAAAAGACATACCCCAGCTATTCGCTACTAGATTCGCCAACGTTCCAGAGGCTGTTAGAGTTGGTCGGCTGGGAACAACAGTGCTTTGCGAAGAGCTCGAGGCAAGGGGAGACGTGCGGGGCATATGGTACGAGGTTGTCCGTCGCCTGCTGGTTATCACGTTGGACATGCCGTCCGAGATTGAACCCTCTGGAGAAGGTGTTATGGGAGATCCAAAGGGATTGTCACTCGAAGAAGGCGACGAAGCAACGGGCTGGTCTGTCAAAGCGGTCGTTGCAGCTGCTTTAGATTGCGAGGCTGCGACACTGGCTAAAGCCGGGATGCGCCCAACCGAGAATCTTGACGTCGTAGATTTGCGCGAGGTCCTAGAGTCTGGACGTAAAGGAGAAGAAATGCTCGGAGCGTTATGGTGGCTATGTGGAATCGACCCAGTATTGTTTGTCGGAGAAGGAGGCGGAGGAAAAGTCGGAGGCGAAGGGCTTCTAATTTCAGGTACAGGCCCGGGTTGAGTTTCAAGGACCAATTCCGGAGCTGGTGAGGCTTGGGCTAATAGACGGGACAGAGACGATGGGCGAGCAGTGGGTGAACTGTTTGACCGTGCCCTGACCGGAAATAGATGGGAGTTAGGAGGATGCGTTACAAGGAATGTGTCCTCCACTTCGGCTTCCGGTGGTCCTGGCGGAAGGGAAGAAGGGCTGAGTTTTCCGGCACCTGGTTGAAATTCTTCTTGTGATTCATTCTCGTTGGAAACCTTCCTCGAGGAAATCCGACGTTTATTGTGGCTTGGCTGGGTCCAGTCCTCGACTTCAAGCATGTAATACTTGACGCCATCGCCCAGACCATATGGATTGCTTGTAGGGTCCTACATTCATGTAGATTAGCAAAGCGATACAGCGGAATATAGTCGTATCTCCCTCGAGGAACGAACCTTATGATCAACAACACGTTCTGCTATTGACGTTATTCGAGCCACAATCCACTCCCGCGACTTCAGTTGCTCTGCCAGATGACCCGTAGCTTGTAAAAAGTAGTGCGGAAA
This sequence comes from Crassisporium funariophilum, assembly GCA_014925845.1. Classification (NCBI taxonomy): domain Eukaryota; kingdom Fungi; phylum Basidiomycota; class Agaricomycetes; order Agaricales; family Crassisporiaceae; genus Crassisporium; species Crassisporium funariophilum. Next base: position 1,253,984 of record JACGCL010000008.1, read on the forward strand.
TGACACTGCCAAAAAGAGGACATGTCAGGACAAACTTCGGATCTCATCTATCGGGGCAATATGGAGATGACGAATTAATGCATGCGAACATACCGTTAAATGCAGCCCACGGTTTGCTAACCGAATTCCGCGTTGGTAAAAACAGTGCCAGATCTCCCTTGGCGAAATTCCTGAATGAGATCTTTCCTTTGGCACGCTCCCTGTACTCTTTGCACTGTTTCTGCCACTTGCGGATAGTGAAGCCCGTTTTAGAGACAGCCTCTAGGAAATGATCATGGTCGAAATCCCGCAGTATGTCCAGTGCAGCAGCGGGGTCAGATGGGTCGATTGGGGAAGGTTCGTCGGGCTGTCCAATAATACTATGTCGAAAGTTTGACGCAGAAAAGGTGGAGTCAGCGAGGTTGCTCGTTTGACGCAAGGGATTCGGATGTGAAGCCATCGCCTGGGATGCATGGAGAGCCTTGACATGCGAATTCCGAAAGCTGATAGCGACGTCAAGGATTTGGGCGATGAGCCGATTGCTACCCTCGGTGCGCTGTTCGAAGTCGGACTGCGATGCCCGACCTGCCCTCAAATCGTCCCGGAGTAGACGCTCCATGTGTCGGGCCTCTCGAAGCTCATGGTCGATACGCTGATATTCCTCCTTCAAACCGACAGCATCCGCATTGGCGACCTCAAGATCTCCTCGAAGGTTCTTGAGCTGCCGATCTTTGTCCTCCAGGACGGCTTGCAATTCAGAGAACTGACGATCAAGAACGGCTCGGTCTCCATCGGCCTCGGCGATGTGATCACGAATAACCCTGTCGTGTTCGGAAGCCTGGGCTTTTAGCAACCTATCCTTCTCCAAACTGGCCTCTTTCAGGGCTTGATGCACTTCGTCGCTCTCCGACCGAGCGGCCTGAATCTGCAACTCTAAATCCTCCCCACGTGATCGTGCCTCTTCAAGATGCCGCAAACTGTTGGATTGTTCCTGGAGCAGATGCACCACTTTGTCTGCGTTCCGTATTTCCAATGCCTTCACTTCTTCGAACTCCGTTTGTACCTGTGCGATTTCCTGCCGCAACGCTTCTGCCACCCTCGACTGTTCCGTCGCGTCGGCGAGAGCATGTGCAATCTGATTTCGCTGTTTGGAGATGTCTGCAGACAGTTCACTGTTCCGTTCTTCCAGGATCCGCCGTGCTACCCCCTCGCTCTCCATTTGCGAACGAACTTGGTGGAGTTCTCGTTCCAATCGCGAAGAACGATCGCGCGCGTCGATGAGAGAAGCGTCGGCTTCGGCTTGGGCAGTTTTTAGCCGATGTATCTCAGCCTGGAGAGTAGCACGTTCATCCTGGAATGAGCTTTCCTGGAGCAACTTGGCCTCATGTGTCATGCGAAGTTCATCTGCTAATTCCTGGATGGCTTTATCTTCAGCATCTGTTGCTACATATCAAATATGCCATCAGTCCCGTCCTATTATAGCTTATATGTGGGGTAGATAGATCGGGCACTTACAACGTCTGCGAGACTGCATAACACGAGACGCCGAGAGAACTATAAGGTGTCATGTGGATAAGCATGCTTATGAATGCCGGTTCAAAGGACAGATAAAACAACGCACTTGAACGTTCAGCAATCTTGTCGAAACCAGCTTCGAGGTTATCCATTTTGGTGATTAGTTTTTCCAAAGCGGTGCGACATTCCCGAGTTGCCTTGAGAGCTGCCGGATCATTGGTGGAGCTGGAGTATTTTTCGAGATCTTCCAAGACGTGTAATAAACCTATAAAGGGTAAAAGGTAATCAATTGAAGGCGCTATGAGTATCCGTAACGATGCAATGCGGTACTAACCATCAACATCTGATCTCTCCAACGAATAAGCAGAGTCCGAGCCACCCGCAGGGGAAAAGTCAATTGTCGGAACAGGATCGTCCATTCCTCGGGTCTCAAAAGGAAGCAACCCATGTACTTCTCCTCGATAAACGTGGCGACGCTTTCTCTCGCTGGCTCTGGGTGCAATTTCAGAACGTTAAACAGGATTCAAGCCTCCAGTAAAGCAAAAATACTTACGAGACTTTCGCCATGACTTCAAGAATGCTCTGAGCGCGCTGATAGAAGAATCTAGCTTTGAACAGCGGAATGTCAATGATTTAGATCCTGCAACTTGCAAAACAGTGTCCACAAGAACACTCACAGAACTCTTTCCTTCGCACAATCTCAATGACTGTCGCACAATATGCATATAGCATGTTATGCAGTCTTTGTATGTGGGAGAAGCTGGTTTTGCCACGAAGGCTGGTTTGGAGCGCTGATAGAGCGGGTGGGATGTACATAATATCATTGTTCAGAGCACTGATACGATGCAGAACCGTCAAACATTGATGTGTGTATATGTTCTGTGCTGCGACGATGAGGGGTGGTCGAGTGCTTCAGTCGAAAGGCTTGAAGGGGCTTACCTTTCTATTGGTTATCTGCTCGAGTTCTTGACGGTGAACATTGTCCAACTGTTTTAATTCTGACAGCGAGTTTAAATATGCACATACTGCTCTTTTAATTGAAACATACCTTGGATTACGGAATCGGAGTCAGACACAGGGCCTAGACAGATAGTATGAGCAGGCTTTGAAGAGACGACATGGTTTGCTACAAACGTTCTAGTTTTGCTGCTGCATCAGAAATTCTGTCAAGGATTTCGTGTGATCTCTGACAGCATGCCTCAGCTTCGTCAAGAAGGCTGTTGGGCCCAGCTTTAGTTCAAAAGTTGAAGAGTGAATGTAAATCCACGAAGTACCTTCGATTCGATACCATCGCTCTGACATGATCAGCGCCGTCCTTGAGACTGTTAACCGCCTGCTCCACTTGATTGAACCGGAATTGAAGGTCCTCTACAAAACCTATCAATTGGGTTCTAATGTGCAATAACGCGACAAACCGTGTGTTCTCGTACAAGTATCAGCGACTTGCTTCATCTTTTGCTTCGAAACGTAGTCTGCAAGCACGCGTTGTGGATCACCGGCTTCAATTGCCATTCTAACAGCCGTCGAGCAGAATTCCACATGAACACCAACTCTAGAAATGAGCTCCAGGTCTGCATCCAGCCCCGTTAGCAGTGAGGCTTGCTTTTCCAGTTCCTTACGAGCACCCGCTGCTATACCATCAAAGGTTTCGGAAATGGCGAGGACATTCAAATCGAGGGTAGTGGAAGCGATACGGATGGCTTGGTGTTGGAATTGTATAGAGCGCAGCAGGTGTTGTACATGTTCGTGGTGCATATGCGATGCATGAGCATAAGATGCAGCTATCTGAGCGTGGCGTATGGGTGGCGTTGTTGCGTTGACATCTATGGCGTTTGTCAACTCGGATACAAGAATACAGTTGCAATATTTACCCTCTATTGCAGGTTGGAGTGGTGGTTCAACATGGAGCTGCCGTAGTACATCCTCGATACCGTAATCCAAGTAATGTTTGTTGAAGACGAAGACAAACTTGGAAGGTTCAGCGCGTGGAAAGATGAAGATGGAGGTCCAAACTATACCTGGTCCTGAGAACTGCCCAGATCACGGATATTGCCCGTGGTCAGCCGTCTTCCGTCAGATAGATATGCAAGAGCCGCGTCTTGGTCGACACCAGTTTCTTGGTGCAAGAACAACTCGAGACTCCCAATCCTAAACAGCAACTCAGTGTGCCACGCGTCTAAAAGGCTCCCTGGCTCACACTTCAATATCGCGCACAGATGCATTGACCTGCCAGAGAATGAATTATCAGTCCAATGATCACCTCCTGCAACATGTACAATGCTTACTTGGAAAACCTGGCCATCCTCCGCCCGACAAATAGTAATCATACCGAAGGTACAGTGACGCTGCGCAAGCGTTGGGGGTTGATGTTCGACGATAGGTTGTTTTCAGGGGGCCCCTTCGAGAGTCTCTCTGCGAGTTGGACGTTCAGCACATCGTCTGCTGTGCCTCTTTCAGCTTGTGTAAGTTTGAGCGCCAACCCAGAAACTGCTGCAGTGCCCACTGAACTACAACGTAATTAAATGATCAAATTCATTGATTTTGTACGAAATGGCCAAATGAGGTATATTGTCACACCGAAACTCCAGGTTTAAAGAACAACTTTGCCTTAAAAAGCCTCTTTCGTGCTGGAAGCTCGGGCTGGATAGGGCTGGATGCCACGCGTGGACAACCTTGGGACTGCGAAAGCTATGTACTGACTTCCAGCTACTACGAGTGATACTACGCAGCCGGATATCTTGAACCCTCTGGCCTGAATGGGATTCCTGGTATCTGAAGCAAGTCGTAGGGTTACGCATGTTATCAGATAAATAATTTGTTACTGTCAAAAACAAATCAATAATCACAACACAAAATCTCTCTCTGCAAGCGGGATAATAGACTTGAGACAGACTAATCGCGAGAAGACAAGAGAATAGATACGAAAATTTATGATGCAATAGTCTTGAAGAAGTAGAATCTACAAAAACAAATGTATATGCAATAGCTTGCAACTATCTCAACTTTTGCAAGTATAGACAAAGTACACGCGAAAAGGCAAGAGGGCAAAGCAGATAGTTGATATGTGCAGTGAGAGAAACAGCCATGAAGTAGTTATTTCCACAAAAACTCAAATGTATAAGCAATAGCGTGCTACTAAAGCAATATAGTATATACCAATCAATCCAATCAATAACCATATCCTAAATACAAACCTATTCATCACAATGAACCCCTTCAATGCATACCCAATCAGCCAGACTGGTACACAGCAGGCCCAGCAACGACATGCGGGTTCAACATCGAAAGGTTAAACGGCGTCACGTACAAATCCGAATCAGTGATCAACACGAACCTATTCATCCCATATCAGAAACGTTCGAGAAAGAGATGGGGAAGAGGAAGAGACGTACATGGAACCATTAACGACGGGCGCAGTGTTATCGCCGAACACCCTCCCACCAGGCTGGATCGTCTGGCCTGACTGCCCGTTGATATTCGTGAGGGGTGTGTAGGTCGTGTTCAACTGCGATATCCACGCTACGAACTATACACAATCATGATAAAGTGTGAAGGTTAAAACTGAAAAGGAAGAGAAGAAAGTACCTTGGGTTCGCCAGCGGTGGTGTTGGTGGTGTAACTCTGGTTGTAACTAACTTTCTGTCCTGGTGTCTCCCAGCTGAGGAAGATGTCGCGGCCGGGGTAGGAGAGCGGGTCGGTGCGGTTGTGTGTGATGGCTGGGGTTGTTTCGTTGCCGATGACGGATGTGTTCCAGTAAGGTGTCGCATCAGGGTTATTCTGTGAGCGCCATGAATGAATATGAAGAGACCAGAAACGTTGCAGCTTACGGTAACATTCAGCGCCGGGAAGTTCTGCCACTCAATCCTCGGATTCTCCGCCGGACATTCCACCAAATACGGCGCCAACAACGTCCAAGCCATACTCTGCGTAATTCCCGGAATAAACCACACCGGCATTGGGAACAGACCCTCAAACTGCCTAAACACCATCTGCTGCCTGCTCTCAGTAGATATGGAGTCGAGGAGGAGCGTGGCGGCGGCGCGCGAGTCGAGGTGTTCGAGGAAGCCGAAGACGCCGGATTCGCCCCATCGGGTGAGTTTTTGGCAGAAGTCGATGAAGGAGCGGACGGTTTGGAAGGGGTATTGGTAGGTGCATGGTTTGGCGCCGCGACCTGAAGAGGTACGTTGGTAAGATAGGGTTGAGAAAGCGAAAGTAGGGCGTACCTTGGAGGATGTTGGACAGCAAGGTAGCGTGCCCAACCTCCTGGTCCGCCATCCATTCAATCAAGAACCGATCCTCCGCATTAAGCCCTGCATCCTCAAATTCCTGCACTGAGAACTTGGCCAAACCATAATGAAATAGATCAAGCTCGATCCATTCTTGGTTCAGCGCCAAGTTCTGTTTTCACATTCTCTCATCAGCCATTGCTATCAAAAAGACAGAAGAAGAAAGGGGAGGACGTACGAGGGACTGGAAGTCGAAATCGGACAAGGGGGCGTAGACGGGTGGGGTGGAATTAGTGCCTAAGCCGCCGGCGGGTGTGAATGGGGGCGCGGCGGATACGACTGCTGCGAGAGAGACGAGGGAAGCTAGTATAGAAGCCGTGCGCATCTTGGTTTCTTTCTTGGTTTCTTGGTTGCTTGCTTGAGTAAAGATAGAGATTGGAGAAGAGAGAAGGGGGAGAGTGAACGCGAGGATGTATATCCTTCAAGCAAAACCCCGAGAGTTTTATAGTCGGAGCAAGACAGGAGATTCCAGCAGAGATAGAGATCCAGCCCAAATGACATTGTCTCTCTTCGATTGCCTCGCCGAGGATTCAGACTGGCGAATGCAGTTCCCAATAGGGTCCTCAAGACAGCTTCCCTTCTCGTAGAGATTGGCAGTAAAGGGCTAAAGGGTTAGTTAAGGTTAGAATTGCACTTCGCATGTTATAAGCGAAGGTGACACCACAAATCCCAACGAAGTATTGCGGATCGATATGTTGCATACTTATGAGCATACTTACTCACTAGCTTCATGTGGTGGGTGGTGTGGATACTCGTAAGGCGAAGAAGTAAGGCACGCGTTTTCTTCCATTGAGACGAAAAGACGCGTTAAAGTCAAAGTGGCGAGCGAAGCTCACATTCTCTAAGCGCTGGCGGGCCCGAACAAATAATCACAAATACTGAACGAGAAAAAGCACACTTGAAGACATGTCATGTTTCTCTCTCCGATTGCTCTTCGGTGCCGTATTGTGCTCCAGAAAGGTAGATAATACCGTAATTTATGTGTATGTGCGAGAAAAAAAAACTGAGTTTAGGATTGAGGATCCTACAAACGGTTCCAATTTGTTCCAAATTCCGATTTCGCAGCGAACCTTCACCCGCAAGAGAGGATACCTATTAATTTCCCTGGTCGTAGGGGACCATGATAGAAGTAAGTCTCTTATCGGACAATTACTTTGCAGAAAATGTAATAGTTGTAAAAATCTTATAAGAACTACATATCAGCGTTTGCAAGAGGGATCATATAGGGTATAAACAAAAATTCACGCGTATAGATTCCAGAAAGAAAGCAACATCACATCCAACCTATCTCCAACGCAAGGACATCCCTCATTGCGCTCATAAACCCTTGCATACTTCTTGTCCATTCACACCGCTTGCGATGAACTACCAATGCCTGCAAAGAAGCTCTTGACTCCATTCGCAGATCTGGTTGGGCAGCAAGATACGGAGTGTGAATCTTGCCTCACAGTGGAAGAGGGTTTTGCAAGGCGTCTACAAGGAAACAGGGTGTCATCGTCCCGTATGTCTTGTTTTACTTGAGTGGAATGTGAAGTCTTGCAGCCTCTTGGATGTGGCATACCTAAAATACAAGTTGAAGAATCTTTTTTAGTACTAACAATCCGAGAGGGACCGTTATATCGTGGACGGTTGCCAAAAATCTTGATAACTTGGGCCGTGATTTTTTTCCACCGCAGGGACGCGCAGACAATTGGGTGCTGCCGAACGCGTGATGGCAACGAGATTGGAAGTCATAGTGCGAATAGGAACATCGGAATCAGAATCGGAGGATTCAGGTTTGGGAACAAGAGCTCGAGATGGGACAGGCAAGAAAGAGGTCGTGTTTGCTGAAAACGCGTTTGTATGGGGGTTTGAGTGACCATATGCTATGCGCGGGTATATTCGGATGAAGACCTTTGTTGGTGGCAGGAACTGTAGCCCTCGACGCCACGATGGATGCGAGAGTGAATGTATGCGTGATAAAAAAGTGAATGTATGCGGGGTAAACAGCACTTGTCTTGAGACCCAAGACCAGATATCATGCTAAGCTTTCCAAGAAGATGAAAAGATTGAGCGATGCAAGTGTAAAACAGTGTATTGACAGTGTAGTCGAAAAACAAACCTTGCCGCATACGGCTTGTTAGGGTGGACAAAAAACGGTCCTATCTGTATAGCTCAGATTGGTGCTCACCAACTCACCCGTCTCTCCTGCTGACTCCAACGCTCGAAACACGTTCAATGTCGTCCTTGCACCACGTCAACTCTTTCAAAAGGAAGGAACAGGCTCGCCATCTTACGACCGGATTGGAGCCCTCTTTCTCACCTAAACCGTCATCTGAGGTTGCAAGCCTCGGCATAGATGAAGCTTATCCCAGCTCACGACCCAGCTCTGGACCCAGCTCTGCTGTCGTCAAGCCTCCTGTGAGTGTTTCAGTACGATGGATCGATGATTTTCACATTGGACTTACCGATAAAGTTGCGTTGGTCAGGTTGGTTCTCTACAATCGGGGCAGATGGAGTCGCTGATGATCACAGATGATAAGACTGGCGCAGCAGTTCCATCGGGGTTGGGGGCAAACACCCTGTTGGTCAGTGTTGCTGAAGGACCGATTGTAAGTGTATACACCGTCTTATGCTTTGAGACGCACACACAACCCTCATACTCACAATACACACCATTGAATTGCATTGAAACCTAGAGCACTGCGGAAGGATTTATCCCAGAGGCAAATACCAGCACAGCCTCACTAGCGCCCACGTCTACTCCCTTGACAGACTCTGTTGTTGTTTCAGGTGCTGTAATGTCAACTGAGCAGGCCATTTTGTTGGTATGTGTCTATGATGTGCCTTTTGATTATGATTATCTCATAATGTTTCCCAGCATGCACCCCATGCAGTTGAACCTGTGATTCTGGGCCCTTTCTCAGGAAGCCAGAATGTAATGGTCATGAACTCAACAATCAACATGACCAACAATGTGAAGGTGAGTAATTTTGGTTCTTAGGTCACACAAACATGTCAGATTGATGATATTTGACAATAGATGGGACAAAATACCCCAGACTTGGTATCCCTAAAACCAAATTCAAGTACCCTATTTACTGGTCGCAAGGAGGTGCTCAAACAGTTGAAACATCACTTTGCACCCTGTGTTGATAGAGGAAGGCGGCTGTTCCTGTTATATGGAATGGGAGGCATTGGAAAGACCCAAATCTGTCTTAGGTTTGCTGAGGAGATGTCTGACCTGTCAGTCTGTCCAGTTGATGATCTTCTGGTGATGCATTCCTCTAATTTTATTACTAGAATTCCTCAAGTTTTCTGGGTTGATGCTTCCTCAACTGACACCATTATCTTGAGCCTCAGGGTTATATCTGGTGATGCAGACAGTTCAGCACTGTCCACTCTGCAGAGAATAGCAGCTCTAGAGAATGAATGGCTTCTTGTATTTGACAATGCTGATGGTGGTCCTGAGGTGGTTGAAAAGTTTCTTCCACCAGGGTCCAAGGGTAACATTCTGATCACCAGTCGGAACTATGCTCTGGAGCGGATAACTTCAGTTGAGAACTCACTGGGGCTGCCTGAAATGGCCAAAGAGGATGCTGTTATACTGCTTCAGAAATCTAGTTGTCTAGTCTTTCTAGTTAAGGATTACCCAAATCTTGCTGAGAAGATTGTATCTGAGCTGTGTTGTCTTCCTTTAGCAGTTGATATTGCTGGTGCTGCTATTCATTCTGGACTATGTGATGTGCACAAATACCTTGAAAATCTATCTTACCAGCGGGAGAGGCTTATGTCACACCCATTATTTAGAGGTGCATCACAATATGACAGGACAGTGTATGGAACTTTTGAATTATCCTATGGTGAAATTGAAGCCAGAGCCACCAGGCCTGATCCTTATGTTGCCAACTCAGCTCTGACTGCTATTTTGATTCTGCAAACCTGTGCATTTTATCACTATGATAATATATCAAAAGACATATTCAAACATGCTGCTGAGAAGTCTAGACAGAGAGATGTGGAGAATGAGATCAAATCAGGCCTCCCACTAGCAATTATATCTTTGGACTACAGACTTCTGCCTGTTGACAAGAATGGCCACTGGGATGAATTTTTCTTCAATCAAGGACTCCAAGTGTTACTTTCTTTCTCTTTGATCAAAAGAAGCTCCTCTTCTGATGTTTTTGCCATGCATCCACTGGTGCATTCCTGGAGTCAAGACAGAATGTCAGAGTTAGCAAAGCATCAGAGCTGCAAGATGGGAAGGACAATTCTATGCTGTGCTACTTCTATTGGTGGAAAGGTTCAAGATTTTGCGCACAGGCAAAGATTACTGCCACATATTAATGCCAATCTTCAGTATGGTGCTCAGATAGGACTAGAACACATTTACAAGGATGATGAATATGTTAGATTTGCAAAGGTGTTCCAAGACACAGGAGATTGGAAAAAAAAGAAACTACTGGTCCTTGAACTTGTCAAAAAAAGAAAGAAAATTCTTGGACCAGAACACCCAGACACTCTGACAAGCATGAATGATCTGGCATTAACATACCAGAACCAGGGACACTGGCAGAGGGCAGAGGACCTGCAGGTCCAGGTCCTTGAATTGACAGGGAAGGTACTTGGATCAGAACACCCAGACACTCTGACATGCATGAGTAATCTGGCAAGAATATACCAGAATCAGGGACACTGGCAGAAGGCAAAGGAGCTGCAGGTCCAGGTTCTTGAATCAAGTAATAAGGTCCTTGGATCAGAGCACCTAAAAACTCTGACATGCATGCATAATCTGGCATTAACATACCGGAATCAGGGACACTGGCAGAGGGCAGAGGAGCTGCAGGTCCAGGTCCTTGATTTAATGGAGAAGGTACTGGGATCAGAACACCCAGACACTCTGACATGCATGAGTAATCTGGCAACAACATACCAGAGTCAGGGACACTGGCAGAAGGCAAAGAAGCTACAGGTCCAGGTCCATGAATTGACAGAGAAGGCACTTGGAGCAGAACACCCAGACACTCTGGCAACTATGAATAATCTGGCAACAACATACTGGTGTCAGGGACACTGGCAGAGGGCAAAGGAGCTGCAGGTCCAGGTCCTTAAATGTTTGGAGAAGGTACTTGGATCAGAACACCCAGACACTCTGACATGCATGAGTAATTTGGCAGGAATATACCAGAGTCAGGGACACTGGCAGAAGGCAGAGGAGCTGCAGGTCCAGGTCCTTAAATGTTTGGAGAAGGTACTTGGATCAGAACACCCAGACACTCTGACATGCATGAGTAATTTGGCAGGAATATACCAGAGTCAGGGACACTGGCAGAAGGCAGAGGAGCTGCAGGTCCAGGTCCTTGAATCAAGAAAGAAGGTCCTTAGCTCAGAACATCCAGACACTCTGATAAGCATGAGTAATATGGCAACAATATACCAAAGTCAGGGACACTGGCAGAAGGCAGAGGAGCTGCAGGTCCAGGTCCTTGAATTGACAGAGCAGGTACTTGGATCAGAACACCCAAACACTCTGACATGCATGAGTAATCTGGCAACAACATACCAGAGTCAAGGACACTGGAAGAAGGTAGAGGAGCTGCAGGTCCAAGTCCTTGAATCAAGAAAGAAGGTCATTGGTCCAGAACATCCAGACACTCTGACAAGCATGAATAATCTGGCATTAACATACCAGAATCAGGGACACTGGCAGAAGGCAAAGGAGCTGCAGGTCCAGGTTCTTGAATCAAGTAATAAGGTCCTTGGATCAGAACATCCAAACACTCTGACATGCATGAATAATCTGGCAACAATATACCAGAGTCAGGGACACTGGCAGAGGGCAGAGGAGCTGCAAGTCCAGGTCCTTGAATTGATAGAAAAGGTACTTGGACCAGAGCATCCAAACACTCTGACATACATGAATAATTTGGCAGTAACATACCAGAATCAGGGACACTGGAAGAAGGCAGAGGAGCTGCAGGTCCAGGTCCATGAATTGACAGAGAAGGCACTTGGAGCAGAACACCCAGACACTCTGGCAACTATGAATAATCTGGCAACAACATACTGGTGTCAGGGACACTGGCAGAGGGCAAAGGAGCTGCAGGTCCAGGTCCTTGAATTAACAGAGAAGGTACTTGGATCAGAACACCCAGCCACTCTGACATGCATGAGTAATCTGGCAACAACATACCAGAGTCAAGGACACTGGCAGAAGGCAGAGGAGCTGCAGGTCCAAGTCCTTGAATCAAGAAAGAAGGTCATTGGATCAGAACATCCAGACACTCTGACAAGCATGACTGATCTAGCAGTTATTAGAGATTGCAAGTTGTGGCAGCAGTAGAATGAACAATACTCAGTATTGACAGGAAGACAAACTGAACTATATTAGTCAAATATTAGTATTTCAAGAACAAACAGTACTCCAGTACAGAGTAAATATGAATATATTTGTATATGAAACTGGTATGTTGCCTACCCTAGTATTGACATGAACACAAACTAAGAAAAGCAAGAGAAGGAAGTTCTCAGAATGTGGAATGAGTGATTACATAAAGTAATATTCAGGCTGAACCAATAGAAGTAAATGAATATAAGTATGTCCATCAAGAGGTATGCCCATGTAATTGCCAATGTACGGAATATGGGGAGGGCCTCTTGTAGTTACATAGTGCAGGTAAGTATCTCAGACGTACATGGCTAGTGTTGCCGGAGCTCAGCTTGGCTTGGCTGACACCAGAGGCAAACATCAAGGCAGTTGAATTTCAACTGCCGCAGAGTCACCTGGCTGGAAGTTGACTTGCCCTAGAAAAATATTGTTCCCATATAACATAACACTCCGGCAGATGGTAATTTACAGTTGCCGGCCCCGGATCCATCTAATCTGGATTAAGGCTGAGCACAAGTCTGGAAGACCCACAACTCAATGTGAGTTTACTTGTGGGAATACTTGTGAGTATGCCCACCTGCGGATCCAGATCACCCACAGGAATGGGTTGTTGCAGATCCGGGTAGCAGATAGCATGTGCACAGGTACCCATGACAGGTCATGTCCATAATGAACCATGGGCAGTGACAAGGTTTTCCCTTGCCAAACAGATATAACATTTTTATGTAGTTTATATAGAAAAACCTTCAAGCAACTGGAAAAACCATTTTTGTAGAGATTGGTGATCTATATGTGGATGGAGTACAGTCGCCGCAAGGCCAGGCAAGCGGAGTGGCTGTGGCTGCGTAAAATCCAGATTCTGGATTTCAAGTCTTGTTCTCTGATGCGCAATCATGTTTGCTTTAGTGGTCGCAAATTTCTTTGTTTCTAAGTCATGTTGGTAGGTATCATGTACCATGCATTTTCAGCATGTTCTACCTTCCAAAATACATCAGTTTCTAAACCCTGTCCCAACCATGTCTGATGTTGACATGGCGCCTTTTGCAACCAATGTGCAAGCCGGCCCACCCACCCCTCCTCCGACTAATGCACAAGCCGGCCCATCAGGACTCAAGCGCAAGCAGTCTAAAGACAAGTCCACTCCTGACCCTCACACGCAAAGGCAAAGAAAATATGTGTGGCCTATGCTCCTTGACCTAAGAAGAAAATGCTGCCAAGCAACTATCACTTGAAACGGAAAGAAGTACCAAAGGATGCTGAGAAGACAAAGGTCCGTAACTGGAATTTATAGCCGTCTCAGAAGTTTGAATATCTTTCAGCTTGCATACCAGCTCCATATCCATGCTCTGTGGGGCTTGCCAGCCCAGGACTCTATCCCGCCAAAGGTCACAAATGCCTTAAAGGAGCCCTTTCTCAAGTGATTTTCCTCTGTAGACCAGATGAAGACTTTAGTAAAGAACACTCTCAACCAGAACACATGCCACATAAACACTGTTCTAGGCACGCTAGACACCTTTATGGCCTCGCTTCAAGATGGCGGCATGATTTCAAATAATTTGAAACAGATTCCTGAGCCCTTATTTCTCCTCATATGTAGGACTGTGACAAGCCTTGGACTTAGAAGCTGGGCACTGGATGTCCTCAGTGGTGATCCTGATTCTATGTACAATCTTCTCCACAAGCATGTTGCGTTCACGACTTTTGAGAAGGTTGCTGCTGCCCATGGCTATGCTCACATGGGCGTTAACCTATCCCTTGTTTGCAATTTTGTTCTTATGCAAAAATTCTACCACAACTTTGTTTTCTCTTATATGTATGAAATCGCCAAGTTGGAGGCAAAAAGTCCAGGGAGTGTTGCCCGGTTCTGGGTTGGTTTGGGGATTTGGTTCTGAAGTTGCTTCTGTCAGAATTGTTTTCTACAGAACCATGAGAAACACCTGAACTGGAACCGTTGCAGTTTTGAGTCCTGAGCAGAAACTGCAACAGTTCTCATTTTGGTTCTGAAACCTTTTCCAAGTTGCCCATCAATAGTCTATTTAGTAAATAGGGGAAGTCAGTTTTACATATTTACATGGATTTTTTTTGCAACTTGATTCTCCTCCATTATTCCCAGTACTCACTGTGCCTTTCTCCGAGTCTGTGTCCCTGTGCGTCTACTAAGCTATTCTGAATCTTTCCTATGGCAAAAAAGAAACCCATGCCCCAGCAGAAGCAAAGCCAAAGGCTGTTAGACGATTGAAGAACGAGAAGAAAACAGGCAACCTGCCTTCCAAAGAGAAGCCCAAAAAAAAGGAAGAAATCAATGACCCATCATCTACTGTCATGTACAAGCCTTCTCCAAGCCTATGTGCCGCAATATGATGCTATCTAATTCACAGATGGACCAATACATTGTCCGAGATGTTGGTGCCAGCCATTTCCAAGAGCATGGAGATCAAACAAGGCCTCTATCCTCTGCCCAGGTGCAAATTCATTGACAGCAAAGGGGGATGGGCAGAGGAAAACTGCTTGGCAGTGGAAACTGGCTGTCATACTGTTCAATGATCATCCTGACTATGGTGCGGCCTTCAATTTAGCCTTGAATCCACCTCAAAAGCAAACTGCATCAAAGGCCCAAGCTCCATGGGTTGACAAGATCAAGAACCGGCTGAAAAGTAAGTGACAACTAATATATGATGACCAGTCCTGAAGCCACTACCATTTCAAGGATGAGTACAATTGTCCGTGGACACATGGAAACATTGGGGAAGACAGGAGAAGGTATTTAGCATATGTTTAAAATTGATGAGTCTATGGACGGTGCATTTGGCAACAAGTGGGGTACATATTTATTCACAGGTCCAGAATTTATTCTGACACATTAACTCACCAAAAAAAAAAGCTGAGGTTAATGCCAACTGCCCATGGTTCTTCGAGATGTGTAACATCATTGCGGAGCGGCCAAATTTAGTTCCAACCAGCATCAGTCACAGTAGCAGCAGCATCAACATGTCCGTCCTCCAGAGTGTGAATGAGGATGACAAGGTTGCCGACGGAGACAGAGATGGAGATTTCACATCCAAGGCTGGTTTAATGTCTGAGCCCGGGTCTTGGAGGACAATGTTGCTGATGAGATCATGGATATATCAGAGCTCAAAGATAAGGAAGACAGTGGGAAGAATTTGGGTGGAATGCTGAAGAACAAATCAAGGAGCGTGGCGGTAAGTGCAAGGCCGTTGACCCTGACAATACAGACTCAAAGACAAATGCCCGTCCTGGTAGTTCCAAACCAGCCGTTGTCAAGTCCAAGGTCAAGAACAGCCACATTGAAGAATTTTCACTTACTGCTCAGGCTGAAGAGGCGACTAAGCAGAAGGAGATCAATCTCAACAAAGCCAAAGTTGAGTCCGTGGCGCTCATCAAGGTCAAGAACAAGAGGGCTGAATCTGCCAAGACCAAGGAGAAATATTCTTTGAGGCAAGAAAAGTGTGGCATGGAGAAGGAGATAAAGATAGAGAGGATGCGGCTCAAGCAAGCATAGAGACTTGAGAAGCTGCATTTGTCAGCTTGTTCTACCCCGCTTCCTCCTGCTCAAATAGTATACACCCAACACTTGGCCTCTGCTCCTCCATCTGAAGGGTTGTCAAACATCATGGTCAATGATTACCCACCAAAGCCATAGCACTTTGAGCTCTATGTCTCATATTTCTGCAGTTCATGACAACTACTGCATGAGCCACCAAGACGTCTCTGGCACTCAGAACATGGATTTTGATATGAGTTTGAGTGCCGTGGATGATGATTTTTATGCGACCACTTTTAACACCTTTCTTCCGCCTCCTCGTGAATTGTCAGATAATTAGTCAATTTTTTTCTTCGAAATTACCTACAGAGAGCTAGGTACAGGTGAATAGTTGTTGATTAATCACTATCTTCTTCTGAACTTTGACAATCATTGCGCTGTCAAGCATGCCTCTGGGCCCAATGTTCACAAGCACAGAGTAATGACCTCTTGAGATGCTCACAGCGTGCTTTGCCAGCGGCTAATCTGGCTGATCCACAAGTGTGTCCTTCTGCTGGTCTGGCTGATCCACAAGTGTGTCCTTCTGCTGGTCTGTAAACAAAAGGCACTTGACAATCTGAAGAGGATGAAGGGGTGAGTCCATCTCTGATAAAAGGATCTTTGTCTGTTGAGCCCTCTCCCTCCATTTCACGCTCTTCATCCTCACACTTCATGGCAAAAGCATGGACTCTGATACAGCTTACAACCCAGTACATTGCAAACCTATGTGTAACTTTGTCTTTGATGTTGATTTAGAGCCCTTTCAACAACTGAAACCGGCCTTTAAGGAATCTGATAGTATGTTCCAAACAAATGTGCAGGATGGAGACGTGATTGTTGTAGATAGTATTGTTGGGTAACTCACTTTCTGGCTTTTGGAAAGGAGAGACTACCCATATTTCAACCTTATAGATGCAACCTAGTTAGTAAATATTTTTAAACAGAGAAATATTCACACTGGATACACAGAGTCTCCCATATGAATTCTCCTTCATCAAACATCTCTTTGTGTTCCTGGTAGACTCTGGTCTTTTCCCATGCTGTTGCATTGTGAGTGCTTCCCGTAAATCCATAGCCAAAGTCAATGATACAAAGGTTTGGCAACGACACAATCTTTAGTTCATCAGAATGAGCATAAATTAAAATAAGTATCATATCTATTGATCATGTACTTGAATGTTAAGGGAGTAATTACTTTTCCTGTCAAAATAGCTCTCGCCATACCAGAACGGACGGTCTTAGAGAGGAATGAGTGTCCCATCTACCATACACCATCTATCACGCCATCCCTTGCAAGAGTGATCCTCAATCCATTTCTTTGCTGCTTCTTTCTCCTCCTCAGTTGGAAGTGATACAGCCTTGTCCATGAAGTCCCCGCGCAAGATTGCAGTCATGACTCGTTGAGTTGCCAGATGAACCGTCCCCTTAGCGTATCCTGACCATTTGGCAACTTTGTTGAGACCCGCAGCATTTCCAAAGTGCCCAAAACAATAGAGGGCAATAGCAACCTGATCCTCAACGGGCATTTGCCTATGTGCAGAAACATTGGTAAAACCGGGTCATACATGAGGTGCTCCACAAGCCTGTTGAAAGTGTATGGACTGACTTGGAGTTCTTGGCAAAAATTGTCAAGTCGTTCATGCTTCAAAATGTTCAATATATGCGGTAGTTGACCAGGACCATGAGGCATTTTTTTTTTGCAAGGGGATTCATACTGAGATGAGTACATTTTCTCCACAGTCTCCCTCACAAAGCGGCCTAGCCTAGAGGTTATGTTGCTGCGGCGCCTGCCTGTGTCAAAGGTTGAGTCAAAGCTCAAATCATTGCCTAATTCATCCCAGTCCTTGACATCTCCATTTGCACCCTCTATGTCCTCCAAACTTGACAAACTTGAAGAATCCTTGGAGTTTGACTCATCTGAGTCTGAGTCCAAATCTGAATCTGAATTGTTGTCGCCAGCAGGAAGCAAAGCTGGGATATCATCATCCGACGTGTCCATGTCACTGCCAACTGATGTAAGAGAGCTGGAGTTGGAGGTGGGGCCAGAGCTGGAGCTCGACAAGAAGATTGAGGACTTGGAGTTGCTGGAAAAGTCTTTGAGTTCATGGTCAAGACTTTCAGGTGCCGAGGCATTGCTGCTCGAGTCACTGGCTAACAACAAGCTTGTGGAAGATGATGTAGATGAGGCGGACGGAGTTTGACCAAAAATTATCCTATCCTCTTCAGCTGTTGGCCTTTGTGAGCAATGCAAGTTGAATTGACAAAAGTGCTTGGTTTGTTGAGCAAGAGATTTTGCTCTAATTCTACAAAACTGAACAAAGGTTTTCATAAGGTTTTAGGACCTTTGCTGACAATCCATGCGACAAGGCATCTGAGAAGACAAATCACACACAACGGATGCAAGAAAAGTAATAATGAGAATTATTGGAAGAGGGGATTTTTGGATGTGACTATGTCAGTCTATGCCACTGAGACCCATGGTCTCACCCTAAGAACTGGATGAAGAATCTACCTAGGTGTTTTTTCAGAACCAGGGTGGTCAGAGGAGAACCGGATGCCTGGTTGGTTCTGTGGAAAAAAACATTTCAGTTCCGGGTACAGTTTTGTCTCAAGAACCAACTCAGAACCGACCCAGAACCAGGTGCTCTGACCCTATTGGCTATGGGCTTTATTTATGACTTGTCTACACGCAATTTGAAAGGGCAAAGGTCTAAAGGGTTTCAATAAGTAAGTGAAGGCAAAGTTCTAAAGGGTTACCATAAGTAAGTGATGGTGAAGTTCTCAAGGGTTCAATATAAGTAAGTGAAAGCAAAGGTTTGGACGGTTTCAATAAGCAAGTCAAGGCCCAGTGTATTTAAAAGATTTCATCTAGGGGCATTTGTTGACAAGCTTTTAGAACACTATTGGGCTGATAAGCAAATACAAATTGCTGACTTACCATTAAGACAAGAATTGGTACTACAATACCATTCAGTTTGTCTTATTGTTGATACTGAGTTCATTCATTTCACAGTCACTACGTGCCTCTCAGATCCAGATCAACAATACCATCCTGTCACCCCCTCAAATTCTGCCTAATTCTTGTGTGCCACCCTTCGGACGTCTGACTCTGCTCACAGACGGCCTTAGAAGTAGTCCATCTCCGAGGAATTCAACCCAGAATTGATTTCTACTATTTTGATGATAGTGGTCAAGGTACTGTACTAAACCAACCAAGTACTCACGCAAAATCGAGCGTGACACATTTTGATCAACTACTCAAGGGCTCAACATTAGCTTATGGGTGTGACAGGGGCTAAAAAGTGCTCAAGCTCTAATTTGTACATACTATGTACAAATTAGAGCTGAGCAAATTGTGAAATAGTATTTCACAATTTTCTTGCTCCTAGCTTACATTGACATTCCTTACCGCGGTATCAGCAAAAAACAGGTACCGCCTTGATCATCACAGGAGGCAGTGTGCAGTTGAATTTATGTTTGTCACATGTTGAGTCACAATCTCTTGTATGAAAGCTTAACGAGCCCTCATGCTCGTCAAATGCTTCGTGATTTACCCAACACCGACCCCAATTTCTTTGCCGAGCTTACATGTGAGCGCAATCCTCTACCCGTTCTTACAGATGAAGAGAAAGAATTGGAGGATACAGAGGAACCTGAGCTCGACATCCCAGGAGATGATTGCGCTGTTCCTTTGGAAGCTGTCAAAGATGCTCTTCACGGCATTCTTTCTACTGGTGACCCCAAACAAGAGTTTGTCACTGGTAAGTATGGTTTAGTGTCTGCTGCCAAAACTGAAGAGACCTTTGTGGAGTCAATAGTGATTGTCACGGGTACGCGAACCCGCACGGGTAAAGCGCACGAGTAAGCGCGGGTACGGGTACGGGTACAAATTTCTGTACCCGCGACTTTTCAAACAAGCCAAGGCGCGTCTAAAACGGACCAGAAGTGAACAAGATATGGCTTAAACATTGTTTTTAGCATATCTTGGCCATTTCTCATCCGTTTCGGCTGCCCAAGGTCGCAACTTTTGCGAAAAAACCCGGGGGTTGCGGGTGAGGGTACGCACGGGTAGGGGTACGGGTACGGCCCAATGTACCCGGGGGTTACCCGTGCCAATCACTAGGAGTCAATCAACGATGTTGTACTTGATACAACATTGGCAACAAACAACCTTCTTGGACGGGGGCAGCAAAAGAGATTCTGCAATACTAATTACCATTCTTTTGAATTTACGCATGACTCTACAGTTCCTACTTAGTAATTGTAGTTACATAGTCTTTTGGTGACATCGTAGTGCTACTGGCGCGCCATGGGTGTGCTGGAGAAAAAAATAGCCCCTATTTGTTTGGAACAGAAAAAGTGCTCAAATTGCTTTGTGAGCGTGACAAATGTGAAAAAGTGCTCAGCTCAAAATTGTGAGGCGTGACGTGAGCCCATGGTCGGATTTGTACAGTAATTTTAGACGCTGTTGATAGATAGTGATTTCTACTGATCAACTGTGTCATGCAGAGAGGGGTTGTGCAGAGTTGTGCACTTTCAAGAACAATTCAACAATGATCATCAAGACAAAATGGATATATATAAATCAGGATATTGACAGAATACACGCAAAAAGACAAGAGGGTAGAGCAGATGATTAATAGATGCTGTGAAGGGAACAGTTGGAAAGACAGAGAGAGATAAAGACCCCGTATTGCGGTCCCAAGGTCGGAACGATTGAGTTTCGTACTACATACAGGTCAAGACAGAAGAATCCACTGAAAAAAATATAAGCAATAGCGTGCAACTAAAGCAATATATAGTATACTAATCCAATTCAATCAGTCCTAAAACAAAACCTGATACACCACAGCAAGCCACTCTGAATACCACTCAGCCAGATTGGTACACAGCAGGCCCAGCAACGACATGCGGGTTCAGCATCGAAAGGTTGAACGGCGTCACATACAAATCCGAATCAGTGATCAACACGAACCTATACGCATAGATAAACATCGCGAAAAGAGGTGCAGGGTAAGAGAAAGGTGCGTACATTGAGCCATTGACGACGGGTGCGGTGTTATCCCCAAACACCCTCCCACCAGGCTGGATAGTCTGCCCCGACTGGCCGTTGATGTTAGTTAAGGGAGTGTAGGTGGTGTTTAACTGCGATATCCATGCGACGAACTATATTATCATGATTAAAAAAAGAAAGGATTAAATGACACAGGTAAGGAAGAAAGTACCTTGGGTTCGCCAGCGGTAGTGTTGGTGGTGTAACTCTGGTTGTAACTGACCTTCTGTCCTGGCGTCTCCCAGCTGAGGAAGATGTCGCGGCCGGGGTAGGAGAGCGGGTCAGTGCGGTTGTGGGTGATTGCTGGGGTTGTTTCGTTGCCGATAACGGATGTGTTCCAGTACGGTGTCGCATCCGGATTGTTCTACGCGTCAACAGTGTCAGAGATTTTGACCCACAATGAAGCACAAAAGAAAGAGCGACGTACGGTAACGTTCAACGCCGGGAAATTCTGCCACTCAATCCTCGGGTTCTCCGCCGGACATTCCACCAAATAAGGCGCCAAAAGGGTCCAAGCCATACTCTGCGTAATCCCGGGGATAAACCACACCGGCATAGGGAACAGCCCCTCAAACTGCCTAAACACCATCTGCTGCCTGCTCTCGGTAGAAATGGAGTCGAGGAGGAGCGTAGCGGCGGCGCGCGAGTCGAGGTGCTCGAGGAAGCCGAAGACACCGGATTCGCCCCATCGGGTGAGCTTTTGGCAGAAGTCGATGAAGGAGCGGACGGTTTGGAAGGGGTATTGGTAGGTGCATTGTTTGGCGCCGCGTCCTACAGAGGTACGTCGGTGAGAGGGATTCGAGAGAGGAAAGGAAAGGCATACCTTGCAGGATGTTGGAGAGCAAGGTAGCGTGCCCAACCTCCTGATCCGCCATCCATTCAATTAAGAACCGGTCCTCCGCATTAAGTCCCGCATCCTCAAAGTCCTGCACTGAGAACTTGGCCAACCCATAATGGAACAAGTCGAGCTCGATCCATTCTTGGTTCAGCGCCAAATTCTATACGTATACTCACGTAAACATTGCTGTTGCAGTGCTAGATGAAGAAAGGGAACGAACCAGGGACTGAAAGTCATAATCTGAGAGGGGGGCGTAGACAGGTGGGGTGGAATTGGTGCCTAGGCCTCCCGCGGGGGTGAATGGGGGCGCGGCGGATACGACTGCTGCAAGAGACACGAGGGAAGCTAGTATAGACGCCGTACGCATTTTGCTTTATGGACCTTGACTTTCTTGCTTAAGCCTTGAGTGAAGAACAGAGAATAGAGAATAAAGATTAAGAGAAGCTGCGGAGATAGGTGTGTGTTGTACCCGTGAAATACACCGAGCAATATATAGTCGCGGAGAGACAGGAGATCCAGTAAAAATCCAGCCCAAATGACATTGTCTCGCGTTTGCCGGGGATTCAGACTCGAATCCAGTGCACAATAGGGTTCCCGGGATAGCTTCTCTGCTCGTATAGATTGACAGTAGGGGGCCAGTTGCGGGTTGATACTACATCTTCTATGTTGTAAGCGAAGGTGATCACAGCACTTGCACACCACAAATCTTCCGACGAACTATTGCGGATCGAATAAGTTGCACATGGGCATACTCACTCATTTCATGTGTTAGATACTCGTAAGTCCAATTCCCAATAGGGTCCCCGAAACAGCTTCCCCGGTCGTTAAGATTGCCAGTAGGGGCCAGGTGGCATCTTGTGAGCGAAGATGGAACACACTGGGACACACCATGATTCCCGACGAAGTGTTGCGGATGAATAAGTTGCATATGGGCGTACTCACTTACTTCATGTGGTAGATATTCGTGATATCGAAGCAGTCAGAGACGCTATTGCTTCCATTGAAACGGTAAGGCGCGTTAGAGTGGCCTGCCATAGTTTCCTATAGTTTCCCTGGTCGTAGGGGATGATGATAGTAGGGTGCAGGTAGGAGGATTATGCCTTTTATCAGATATAAGAGACGCGCGCGTTAAAGCAACGTTAAAGTGGCATGTTATAATTTCCGTGGTCGTGCGTGATAGTAGGGTGCAGGAGCTTAAGAGAATTGATTTGATACTGCTTACAGTGTAAGACACTTCCTTGATACACGAGACCGTGAATCTTGATTTTAGCCACGAAACATTGATAAATGGTCAATATTTTTGGATATTCTATATTAAGGTGTTCCAATGCTCTGTAATGTAAAAAAAAATGTAGGGAAAAGCACTGCTAATGTGTGTACGCTTTCCAAAGAAAATCAATAATAATCATAAACACCCAAAATCTCAGCTTTTGCACAATAGATACATATCAACAAGGGTATAAACAGATTACACGCGAGTTAAGATGGACACGCATATGATTGTAAATGCAGCGAAGGATAGATGGCTATGGATGCAGGAAAACAATCTTGGACTAGACTTGAGAGAATAGATTCCACAAAATATCAAATGTATAAGCAATAGCGTGCAACTAAAGCAATATACATAGATCCAATCCATAACAGTCCACATCCTTCAAACCTATCCATCACAATGAACCTCAACATTGCATACCCACTCAGCCAGACTGGTACACAGCAGGCCCAGCAACGACATGCGGGTTCAACATTGAAAGGTTGAACGGCGTCACATACAAATCCGAATCAGTGATCAACACGAACCTTCCATCACCACCAATCAGAATCGTGAAAAGGAGGTGGAGAGAAAGAGAAAGATGCGCACATGGAGCCATTGACGACGGGTGCGGTGTTATCCCCAAACACCCTCCCACCAGGCTGGATAGTCTGCCCCGACTGGCCGTTGATGTTAGTTAAGGGAGTGTAGGTGGTGTTTAACTGCGATATCCATGCGACGAACTATATTATCACGATTAAAAAAGAAAGGATTAAATGACATAGGTAAGGAAGAAAGTACCTTGGGTTCGCCAGCGGTAGTGTTGGTGGTGTAACTCTGGTTGTAACTGACCTTCTGTCCTGGCGTCTCCCAGCTGAGGAAGATGTCGCGGCCGGGGTAGGAGAGCGGGTCAGTGCGGTTGTGTGTGATTGCTGGGGTTGTTTCGTTGCCGATGACGGATGTGTTCCAGTAAGGTGTCGCATCAGGGTTGTTCTGTACGCTCCATTCAATGATAGAGAGAGGAAGAGAATGCAAGAGAACTTACGGTAACATTCAACGCCGGGAAATTCTGCCACTCAATCCTCGGGTTCTCCGCCGGACATTCCACCAAATAAGGCGCCAAAAGGGTCCAAGCCATACTCTGCGTAATCCCGGGGATAAACCACACCGGCATCGGGAACAGCCCCTCAAACTGCCTAAACACCATCTGCTGCCTGCTCTCAGTAGAAATGGAGTCGAGGAGGAGCGTAGCGGCGGCGCGCGAGTCGAGGTGTTCGAGAAAGCCGAAGACGCCGGATTCGCCCCATCGGGTGAGCTTTTGGCAGAAGTCGATGAAGGAGCGGACGGTTTGGAAGGGGTATTGGTAGGTGCATTGTTTGGCGCCGCGACCTGCGTATTGTGTCAATGTCAACAAGAGAAAGGTAGGTGGGAGTGGGGTACACATACCCTGGAGGATGTTGGAGAGCAAAGTAGCATGCCCAACCTCCTGATCCGCCATCCATTCAATCAAGAACCGATCCTCCGCGTTAAGTCCAGCATCCTCAAAGTCTTGCACTGAGAACTTGGCCAACCCATAATGGAACAAGTCGAGCTCGATCCATTCTTGGTTCAGCGCCAAGTTCTATACGTATACTCACGTAAACATTGCTGTTGCAGTGCTAGATGAAGAAAGGAAACGAACCAGGGACTGGAAGTCATAATCCGAGAGGGGGGCGTAGACGGGTGGGGTAGAATTAGTGCCTAGGCCTCCGGCAGGAGTGAATGGGGGCGCGGCGGATACGACTGCTGCGAGGGAGACGAGGGACGCTAGTATGGAAGCCGTGCGCATTTTGCTGTCTTTCCTTGCTTTCTTGATTTCTTGAGCCTTGAGTAATGAAGAGAGAAGAGAGGCTGAGGAGATAAGTGTGTGTTGTACCCAAGAAATGCATCAATCATTATATAGTCGCGGAGAGACAGGAGATTCAGTAGAGATCCAGCCCAAATGACATTGTCTCTGCCTCTCCGGGGATTCAGACTCGAACCCAGTTCCCAATAGGGTCCCCGAGATGGCTCCTCTGCTCGTAGAGAGTGACAGTAGGGGGCCTGTTGCGGGTTGAGATCACCCCTTGCATGTTGTAGCACTTGCACACCACACATCCCAACGAGGCATTGCGGATCGATAAGTTGCATACGGGCGTACTTACACGCTTCATGTGGTGCATACTTGTAAGGTCGAAGTAGTAAGAGGCGTGTTTTCATCCGTTGATAGAAAGGACGCGTTAAAGGAGTATGTTAGTTTCATGGTCGTAGGGGATGGTAGAAGGGTGCAGGTAGCACTTCACGTGGTGGATACTCATAAGGTTGAAATAGTAAGAACGCTTCTTCTTCCATTGAAAAGAGAGGCGTCAAGTGGCTTGTTATAGTTTCCCTGGTCGTAAGTAATAGTTGGGTGCAGAATAAGTTACGCTCTGATGCTGCTTACACTTTCTAGAACAAATCAGTTTTGATCAATAACAGTAAATAATAATCACAAAACCCTGAATCCTCAGTTTTTCAAGATGGACATTGGCAAAGTATACGCGAAAAATTAGGATTAAACAAATAATTGATCGATGTACTGAAGCAACATTGGTGAACAAGTTGAAGGAGAGTAAATAGTCAGATACAGTCAAAAAAAAGAGGAAAAGTAAATATTTGATCGATGCAGTAAAGCAACAGTGGTGAACAACTTAATTGGACAGAGTACACGCGAAAAGGTAAGAGGGTAAAGCAAATAATTGATATGAGCAATGGAAGGAACAGTTTTGACCAACGTGAATTCCGAAAAAAAAATGTATAAGCAATAGCGTGCAACTAAAGCAATATAATATATACTAATCAATCCAATCCATATCCATATCCATGTCTTAATTACTCAGCCAGACTGGTACACAGCAGGCCCAGCAACAACATGCGGATTCAGCATCGAAAGGTTGAACGGTGTCACATACAAATCCGAGTCAGTGATCAGCACGAACCTGTCATCACCGATAAGCATCGCGAAAAGGGGAAGAGAAAGACAATGATGCGTACATTGAACCATTGACGACGGGCGCGGTGTTATCCCCAAACACCCTCCCACCAGGCTGAATTGTCTGCCCGGACTGCCCACTGATGTTGGTCAAAGGTGTATACGTGGTATTCAACTGCGATATCCACGCGACATACTATCCAACGTGATTAGCTACGAGAAGTAAAGAGGAAGAAAGAAGAAAAGAGAGTACCTTGGGTGCGCCGGCAGTGGTGTTGGTGGTGTAACTCTGGTTGTAGCTAACCTTCTGTCCTGGAGTCTCCCAGCTGAGGAAGATGTCGCGGCCGGGGTAGGAGAGAGGGTCGGTGCGATTGTGGGTGATGGCTGGGGTTGTTTCGTTGCCGATGACGCTTGTGTTGTAGTACGGTGTCGCATCAGGGTTATTCTATTTGTTAGTCGGTAAGAGAAATGATGAAGTAGAAAGAGTAACGCAACATACGGTAACATTCAACGCCGGGAAGTTCTGCCATTCAATCCTGGGATTCTCCGCCGGACATTCCACCAAATAAGGCGCCAAAAGGGTCCAAGCCATACTCTGCGTAATGCCGGGGATAAACCACACCGGCATCGGGAACAGTCCCTCAAACTGCCTGAACACCATCTGCTGCCTGCTCTCCGTGGCGATGGAGTCGAGGAGCAGGGTGGCGGCGGCGCGCGAGTCGAGGTGCTCGAGGAAGCCGAAGACGCCGGATTCACCCCATCGGGTGAGCTTTTGGCAGAAGTCAATGAAGGAGCGGACGGTTTGGAAGGGGTATTGGTAAGTGCATGGTTTGGCGCCGCGGCCTGTTGATGCCATGGGTTAGTATGAGTTAAGCAAAAGATGGGAGGACGCACCCTGGAGGATGTTGGATAGCAGGGTAGCATGTCCGACCTCCTGGTCCGCCATCCATTCAATCAAGAAACGATCCTCCGCATCAAGCCCGGCATCCTCAAAGTCCTGTACTGAGAACTTGGCCAAGCCATAATGGAACAAGTCGAGCTCAATCCACTCCTGGTTCAGCGCCAAATTCTATTCGCACTCCGTCAGTCATCGCTACAATCGAAACAGAAAGAGAGTGAGAGAAGGACGTACGAGGGATTGAAAGTCGAAATCGGACAAGGGGGCGTAGACGGGTGGTGTGGAGTTGGTGCCTAACCCTCCGGCAGGCGTGAATGGGGGCGCGGCAGATACCACCGCTGCAAGAGACACGAGAGAAGCTAGTATAGAAGCTGAGCGCATTTTGCTGTCTTCGGTTGCTTGATTTCTTAGAGCCTTGAGTAAAGTAGATGATAGAGGTAGAGGAGGAAGAGAGAGTGGTGATTATACATTTTCTAGGGATACATCGAGTGTTATATAGTGGGAGCAAGACAGGAGATCCAGCCCCGCTGACAGTGTCTATCTTCGATTGCGTTTGCCGAGGATTCAGAATCGCGAATCCAGTTCCCAATAGGGTCCTCGAGTGAGACCTCTGTCCCAAACCCACATGTACATGGAGAGGAGAGCCTACGATTCCAGTTCGATTCGATTGGCATCGGTGCATGAAGCCAACATAAAGCAAGCCCAGAGTTGTAAATTGTGACGCGCACACGGGGATGACGCGGACCTGACGCGCGAAACGGGCGCCGTTGGATTTCGCGGTAGAGGGTGACGAATAATTGACGCGGAAGAAGTACCGAGCGTTAAGCGAAGTGTAGGGTTGTCAAGAATTCTGTTCTTTTCTCTTCTTTTATTTATGAACGGGATGGAGGGCACCACTTCAGAATGTAGAGTTGGAACGACGCATCCATGAGACACATAAAACATGCACACGATCGGTACGACCCAACTATGACCATCAAGGGACCACGACGAGATCCGAGGTCCAAGCGCTGGAGGTTTGTGGTAGCTAGCGTTTACGAGCAGGGCATGCTTGAGGAAGAATATGGAAAGGGGTCTGGCTTGTGCCCATGGATATTCAAGTACCTGCGATATTTGTTGATGTTCTCGCGATCCACTCAATCGCAATCTATTCTCTCGACGTTGTTAGTAAATTGGTAAGTACTGAGGAGGAATACACAGCTGCTTGTGTTTTCTCTCGTTTCCTTCGTTGTTCCTTCATACAACTTCAAGCATGTAGCGGGTGCAGTAACAAAGTATTCAAATTGTTTCCGGCCGTATGTAAATCGCGTCACATGATTTGCACACATTGACAGAATCAATGTCAAGCATCACCAGCCTAACACTTCCTCCGCAAATCAGACGACGCTTACTACTTCCGTGCTACAGCAAGCGATAGCGAAGGAGACACAGAATTATCGTCGATTACTCGAAACTGCACCAGAAATGCACCAGAAAGCGCCGTACCCATTGGTTTCAAACTTATTGACTTTGGAATGACTTTGGGGTAGATACTGACAATAATATACCATACATGAGCGTCATCCCAATACTAGGCACCACTTTTGGTGCTAGAATTAGCATCACTCGTCTTTTCCTCCTTATAAACTCCCTCATTCGTCCGTGCCCAACTTCTATAGCCACCCGTCAAGGTATCCTGCCCCATGCATTCACCATTTTCTAGACCTTATCATAACGAGACCCATGCTCGTTTCGCCTTCACAGCAACGAACCGTACCGGTTTCCTGCCGCAGAAATTTCATGGACTGCCAGGCTTCGCGTGTCTGCTTTCCATTGACCTTACCATTTCACGTCTCACGATTACTATCATAATCTCATACGTCACATACACTACATATGACATACTCATGACGGATTTCTGCGACGGTTTCATCAATTTTGTGCCATCCTGTTTTTACGGTGTGCCAAGGGCTGTCCTTCCACCTGGGGAGGTTTGTGTACGGTATCCCTCCGAAGACCGGCCAGGGTTGCCGACCAACCTAAGTATGTCAGGTTGGATCTTGCCATCCAACCTCGCGCTGGTCGATCTTTAGGTTGACGGATTCAACCTGGCACACAGGATAATTATAAACATGGTGAGTCAACCTGATAACGGGTGCCTATTAACCTGTAGATATAGGGTGATGATAGACCAGGGATTTCCAACTTTGCAAAGGGAATTTGTAGGGTTGCAACTCAATATCACGAAATTTGTCTAGTATTATGAATCTTGCGTGAATTATGAGAGTGTAATGTGCTAGGAATGGTCTAACAAATCTACTAGTCATCAACGTCAACATCTTCAGCCATTGCTCGTGCTAAATCACCACTTCTGTCGATGATTCCCCATGTGTGCGGTTCTCGATCCTTCACCCGCCCTACCAAGAACTGTACTGAAGTGATGCCGACGACATCCAGCTGACCCATCCGGGAATAGAAATGAATATCGAGCCCCAGGTTTTCGAGCTGTCTGTCGTCGTCAAGCACACAAGACGGTATCACTGCAAATATGAGTGTATCTCGTCCTTCAGGAAGTCGGAGGACCTAACCTGCTCATCGGTCAGATAAAGAAGCCACGCCAATGTTTCGACGGACATTGGTTCCTCTGCGCATATCACCGTCCTGAGTGTCAGCCAAATGCTATTAACCTCTTGCTCTTCGAGACCCGGATCCATAGCTGCGGAGAGTATACTCGTTTACAATTCATCAAGTTCCTCATGCTGTTTGCTTGATGTAGAGGCCATTCCTAGCACCGCCTGCAACCACCAGAGTTTCCGCGAGGATGCTGAATATATCACACAGCGGTCGCAGCATAAATGAACAGCTTACAGAAATCGCTCAAAACTATTCTCTTCACTGAATTTATCAATTGTCTGCTGAATTCTCTTCGTAATCATATCCTTCATTATGTGTATTCATGCAAAACTGCAACCTTGCGTTTCTTTCACACTCTCAAGACTGTTCTCCTCAGTGCATTTATCAGTTGTCTGCTGAACTCTCTTCTCATTTGTTTTTAAATCCTTCATTATGTGTATTCATCTTGCAAAAGCGGAGATTTTGTATTTCCAATGAATGGAGAGTTGTTCTGGCATTGTCAGCATTATATTGCTACAGATATCATCTTGGTCCTTGGGTCAAACACGAGCGAAGATCTTAAGTGGATCGAATATTTTATCTAGAGGAGATATACAACGTCATTGAATTGAGACTCGATATTGAACAACAGGGACATAGACAATCTTACATACTACCTATATAATAAAAAGTATGGTTTACTTTTGTCTCAAGTGTACAAGTGGAATGAGAGGGCGAGGATGACCACCAACAAGCCATAACTTAAACGGGACAGGTGCGGGAGTTTTGAATTTCTCCTGATGCCAAGTACTCTACGACCAGGGAACCCACAATACGCCACCATAACGCGTCTTTTCGTTTCAATGGAACCAAACGCGTCTCTTACTACTCCGGCCTTACGAGTATCCACCACATGAAGTGAGTGAGTAATGAGTAAGTATGCCCAACTTATCGATCCGCAATACTTCGTCGGGATTTGTGGTGTGTTCCAATATGCAAGGCCTAATCTTGACCCCCAACGAATTCTCTACTATCAAGTCTACGACTGGGAAAGCTATCTCGGGGACCCTATTGGAACTGCATTCGCCAGTCTGAATCCCCGGAGAGGCAATCGAAGAGAGACAATGACATTTGGGCTGGATCTCTACTGGATCTCCTGTCGGCCCGCGACTATATAATGCTCGATATATTTCTTGGGTACAACACACATTTATCTCCTCAGGTTCTCTTAATCTTTATTCTCTGTTCTCTGTCCTTCGCTCAAGGCTTCAGCAAGAAAGTCAAGGTCCATAAAGCAAAATGCGTACGGCGTCTATACTAGCTTCCCTCGTGTCTCTCGCAGCAGTCGTATCCGCCGCGCCCCCATTCACCCCCGCGGGAGGCCTAGGCACCAATTCCACCCCACCCGTCTACGCCCCCCTCTCAGATTATGACTTTCAGTCCCTGGTTCGTTCCCTTTCTTCATCTAGCACTGCAACAGCAATGTTTACGTGAGTATACGCATAGAATTTGGCGCTGAACCAGGAATGGATTGAACTTGATTTGTTCCATTATGGGTTGGCCAAGTTCTCAGTGCAGGACTTTGAGGATGCGGGACTAAATGCGGAGGATCGGTTCTTAATTGAATGGATGGCGGATCAGGAGGTTGGGCACGCTACCTTGCTCTCCAACATCCTGCAAGGTATGCCTTTCCTTTCCCCTCTCGAATCCCTCTCACCGACGTACCTCTGTAGGACGCGGCGCCAAACAATGCACGTACCAATACCCCTTCCAAACCGTCCGCTCCTTCATCGACTTCTGCCAAAAACTAACCCGATGGGGCGAATCCGGCGTCTTCGGCTTCCTCGAACACCTCGACTCGCGCGCCGCGGCCACGCTCCTCCTCGACTCCATCTCCACGGAGAGCAGGCAGCAGATGGTGTTTAGGCAGTTTGAGGGGCTGTTCCCGATGCCGGTGTGGTTTATCCCCGGGATTACGCAGAGTATGGCTTGGACGTTGTTGGCGCCGTATTTGGTGGAATGTCCGGCGGAGAACCCGAGGATTGAGTGGCAGAATTTCCCGGCGTTGAATGTTACCGTAAGTTTTCTTGCATTCTCTTCCTCTCTCTATCATTCAATGGAGCGTACAGAACAACCCTGATGCGACACCTTACTGGAACACATCCGTCATCGGCAACGAAACAACCCCAGCAATCACACACAACCGCACCGACCCTCTCTCCTACCCCGGCCGCGATATCTTCCTCAGCTGGGAGACACCAGGAAAGAAAGTTAGTTACAACGAGAGCTACACCACTAATACCACCGCTGGCGAACCCAAGGTAATTTCATCTCTTCCTTTTTCAGTTTCAATTTCAAACATTTATCATGATTGTGTATAGTTCGTCGCGTGGATATCGCAGTTGAACACCACCTACACACCCTTGACCAACATAAACGGGCAGTCGGGCCAGACTATCCAGCCTGGTGGGAGGGTGTTTGGGGATAACACCGCGCCTGTTGTCAATGGCTCCATGTATGCATTCTCTACCTCTTTTTCTCCTCATATAGGTGCTGATATGCGGATATGAATGAAGGTTCGTGTTGATCACTGATTCAGATTTGTACGTGACGCCTTTCAACCTTTCCATGCTGAACCCGCATGTTGTGGCTGGGCCTGCTGTGTACCAGTCTGGCTGAGTGATTTAGGATATGGATATGGATTGGATTGGATTGATTAGTATACACTATATTGCTTTAGTTGCACGCTATTGCTTATACATTTATTTTGCGGAATTTACCTGGGTCAAGACTGTTCCTTCCACTGCTCATATCAATTATCTGCTTCACCCTCTTGCCTTTTCGCGTGTACTCTATCTAATTCAGTTGTTCGCCACTGTTGCTTTACTGCATCGATCAATTATCTACTTTACCCTCTTGTCTTTCCGTGTACTCTGTCTACTTACTTTCTTCAACTTGTTCACCAATGTTGCTTCAGTACATCGATCAAGTATCTGCTTTACCCTGTCTTTTCGCGTATACTCTGTCTATGTCCTGATTCATATGTATCCATCTGCAAAAACTGAGGATTTCGGGTTTTGTGATTATTATGCAACCATTATAAATTGTGCGGGACTGGATGGGAGTTTGAGTATGATTCTGGTATTGATCAACACATCTCCTTGCCAACTAATTAGGATTTTCGCATCCAATGACGCGCTGAGAATTCTGTTGGCGTTGACGCGCCACCCCGATGCTAATGTTCTACGAGAGACCGCTTCCTACTGCTATGCAGTCTTCCGTCTGTATGAATGTCTTCCCCTGTACGTCGCACCACAAACCGTCGTAGAACCGCCGTAATGTGACTACTGTACCGATATGATTGAACTAAATGGATTCGTGCAATACTATCTAACCCGTGAGACCGTCTCCACCTACCCGTAATCCCTTGGAGCCAAGGGAGTGTTGTCTTGGGGAGGAATATCACTTGTCGGTGTTATTCCGGAAGGGGGAACCCCCCCAGGACTCCTGTCCGTCGCAAAATTAATATTAAAAAGGGCGACAGGTTTTACCTTGTTCTCCCGCCTGCGTGTCCATGGCATGTCGGCCGGGGGGATCGCGATAGCTAAAGATAATCAAAACGGCATGAAAGTATTGTGCCCGTAGCATACAACATTAGTATATTTAATGCATGTATGTAGTACGAACCTCAGTTGTTCCGCTGGGACCGCAATACTGGTCCTCTCTCTCTCTCTCCTTAATGCAGATCCAGTCAAAACTATTTTCTGGCCAACTTTTTTTCTCAATCCTTGTTTCCTTAAAGGTCCGGAAAATATCGAATTTATACGAGGATAATGCAGGGTCCTGTCTTTCTTCTTCAACCATAACCAAACCAAAACCCCTTATCTCCAAACACCGACCTGTACTCATCCGTCAACTGAGTAGCGGCGAAAGGCTCCAAGATTAGTGTCGACCTACTTGTTCTGGTGGACATACCTCTGTCAGGCGTGGAAATGTGCCTCCGAACTATGTTGAGCACCAATGTCAGGTTGTTATGACAAGTTGCCCCCTGTGTCTACTCAGACTGCTCTGCGGCTAGCGCTTCCTCGGGAACAATGGCATCTGCACCAAAGAAGACCATTCCACAAGTTCTGCGACGCAATCTTAATCGAACTCGAGAGGCTATAGTGTCCATTTCACAACCATCGTCTCCGCATTTCCCTGCTCCCCTAGGAACCCCTACCACCAAAGTTCCCAGTAGTGTTCCGGTTGTGGTACGGGATCGAACTTAATGACCTTTCTTGATTGAATCCTCACTGTTCTTCTCAGCATCCTTTCAATATCCCGATCGCAGATGCTGCCGAAGACGTTGGCGAAACAGCAGGGGATCGACCCCAAGACGCTATCTTGCCAATGTCTGCTCAACGATCTCCATCTAATCCTGAACCCAATACCTCCGATAAGCTCAAGAAGGCCTGGGGTGTGACATTGAGCGGGCTGGAAACAGCCCTTCGTCTTCTAGAAAAGAGCGCAGATGTGTTACCTCCTCTCAAATCAGCTGTCGGTGGCTTAGTCGCCTGTCTCGATCTGGCACAGGTAGGTTACGATTGCGATTGTAATACACCTACCTTGGCTGATTCATCTTACAGGTAGTTGGAGATAACCACAAAGAATACGAGAAACTTGCAACTGAGCTCACAAGTATGGCAATCATGCTGGCGCCATATGTAGCCAAGCTAGTGGCGGAAGACGGTAGCGGCAGTGTAGCACGCATTATCAAGTGAGTAGGCTGCTTGCGTTGTCATCGGGCATTAGTGACAAATGCTGTAGGTCGATCGAAGATGAAGTAACACACATTCATGAGCAGCAAGATCGCAGCAAGATAATGCGAACAGTTGGAGCAAAACAGGACCAAGGGGATGTCATACAGCGGTATCGTCGGGTGGAGTCGTTATTTCGTCTGCTACAAGTGAGTATTAAAAATCAGTATATATTCCAGGGATCTAACATCGCAGTAGAACGACATCTCCCTTCGAACTTGGCAAGATACAAGAAACCTGCGTGAGGTAGGATGATTTCACAAAGTCTCATGACTAAGTTGACGTTCGTCGTTAGACAGGGTTACTCAAAGACATGTCCCCAGTGGATGACGCTCGATATAATTCAAGCTACTCCACCACAATCAAGCGACGGGCGTGCACTGCGGAGACGCGGGAGAAGGTCCTGCAAGATTTGAAGGACTGGGTGTTAGATCCCGAGGGGGCTAAGGTCTACTGGATGAACGGAATGGCAGGGACTGGAAAGACGACAGTCTCATACACCTTCTGCAGATGGTTGGAGGAAACCGCACAACTTGGTGGCAACTACTTCTGTTCCCGGGTCTCTCCTTCATGCCGTGACGCAAACAACATAGTCCCCACATTCACATACCATCTTGCTCAATACTCTCCTGCCTTTTGTTCCCAGCTTTGCAAAGTCCTAGAAGCGAAGCCACAGTCCAGCAAACTGGATGTCACAGAGCAGTTGAAGAAGCTCTTGCAGGACCCCTTGAAAGTGGTAAAAGCCGCAATCCCAGACAATGTGGTTGTTGTAATTGATGCTTTGGACGAGTGTGATGATGGCGAGACGTCCCGAATGTTTCTTGAGGCACTGCTGCAGATTGCTGCAGACCTGCCCATCAAGTTCTTCATCACCAGTCGACCGGAGCCTGTGATTTATGAGAAGATGTTGGCACCTGGATATTTGCATTCTGTGCTACATCTGCACAATGTCGAGGAGTTGATTGTGGAAGCAGACATCAAGAAGTATATCACAGAGGCACTTCACTCAATGTCCCCACCCCCATTGGCTAGCGACATTGAGCGGCTTGTAAGACGGTCCGGCAAGCTGTTCATTTATGCTGCGACCATTGTGCGATATATTCAGCATCCTCGCGGCAACACTGGTGCTCGGTTGCAGGCGGTGCTAGGAATGGCCTCTACATCAAGCAAACAGCACGAGGAACTTGATAAATTGTACACGGGTATACTCTCCGCAGCTATGGATCCGGGTCTCGAAGAGCAGGAGGTTAATGACATTTGGCTGACACTCAGGACGGTGATATGCGCAGAGGAACCAATGACTGTCAAAACATTGTCGTCGCTTCTTCATCTGACTGATGAGCAGGTTCATTCCTCGTTAGAGCCACTGCAATCAGTACTGCATGTGCAGGACGGCACATCGGGACTGGTGTCATCTTTCCATGCATCATTTCCTGACTATTTGTTTGATGAACGTCGCTCTGGCATCTTCCTCTGCAAAAAGGCCGAGCACAATGAGGTTCTAGCTACCCACTGCTTTGACCTGATGAAAGAGCAGTTGCAGTTCAATATATGCAAACTTGAATCATCATCCGTGTTCGATGAGGATGTGGTAGACTTGCTGAGCCGAATCAACAATTCCATCTCAACTGCCCTCTCGTATGCTTGTCGGTACTGGGGTGAGCATCTTCAACAAGGATGCTTTACAGATACTGTCTATGATGGGCTGGTTGACTTTCTGACCCACCGATTACTGTTCTGGATGGAGGTTCTCAACCTTAAACAATATCAAGAGACAGGAATAGTGGCGCTACAACAGGCTCAGACCTGGTTGAAGGTGAGTTTATGTGTCCAGGACTTTGACTCACAGGCTGAAATAAAGTCAAGGGGTTAGATAGGGAGCAGATACTTGACACATCGAGACAGATAGTTGATGCAGAACAATTTTTAGAGCACTACGCAGATGGTTATTGTGCGGATAGCACGCCGCACATTTACATTTCGGCATTGCCATTCTGCTCAAAATCCAGTTCGGTGTACAAGAACTACTGGAGACACACGAGGGGGTTGTTGGATGTGCGATTTGGTGGAAAGGAGCACTGGCGCCCACCAACTCATGAGTATTGGAAATATGGTCTATGGGTCTATTCGGTTGCATTCTCCCCTGACGGCATGCGCATAGTCTCGGGCTCTGAGGATAAAACCGTCCGAGTATGGGATGCGCGCACAGGCGAGGCTGTTGCCGGACCATTCGAGGGACACACGGGCAGGGTGGGCTCAGTTGCATTCTCCCCTGACAACACGCGCATCGTCTCTGGCTCTGGTGATCAAACTATCCGGGTATGGGATGCGCGCACAGGCGAGGCTGTTGCTGGACCATTCAAGGGACACACGGGCAGGGTGTGCTCAGTTGCATTCTCCCCAGATAGCAGGCACATTGTCTCTGGCTCTGGTGATCAAACTATCCGGGTATGGGATGCGCGCACTGGCGGCACGGTTGCTGGACCATTCAAGGGGCACGCGGGCTGGGTTACGTCAGTTATGTTCTCCCCAGATGGCACACGCATTGCCTCTGGCTCCGATGACTACACCATCCGCGTGTGGGATGCGCGTACTGGCGACACGGTTGCTGGACCCTTCGAAGGGCACGCGGAGGGAGTCGAATCAGTTGCGTTCTCCCCGGACGGCACGCGCATTGTCTCTGGCTCTGGTGATCAAACTATCCGGGTATGGGATGCGCGCACTGGCAGCACCGTTGCTGGACCATTCAAAGGGCACACGGCCTGGGTTACGTCAGTTGCGTTCTCCCCAGATGGCACACGCATCGTCTCTGGCTCCGATGACCACACCATCCGCGTGTGGAATGCGCGTACTGGCGACACCGTTGCTGGGCCCTTCGAAGGGCACGCGGAGCAAGTCGAATCAGTTGCGTTCTCCCCGGACGGCACGCGCATCGCGTCTAGCTCGCGTGACCAAACTATCCGAGTATGGGATGCGTACGCCGGCACTGCTGCTGAAACTCCCACTGATGTCCTAGGCAACGTGACTGATCCTCCGCTGCACCATCACGGACCCACTGGCAATAGTATGTCTATAGGCCGGTTGACACACTCTGATGGATGGGTAACTGCTCCGGGCATTGCTTTTTCGATAGATCGCGAATTTCGTATCCTGTTGCCCTATCCTGGTAACACATTTGTTACTGGTCTTTGTGGCACCACTTCCATTGATTATCGTCGCCCCCTTTGTATGGGTGAGGCGTGGTCTGACTGTTATCTATCGAACTAATCGCGGGAGTGCATTTTTTGATACACTTCCATCATAAGCGGGCCAGAAGTGGTGCCTAGTATTGGGATGACGCTCGTATATGGTATATTATTGTTAGTATCTGCCCCAAAGACAATCCAAAGTCGTTAAAATTGAAAGCAATGGGTACGGCACTAAGTGCATTTCTTGTGCAGTTTCGAGTAATCGACGACAATTCTGTATCTCCTTCGCTAGCGCTTGCTGTAGCACGGACCTCCACCTCAATCAACATCCTCGCTACACGCACCCTCACCATCGCCATCATCCGCCACCTCAATAGCCACACACCAAAATATCCTACCCCACGGATCCCCATCACTCTTCCCATCCTTACTCTCGCCAGCCCCATGCTCCTTTCGCTCACAGCACACGAACCGCACCGGTTGACCGTCCCAATACTTCATCAGATCAAAAGACAGTCCGCCAGGGAGCTGTAATGACAGTGAAGGCGCGAAGTTGATGAAGCCATAGCAAAAATCCGTTGTGAGTATGTCCTATAAATAGAGTATTTTGAGCATGAGATAAAAATAGACTGACAAAGAGAGGAACGGTAGATAGATGCAAGCGGAAACTAAGCGGTACGAAGAGTATCTCACCTCAGGCCCAAACTGCACCTTCTGCCTCTTCTTCGCATCGCTGAAATACGCCCTTCTCTGGGTCGCACCCTCCAGATGCTGCACCTCCCTCTCCATCCTCGTCGGCGAGCGTCTCCTCTTCGCCACCTTCCTCACCGCTTCCTTGATCCTCGCCGACCCTCCCGACTTGACAGACCCCGATGCACTGCGCACTGAGCCCCTCGAATTAGAAGAGGAGATCCCAGAAGAGAGCGAGGACGCGGAAGAGGCTGGGGAGCTCGCTTCGGAGCTGGAGGAGCTGGAGGAGTCAACTATGGCGAGGTTGAGGTGGGATGTGGAGTCGGTTAGCGAGTTTGTTGATGGGAATGGCTGTTGCTGCTTTTGGGTGCCGTTTGGCTGCTTGAGTCCGAGGTTTTCAGAGCTTATTGAGACACGTGTGTGTGCTAAATGGGGCATGGTTGATATAAGAGGCGACAGAGCCCACGGTTTCGTTGACGATGTAAGGTCGTGGTCTAATGTAGGATCTATATAACTGAAAATGAAATGGTTCACTCAGAGTTCATTAGAGATGTGATAAACGAACGTACTGCATGAATTTCAATATTGCACTCGTACCCCAAGGTAATTTCAGCGGTCGATCAAATGTGTTCCCAAACAGAATATCATCTGCAGAGTACGGAACCAGGAATCTTCCTGAAAATCGTATAATCGTCAATTCAAGCTTAGAAAGGTAAGCAAGATAGAAGCCACCTTGCACTTGTATACTCCATGTAACTCCCTGCCGGTCCCCCCTCGCGAAATATTCAGAATCTCGCACACGATCATGCTCGTCCGTCAAGCCTTTGATATGAGTAACTATTTCGCCTTCAAAGACATCTGAGGAAACACGGTGGGGTTTGTTGGTATTGACGAGGGATGTGATGGGGACCATAGTCTCTGGGGATGTCCCAGCGAGAACACGTAGTCGAGGGGCCATTTCGTTATGAATGTAGGATGCTGGCGCAGGAGCGTGGTGTGGTCGTAGTCGTGGTATATGGAGGGTAAATTGCAGTATAGGCAAATCCTTCAGAAAGGGGTATCGATGGTGAACCTTTCGTCGTTCTGGTCCACAGCAAAATATGTCTCGTGCGTGTGCAGCGTCGTTTTAAACTAGACGCAAGACAAAGGGAATTTAAAGCGAATATGGCCTGATCAGTCTGCACTGGTTGCTGCGGCGACCGAAATAGAGACAGCAGCAGTTTAGTAGTCGAAATGGGTCACACAGAGAAGGCAAAAGGTAATAATAGATCTGCCAGACAGTGGTTTCCGTTATGGAAGTTGAGTGGTGGATTAGAAAAGAGCGGAGAAGCGCAGCCCAGCTACGTATGTTGGGGTATAACGAAGACAACCGCCAAGCGTCACTGGCGGGAGTAGCTCCTACCCAGGAAGAAGCGTGGGTAGGTCATGTTCGTTGTGACCTCAGTGGATGGGGGATCTCGCCAACAGATGGAGACAGAACTTCCCCCGTCCACGTGGCTCATATTACATTCAGTCGTTCGTTGCTGTCTGCATCGTTGTTGCATTGCTGTTCGATAAAATATCAATCAGCCTCTAGATACCGACGGCTAACGAAAGTGAGAACATACGCGAAATGATTAAAGGAGCAGAGTCACAAGTGGAAAAGTGAATTGAGTTGTTCAAGTTGTTTGGTTACACGAATGGATAGATGGAGATTAGATAGACCGTATGGGTAGTGACGTCACGCATCCGACTCAAAGACGAGCAAAAACGAGCAAGTACTTAAGATAAAGTAAGTAGAAGTAATGGATTCTACAAATGTCTATATCATAGGAAATGAAGATGATCACAAGTAATTATGTCGCGGTTCTCATTTTGTTCTCATCTGAGGATCGGTTCCAATGACGTTTGATCCTTGTTTGATCCACCTGAATAATAATAATAGAACCAAAGTAGAACCTCCAGAAGTGATTCAATAACATAACCTTGAGTTGACTTATCTCTCGAAAGCAATAAGAATGACAACCACAGGCGCTACAACCAAGCAGCTCACCGACCACAAAGTACTCATCTTTGATGTCTACGGCACTCTTGCTGTGAGTATCAGAATTATCATCGATCAGAAATCCATTTCAAATACACCTTCAAGGACTGGGAAACAGGCTTATACACCGCCCTCCAGCCACTACTCTCCCATTACCCAGAATCCAAAGCATGGTCTCGCAAAGAAGCACTCACCGCCTTCGGTTCCGTCGAGCTCGATCTCCAAGCCCAGTACCCGGACATGTTATATAGCGATCTTCTCGCCAAGGCACACGAGGTATTGGAGCAGAGACTCCAGGCGCTATCCGGTAAACCTACCTCGAGCACATCCTCATCCGTCCCACTTCAAGGCAATCCAGAAGCTACAAGCAGCGCAGGTGCCGGATCGTCCTCCTCCGCATCGGGGGGTTCCAGCTCTGCTAAGGCCTCCTCGAGCGCTAGTACATCTAAATCCGACTCGAGCGCAACCTCCGATACGCAAGATGCACACCAAGCTTTCGGAAACTCCATCAAAAACTGGCCCATCTTCCCCGACACCACCGACGCCCTGCGCCGCCTCTCCAAGCACTTCAAGCTCGTCGTCCTCTCCAACGTAGACCGTGCCTCATTCGCCTACACTCACGCCCTTCTCTCCTCTGCCCCCGACCCCGAAAAGCTCGATTTATACACATACCCCACGCCCAACCCCCACAAGTACTGGCACCCTCAAACCACCCACGGCTCCCAATCCCCCTTCACCCTCGTCCTGACGGCACAAGACACCGGATGCTACAAACCTGCCCTAGGCGGTTTCCTTGCTGCCCTGGATTATATCGGCTCGCAGCCCGATTTTTTCGGCGATGTGGGGCAGGGCGAGGGGGTCAAGGAGAAGGTGCTGAGTGTGGCGCAGAGTCTGCCGCATGATCATGAACCGGCGTCGCAGATTGGCATGAGGAGTGTGTGGATTGATAGACAGGCGGCGGTTACGTGCAATGAGACGCCTGGGGGGCCCGGGGCACAGAAGAAGTGGACTTGGAGGTTTGAGACGCTTGGAGAGATGGCGGACGCGGTTGAGCGAGAACTGGCGGAGCGGAAATGAACTCACAATATAGTACATAGCTTGACAAATGGGGTGAGCAGAGAAGACTGAATCTTGAGCTCTTCGCAAAAAGGATGCTTGCATGAATAGGTCTAATGATTTCGATTGATTTTGGTCACCAATGCTTTATACTCGTGCCCGCAAAAAGTGAGCATGGAAATCAAATTTCCGGTTACATTTTGACAGGTTCATGATAAACCTTGAATCTTTTAAGCAAATATTGAGTACATTTCTGGTGCTTTTGGATAGTGCCTTTTGTTTTCCAAAAATCATTCCTACTCTCCATTTATGGTAGGTTCTTCCTCAACACCAAAAACCAATCTCTACCAGGACTGCTCCGTTTGGCCTGAAAATCCCAAGTGGACGTACATATGTTATATTCAACCAACTTTGTCTAGGAGACCTAATTATTATACCTCTTGGATCCTTTGATATTGGGTCAGTTCCAGAAATTTCACAGTTTCATAATGAGCACACAGACATTGCAAAAGTGAAAAATGTTCAACTTTTATTTCACAGTATTAAGACATATTACAAGGCCTGGCATCTCACAAAATTCTGTAAACCTATGTTCCGCAGTGACTGAGATACATAGAAATGAAGCCCAGATGTCGTGGGAGCCGTGCTTACTTTCTGC
Organism: Crassisporium funariophilum; assembly: GCA_014925845.1. Classification (NCBI taxonomy): domain Eukaryota; kingdom Fungi; phylum Basidiomycota; class Agaricomycetes; order Agaricales; family Crassisporiaceae; genus Crassisporium; species Crassisporium funariophilum. The sequence continues at coordinate 1,295,708 of JACGCL010000008.1, forward strand.
GGGCACATGTAAGTACCTTAAGAGCAAACCTGGGCAAAGATGTTGAAGATCTTCATACCAAAGACAAAGAGGCAAAGATGAATTGGACGTTATCCTCATGGACCAACTTAGTACAGCATACATTTGTACTTGCGTTGTACCTGCCAGGAATTGGGTCCATGAGTGGTCCAGTATACCAGTGCACTTTTTCTCCGACTTGCAAATGCGTACATCAAGTTGTCAACACTACACAACTAAAAAAACTATGAAACTCGTTGGTCTGACTACCAGAGACTACAAGCAACATCCTCACTCCCGCCAACTTTTTTGAAAGCAATGACAAACTTCACTGCAATGTTGGTGTCGCAATTCAGTTCAAAGATGGATCTGTGTTTCTACTATAGGTTACATGTGTACAAGGTTGGTACAAGGTTCAACTACTATGTTTATGACGGAAAGTTGACGGAAAGTTGACGGTAAGTCAACGGAAAGTTGACAGTAAGTCAATGGAAAGTGTACCAAAAAAAATGAAAGCATCTAGTCAATATAACAATGAGACCAAGATGCAAAGAGGGAGACTATAATCAACGATTATGGTGCCACGAGGTCCAATGCTAAGTGTGATATTAGTACCGGGATGGGGAAGTTGTTTACCAATATGGGGAAATGACCACCAAAAGATCACGTCATTTGCCATTATCCATCCCTGTGCATTGTGTTTAAACTGCCTTATGGATCCATTGTTGCCGGGGAAGTAATGAGATAGTTTATTGGCAATTCCAGCAACAGTGTTGCCCGTGCGTGCGTCCCAGGTGTTCAGCGGAGAAGTCCGAGACATTAGGTTGTCAAGTGGCTACCTTATCCAACTACTCGGGGTCCCAGCTCAGGGAATTCCTCATCAGGAAGGTACCCAACACTTTAGAAAGGTACCCACTTGCTTAGATCTGTTATCTTAGAATAGTGTTGTAGTCTCGTCCGGTATTCGTCAAACATAATACATAACTTCAGATATGGTACTTTGTAACTTTAGTAATTTGTCTATTGATGTTCCCTTCTTTGAACCTTTGTTGGTGATGGCCGGCAAGAAGCGGTTGATAAGTGAGATACCTCCGACGGTGCCCTCTTCCGGGACTCGCAATGGGCGCCTTCAAGAAGCTGAGCTTCTTCAAGCTTCACCAGATCCGTGATTGCATTGCTATCTGGAAACTCATTCTTTTCCCTCCACCCCTTGGTAATCATTGGGTTAAGTCTGTTTGCAACATCTTCTTGTTGACTAATGTGTCCTTGGATCAGCAAAGATGGTGGACACCTTGGTAGTTCACCAGCTTTAGTAAGATGAAAAGTAGCCATGTGGTAAATTAAATTATACTTCCAGAAGGTGGTCCCTTCTTTATTCAACCCGATGGGACACAGTGGGCAGAGCACGGGAACATTAGTTGAGGAATTTCCGGTTGAGAGAATTGCCGCTCTAGAATAGATCATCTTGATGTAATGGAAACGGCAGTTGGAAGTCACAGAAAGCTTGTTTTTTCCTCGGACCGACATACTGGACAGTTGAGTTTTGCAACCGTCACATCCACAAAGGATCTATTCCGACCTGTACCAGATCTATGAGTAATGGTAACTACAAGCAAATCCATATATGGTACCTCACGTCCCGCCTTTACCGATCAATCTTGAAATCTTTGGAGAGCCAGTAGTATGTGCTTTCCTACATGCTTTTGCATGTTGCGCAATTGTGTCTTGGCGGCGCAAATAAAGCACTTGATCTCATCTTTACCATTCTTTTTGGCAAGATTGATCCTTGGTGGAAGGTCAACAATGAATGTCTTTTCCCATACCCTGTCAATACAATATCTGTATGGCAGACCAGTCCCATTGATCAACGGCAAGGCTTCAAGGTTATTGAGGATCTCATTGGAATCTGGAGATAGCGCTTCCCATGCACAATCCATAACCTCTTTGAGTTCACTGTCTTTCAATGACCATTGTGGGGTGTCACTGTCCTTCTCGTAAATCACATCAGGGCCCAGTGGGACAAATAACATTCCTGGAATTTGAATGGCCAAATGATGTTGAGAGCGCGTGCCGTCTTTACTCGGTTGAAGTTGAATATACTTTTGTGTCCATATCCACATGAGGGGTTTGTCCGCTGAAGGCGCGGGCGCTAGATCTTGAATCTGCACGGCAATGGTCATTCCGGTTTTGCTTGCAAAATCTAGATCATTCATATCCACAGCTGTCAGGTTTATGTTTTTGCTTTTGGTTTGCCTAAAGTTTAAAACTTCAACAATTGCAAGCCAGACATTGTTCCCAACGCGGGTAAGGGCTGCTCCAAGATCCCCAACTTTAACTGTGTTGGCTTTGGTACCGTCTTCCTGAGATTGATTCAGTACTTGAAGCCGCCGGTTAAGCATTTCCAAAACAGACACCCCTTGTGCGCATAGAGGCCAAATTGTAACCTTCCGCGCACTGTCAGATGAAAGCTGCCGTGAAATTAATTTGGGTTTGAAGAGCCGTCTGCCCTCAAATATAATGTAATGTGTGGCATTCTTCTCCATCTCCGGGTTGAGTGTCTCTTCCATCGGTTCAATTGTTGCATTGTCATATTTGCCGGATCCAGGGTCAAGTGTATCTTGTGGACCATTGAATTCAGAAACATCAGGTCCAGATGCTCCTCCTCCGAGCCGCTTGCCGCGCACGCGCCTGTATTGTATTCATTGCTAGTCAGGGCACCAGTGTGCTATCCCACAATTGTCTTCTATTTTGCCTTCCTCAGCACAGGATCTGTATCTGATATAGCCGCTTCCCCCGGGACAAAGGTGATCAAGATTTGCATTGGAGAACAACTTGTCAAAGTCACACGCATATCCCGCGTCTTCCCCAAAATGTTTGCGCAATAGACTATTGGCTTTGTTCCTCCCTGTATAGTATTTGGTCATTCTTTACGTGGACATCTCCAATCCAGGACTTCGGATTTACATGGTCGACACCTTGGGCTTTGGCAAGGTTGCGGCAAATATGACCACAGTCCAGATCTGGGTAACATTGGAAAATAGCGTTAACTTCTGCGCCAATACTAAGCTTCTGCTCAAGTTGGAGTATATCAAAGTTTGAGCGTGATCTTGTGGTGCATGTGAGAAAACACTTTCCAGTCTGTCTGTTCCTTTGAATAAAATGTAGTAGTGTGACTCAGGATCTACAATCTGAAGTTGAGCGGTGTTAAAGATGACACTTTTGGCAATTGCCTGCGAGTCTGCAATCAGGGCGCTAGTAAGGAAAGAAGTTTTGTGCTTCTGGAACATCGCTGTGATTAGATGCGCAAAGGTTGATATGCTTTGAATCTGGTGCGCGAGGCTCATCTCCACATCTACAAAGGGAAAAAGAAAGTATGACCGCACTCTAGCCAGAAAGGTAATCTCACAGAAGTGCTTCCAGAGCGACGGCAGGTGTTCCCAATCAAGTTTTAACTTTTCAAGGTCAAACAGGCTTTGGAGTAAATTTACAGCCTTTGGAACATTCTGTTTATCGCCGGGATGAAGAAGCTGATGCGCTTTATTGCGTGGCATCTTTCCACAACGGGTGAGCGCTTCAAAAATATGTTCTGCGGTTATCTGAGTGTCTCCAATTTGGATTTCAGTTGGAGATCTAATCATCGTTGCAAAGCGCTTGATTACATGTTTGGGATTGCACATGGTAATGATTTGGTGAATTCCAGTCTGACAATTGAAGCCGGGCAGTTGATAGAGAAGCTCCCCAAGTTTAGATTCACAATCAAGATCTTCCGTGCAACCAAAGAGAAACCTCAATTTCTGAAAGGAGGATTTGCTGTCAGTTGCTATATTTGTCAGGTCACCGTGGCGCATCCGGCCATGAGGACTTGAGTAATAGCATTGAACAAATGTCATGATCCAAATAAGAATGTCATTTCCGGTCTCAGACTTGCAAGAGCCTGAAAGAACCAAGGGTGAGACAAAGTAATTCTCATCCATGCTGATTGGAGCAAGGCCCAGAACTGTGCTGTCCTTTCCACGGTGGGTCATGTCCTTTTCAAGAGCATTGGCAAGGTTATCAAGATCTTGAATTGTATCCACTGTTTGTTTGACATCATCTGCGTGGCCGCTATGCTCTCAACAAAGACCTATGACGTGATTATGCTTTAGGTCATATCAGGGAACTTCTTCCAAAGCAAGGCTGTCAATCATAACCATTTGACCGCGGCTCAGAGTTTCCGGGCCTTGACGGCCTGTTATAGAACCCAAGAAGGTTTCTATATTCTTATTGATCTTGATTGCATTTGGAATTCCAACAGACACGCGCAACTTGGGGATGTTTTTCCAACAGTATAATGTTGTTCAAGAAGGATATCCATCCTCACGCTGAAGAGTATACAGAAGGTGCAAGCCTGCGGTCGATTTGATCAGGAAGGCAACATCTAATTCCCAATTGGTCCACTTGGATTGTGGCGTGTATGCCCCTAAGATTGCCATCTCCAACTTCTCGTGAATGGCAGTGGGACTGGCGCCATTTCAAAGTGCCACAGACAGAATTCTGGAAATGCTGGCTATTTTGTGCTTAGACATAAGCATGATCAATCACTGGCCTTCGGTAACTCTTTTCCGTAAGCTCTTGATTCTCCGCGCTGAATTCAAAGACTATACATGATTAGGGTTTTGAGGTCCAGTTGCACCAACCGCAAAAGACCGCAACTTGACCGGACCGCAACTGGAAACAACCGGACTTGCAGTTGCAGTCGTGGCTGATTTCCTAAGTCAGCAGTCGCGGTCGCTCCGAAATGGCCTGCCTGTAGCAACCAGTTTTTGACCAGTTGCGACCGGTCACAACTCAAGGGTTATGCACCCTGGGCCATCAAGAGCTGCAGTGCATCAAAAGGGACAGCCCTTTGTAATATACATGAGCCGCCGTCTCGTCGTTGAACTTTGATTGTGAGTTTACTTCTTTGATATCTATGTACACTTCTGATTTCTGAGTCAGGTTCATCTTATTCATATGTAAATACCTAGACACTGTATACATTACACTTAGGTAGTTTTTGTGAGCTAAGTTTGCGGCGTTGGCGTCGGTTGCCATTGGTTGCAACCGGTTGCAACTGACCTTTGACTGGTCACAACCGAGTCATTTCGCAACCGGTTCTAACCGGTTGCAAATGCTGACATGACCAATAACAACCGGTTCCTGGTGGTCCAGTCGTCAGTTGCCGCTGCCTTGTAATTTGAGCAACCGGTTGCGGTCCCAGTTGTGGCAAAAATGGTCCAAAAACCGGACCCAACTGGACTTCAAAAGCCTATACATGATTGAATGAGCAATGTGATACAAAAATGGTAGTCATTAGGTACGCACTTTAAGTTTCAGATCATTAAACTTCTTATGTGTACTTAGATACATCTGACGCAGTTGACGCTGGTTCAGATACCTTATTGGAGTGAATTGCTTGAGATCTTTGGAAGCATTAGACATAAATCGTTTAAACTCTGAGGAGTTTGCGAGTTTCTGGCAAGGCACATAAGCATGCCAGTTTCGCTCCAATTCCGTGTGAAGAAGGAAGTTGCATCTCTTGGCCCGAATTTGGATCCAATCAGGATCTTCAACACTGATCAATGTCCAGGGAAGTGAATCATTGGTGTGTTGGTGGTAAGCATACAAGTCCCAGACTGAACCCGGTAGCCACTGAATTAATTGGCCGGTGCAACTGTTTGCCCAGTCTCCATTCTCCGTCGCAATTTCATGGGCCAAGGACTTGGACCCGGACTTGGAATCAAACCTGTCCCATGAATTGCCCATGTTGCCTTCGGAGGAACTATCAAATCCATTAGTAGATAAAGAAGGGCTGCTCAATTGGGACACTGGGGAATGTGGCGCTGAAGACAGCGGCAGACTGCTCTGGGTTGTCAGCACCGATGGATTGCCTGTACGAAGGAATTGAGGAAGCACAGGGTTGGACGGACATGGAGTAGTGAATTGGAACAATTCTGGTAGATTGGACTGGCCGAAAATCTTAGATTGAGGCGTTACCAGCGTTGTCAGAATGGGTGTCGTGTTGCTTTGCAGAGGTGTCAACAGCATTGGGATTGATTCTGCCTCGAATGGAAAGGAATCGGGATTGCTTGGCACGCCTTTAGGAATCTTGAGCTGTAATGCAACATTTTGCATTGCTTCATTTGATTGATGAATCTCAATGTTCTGAGTGTGTCGTTTGCGACGCTGGCTTGCCGCCTTCTTGCATATTCCAGATCCACGATGTGCCAAAAAAGACGGTGTTGATCTGCGCAACCCAAGTCGGATTTTATCGTGACATAGATCACATTCAACAAGCTCAACAAGCTCCAATGTGGCATGTACAGGGTACAGTAATGCCCCGCCCTGTATGTCGAATATATGGATCGCTTTGCCAGGGATCACAGATGTTTGGTAAACCTTACAAGTGCTGGTCATGAGTCAATGTCAAGTTCCAGTACTGTAAGATCTGATAGAGTGAGATTTAGAGATGTCGGATTCCGATGCTTCCTGCAGAACGATTCGTTCATCTTAAGGAGAAATTTTCTTTTGTTCTGAGCTAAAAAAAAGCAGTAACGTCTATTTCCTGATCAAAGCATGTATTGATGATGAGGACAAACACTATTCTAAGATAACAGATCTAAGCGAGTGGGTACCTTCCTAAAGCGTAGGGTACCTTCCTGATGAGGAATTCCCTGAGCTGGGACCCCGGGTAGTTGGATAGGGTAGCCACTTGACAACCTAATGTCTCGGACTTCTCCGCTGAACACCCCCTGGTGCGTCCCATACCTGGATGGTCTTATCATTGGAGCCAGCGACGATGCGAGTGCCGTCAGGGGAGAGTGCGAATGCAACTGCTCCGTCCCTCAATGAGTGCCCTTCAAATGGTCCAGCAACAGTGTTGCCCATCTGCGCGTCTCATACCCAGATGATGTCAGTCTCGGAGCCAGAGACAATGCGGGTGCCGTCAGGGGAGAATGCAACTGAAATGACCGACATTGTGTGCCCTTCAAATGGTCCAGCAACAGTGTTTCCCGTCTGCGCGTTCCATACCCGGATGGTCTTATCCCAGGAGCCAGAGACAATGTGTGTGCTGTTGGGGGAGAATGCAACTAGAGTGACCCTGGATGCCATAACCTTTTGCGCTAGAAAGGAAAATGACGCAGACGCACGAGTGCCTCTTGAGTCTTCACAGACGTATAAATATAGTAGCCTCATAATGCAGAGGAGTAAATGTTGCCCATCAGCTTTCCGTTCTCGACCCCGGATTCAAACGGCTCCTCCCGATATCAAGGTTTCGCTCGATATAGGGAATGTACCAGGATGAACCACGAAGGTCTGGGGGTTCAACGAGGACAGCGCAAGGCTGAAGTCTCTCCATATGTGTGAAGTTCGCATCATCTGGGCAACGAGATGCAAGGAAGGTGAGGACAATGGTGTGCCTAATCTTGAAATATTTGAGCTCGTCGTGGATGTGCAATTCTTGAAAGGTGAGCCAGTTAAGGGCTTCATTGTAGGAGGCTAGCTTAGATATGTCGTTGCATAGTGTAATTGATATGTTATTCTTATAGTGTTGTGTCCAAGATAGTCTGGCGTTGAACGTAAGTTGATTTGTATGTGGATTTGGTTGAAATGCAGAACTTGGCGAAAATCTGACTGAGAGTGTGTGTCCACGCTTGAGTCGGAGGTCAAAGCCATTGCGGCCCGCATATCCGGAATGCAACAAGGGAAGGCACGAAAGCAAGACCTCACTGGTTTCTAAAGCCTAGGTGTTGACAGATTCCTGTAACGCAAGATAGACATCCAATGGGCACAGAAATTTGTAAATCATGATCATCAAGCATATGTCAGAAAAGGTGATCACCGCTCGGGTAGTGCCCACACAGCCCACTCTCACAAGCCGTCACAGGTTTCACTGAGTAAGCCGGACAGACTCTCGCACCATCGCTGATATGGAAGGATATACAGGGTGATGCAAGTCATTACGAATGAGTATTGTAAGCGCGAAAAGCAGCATAGATACGGTGGTGCGTTATTCGACACCGCCGAAAGGAACAAAACTACCGAAGGCTCGTTATTGTAGGTGGGGAGGTCGGTGTTGAGCACAAAGTCAAAGAGACAGCGTGTGCGGGCGCATGCAGAGTGGGTGCTGGGAGTGACAGGTGGAAACGGAATTGGCGTGGATGTGGGTGGTAAGAAATTGTGACGAAGAATTGAGGGAGATAGTATGGCAGTGTGCGTATGTGTGGTCTAGGCTGTGGGAAAGACGAAACATGTGTGCTGTAGAAGAATAAGTGCCCATAAATAAGATAAAAACAAAAATAGTCAAGGAAGCATAGGCCCTTGTGCATCGACCGGTTCCGCGCAGAGAAAAAAAACATAAGGTAGAATGTGCAATAAACAGATGGTGTGAACAACAAATATCCCGTTAGAAGCGGCGAAAAAGAGACCGAGAAGAAGCAGAAGAAATAGCAATGTAAAAGATTGCACCCCAAAAGAACCGGAATAGCGATGTGTTATGATATCTGCGCCAGCATTATCCATGCGAAAATTAGGACTGATCCCGTAAATAGCGCCGGTGGTCTGTTGAAAAGCGACATTGCACCGCTGACGATTTGTGTTTGTGCGAACCCTGCACCACATAATTGCACTGATAGCTCGGCCGAGGGCTCGTACGTCGCCTTCAGGCCTGTCAATAGTGGTCCTTCGATCGGGTCCTTGAGCGCAGATGCGTAGAGGCCCATGACACTTTTGGAACATGCAGAACAGGTCGGTGTTGATTTCTTCGGAAGTGGGATGTTGAGGGGTAATTGGTAGTAGTAAAGGTCCGATGGATTCTTATTCCGTACTGCATTGAGGAAACAATAGGTGTTTGTCGTTGGATCTGGTAAACATGCAACATCATGCATAACGTCGAATGCTTGGAGAGCTGAGACACAGATGATGATCAGCGCCCGAGTGTAGAAAGATTCCAAAGTACACACCCATGAGGACTTCAACAGCCATCGTGTTCAAAGCCTCAAGCTCGTCGGAACATGCTATCTTTAATTCCGAAGCGAACCAGGCCATATTCGCGCTACACTGGTCCGTTCCGACGTTCGTATTGCATGTACCCCATACAATCGAATTCATGAGCGTCAGATTGGTTTGGGCCTATCTCAATGGTCAATGAAATACTGACGTAAAATAATCATGGGCTCACATTAATGAAGTCGGTGGAGCTCAGCGAAAGTAGGGAGAACGGCCGACATTGACGGAAAGGCGCCGAAGCTGTCATGTTTGAGAAAAAGGTCTGACAGGATGCACTCGAGAAGTTCTGCGCAAAAACACCATCGAAGGGTTGCGGGAAGGGAGTTGGGAGCGCTGGCGGCGACGATGGAATCGTTGGGACTGTCTGGTCAGATGTGGGCAATGGAGACGTCGACGGTGATGTATTCGTCGCGGATGTCGTTTGAGACGGTAGAGAACCCGTGTCCGTGTTTTCTGGAGGTTGTGGCTCAGGTAAAGGGTGTCTTTTGTGCACTCTCCACTTCGATGCCTCCGAGATGAGACCATGCCATGAAATGGGTGACGAGGTTGCAGTTGACTCCTGAATGACGGGAGGTGCTGCAAACCCTGCGGATACGGTGAACACCATCACGATGAGCGGCACGAGAATCACCGCCCATCGGAACCGTCTGCCAGTGCGTAGCTTAGTGTCGCTGGGAAGCAGGAAGCTGCGAGGTTCTTCCATGCTCTCGTCAACAGAGGGTCTTCGTCCTGAGTTCTTCGACCCGCTGGGTATAGGTTGAGGGGACGGTGGAGGCGTGAACATAACGGTGTACGGTGTATAGGATTGATGAGAAGATGGAGGTACCAATCAAAGAACGTCTTGAAAAGAATGTGGTGGCAGTTGTGCAAAAGAGGGAAATGTGTGATCTGTTCTATCACTGGGTCAGGATGACTAGAAAAGTTGGTCGTCAAAGGTAAGTCAGCGCGCATAAGTTGACTATATGATTGACTTACCACCGAGATTGACTTACGATTGAAGTAAGAAGATACAAAACTTTCACCCCTTGTTGAACGTCAAAGAACAGACGTTGAAGCGGGCATGCTAATAAGCGAGCAGGTGTGAACAGTGTTTGTATTTTTGTTCGTGATGAACCTGAGATCAGTCACGAAATCTGAGAATAACATTCTGTTCGACGCCGTGACAGCGACACATCAAGGCACGGTCCGCGTACTGCCGCCACTCATCTGCACATCCCAGATTTGCAACACATCATTTTAGCCAACCGAGTTACATCCTCGCGAAGCCCCATCTACAACAAAGGTGCCTTTGGGCATCATAAGGGGCTGGGATACTTCTGTTCTTTGTTCTTCTGCCGATAATATCGTTAATGACTAGGCTGGAAATCCTCCACTGGCAACATCATAGCAGCATCGAATGAAGTTTGCGGACCGCGGTGATGACAAGAGCGCCTTTTTGGTGATCCCTCACGCCCGGCGTTTCAACTTCGTTTTGATCTTGGATTCATATATTCCTCTGGACCTTGTATCCGCTTTCCGGTTCAGGGCTTGGAATGTGACCCGCTGTCGGACAGGATGAGGAGGGCCTTGCCAAAGTCTTGCTATATATGCTAGCCAAGCCTATCTATACAATATGGACCGTGTGTTGTGCTTGACTTGATCATTTTTCTCATTGTTCGAATAAACACCAGTATAAGTACGCATCCCAATTCCTGATTCCAAGTCCATTAAGCAACTTGCGGAATTAATGACGCTCCGGTGTTCTGATGCCTTTCACCCTTGACTCTGGAAAAGCTACTTGATCTTGACTTGATACGCAGTATTCGGGACCAATTGTTATTCTCTCTCTCAAGGTTGTTTCCAAGGTAGTTTCAATTTGAATGTAGGCAGTTTTACCAAGTCAATGAATTCTGGCCCTTTGATTCTTGTGCCTAATGTTCCCGCCATATCTGGAGGTAACATGGTTTAACATCTGTGTGATCGTTTGAAACAGTCAGAGATGTCGTAGACAAGCGTAGATGCCCTTGTTGCTTACCGCGTTAATGGCCTCCTCAGCTTCAGAAGGATACCAACATGTATGATACCTACACTCCATTCATGCTCGATCTTATGCAATGCATCAACACGATCCCTGGCGCAGGCGAATGTAAAGCCCAGGCGATTCAGTGGAACGCTGGGTCGGTCGGAAGGTTCACTCAGCACTTCCGTTGTTTGCCAAGTCTGCCGCAATATCATGGCCTGTGACAGTGAGAAACAATGAAAGGCTGAGGTTTTCATTCTCACCAGAATTGCTGACTGGTTTTGCTTTTTGAATCCGCAAGTCACTTGTACCGGGTGAAGTGAAGTTTGGGAGTGGAGAATCACGCCTTGAAGATTCAAGATTGTACATGATCTTGAAAGTGAGCACCACGCAGACCTCGTGAGGTATAGCGAGTCTAGTGGGGAGTGAATTGCTGATGAAAAAAGAAGAAGAAGATTGCATAGGGAGTACATATAGGTATCTTGCGAAGAAGACTTGTTTACAATGCGCAGGGAATCACTGTCTGATTTTCATTGGACTTGTGGATAAGCGTTCTTGAAAATCAGCGTGAAACGCTTTTTCCCAAGATAGTCTAAAATATATGGGCGCCGCCTAATCAATTGTATCAGTTGCTTGTCCGCATATCCTGGTAAAGCGACTCACCATCCACCAAAAGATCAACACCCGTAATATATCGTCCCGCAGGACTACAGAACAGCACCACGGCTCCCGTCAACTCAGTCGGGTCACCCACTCTACCCATGGGGTTCCTCTCTTCCCACATCTGGCGCCCTACACTGCCTCTTCCCTCCAGGGCTATCATCGGCGTGTCCATGTATCCTGGGCTGAGGCTGTTGACACGTATGCCATGTACGGCCCACTCCGCAGCGAGAGACCTTGTAAGCTGAAGAAGTCCGGCTTTGGTAAAGTCGTAGGCTACGTGTGGGATGGGGAAGAGGGAACGGTGACCGCAGATTGACGCAGTGAAGATGATGCTGCCTCCTGTACCTTTCCGTATCATCTGTCTGTGGGTTGTTGTTTGGTGCGTAGTGAATACTCGGTTCGCGATGTCGGGCAAGGAACTGCAGCTTACTTTCCGACTGCTTGAGCACACAGCCAGCTCCCAGTGGCGTTGATGTCTATGACTTTTTGCCAGTCGGCGAGAGGCATCTCCGCAGAGTGAGAAGCACGAGCGATGCCCGCAAAACAGAGGAGGATGTCAACACTCCCCAGTGCCGCCACAGCCACTTGCACGCCTTCGTGGACGTTCTTCTCGTCGGTGACATCTACGACTGATTGCAATATCTTTCGTAATGGGAAGTCCCAGCGAAGGGTCTGAAGAGCAGCAGCCGACTGTCCCAAGGCAGAAGCCAGATCGAAGATACAGAGACCTGAGAGGCCGTGTTCTAGAAGAGCACGACAAGCTTCAAGACCGAGACCCCCTGCTCCTCCAGTGACTATGAACAGTTTAATCATCGTGAGTATGTGTATTTGGAGATCAAGTTTGAGCGAAACCCACCAATGGCGTTGCCTTTGATTGAAAAGCGCTCCGTTGCTCGTTCAGCTGGACTTAGTCCATTTTTCTTGCGAAGAGCTTCCGTCAATGGATTGGAAGCGGCAGAGAGGACCATCACTGGCACTTGTGGCTTTGTAGACATATTGGCAGAAACTGAGGGTCTGGCTGGACGTTCAACATGCTTTGGAACCACTTCTTTATACCGAATGCACGATACATGCTAAGAAAGGTGACGCTTTTCCCAAGCCACAGCAAGATGAGCAAGCAGAATAGTCATACGTCCCGGCTGATCCATGGTGGGACCATGGCCCCATGCCGAAGCTTCTGAGTGAGGATCATCCGGCACTTTCATTGCCTAGGCCCGTGCAATTCGTGGTTTTGGTAGAACACTGTTTGAGTGTTTCGTTTCAATCGTACTTCCCTCAACTGCCCGCTTCATCAAGGTGGATGTGATCGTACTTGTTAGTCATACGCTCAGGGACGGACTGAACATGCGCGAGGAGGCAACAAGGAGGCAGCCCTTGAGGCCAGCAAGATGTGGAGGTAGAGGCTATAGTAATCACGCCCTAAGAGAGGAACGACATAGATATATTTGTGAATAGACTTGTAGTAAGAAAACAAATGGAATGAGGAATGATGGGCGCTTGAGCGTGCGAAATGTTGACGAAGTTTGAAATCTGTTTTTGTTGGCTTGCCACTCGCACCTGCCTGCACTTTGCCATTCTTCAACTCTCGATACCATCCGCCAATACAATACTCATCCAATCTTGGTCCTGTCCTGCCCAAATCTGACCGTCGACCACCACTTTGACCTTCAATACCAGCGCTCTTCGACCACATCACCCATATAGACACCCCAACACCGCTCTTATCGTGCCTTTTGGTCCATTTATTAGTTTGACAGCATGTCCCAAGCAGCCACATCTTCCTCGTCCACGTGCGTACCTTTCAGCTTAACTTTATTCATCCAGCTCCAAAAACTGATGTCAATGGCCGCAATCCCAAAACAGTCCAGCAAACAACGATTCGTCGTGGAAAACAGGTCTCCGACCGCCACCAAAAGATATTCGCCCGCAGACAGAAGATGTTACCGCTACCAAAGGCACCGAATTCGAGGACATGTTCCTCCGTCGCGAGCTCCTCATGGGCATCTTCGAGGCTGGGTTTGAGAAGCCCTCGCCCATTCAAGAAGAAGCCATTCCCATTGCCCTCACCAAACGCGATGTTCTAGCCCGTGCCAAGAATGGCACCGGAAAAACAGCCGCCTTCGTTATTCCCTCTCTCCAACAAATCGATGTGAACAAGAACAAGATACAAGCCCTCCTCCTTGTTCCAACACGTGAACTTGCACTTCAGACTTCGCAGGTGTGCAAGATTCTAGGCAAACATATGGGCCTCCAGGTCATGGTTACGACCGGAGGAACCACCCTCAAAGACGATATTTTGCGGTTGTCGGAGACCGTGCATGTTCTTGTTGGCACCCCTGGCCGTATTTTGGATTTGGCTGGCAAAGGCGTTGCGGACCTCACCGAGTGCCCAGTCTTTGTCATGGACGAAGCAGACAAACTTTTGTCCCCCGAGTTCGCTCCTGTAATGGAGCAATTGCTCGCTTTCCTCCCTACCGATCGCCAAGTGATGCTATTCAGTGCCACCTTCCCCATGATTGTCAAAGACTTCAAGGTTAGTCTTCGCGACAGCAAATCGTTATCCAAGGTTAACCATCAGCATTGGAACAGGAAAAACATATGAAATCTCCTTATGAGATCAATCTCATGGATGAACTCACTCTCCGTGGTGTCACCCAATACTACGCTTATGTCGAAGAACGACAAAAGGTCCATTGCCTGAATACCCTTTTCTCTAAGGTATGCACTCTACATTCTTGAATCTTTGACACGATTCCTAATCCTAGATTTCAGTTGCAAATTAATCAGTCTATCATCTTCTGTAATTCTACCAACCGCGTCGAGCTCCTTGCCAAGAAAGTAACCGAGCTAGGCTATTCTTGCTTCTACTCCCATGCCAAAATGCTCCAATCGCACCGTAATCGCGTATTCCATGACTTCCGTAACGGCGTCTGCCGTAACCTCGTTTGCTCTGACCTCCTCACCCGTGGTATCGATATCCAAGCAGTGAACGTGGTCATCAACTTTGACTTCCCAAAGAACAGCGAAACCTACCTCCATCGTATCGGTCGTTCAGGCCGTTTCGGACATCTAGGATTGGCGATCAACTTGGTGACATACGAGGATCGGTTCAATCTGTATAAGATTGAGCAGGAGTTGGGCACGGAGATCCAGCCGATCCCACAAACGATCGATAGAGGACTTTATGTAGCCCCGAGTGGGGGTGAAGAGACGCAGACGCAGAGGGCACCGCAGCAGCCACAGAGTCAGCCCCAGCTTCAGCATGAACTCAATGCTCGTCTGCCACCCCCGAGGCAGGTGAGGGACGGTCAGCTACAGGCGCCTACTCCGGTTGTCCGGCAACACCCCCCGAGGCAGAATGGAGCTCTGCCCCAACAGCTTCGGGGACAGCCAACATATCGTGGAGGAGTCCCTGTCGCTAGGTAGAGGGGTCTTTCAAGCATGTCGGAGCTGGAGGCAGAGAACGATTTGAATGGGTAGGAAAGAGTCGGGGAAGCGGGGAGCCGGAGGGGTGTCGTAGGTTCAGAGGGGAGTGCCGCCAGTGGTTGGAAGGAGATACAGGGCGGCGGAGCAGAAGAAGGCAGCCAGCACACATCACGCAACAACTGAAACACTCGTATTCGCAAGTCAATTAAATCATCATCACCACCAAGTTATCGTCAACGTCAACAGATTCCATGTACAGTGGCTCTCACACACTTTCTCTCTTTTTCGCAACCCCAATTGAACGATTGTCATATAATTCAACACATACATCGTCATTATCATCCCTTGCTCCCAGTTTTGTCCCAGCCACGGTCTCGGCCCTATTCTATTTCGTCCTCGTTTTGTTCCTCAAGCTGTTCGAATGCGCCTTACAACTTACAATCCACTCTTGTCTCCTCGATCCTGGCCATCCCTATTCGCTGCTCATTCATACGTTCATTCATCCATTTCGTGGCCCACCTCATCCATCCACGTCTTACCTTAAATGTTTTCGCCATAAAGGTTCTACCGATTGTATCCCTCTGACTGACGCGTTTTCTAGTGTGTATTCTGCTTTGCGTTGTGTGTGTCTGGTATGTTCGTGGGTGTTGTGTTGGGTGCAGGAGTTGGGTGTAGGTGGTGGAGAGGAGTGGTGTGAAATGCATAATCCATAGTAGTATTGACGAACTGTCCTTTTTGTATGTTCAAGTTGGCAAAAACAGTTCATTCGATAACTTCCTGACTTACTTTTGACTTTTGAGAACGAGATCGCCTCCTTCACCGACTTGAACATGTGATTGAGTAAGGGCCGACTCTCCCGCTTACCTCCGCAAACTTTTAACGAACTCGAAGGCGTTTGACTATTATTTGACCACTACAACATCTTTCTGTTTGCTGAAATGCTACGGTTATGCTCGCGATCCTCCTTCGCCCTCAGCAGATCTCTCGCCCGCCCCCGGCGGCATATATCCTCCACCTCGCGTCTCTTCGCTGATCCTTGGCCACTTCCTCATACACCGGAACATATGGCTTCCACGATGACACCCTCGGACGTCGCTCCTCCAACACCGCTTCCCAGACCTAACGAACACGTAGACACCCTCCGAGCACGGTTGGTGTACCAGTCGCGGAAACGGGGTACACTGGAGAGCGACCTCCTGTTGAGCACTTTCGCACGCGACCATCTGAGTGGAATGAGCGAGGTGGAGTTGATGGAGTACGACAAGGTGCGTGGTATGCTTTATGGCGGATCATTCGGTTGACCCTGTTACATTCGCGATAGCTACTTGATGAACCGGACTGGGACATTTACTATTGGGCTACGAGCAAACGGTCACCTCCGGAGCGTTGGGCTGAGTCGCCGTTGCTTGAAAGACTCAGGATCCATGCTCGAAACGAGGGCAAGGTCGTTCGCAAGATGCCTCCACTGTAATATGCGTACTCATTGGACGCTTTATCGAGTGTAAAAGTACTGGTATGCACATCGCAACGCGTGAACAAAAAATTATTAATATTGTATTCCACTGTGTCTAAAGATTGTCTGTATTGTGGCACAAGGCCTCTGACTGGAAGAGAAAATGTCCTTCAAGCCATAGGTTTAGGGCAACGCCAGCCACTTCTCTATCAACTTCCCAAGGTTAGGAGTACCGACTCCTAGTGGCATCCGAAATCAGTGAAGACTCGAGTTTTACACCATGCTTTGAAGCGTACCTGTCGCAGGATCCCAGCCTTTGGCCCTATACAAGAAGTTAGCACACGAAAGATGCGAATTTCAGTAGTCAGTCCTTACGCTTTGAACCCGCCGTCTCGTTGGCCTTGCACTATAGATTGTCAAAATCTGTAGGACATGTGTGGCTAATGTCTGAATACTCACAGCCTTTGCATCCTTGGCTGGTACCCGTAGTGATATCATTGAAAGCACTTGCGAAAGCATCTGGGTATATCTGCATCAAGAAAGAGACTTGATATGAGCAACGAATGTAAGTCTAAAATTCTTTCCGAAACCCACGGTTGGATTGATAAACCCTGATCAAAGAGAAAATAAGATTCAAACTTGGATAAAAGAAGATACTATTGCTGCAACATACCGACGGGTTTCTTGCCAGCAGAAATTCTGGCGTCGTTGACGAGGGTGATTATGGAGGCGACTGTGGGGACAGCTCCGGAGGTACCACTATTACTTATAACGGAACCGTTTTCGAGGCTGTAGAAGTTGTTTCTGACGAGTGATTCAGTCAGCTATCTTGCTGCTCATGCTTCAACAAAACAGAGTAGGATACTCACGCAATGGCACTAATGTCTGGGTACGCTCGCTAAATAAATCGGATCAGTATGCTTCTCAGTTGGCTCGATGAACATGAAAGATATACTTACACCTTTCGAATTGAAGTTCTTCAACTCCGCCTTGCTCACTGAAGCCTTGAGATACTTGTTTACTGCCGACTTCTGGTACGCAGGTTGTGGATATTGATTGCTGAAGCCTCCTCCGCTTGATTGGAAGAAACCCAAGGTCATATCTTGATTCCACACTTCTTCCGGCAAAGGATCGCTGGGGGTCCCTGTACCATTGGCTTTGACTTGGGTGCCTCCGACAACTGTTACCCAAGGACAGGAAGCGGGCCAGGCAGGGTTATAGTGTGTTCCATTGAGATTCATCGAACCTATGTAAATACGTTAGTATTCACTTTGGGACAGCGGGTCTCCAAATCTCACCATTGTCGTCTAGGCAGTAACCGCTCTGAGCACCTCCAACACCTGTATTACCACCCGAATATAAAATGGTAACACCCATCAACCCGAGTTTGGCAAACTCGTTGCATTGTCGCTCCCTATAGAACTTCGAGTAGCTGATCTCGTGAATCGCTTGCGAGTTGGACACAACATTGGGGGGCGTGGCAGTGCCGCAGGAATGGTCGTTGAAACCTCCAGGGAAGGGGTTCGGGAGCTGAGGGTCAAATGAGAAGTCATCGCCTCCATCGGAAGTGCAGTATGAGCCATCCACGGCATCCAACCATTCATTGAAAGACGTGGCTTGGCCTGTGTAGATATGTAACAGGTAATGAGATGAACGGTCTATATGTGGGCTGGTTTACGTACCGATCTGCTGATTTCCGACTTGGAGAAACTGTACGGGCTGCGACTGTACAAGAGTCATAGCATACTGCAGGATCCAGCCATCCTCTCCAACATCAGAGGCGGGGTCGAGGGCAATCGAGCCTGTCATGAATATCAATCAGTTGCTGTATCGTTGTACCGAGAAGACAGATACGAAGAACGCACCGCCATTAATGGAAACGAGTTCAGGCGATTTTCCAACAAGGGAAGGGGAGAAATTGCCGAAAAATGTATCCAAATCGGATTGCAGGTAGGTGTTACTGTAGTAGCTCACTAAAAAACCACGACCGGTCAGTCTGATGAAGCACAGCATTATCAGTAAGAAGAAATGCCCAACCGATTCCGAAAGTATTGCGGTCCGTGGCATTGGGGGTATATGTCATGTTGTACAGCGTCTTCAAGCAACTGGGAACTATTGTCGTATCACAACCTTCAAGGGAAGCTGGACTGGATGTTGCCCGAGCTTGAAGTGCTGTCGATAACTGTGCTCGGTGATCGAGCAAGCTGCTTGATCTAGGCCTCAAGGGCGCGGGCGTAGCTAGTTTGACGCCGGGCTGGACAGTAGGGGTCACCATCTCGATGTGTCCAGCAATGCCAGCAGGCAAGGAATATTCGTGGCATGCTGCAAGTTCATGAAATCAGAAACGCAGTCATAAATGGACGATGTTGAAACACAGACCGATATGTTCCTCTCCATTGTCATGTTCGTAAACATGATATTCAG
Organism: Crassisporium funariophilum; assembly: GCA_014925845.1. Classification (NCBI taxonomy): domain Eukaryota; kingdom Fungi; phylum Basidiomycota; class Agaricomycetes; order Agaricales; family Crassisporiaceae; genus Crassisporium; species Crassisporium funariophilum. Next base: position 1,314,697 of record JACGCL010000008.1, read on the forward strand.
TGTTCAGCAATCTCTCCACCTCAACGGTTGTGGCTCCATGCACGTCGATCCACGCCTTGTTGTGACTAACCCTCAACCTGCTTGGTTCGAACCCTGCGTCCATGAGCCAAGCATGAACGGTCTCATTTGCCAGAGAAGATGGAGCAAAGATTTCGACGACTTTTTCTTGCGACCAATGTTGTCCGTACGCCGGGGATGCAGGGTCAGATACTGACATGAGATATTCGGGTATGAGGTGCAGGTTGCGTTGCTTGAGCCCGATACGCAGTGGTATGTTGACATGGCTCTCAAGTCGGCGAGAGAGCTTCCATTCTGGGTGGTCCTGGCGCTTTTCGTGGAGTGTGAACTCCCCATGACGAGCAACGAGGGGTGAGGCCTTGACGTAGAGCGATAATCCGATGAACAGATAAAGAACAGCAGTTAATCGACCCATCTTAGAGGTCTGCGTGGTAATGAAATTATGTACACCCACCCTAGAGACTTTATATGAAGTCCAGATACGAGGTTAGGAGAAAATTGCAACTGTGCGCAGCTTGATGATCACGCAGCCAGGTATCTGGGGCTTTACCAGACGGCAGTGCACATCGACCGGAGCAATACAAGAATACAAGAAGGTAGTCTTGACTGCGGGCTACTTGGAGTACTAGGAACGATCAACACTGCGACTCTGACAAAAAGGATGAGTTGAAAGGGTATAAGGGAGAATCATTTTTAACGTAAGGCAAACGCACTCGTTCATTAAGTCTGATAGCTATCAAGAGCGACAGGTAAGTCAACCTAGCTCATCTTCATGACCGAGGCAGGTTGACGAATCCAACCCCGTGTCATCTGCAATAGCACTGCGCAGATGCGATGGTCAAGAGTGCTGCGCACTATACCTCTAGAAAGCGGATAACCTCAGAATAACCGCCTCCTGGCGCTCCGTGAATGACACTTTACATGTGTTCGACTGCAAGGAATTTGCATAGATCTTCGGCTAGGATCCCGCCTGCCTTTATTAGAACTTTGCATCCTCAATTTTGCGAAGTTCGACCCATTCTGCTGCCAAGATACTCGAAAGCAAATTGCCAATTTTCCTGCATTGTGAAACCGGTTCTTGTGTCTGACTATCGAGACACACTTCGCGCCACAAGACTGAACGACCCAGAGGGAGGCCTACACGAAAAGACTTGTAGAAGTTCGCAAGTGCCGGCAATAAGGATTGACATTCCTCCAAGCTCCTTTGTTAGAGTCTGTACATTGTTTTGGGAGAACGGTTGACCTTTACTATCAAGCAAGACTTAAGCAAGGTGACCGTTGTGTGAGAGACTCAAACCTGAGGGTCTTGTCAGGGTCGCGTTCGAGTTTGACTCCGAGATCATCAACTGCCATCTACTTAAGTATACATGCTCCCCCATTGTTATCGTCGGCACACCGTTGCTTTGCTTTGGGTCATTTTATGAGGGCCAGGCTGCTCAAAAAGCGTATTGACTAAATTTGAGCACTCTAAGACCACTGCTTGACCACTGCCGCATTAGCGTCCTGAAGCTTATGTAACCTGAACGTCAAGACAGACACTACATTGCCATTCGCACTTTACTACTACATCGAATAGATGTTCAATCAGTGGGAACGGCACGTTGACCTGTTGGATGGATGTTTTCTCCTTTCTGCATCGAGCTGATACCAGCTTACTGTAAATTCGGCAAGATATCACTTGTCGCTCTCAGGCTGTCTTTACTGTACCTATCGGTATCTTCAGTTCTTCGTGGTAAGTTCGATGTCTTGCCCGCCTGTTGTGCCAGGCACGGTTAGCCCTCAATTAATCACGAATATTGTGCGACATTTATTATCACTTATGGCGCGAAATCGATGGGAGGCCTGGAATGCTAATTTCGCTCTGTACGTTTTTGAAAGGCACGATGCTTCCACGATGCAGTTTCATACCGGCTTTTCTCTTGAATCTACCCGATAGAGCGCTTACCTGCAGGTTCATCTTTGACGATCACAAGATGCCTGGTGAGTGTTCGTAATCCGATGCGGGGCTGAGATTTCGCGACAATGTACTGACCCGCTACTTGACGGTTTTATCGATCAGTTCAGTCTGATGGTCCCAGCAGCAATGGCCAGAGTCTGGAGCCTGCGGGAAGTAGCAAAAACCATGAGTTTCGGAGGAGTAGCAGAGGTCAGAGACGGAGCAGGAGCCGGATGCGCATGGGTCGTGCAAGAATTTCCAAAGATGCCAAGGTAGGCTCTATAAACTCGTGCCAGTGGACGAATCCTCATCAAATATGTGGTCAGGACACGATAGATGATGAAGTTGAATCTCCGACATGAACGAACGACCTCAATCTAACTGTACTCCTTTCTCTATCGATAGGTTCCATCAATTGAAGTGCAAGGCCCCGATGAGGATGACGCGTACGAAATGAAAAATGCTTATCCGAACGAGGTGTGTCGATTATGCCAGGATCTCTATCCAATGAAATCTGATGGTCGACAGCGTTCATCAAGTAAAAGCGAAAAAGGATACACATGGTCGATGCCGAGTGGCGAGGTATGCATTCGACTTTTGTATTGCCGGTATCGAAAGTTCAATCATACCACCTTCTCAGGCTGAATTCTGCTCGTGGCGTAGCGGTGACCGGTATGAGTATCCCCTGCCTCAACGTGACTCGTGGGAGCATTGCCACAAGCTGGTAGACGAGCACGATAGCGAGATGTGCAATGCGTGGAAGGATGAAGTTGCCAACTTGTTGATATTTGTGGGATCGTTTGTCTCGTAGTATTTCGTGATAGACTGAAACTTTTTTTTGGATTACAGGCTGGTCTTTTCTCTGCGGCAGTGACTGCATTCATAATCGAGTCCTATAAATGGCTCCAACAGGACTCGAGTTCCTACCAAGCAAGACAACTCTCCCTCATCTATGAACTGCTCAATCCCGAGACGGGCTCGCAGAAACTCTCATCCATTTCTGATCCATGGCCTCGAGGGCCTGTCGTACGGATTAACATATACTGGTTTCTCGGCCTCACGCTCAGCCTTTCAACTGTATTGATAGGACTCATTGCAGTTCAATGGATTCGGGAGTATCAGAGAGAAATTTATCTTCCTCTGAAAGGCAAGCTAGCTCTGCGCCAGATGCGATATGAGGGCCTGGTGTATTGGCAAGTACCCAGGATCATTGCTTCGCTACCATTGCTCTTGCAGGCAGGCTTCGTTCTTTTCCTCCTCGGCATCGTCGAGCTTCTCTGGGTTCTCGACAGAGCAGTGGCCATTCCTGTGACTGTCGTCGTTGGTCCCGTCTTCTTTTTCCTACTAGTGACAATTTTGCTACCAACAATCCAGCACGTCTTTCCCACCGATATGTACCTTGACGTACCACAATGCCCATACAAATCGCCTCAATCCTTGGGTGTGCTTCGATTTGCGGTCGGTCTTATTCGTCTTATGCCACAAAACCTAAAGGGCTTGTTGAAGCGACACGAAGGCCTCGGTAGGCTTCTTCAATTGACATTTCGATTCACATGGCAAGAATTCGACGTCGAATGGCAGTCTACACGAGATGCTGCACAATCGCCTTCAGGTGCAACCACCGGAATGAAAAACTCTAAAGACATTGTGCGGGCATTGAATTGGGTGATCGCTACTTTCAACGGCACCGGGGATAACATCCTTGCAGCATTGCGCTGCATCCACGATCTACCTCTGTCAGCCGCTGCCACAGTCGTCCGCAAGACGTGTTCGCGCTCTAGTTCTCCGCCTCATGAGGACCTGCTTGGGACGCTGAACGACCACAATCTACCTCGTAACTTTCTGAACGACGTCATGACTGAAGCATTTTTGCGTGGATATCAGCCTATGCTCCCAACCCTTCGATCGTATTACTGGGAATCTCTGGTTCGCGTGATGAACTCCCAAAGAGTACCGCGCTGCCCGCCTGGCTGGTCTGTTGATGGCATGTCAATCTCAGCCCTACCAGAAAGTGAATGAGGTAATTCCTTAAATTTCATCATGCACGATACTGATCTCCCCGAACAGATATTCAACTACAACTCCTTCATTCTTTGCGTGAAGTTATTATAGGGAATACAGCGTCACGTCACGACATTCAAAACACATGGCAAATACTCAAGTGTCTCATGCGTCCTGAACACCACAATCTCCATGCCCCTCGGTCGAAATTGATCATTACTTTCGATTTATTCCACGCTCTAGACCTCTGGTTGACTTACCAGGGCGGCATAAATCCTCAAGACCGAGTCAAACTTTGCATGGAAGGTATTGACCGACTTGTATATGACGATTTTTATCAGGCTTGGGGCATATACGCAGGATACGAGAAGATTGTATGTTTCATCCTCAAGCTTCGATCGCAAATGCAGGACATTGGTCCAACACGTTACCCGATTCCAATTACGAACAACTCACGACTCTCTGCGATAGGTGATACCTGGGCTGAACCTTTTTTCCCTGGGGTATGATGACCTGCGTGTGTAGGAGTTTATGACATGACAACTCAAAGGTTAAATAAATGTACATACGATGGCAGATATAGATTCACTGTGAATTAATCATCATATATATCATTCACCCAAGGCTAATCAAAGCAGTCGAATTCATGTTTTACGCACGAAAGTAAAGTTGTGAATCATTCGTCCAAATAAATTGGAGCACACGCTTTCCTCTCGTTCTTGCCACGACAACCTGCTGCCCATCCTGCTCTCATTGATCCTAACACAGTCCACGACACCCTCTTCCAGACTTGTAGGTTCAGAGGGTAGAAGAGGGTCAAGGCAGGGTACATTTTTGCAGATGGCAAGTCTTTGCTCGATATCAAATCGGCGAAGTATCAAGGACTTCCCTTGAGAAGGGGAAACAGGTTGATGGAGGCTTAAGACACCTAGCTGATGCTGGAAATGTGCTGCTTCGAAAGGATATCGTCATTCGATTGGTTTGTCTACATAAATTCCTTAAGTATGATACAAATCCCGTTGCACAATATAACAGAGGGACGGAGAAATCTAGTCTAATATACAGCGGTGGGATAGTCAGTATACCCAGTCGTCCAGTCGGTTTCAGCCTTGTTGGTTTGCATATGCATGAAATCAGGCATGTTATCCAGAGCCTTCCCATTCATCACTCGTTTTCCCAAGTCAGGATGTGTAATCCAGTTGAAGCCGATGGAGATGGCGTCAACCTTCTTGGAAGAGACCAGTTCTGCACCCTCCTCGGGTGTGACAGCCATGTTGACAAATACTTTCGCGTTCTTAATCAGATGGCGGTACGATTCGAGAATGTCATGCGGGGTGGCACGGAGCTTGCCTGAGTTTCGTTCATCAGGGCCAAATTCAATCATGGGAGGTTCAAGCAGACATACCATCAATTTCCACGTCCTGGGCGGCTGAGTATCGGCAAAGTGTGAAGTACGAGAGGTTGAGTTTGTCGGCCTCGGTGATAAAATAGCTGTAAGTTTCCAGGGTGTCCTCAAGGGTCATGCTATGTCAAGGAGGCCACATCAGACGTGAGGTTGCGGAGTGTGTGAAGGCTACATACCCGACATCGTTGTATCCTCCCGCTGGACTGAGCTTTACGGCAACGTCACGACCGAATACCTCTATCAATGATTTCAAGACTTCAAGCCCGAATCGTGAGCGATTCTCGACGCTTCCGCCCCATTTGTCGGTACGCTGATTGGCGGTATTGTCGAGGAACTGAGTAATCAGATAACCGTTGGCTCCGTGCACTGGATAGGAAATAATAAGAGTCCAGTTTCTGTCAACAATGGAGAGGAACCAACGCACATTCAACTCCATCGAAGCCAGCTTCCTTAGCGTTGATGGCGGCTTGTTTGAACTGCTGAACAATAGTCCATGGGTCTTCGACCGCAGTTGGCTGGGTTTATTCGAAAATTCAGTACGTCGTTGGGAAGACACCTATCCCACGTACGGTAACGTAACCCGGTTGGCCTTCGATATGACGGAATTTTCCTCCTCGAGCAGAAATTGCGGATGGTGCGTAGACGGGCTGAATTAAGGTTGTCTGTTCAGTTCACTCAACAATCGTAATCAGAGAGGAAATTACCGTGCCAGCAAGCTTCTGTTCAGGTGCGTCTGGATGAGCAACTCGACCAACTGAACAAGGTATGAGAATCACAATGATTCTCATTATCAAGTGTCTCACCATGCCATAACTTTCAGAAAATCACTAAGTTAGGGGATGGTTTCCTTAGTATAACAGAACGTACCTGTGCATATATACTTCCGTTCGCCTCATGAACAGCATCTGTGATGTTCTTCCAACCGGCAACATGTTTCGAGTCCCAGATGCCAGGGGCGTGAGGCCATTCAGTGCTATGAATAAGTTGCACCGGTCAACTCTAATCTTTGTCATTAGGTGACAAAAACATTGATGTACCCTTGGCGGACGACGAGTATGCCTTCAGTCACGATCAATCCCGCGCCCCCTTCTACACGTTGCAGATAGTATTCCTTCATGAGCTCAGTCGGGTAGGTATTCTGGGCACGATTTCTTGTGAGGGCGGACATTCCAATACGATTCTTAATCGTGATGTTGCCGAGTCTCATGGGGGTGAAGAGCGCTGACATTGCTATTGAAGCCAAAGATGAGCTAAAGATGAGCGGAAATAATTTGGGTTGATATTGAATTGACCTTTCCCAAGGCCTTTTATAATTTGGACCCAGGCGGAATAGTAACAGCACCCATGATGGCCTTGGCCGCTTGATAATCCGAGTGAGCATCAGAGTAAATCGGGGTGCGTTACGGATCGTAACCTATTAATTTACTGCAATAGGGTGTAAAGGAACAGGATATGTGTGGCTGTGCTACCGTTGCGGTCAGCAACAGGTCAGCAGCTATGACTAAATCCAAAGATTGCCGTACGACGTACTTTCGTCGCATCGTACTAGCTTCTCTGGTTCAATGATGATAAAAAATTGTCAACTACACTCGATTACATTGTTACAGTTGCTCTGCTTCTCCCGGGAATTACAAATATTCGTTTAAGATGGACGCGACGTGGCCAATACGCCTGCCCTTGGACTTTTCATGATCAAGAGTCCCAATAATAAACCCCGTATTGATTCATGTGTGTTTGTTGTTATAGAGAATGATCGTCACTGATCGCGAAGGAAGCATCAAGACGGATCATCTGAAGGCAAGCCATAGTTCGCGAAGCTGACGGCGCGGTCTTCTGGAGAACTGTTAAGGGTCCGATAAGATTGGAAATCATCCAGCACAATTGAACTTCCGGACATGTTCGAATCTAATTGGTAGGGTGATGAGCTTCGCGGAAAGTCTGTGGCATTTGTCGGCGTAGGTTGGCGGTCGGGAGGTTCGTCTGGATGACGCGTCCATACGCGAACGCCTCCATCATGACTTCCGGTTGCGAACATGAATGGATCCTCTGCGGCAGGATTCCAGGCGATGCATGTTAAGTCGCCTCCGTGTGCTTGAGCACGAATGAAGTGGAGTAATGCCCCTGACTCTTGATCCCAGATATGTATGTCACCGGCTTTATAAACCTAGTCAGAAAAATAAGTGATCCTGCGAGTTGACCTGACAGACCTTTCCCAGCACATAACACCAACTCGTTGTTCTTGCCTCCAAAGTAACTTGGTCCTGCAAAATCAACGAGGACTTTGGGCATATAGGTGTGCCTTAGTGATGGGTTAATACTACGTTATCTAAGTTCTAAGCCGTCCAAACTTACCGAAGTGTAAGCCTGACGACGTTCGCGTTGGTCTCCCTATCTTTGACCTGTTCAAGTTTCCAAAGCTGGGGAGGTGCCTGAATTTTGTACTTGAGTCAGCCAGGATGGATGACTAAAAGACAATAATAGCCAGCGTACCTTGTGTTCATAACTGATCAAGGCGACCAAACCATTCCGCGCTGTTTGCGCGAGTGTGATGTCTCTGACGTCGTTGAGAACAGGTGTTTGACTGCAGACAATGAGCAAGGGGAACGTTTGAATAAACAAGGGACCAACCTTTCAATCTGTTTACTTTCTACACTATACACTGGTGAAAAAGGCCTTAGCACCGGTCAAAGAACGATGAATTGTGATTGTGTACGTACCGACCAGCCGCTTCTCAACCCTGGACTTGCTGGGCTGTAGACCGGTGGGAGAATGTAGAAGAGGGCCAACACCCAAAAGACGTGAAGCGTCAGGAGTTATGGCAACGTCGTGCAGCTTCATATTGCCAAAATCATATTGGTCTAGTACCTAGCATATGGTCAGTAGGGGTGGGAAATCTACCAGACAGAGACAGACTTTGCCCGTTAAATCCTAGGACGATGGTTTAGATAATAAGCATCAAGCTTCGAAATAAAGACTTACTAGTTTTGTAGCTACAGAGTCCTCAATCGACAAGAAAGCTACGGATTGGGCGATAAGCTTCACAAATTTGGCAAAAGAAAGGATAACGAGCTCACCATCGCCTGCTGGGTACCAAGTAATTGACTCAATGGCGAGGTTTCGATTGATAGTTTTTTTGCATACGCCGTCCTAAAAAGTATACCATAGGAAAGAACGGACCTTCGTCAGAATGGGCGGAATGAACCATGATCACCACTTCAATGAACCCACCTCCGCTGTCCACACTTTGACGCCCCTTGCCATCTTCGTCAGGAGGAAGTTTCCAGTCGGAGACCTGATGTAGGATGTCAGAATGGGGAGGTCATTCAGAAAGCTATTGCTGTACCATGCAACTTGTCCAACAAATCCTTGCGCGTGTGCTAATGTACGGTGTGCTAAGAAAGGATGCTGTTCAAAACATGTTAGACGCTTGTCGTTCTGTAGAGAAAGATTCAACGTGCCCCAACGCGGAACACCACGGCGGTCTTGTCCCAACTGTTCGAGAGCTCAGTCAGAGAATTTAAATTGCAGAATACAATATATGACAGTCGTACCTTGAAGTAGCCAAGAACTTCCCGTCAGGCGAGAATTGCATATGCCGAACAAGCGCAGTGTGCGCTGCCAGATCATGAGTGGCCTCCATTTCGATGAGTTTCGGTACAAGGGTTGATATCCTAGACCGACTGAAAATCACAGGTTCCGCCGTAGTCTTCTTCCTATCTGGCATTCCAAATCCATTCATGTTCGAGGATGTCGTCCGTTTTCTGATGGGTTCGGAGCGCGGTTTGTTGATAACCGTTACTGCTGAGGGCGTTAGCGATGTCATAGTATTTCGCATTGTGACGTTTCGAACTGCGTTTCTCCAAAGCTGTTTCCCGACAGTAGGTGTATTCGCGTTGGTATTCGCGTTTGTGTCAGCTTCGGTAGTTGCGTTCGCCTTGGTCAGATTACCCCAGGAGATTTCCTTATCCGTCGGCGAGTTGACAGGAGTTGGAGGGGCAAGGGGTGACGCGGGAGTTGGTGGCGGTTCGGTTTGAGTAACGGCAGTGGCATCAGACGCACGATGTCGCGTTGGGCTCATGGGTTCTTTGGATTCTGGGTTGTACGTCTGACAACTTCTAGTGGGAAGTCCATGGGCCTCTAAATCGTCGTCCTTGTCTGCTTCGCGTTTCCAACAAGTCAAACAAGCTATGAGGCCGACACAGATATGTACCAGGGTCTTGAACAATTTGCCGATATGGCCTGTAATCAGGTTGAACCCTCTTTCCAACCAGGTAATTCCGGGAAGTAACCAAAACCGATCCTTGGCATCGATAAGGACGTCACTCAGCCACTTTTGACCTCGATGACGCGAGAATGCCCATCGTTCGGAAGCGAACCAAGCTGACACCGCAGCAAGACCAAAGGAAGTAAAGGCAGTCAGGACAGTTGTAACCGTTGATGTAACGTGTGCCTAGGGACGACAGCGCGAATGTTAGAAAGCAGCCGGTTTGAACGTCAAAAACGTGGGATTCCAGACTATACCTGATGAGACGCATAAGCAAAGCAGCAAAGCCCAATGGAAAAGCACGCGACTGATAGGACAAGAAACACGAGGGGCGATCGTTTGATCCAAATCAAAACCCACCATGGCACGCGGTGGCCCGGTGAACGGCTGAAGATCGGTTCAATGAGGTCCTTGATCGAAACGGAAGCTGCAAAAGGACCTACTACATAGCTTGTTTCCAGGTAAGTCCAAGAAGACTGTTTACAGCGGCACCGATACTGAAGACAAGAGAAGCAAACCAAAAGCAATTGACAGCATCGGAGACATTGTCGCGCTGGAGCGCGTAAGAGAATTGCATAGTTGTAGCGGTTACTGCTGAGAAGAAGGTAGCAACGGTCGACAGGTTCAGGAGGTTTTCCGCGCCATGTTTTTGTGCGAATCGGATTGTTGGCACGCCTGAATATCGATCAGCAATTGTGTATCGACATATGTCAGGTTGAAAGAAACGCACCAACTTCAATGAACATTGATAGGGAGGAAGTGAGTTCGTCGATATGTTCCCCCATTTCCAGTGAAAGATCGTGGATGTATCGTTGAACGGATGGGTAGCGAAATTGACCTGACGGAAGAGATTGAGACAGGGATTACGGAAAGAAGAAACAGCCTACCTGAGTATTCTTTCAAACAGGAGGACCAGTACTGAGCCAAGGCATCAATGTTAGCACTCTAATCATAATGAAGCCCCTAATCACCTTCAAATCAGCTTCAAAGGATAAGATCGATGCGTTGACAGCCTCGTCTGTAAACTCAGGAAACTCATTTAGACATTTCAAGAATGTCGTTACTTCTTTCCCCAGGGATTCGAATTGATCAGGGAATGTTTCAGGATCAAGGTTCTCCGTGACCGTAGGCCTCGGAATGTGAAGCTGAGCTTTACCCTTGACGCGTCTGAATCCCCGTCGACGTCTCGAGGCAGTCGGAGACTCGATGTTGTTTTCGCGACTGATATGGGGTATCTTTCGCGGAAACAAATCTGCAGCATTTTCGTGGTAGAGGAAGAGCAGTTGTGCTAATCGTTCTCGAAGGTGGAATGTGGAGGACAGAATGGCGACTGAGCTTCCAAGTTGACGGGCAGCATTTGCAAAGTTTCGAAGCTGTCCGTGTGAATGTTAGCATGACGTAGAGAGCAGAGCTGCAGAAACCATATACTTCTTTGTCGAGATTGTTGATTCGTCTGTCAAGTTCCTAAATTTAGACGACGGTTATTGATAGAGATATAAAGGTTGCAACTTCACCTCTGAAGTGTATTAAATGCCTCCGCTCCGTCAGCTTGTATGTGTTCGTCGACGGACGCTAGCCATCATGGGTCATCTTGTGTTCAAAGAGTACTCAGGAAGCCTGGAACTCACGGACGTCCTTATCATCCTCAAAGGATGGCAACATATTGTTTCCTGCCACATATGAGCGGAAGTTCCAAGGAAGTTCGGTTAGTGAGGCTTAAAAGATCGTACCTCCGTCGCCATTACTATGTTGGAGGAGCATCTCAACCAAGCTGAGGATGGTCTCACGCCGATCCGGTGATTGACGCCCTGATTGCGTCAAGGGGGATGCAAATAACGGCGAGGCGGCGTCAGCAATGTCGGAGGGGAAGCCATTTAGGGTGGATGATTTCATGAGAGAAAAAAAGGTTGATGCTTCTTGAGGCCGAAGATGGGGCCGCTCGTTGGCTTTTATGGGAGATAGAATCTGAGGCGTAAAATGATCTTGGCCAGCGCGTAAAGGTCGTGTTCAGTAAACAGCACGTCACGGTAAGGGTGTTGACTAGCCCAAGTCAAGGGGTCGTTTTAAAATCGTCAAGGTCGTAAGAAGGTATCCAGAAGGTGACCGTGGTGGTTATGGTTCAACTTGTGGCCAAGAACATGCAGCCTTTCTGACCATCGCCGGCGTTTCCAAATAATTTCAAGTCGTCGCATCAAGCCCTTGCCAAGGGTCTCCCAAATCGGGTCTGCTTTCACGTCCCTCGTTTTAAGTCACGTGTATGGATGATTGCGCCATTAAGCATCGGTCCGATTTCAAATTTGTTGCCCCACTTGGTTCGAACTTCGTTCTCCTTTGTTCTATGCAAGTAGATACTGTTCTGCCTCGCGTCAGATTGAGGTCGTAGACCCTACTGCTTTGATCCTTATCATGAAGGGATTAATCCTTGCATTGAGGTATGTCGGAGGACGCGGTACGATACAGACTGTCTTTGATTCAACACTCATTTTCTACCTGGACTGTGGTGCGAAGCGCTAGGCAATCAGTGGTTCTTTTACTTGGTGAAATACATGCGGATTTGCCGAGGAAACTAAGCCGTCGGTAGTTATTCATTGACATGAGAACGAATGAGAAAATAGTGTGCTAGAGGTAAGTAGGCTGCCTGCTCTTAATGAAAATCGTTCATAGTGCGCTAATGTGCTACGCATTCAGATCCGACACTGTACAGTTGAGAGCTATAACACCTTTCTGCGGCAGATACAATTTGTCTGTTAGCTAGAAGGCGACGGGAATTGCCAAGTAACCCTCACAAAGGAATTTTGGAAGCAACAAGCAGGAATTTCAGGGCAGACTGCTTCACAGTCCCCGGATGATGTGCCATTACTAGGAACAATCTGTGTGCATGTCACTGCGTTTCAAACCGGTGAGTTCACCATTCTATTACCTAGATTGTTGGCACTTACATCCGGCCATGCCCACCTTAGGGATAGGAGCGCCCAACAGATTCAAGAGCGCTTGCACGTTTGTTGCATTATACTTATGCCATGTGTAAGACTGATTTCCGTGTCTCCAAAATATGCCGCTTACATTAGTGAGGGAATTGCAGCATTGTAACTGAGCCCCATTCGCCCTCTCAAACTCGCAGACGCTTCCCTGTATAATTGCACTACCGTTCAAGCTTGAACGACTGTCAAAGCCCACAATAACGATCGACACACAAAAGATAAACTTACGATCTTGCAATTTCAATCGCTCGAGTTGAAAGACTCCGAGGAAAGGGGCAATCTAGGTGCGCGAAACTCAACACATATATACGAGGGTGTGCAGTCATTCTTGATTTACCGGTGTCCCGCTTCGAAATGCCATTATCTGGCTTGACTGCGACTCCAGCTAGTCGAGATGGCCAAGTGGTGTTCTGCGTTATTTTAAGAGACTGATAAATTGAGTGAACACCCACCGATAGCTGGCAGCAAAAGCATAGCACCAAAGAAAATGTACATTGAGGTTTGCAGGAAATGCATGGCTATGCCTATCTAGCATTGCGTTTCGCCTGCATTTGTTTTTATACAAGTAATGAAGGGAATGCGCAATTCCAAAGCTGTCTTTGGGATCACGAGCATTAGGTGCGAGATAACATCAATCAGAGAAACGTCGACTGCAACATTGAAATAGATGTTCGTCCGTTCTGTCACCTATCAAACATCTCCCGAGCTGTCTGAAGCCTGTGTTTGAAACATTCACTTTACTTAAGGCTCAAATCTTCAACGAAACCTCTATTCTTACCTAACAATGATGCCTGCGTGTACCGCGTGGGTGAAATTGGCTGCCTGAGTGTGCAAATCAAGCGTGAATGCTGATTCCAAAATCACATCGAGCACGGCTAAGTCTTACCCTTATTTGGTTGCTTGTCAAGGCTGAAGCATCTTTCACTTATTCCTACTTCAAACATGCGAGACCGAGATCGACATTGGCAAGCGTTCGACCCATGGAGTGACCGGAGTCTTGAGTCAATCTTGAGTTGCTTTTGAGTACGCAATCGTTGGAAAGTATGTTTCCTTCCGTCTTTTGAGTGTGTCTTTACTAAGATCAAGCCCTTTTACGGCCGCGCCTCGTATTTATCTCGCGCGCTATTTATACACAAGTAAGGCGCCGACCTGATCACTCAATTGACGTGGGACGAAACTGCATTCGACCTCTTCGGAAGTCACACACGAAATGTGGACATTCACGAGGATGACTTGACTCGCTCTAGACCACGCCAATTGAACAAACATGTTAGAAACCACCGGCACTGTCGAGTTCAAGGTTGGTTCAAAATCATTCAAGACGTGGTACAAGGTAGTCGGGGACTTGAAGAAAAGCCAACGACGTCCTCTTGTAGTACTCCATGGAGGACCTGGCTTGACGCACCATTATATGATGCGAGTATATTTTACAGACTGATAAGTTCCTAGCGTGCTGAATTTGTATGATAGACCGCATCAGATCCTATACCTACAGGCCAAGTACGACTTTCATCTGACCGTTATTTCGACTTGACTCAGTTCTGGTACTTTTAGCATTCCTGTCGTGCTTTACGATCAAATTGGGAATGGAGGGTCGTCCCACTACCGCGATGCGCCTGAAGGTTTCTGGTCTCCCGATCTGTTCATGGACCAACTCGACAACTTGCTTCGGCACCTCGACATCGAAGCTGACTTCGACCTACTCGGACATTCGTGGGGAGGTCAGCACCAGGTTTTAAGGAGACCTTTCCTCCCATGCTTAAATTGTATTTCATAGGTTTCCTCGCTGGCTTATACGCAGCTACACGGAACCCTAGGGGCCTTCGAAAGCTCATCTTGGCAAATACACCTGCTTCGATTGAGCTACTGGAAGCAAGCCTCAATCTTCACCTGGACAATTTTCCGGAAGACTTTGCTGCCATGATTCGTAAACATGAGGCAGATAACACGATGGAAGAGCCTGAGTATCAGAAGGGTATAGGGGCGTTCCTTGCAAAACACCTTTGCACACTCCAACCATGGCCGAAGGAACTTCTACAGTCTTTTGCTGAAAATAGCAAAGATCCGACCGTATATAACGATATGTATGCCCTCTTCATGCTCGTGCTGTGTAAGCGACTGATAAAATGGATTAGGTTAGGGCCATACGCCTTCAAGATAGTGGGTACTTTGCGGCCCTATTCAATAATCAAAAACCTGCATAGGGTCACAGCCCCTACACTCGTCATACATGCACCCGATGACGAAGTTCATGAGATCGCTATCCGCCCATTCCTTGAACAGATCTCAGTAGTGAAGTGGGTAGAACTTCAGAAGAGTACTCATCTTCCTATGCACGAAGAACCAGAGACGTAAGCGTTCCACCGCTATTTGTAAATAAGCAAAACTGATGTCATCCATGAAAGATATATTGAGGCTCTCATTGATTTTTTAGTTTAAGCAATATAGCAACAAGACCCACACCTGGTAATGGAATTCAAGCCTTGTCAAATCTGTGCTATGCTACATCTACTGACGTTGGTACACGGCCATGCAAGACTCGATAACGTGCTTGCTCGTGTTCTATTGACAAACCGAGTGTTTGCGGATTCTAGTTTTTTTTGAGACTTGCGTTTGCTTGCGCCCTCTGACCGCACGACAAAGGACTTGGCTAACGCTCACGAAAGTCAGGTGGAAAACATCGGTTAGATTCAAAAAAGCAATTTCGAAATTGGCTTTACCTGGTCAGGCGATGACGACCTTCGAGGATTCGGAGGATGGGTGTGAGCATTAAGGTGAATGACTTGATGACTGCGCTGCCGTGTATCCCAACTTACATGTACAATAATTTAATGCTACAGCCGAGCAAGTGTACTTTTCGTAAGCGATATTGCTATTACGCTCTACACCTCGTCGTGGAAACTGGCATTGTTCAATTTCTATGCTTATGCACTTGTTGAATCGCAACCAAGCTGTACTTCAGAGAGTTGTCTTACCAGATGAATTAACTAACAGTCAAGATTTGCTCACCAGTTTCCAAGCTCTGCAAGCGGAATGCTTCACGAATTAAGCCAGCGACTGCTATCCGGATGCACCATGAGGTCTACCCATTGAAGAAGGGTTCCTTCACCCTTAACAAACAAGCCTGATGACATATATCAAGATTTTGATTCGTCAACCCTACGTTAGCCAGACAGCCGCCGCCCATCTTCTTGGCTTTGTTTCATCGGTCACAGGATATAACTTTGGATAGCTAACACCTTCTTCTGCTCGAAAAATCTGAGAGGTGCGTCATTCCGTAGACATCCTCTACAAATGGCAGGCGGTGAAACATGCTCATTGAACACGTATGCTCAATCTCATCCCTACGCCCTATTCAACTGCAATCGACCAACAATTTATTATGAAGATCAACGGCCAATCAATCAAACTGTCAGTTTGCGACAACAGCCTGCCTAAATGTGACACTGCATTTGCGCAGGCTTCAAGACCATAATTTCATATGAGTAAATACAAATATACACCCTCGCAAGGGATGGAAACTTGCAGAACCTATTCCCCGAGGCTCCATTTCCAGCTGATCTGGAACGATACTATACCCTTTCTGGAGGTGTGCACTGGGGAGCAATGATGCTGTTGATTGGTCAGACAAAAATTGAGGCAATTGTGAGCAACCTTGATGCTTGTGATGTCGGATGAAAGCTGACCTGTTCATATCTTCTATCCCTCCACGAGGCAAGACTTGGAGCAGAAAAACGGAACATCAGCTTGAAACATCAAGGTCTTTTTGTATTGCTTTGCCAACCTTTGCCTGAACCCTCTTGAGAGCGCGGAAATGGGCAATCTTCAAAAAATCATATGCTCGATATAGCTAACTACGTTGAGCATATTTCACCAACCTATATGCCTCTTTACAATTTGGTCTGGTTAGGAAATATCAGTACACTTGCGGGAATGACTCCAAGCGTAAATATTTTTACCAGTTCCGGGCAAGTCCAAGGGAGCGGCTATACGAATGTAAGTTAATAAATGGCGGGTAAATAAAAAGATTGACTAACCGATGGCGAAAGGCAAAATCAAGGCGGCGAGCGCGACGAAAGATGTGAAGCGGCTGAACATATTGACTCGAAGTCAGGACTTGGGGTCGATTTCCCTGGTACGTCGCGTTCTTTCTGTTTTTACTCACCTTCGAAAGCCTCGGTATTTATACGTCTTCTCGATGCATAAGGGCCCGTTCACGGGAGCACCTCACGTCGCACATGAGAGAACGTGCACCAAATCCAAAGCACAATTGCATCGCCCAAAATGGTTGGACACCAACTATTTTTGACTCCCAATCTCCTCGCGCCCACGCGCACATCATTGTGACAGCTTTCATATACGAGTATGTACTCTCACCTACGATGATCCTGTGTGCTCTTCGGGTGATGACTTCGATGTCCAAACTTTGTCCACAAGGACAGCAACAAGGACAGCACTGACCAACTTAAGGCTTGTCAGTTGTCGAACATTCGCCGTCGGACGTTCTATGTACTGCGCTATCAAGCCCGCTGCCTGATTCAGGTTGGGCTTGGTTATGCATAGACTGCTGGTGGTGAAGTTTGCGTGATTCTAGTATCTACCACAAAATTATTTGCATCTGCATTTCTTATACATGGATGCGTGCTCTTCGAGCCCTTCACGCCAGAGCCAGATAAGCTCAAGTGGTTGGGATCAGGCGCTCACTCGCACATAGCAAAGATCGGGTCTCTCATGAGGTGGCATTGTAATCGGACGTCTAGACATGTTTACTGAGGGATGTCTCTAAATAAACTAACACTGAGGCAAGTTTCTGATATGGAATGATGGAATGCTGATTCATAACATTATCTCGTCGACAAGAGTGACATGGTAAAAAGAAGCCAGCCTCATTACAGTTCACATATGGTTACCTTGCCTGGTGCTGAATGATATCCGACTTCATCCTTCTGATTTGTGCCTTTAAATCGGCTGTCCGAAGATTCAAATATCCAGATCTATTGTAGATACGTAGGGGTGGACTTAAAGTATCGGCTTACTTTGGAGCCTATTCCACCGCCAAAGAAGTTTTGTGCAAAGGTGGGGCAATTTTGAATACACTTATCTTAGGAAGTATTTATGTATCACTTCATTGTTGCAGGCCGCCGGTCTCACGGTCTTTGGGCTGCATTCGCTGATACCACTGTGACCTGTTTGAATTACTCCGAGTATCTGCTGCCGGACACAACTCCGAGCGTATATGTTTTTCGCGATTTTCCCCCGACATATTGTTGTCTAAAATTGCATTGAGATTGCGAGTAGCTTGAGAATTACCTGCGTCCGAGCCGCTTGCAGCAGTGGCACCGACACCCCACTGCGTGCAATTCCGCAACTGTTGATTGTTGCATCCTACGGATGACTCTTGCAAAGGGTACTCACATGAAAGCCAGCCTTTATGCCACTTGGTGAACCCATTGATCGAATAGGAAATGACACACACATAAACAAATACGTCGTAACAGTCGAGGAATGATTTTCACGTGAGGCAGCGATTGTTACTGGTTACGCGCAACGCCCCAGGTTTTAAACTCCGACACTGGCACTGTAGCATGGCCGCAAGAATTGCAACCTCCTACACTCACTTTTTGCACATCATTGAGTGGAAAAAACAAGTGAATGATTCCTTTGGTCTGAAATTCTTACCAAGGTTGTGGTTGTTTGCAAACTGCTTTCTGCCCATTGATGGTAAAGGCATTGTCATCAAGGAGGTGCAGGGATTAGAATGCCGGACTGAAGCCCGGTTAGTTAGTCCAGCCACAGGCCGTGATTTTTTTTTTTGGACTCATGCCCACCTTGGCCTCAGAACATCGTTTTGGAGTGGTATAGAGGTAGTATAGTAGACGGAGATGTTGTATGTAGTGACCAAATTCAGATAGAGACAGTTTTAATACAGAAAGACTTGGATTTTTACTTTCACCCAATAGAGGAGCAGATGTGATCGGCCGCGATCATGCCAAATTGTGAGGACTGATTCAAGACAAGTGTCTGCCACCGCAAACTCAATCTTTCTACATAGATGGAGCCTGTTGAGCAGGCATGTATTACATTGTTGTTTGAGACTTGAACTACCATTGTCATTGAGGGCAGAATATCACGCTTGACGCCGACAGATATGCGGAGTGTCCAGATTGTGGAACCTGTGTGCACTGCGGCACTGTTGGGCTCGCAAATCTAGAGAAACACCATTGCGGAACAAAGATGTGTCTTGCGGCTAAAGAGAAACGGGATAAGGATGCAAAGAAAAATAAGAACAGCTTGTTACTTGCCTTCTTCAAGCGGCCAAAAGCAGCTTTGGTTCCTTCAAAAGTCGGAAGTCCTGCGCCTGTGCATAGTCGTAAAACGGCTCCAGAAAGCAGCTCGGAGGCGGGTCCTGCTGCTCCTACAACATCCCAGCCAAAAATGCCATCTATGTCAAAAGCTGTTCTCGAGCCTGTGCCAGTGCTTAGTGGTTTTCTCAAAAAACTCCAGAACTCAATCACAAACCTACCAGACAGTGTTTCCAAAGCATCAGACAATGATAAGCTTGCTGTATTTGGAGGAAACCCCATGGATCTTGATGACCCGAGCTTGGATGCCAATGAATTGTGGGAGATGGTTCTGAATCCGCTATTGAAGTCAAGTCTTAGTTGGGGGACAGAGGGAAACATGGAGGAGACCATTTGACAAGGGAGGAAGGGGGTAGATGGGCTGCTCATCTTTGCAAGGTACTTCATAGAGAAGCGGGGGGTCAATCAGGGCCTATTTGAGGGGAAGCTTTCATATCTTTTGAGTGCTCTTGAGGAAAAGTGAGTATTCATTTGTTCTTTGGTATGTTCAAATCACTCACCAAAACGGAGAAACAACAGAATATCGACTGTAAAACAAGCAGCGGCTTCAACTGCTGTGCCTGCGCCTGCACCATCCGTCAATCCAGACACCTTAGACCCAGCAAATCCAAGCCCAACTGCCATCAAGAACCCTCAAACCTGACCAGACAAACAACAAGACCACATCATTGATCTTGATTCATTCGAGTTTGAGGACACCCTACAACACACAAAGAAGTCAGCAATTGCATGCAAGGGATACGCCCTAGTCTTTCCAGACCAAAAATTGCCACATACCTCTTATCCTTTTCTCTACATGACACACTTGTACTTCCATGGGACTACTTGTTGCATAATGGCGTGATGACGCTATCCGCACAAAGCTGTACTGGATGGTCTGAAGGAAGGGGTGGATCTTGTCGGCCCTGTCAGCAGCTGGTCACCAATAAAAGTCTGGAGGGAATACTCACACGAATCGAGGATGGAGTTCACAAGAATGCCCGATTTGCATATCACGGCTCCACAAGATCGTTCAGCAAAAAAACCGGCAGATTGAATTCTATAGGTTTTGTAGTTTGAACCAGGCTAAACAGCTGCTCGGAAAGGCAGCAGCACTGTCTGACCAAAAGCAATTGCTTCTGGCCATTGCGAGTGGAGACGTGCATTGGGTTGATCACTTGATCAGTATTGGTCTCCATCAAAAGAAGGGGGCTAGGGGTCTTCTTGCTTTGGTTTTGGCGGCTGCGCAGGGGTATTACCATCCAAAAAGCTTTACCGAGGAGGAGGATATGAGAGCGGTACTGCTTTGGAGGCTGTCAGGGAACCGGGTTGCTGAGATCAACCATTGTTCACAAGGTGCACCAAGTGTTTCATACCTGAGGACTCGCTCAACCGTCCCACCAATCATTCCTTCCCATGGACGACCAACAATGGAGCAGGTCCAGAATAATGTTGACGAAACACTTGAGAGTGTGTTGGATGTGATTCACAGTCGGCTTAGTGGGAAGGTGCTCCATAATGTGGTGATGTTTGATGAGCTTGCGACGGAGAAGAGGATCCGTTGGGATCCAAAAACCAACTACTTCCTGGGAGTATGCAGGCAGCATGCGCACAAGGCATCAATAGAGTTTGTTAACGAGGGAGATCTGGAGGAACTGTTTCAACACATCGGTGATGGAGAGGTGCACTATGCAGCAGAGGTGAGAGTGTTCCTATTTGGTTCTGTTGGGAATTTGCTTCCGTTTTGAGGCTGATTGTTGATCAATCTATTTTTAGGCCACGGTTGGTGCACTTGGCATTTTGTGCAAAGATAATCACATTTACCCTGGCCGACCTGTTCTTGTCTTTGGGGATTGCAAGCGCAAAACTGGCAAACAACATGCAAATATCATTCAAACTGTGCTCGATGGTATTAATGCTCTGCAAGAGAAGACAAAATTACGCACCGTGTCTGTTGCATCCAATGGCGAAACCCAAAGGGGGTCATCTTTTATTCTCCTCACATTCAAACGTCAATTATCCTCCCAATCTCCCATTTATCCCATCCTCCAACCTCTCAAATTCTTGAATCTTCACGTTGGCAACAATGACCTCACATGCGACAAGGACTGGAAACATGTATTCAAAAGGTTTTGGAATCTTCTTCTTTGACAATGTGGTGTTGTGGTCACTGGCTTCCGGATTACTCCTGACATTATTAGGGACCATTTCATGTCGGCCAGACTATCTGCTGATCACATAAGGTCTCTTTTCAATCCAGACAACCAACAGGACATCAAAATGGCTTTCAATATGCTGAAGGATATCTGGACTCTACCTGGTACTTCCAGTAATCCTAACCCAGGCTTTGCAACAGCTTGAGAAGCCCTGTCAATCCTCGGAAAACTTCTCGTCCATATGGTCTTCCCATATCTCTGTGTTGATCTATTGCTTTCTGAGCAGATTGAGCACCTGAGCGCTGCGGCTCACCTTGCTCTTGCACTGTACAAATTGGCCGGGAAGGACTTCATTCCAACAAATCTCTACATCAACCTCAATATCATGATTAAGAATGTTCTATTCTGCGTCGCCAAAGCTAAAATTGATGATCCTGATGGTGAACTCTGGATTATCCTCCTGCGGACGGACCGACTTGAAGAGCTATTTGGAATTTTGAGGACAATGGTGGGGAATGACACCAACTTGGACATCCTCCAACTTGTTTGTTGTCTTGCTGGGACTACAGAAGTCTCAAATATCTTGGCTAAATATCCTCATTGGAACCGCTCCCCGCAACGCCTCAAATTGCCAGCTCTTTCACAAGAATCAAAGGAGATTCCTGACAGCGCATACCACATCAAACCCACATCCTGGAGAGGAAACATTAAAAATAAGGATGTTTCACTACAGACTTTGTGGAATTGTGGACGACACCTTGTCGAGCAGGATTGTGAAATCCTCAAACCCATCCTCTGTGAACTTGATGCGGCCGAAGGTATCAATATTCTCTTGCCATTTGGAACTCTTCTTTTCAATGTCCCACTTGCAGAAGACGACATCAACAAAAGCCTCAAGGATCCATCTCCTGAACCTACCAACATGGCACCTCACCACCCAGGCTCAGACTCTGCTGACATAGATACTACCCGTGTCAAAGTTGAAGATGCTCTTGGTGAACTCACTTCCGCTGACAGCGCAGCCATTGAACCACAAGTGCACGTGATTGAAGGGAAGATTATGGTCAATGGTAACCTAATGGCTGAAACTTGAGCTCTGTCTCAATACAGCAAATTTTGGAAGCACGCTGGCTTGATGGATCAGCTGCGACGCGTACAAGAAGTCAAACAATATGTCATAAACAAAGTGCTTGACTCTCCTGCCCACGGAACACCCTCTGCACCTCCCGCCGAGGTCCTTGTTGTCTCAGACCCAATTGCCACACTCTTCTCTTCTGATAACAAGGCCTGGCTATGTATCGGGGAGGTAAACAGCCTAAAAATTGATGGACAGTCAGCAGACACTGTCACCTTTGATATGCTCTCAGAAAACACGGTCACCGTCTCATATCAGATGCTTGGATTACGGCCTGCAAATATAGACGACAACCCCGAGGCCAAGCACGACTGGAGGACCTACCGGATGGACAAGCAGTTGTTCACGGTACCTGGCCGGCTCATTCAACCAATTAACCCTGCGCTTTCAAAGACCCACATACATATTCCCTTCTATCTCTTCCAAAGCACTGTCCTTGTGGCGTTAACGGCAAGTCTTTTTCAAAGTCTTATGAGTTCTCACCTCAAGGGTGTGCCTAAGCTTGCACCCACTAAGGAATTCCCATACCGTGAAGCTTCTGGTGAGTAATTAATTGCTTAATATTATTTAACGTACACACCTCTCACACCCAGCAATTTGACAGGTGGTGCATGCTTTGTATGCAAGAGCGACCAAGACTTGGCAGACACTGGAACATCTGACTGTCCCCGTTGCTCTCCTACAGTTGACCTGGACCTATCTCAGGGTCAGCGAGTACTTGAGCATATTGGCGCCCATATCCTCAATGATCCTGGCGTTGGTCAATCAATGGAGCTCTGTGGATTGTGCCTTTGTCCGTCCTCACTCTGTCAATTCTTCTTGACAAAAGGGAACAGATCCCAAGGCAGCCCAAAAATTAACTCCACATTGTCAAGAGGTTGCCTTATGAAGGTGACATACTCTTACCGTGTGGCGGCTCAATCATCTCCTTCCTCCCCATGCTCCAATGTACCAATTCAGTGTCCCATCTGCCCAAAATCCAACCCTGCCACCTGGAGATATTTCCTCAAGGTCCACTTCCAGGAGAAGCACAAAAAGGTCCCGCTTTCTAAGTACGAGCACCTCTGGGAGATCTCAAATTTTGAGACATCTGAAATGAAGAAGATTTGGGCAAAGCGGATGAACGTGGTCGTGAAACGCACCAGAAAGTCGAACATTCCGCCTCTAGTTATATCGGAAAACCACCACGCAAGGATTCCTTCAGGGTATTTTGTCATTATTGTTTTCCCATGTCAGAAAGAATCACTCACATTCCTCTACTCCTCAGAGACAACGAATCAGAATCCACTGACAACTCTGTGCAAAATTGAGGAAATCACTTCCAAGATTTTACACCCTCTTGCGGCTTCCACATCTACGCCCCGCGCTCACCCAGTCCAACGGCTTCAAGGATAATGGTTTTCATTCTTTCAATGTTACTTTTTTTTAGACTAACTAAAGGTGGTAGATCCGGATGATGATGCGCACACCCAGTTGCGTGCCTCTCCCCTTGTCAAGGGATGTAGGCCAACTTGGGATTGTTTGTAAGTACTTTGTTATTACACTTTTTTCACTCACTTTTCTCATCTTAGGTCCCACACGCCGTGAACGACTCGCGCCACATCATGAGCCCCGCTTCAGCCTTTGAGGGATGTGCGCCGAGGTTTTCACGGGTTTGGGTTGGTTGGGAGTGAAGAGCAGCAAGGGTAGACCCTACTGAGGGAGACCCATATGGTGCGTCGCAGAAGGAGTTGATATTTTCGACCCGTTCTGCTGGTCTCATTTCACCACCTGTTCCCCACTCACCAATCCCTTGCCAGCCCTTCCACCTTGGTGTTTTTGCCTCAAACTCCCATCAACGCCTCTCCCAACTCCCCTCGCTGTCGCTCAAACATGGCGCGGTCAAGGCAATGACAAGGGCAGCAGCATTGCCGATGCTGCTGCTGCTCAAACACGGCGCGTGGTCAGTGACAACAAGGGCAGCAGCATCAGTGCTGCTGCTGTTGCTTGATCACAGTGCAGCAGCAGCATTCCTGCTGCTGCTGCTCGTATACGGGGAAGGGATTGCTCCCCTTGCCTCACCCAATTTGCCATTTTCCCGTACCCGCCTCCCTCGGCTTTGCCCTCCTTGTTGCCTTGCTCCTGCTGTTCCTTTCCCCGGAAATTGCAAGAAGGATGAGCAGCAGGCTTATTTGACGGCAGCGGAGCAATAGCAACAGCAGTTTAAATGCTGCTGTTGCTTTGATATGAGGTAGAGGAGGCGACGAGTACATCGGCTCCCATATCTCCCTCACCCAACTTGTTTTTGCCTCCTTGCCCAATTCTGTTGCCCAGGCCCTTCCCCACTTGTTGCCGCTATCTCCAACTCATCGCGGCCTCTGTCCCTCACCGCACATGTTTCAACAATGCCCAAAAGGAGCAGCTGGAGCAGCAAAATAGTTGCTGCTCCTCCAAGGTCTTTGTTGGGTCCCGCATGGCTTTGACAAGTAAGCGGCTGGTTTGGTGAGGTAGTAACCCAGTGACAGACCCGGAGCACCTATGTCTATTCATGTATGACAAGGAGCAGTATGTATGTCACTAATATTCCGTAGTTATTGAGTAATTTAATATATCTGACTCCAATCCATGTTTCTACTAGAAACATAGAACTCAATAGTATTGAGTTCTCGTTTATATGATATAAATGTTCAAAGAAGTCTCAAAAGGAAAGCTGAACTATCTGAAATGCAACCCAGGTAATTGTAATATTTTCAAAGATTACTAGAGAAACCAAAAGAGAGCCCCGCGGCAAAAAGAAGTCGACGCGTTGAATGGCTGCCTGTGTGGAGTGGTGGTAGACCCTTCATTAGACAGGGCGCTCAAATGTAAACAGGCTGGATGCAAAACTCAATGGGTATTTACTATTTTTTTCACGTTATTGGGTGTGCGCTCACTAATTGTTGGACTTATTATCATCTGCAGTGTGTGTCACTTGAGCAAACCCCACAAAATTGGGCTTGCAAGGCTTGTGAGGTGTCCAGGGCAGGAAGAGGAGGAAAGCGCTTGCGGAAATGATGACATATTACCATATTTGGATGTGTTCCTGATTACATAGTTAGTTAGTCCGTCGAAAGTTGGCAACCAAAATAAATTGACCCCAGGTATATTTTTCTAATGCCTGCACCCCCTTGAAATACCCATGTATGCTATGGGCACGGTGAAACAGGCTCATTGAACATGTATGCTCAATTTCGTCCCTGTGCCCTTTTCAACTGCAATCGACTAATAATTTATCATGAAGATCAACGGATAATTAATCAACCTTTGTGTAGCGACTCTTAGTGCATAAGGTAGAAGACAAGAGATTTTTGAGCACATTGTAGTATCTGCCGGAGTTACAAAACAATGATAAACTACGATGGAGCATATGCCTAAGCTAGTTGGGGTGCAAACACGCGCAGCGTGTTCCCGGACTCAAAAAACTCCAACAACATTGCGGGGGGTCAAGGCAAACACATTACCCAATATCTAGGAGTGGGTGATGCATTGTTTGAGACTCAATTCCCTAAGTTGTAGGAGCTCATGGCTGTGCTTACCTCGAGGCAGCTTGTTAGCGGACACGCGGAATGATGTGTCTCGTGAAATTTTCTTGAACTTGCAGAACAGCTTGCATGTATGGGGCTAGAACTTGTGCATGTTTCGTTAGATAGAGCTGAAAAGTGTTGCTTGCCCAATAACTTCAAAGGACACTCCTCTGAGTAAGTATTCAAGTGTGGCGCCGATCCGAATTCCGTGGCCTTGTAAGGGTTCTAGACCGGCTTTGCAAGCTGCGACTGCTATCCGCTTGAGGAACTTGTCCTTGGTAAGGGGTCGGTGTCCGCTTTTGAATTTGTACGCAAATAAATGGCTGTTGCTGGCAGGCATATTAATGTGTCTAAAGGATTGTCAGTCATAAGCCTACAACGGCAGCACAAACATATCAGTGTACCTGTGATGGTTGAGAGCATCAACGGGATCCGTCAACCCGTCCTGCTTGGCCCAGTATACATCCTCACCGTCGAAACATATCTTTGTTCGAGGTAGATGTAGGACTGTCAGCTTGTTTCCATGGCGGTCTGTGGTGCTGCTGAGATTGGCGGGGGTGATGTGTTTTGTTGGGTCGAAATCATTCAGTCGCCAAACTGTAAATTTGCCCAGACGCACAGCTGCATAGAAACATGTCACCAGGCATGCATATACAGCGGCATCGGGTGGTGTTTCCAGATTTAGCTTGTTTCGGATGGCGATGATGAAGTCGGGTGTGTATGGCCGCCGTTTCTTCCTCTTGGATTCTTCTGGGGTGAGCTTTTCCACTGCTTTCATTACGGTGGCCATTTCGTCTTTGTTCATGACCCAGGGTATGCCGTAAAGAATGTGCCATGCACAAACAGCATGCAGGTAATTGTGGAGGGTCTTGCTGGAGTAAGCGCCAGCAAGGCATGCGAGGAAGGCCAAGATGAGGACTGGACTTGCTGGGGCTTGCTGCGTGTCAGGTATGTTGCGCGAGTCACAGTAGACATGGAAGGCTAACAATCCAGATCCATACATTTCATGTGTAGATTCCTCCCAGGCACAGCCGATGACATCTTGGATTCGCGCCATGTCAGCATCCAATAGGTTTATGGGTTGACCATGGTTGTCAATGGGCTGTTGGCCAGACATGGGCTTCCATCAATATAGTCTTTCTCTTGCTAGACAGTGTGGGCGGTGCTTGGATTGTTGTGGTGTAAGACAAAGCGGGTATGGAGCGGGACGTGCACTGGTGCTGGTGTGGGCTAGAGCAGGCTGCGTGTTAGGCTGTGTAATTCTCCTGGAGGTATGTGATTTCTTTGCGCTGCTGGTCATTTGCATAGGTATTGAGGTGGTCTTCACTGTCCAAATGGGTCAAAGCTGGTTTCTGGAGTATGGGGCAAGGTCTACCAGCCTGGAGCTCAGCAGGCTGCAGTTCTGCATCATAGTCATTGATGAAGGGTCGGAGGACCAAGGGAATTGGGATTGGAGGAAGGAGAAGTGAGCGGGGAGGGTAGACTCCTCTCGATGGGTCATCAGCTGGGTTGAGTTTGCTAGCAATGTAGCATGTGTGAATTGTGATTTGTCGCTCTTTTGTGAATTTGTGTATACGACAGAATATTTTGTTTGTGGGTTTGTTTTGGCTATGGCCTTTTCACCAGCCTTTGACAATGCCTCGGTTATCTCCAAAGACTTTGAGGTGCTGCCGGCGTGTTGGATGTACATGGCTGCAAAGTGTTCGGATAAGTAACTTGAATCCAACTCCTTCCGCCCAGCCAATATTGCGGTTGTCCGTTTTCCAGCCTGGAATGAGCTGCCAGGCTCTCCACCTGTTTCCAATGGTGATCCCAACACCAATACCTGAGCTGGCATCGGAAAAGGCTTTGGCATTGTGGAGGATAATGGGGCCAGGTATCCCTTTGAAGAGGAAGGGTTTGCGGAGGGTGCGGGACCACCATTCAAGGTCTTCCATAGTGCCGTGAGGTGCAGAGCATGGTACGAAAGGATTATTGTGGGAGATACTGAGCATGGCTTCCAAAGACGTGAGATACGCACGTCCTTCGGTGACGATGAGGCAGGAGTGGAGAAGTTTTCCGTAAAGGCTTTGAACTTGTGCGAGAGTGTGAGTCCTTCTCTGTAGCCATTCTGCAATGCATGATAGGTACTTTTCCTTCTTTGAACCTGGTATGGAAACAGTTTTTGTGTCAAGATCCCAGCTAAGACCAAGGTAAAGAACCACGGAGGTAAAAAGGACCATTTTTGATGGTTCCTATGGTATACCCAGCTGATCAGAAATATCGTCAATGTCTGAGTCATTATATGTATATAAGCATGCAGGTGACAAGGAGGCAGACAGATCAAGGAGTGTGGAACTGTTGTCTTCATCAAATTCTTCAAAGCGACCATCTTCCATTTGGTTCCCACAATACCAGATACGGCTGCCGTCGCAGCGGTGGCCCCCGTTGGCCAGGATATGCCTGTTCCATTCTTGACGCATGAGGTTGTATGCTGCCAGATGGGTTCGAAGCATGCAAAAGAAGATGAAATCATCGACCCATTTGGAGAGAGGGCCGATCCCTCTGGCCCGAAAAATATCACCGCCTCCATCTGCTGGTTGTCTGTAAATTCCGCCTGCTGATGTGAGGCCAAAATTGTTGTTTGTGTTGATAGCAAACCGATCTGCTCCGCGTAAGCGAATGACGAGGCCTGGCCATTGGCTTGAAATGACTGGGATGGTGTGGTATGCTTCCGACACGTCCCGAACTGAGGCTTGTGATCCTGGGGGCAGATTGGAGATAGTGAGCAAAACAGTATTAAAGGTTCCCCATGTACATGGGTAGTTAGATATATCAATAGCGGAATTAATAGATGAGACATAGGGTAGTGGTTTATGAGGGGATGAGAAGTTATGTACAGCGCGGAATTTTCCTGGTTTTCCGGGTTTGGGAATGATAGATAGAGGCGATGACTGGAAGGGTCCAATGAGTGATTCCACTTTGCTTTGGGTGCATGGACCAATGTAACGCCCTTTGGCAAATTCCTTGTCTTCAATCTCTTGGTAGGCCTTGGAAAATTCCTTGAGGGAGGGGCCGTTTGGTGGGGCGTATGTACAGCTGATGACGGGAATGCCAGCGTCAAATCCATACTAGATATTATGTGACAGGTGTGGGTACCGCTTGGTAAGGTTGTGCTGTCGGAGTGCACGTTTCCATGCTTCGTGTTTGTAGGGAGTGAGGGCATTACAGCTTCTGTGCTCGAGGGCAGTCCTGAGCTCCGTGATCCAACTTTTTGCATCCAGAGCATATGTGGCGTGGGGGATGGTCGGTGCCGTTGCATCCAATGGGACGCTGCCAGTCGGAGCATAATAAGGCTCCCAACAATGACAGTATGAGCCTTCCATTGTCGCCACACCAAGCTTTGGCCTTGCCGCCACTGAAGATGGTGGCACTGTTGCAGGTCTTGACATTGTGAGGGTGACGCCCGAGACACACGGCGCAAGCTGCAGGGCTCGAGGTTGCGCCGTTTCGAAAAAATGGGGTTGGTCTGGACCCAGATGGTTTCGGAGTTTTGTATTGGTATGGCGGGGGTGAGGAAACAGCACAATTGTTTGAGGTTTTTCGTGGTGGTGGCGATGCTGAACGCAAGTGATGGTGGTAGTTTGACGCATTTGGTGTGAAACACATTGTGGATCTCGAGTTGCGGCCATGGGCATGATCTTTGGACTCGTGTTGGGGTACGGCACTAAGGCTGACTGCTTTTTGCAACTGTGTGGTCATGTGTTTGTAAAGGCGTATGTGGCATGAGGCGTGAGGCGTGAGCGCGAGGCATGAGGCATGAGGCATAATGTGTATCGCATGTGCAAGGAGAGGAACAAGGTGAAAACAAGGAGAGAATTAGCTAGGTGCGGCGACGACGAACTGGATGTTTTTACTGACCTCGATTAAGTTCTCTGCTTGCTGTTCATCATGGAATTCGTCCGCGATGTTTTGCAGTGTTTGCAAGTTGATCTTAGAGATGTTGAAACCTTCGTTTTGATCAAGGGCATCATGCCATTCTTGTCTTACAACAGCTTGTAGGTTGAGTAAGATGGTGTCACCTTGGGGGCGGAGGCGCATGGGGTGATCTTCCAGATGGAAGTAGAACAGAGCGAGCCAGTTGACGTGCTTTTCCGGCCAGCCTAGCTTTACCATATGATGTAACATGGAATTCTTGCCCATGACCATTTGTCGCCAGGTGAGATCCTTGTCCTTGATAACTGTCTTCAATGGTTTGAAGGACGAAACGGGTCGTAGGGCCATGAAACCATCAACTTTGGTGAGGCCAAAGGCGTCATCGGCTGTGGCTTTGCTTTCCTCTAAAGCCGCCGCGCATCCTTCAGGGGTGAAGTAGGATAGTTCAACGTACTCGTAGTTCTTGAGTTTGTTCATGGCGAAAGCAGAGGGACGTGGTGTGATGAAGCTGTCGACCTCTTTGTTTTCGTCGAAGTCGTTGATCTTTGGCTTCTTCTTCTCTTGTTCCTTCCGTTCAACTTCAGCCGCTCTCTCCTCTTCCTCTTGTCTCCTTTCTTCGTCTTCTCTGGCTTGGTTGACAAGAAGCTCTTCAGCTTCTTGATAGAGTCGGACTTGCTCATTCCATGCCTCTATCCGGACCTGTTTGTCAGTGTTGTAGGCAGTCTGGAGGTGTTCGACGATTTGTTTGTTCGTGAGGTTGCCTGCTTGTGCCATTAGGGTTCTCAGGTTTTGGTATCCAGGCCCATTGAAGTCGGGGGCTAGCTTGAGGTTGGGATCTTGGTTGCCGACAGGGGGCATTGTGGTGATTAAGGAGTGTGGAGTGCTGATGTAGTGAGCCTTTCGTGGTGTGTAAAGGAGTAGTATAGGTATGTATTAAGTTTGATTTTGTTGAAAAGAAAGCGACACGCGACGCTGGAGGTGCTCGACTGCTGTGTTGTCGAGCCTTCACGTCGCGAGTAGGTGAGGGAGCAAGAGAGAGAAGTGCACGTGATGCACTTCCCGTCTTCGCAAAGGTGTAGTTCTAGGGAGCTAACGAGCAAGCGAGTGAGCAATAAATAGAACCAATGCTTAGTAAGCTTAGTTGGACTGAAAAACGTCAAGTGACTGCGCTTGCTCAATTTATTGGAAGAGAGCACGTGAGAGCAGCTTGAGGTTTTTCTTCTCTTACTGCCATCAGCAATCTTCAGAAAATTTTTTACAGAGTTCAAAACTCGCAATCTACTTCTATTTCTTCGAAAACTGCAAGCTATCTTACTTCACTCAATGACAGAATCAGGACGACCTGCTGGGACTTCCGGAAATCCGGTTGCTGATGATCTCTTGGAGCTTGATGGCATCACGCCACCTGTGCCTGATGGCGTAGGAATTTCCAACACGCTCAGCGATGCTTCTTCGCCAGCTCAGACCATTTGAGTTCAAGGTTTGCCTCCTGGCCAGGACTTCAGTGGACGAAACAGGAATAGGAGCATACGCAGAGCAGCGGGAGAGACTGATGTCTCGGATGATGAAGATGAAGAATCTCCTCAAGTCGAAGTCGCACCACCAACCACCCCTACAGATCCGACTCAGGCATTCTTGGCAGCTTGGGCGGTGATGTCCGAAGATCAAAGGAAGGTGATCCATGATGTGATTACACCCAGTTCAACCGAGGGTGTGGTCACCCCCTCTCTGAACACCAATCCGGCAGTTCCGATCTTCTCAGAAGAGAAAGAAGACCGTCCGGTGACTGTGGTTGGCGCGCATAAATTTGGTATACATCCTGAAGTTTGTAAGCTGGCGGCTGCGGGTTTCCATGTACCAATTTCGCTCTTTCTTGCGAAATCTCTTCGGGACATATTTTTGAAATCTATTCCGAAGGAACGACATATTATAGGCAACACAAAGGCATATCTAATCAAGGTGGATAGTTTTCCAGATGAGAATGCGTTGGATCCCACGGACTGGCTCGAAGCGTGGTCCGGGTACCTTAATTTTCTCGAAGTGGTCGCGACTTCCAGGGTTTTCCTTAGATGGAAATCTCATTACCTTTTCTTGTCATCTCAAGAAGACTTGCGCATCAATTTCTCGGCAATTCTGCGCTTCGACATCGAACAGCGTAGGCAGTACGCTGCTCACGCAACAGTTTTCCATGAAGATTCCTATTACCGTCGCTTTGCGGAAGTGAAGTCATTGGTCGCTAAAGAGGAAATGGAGGCATGGAAACATAGGATTGAAGCATCAGGTCCCATGCGTTCAGCGCGTGACAAACCTCGGGTGACTCCTTACGACACGAATTCGGGATCAGGACAGCCCTTTCATCGAGGCAATGGAGACAAGTCGAGCGTCCCTATTTGCCTCATCTGTGCTAGACTTGGCCATAAATTCTCCGAATGCTTGTTTGGTACCACCAAGCACGGCAACCCGGTCGTGTGCCGGTCTCAATCCAGGAAGTTGGTTAGTATCTCATCGGCAACAGCAATGTGTATCAACTGGAATCTCGGCGGAAAAGCACGATGCTCTGCTAATCACCCCGAAAGTCATCGATGCTCCTTTTGTGGGGTCCAGGCCCATCACGCGTGTTCGAGAACATGCCTCTGATAGACAGTCTTCTTTCTCGCTTGTCAACACAATCATTTCTCCATATCAGCCAGCTGCGTTTCAAGACCTTATCAATCTTTTCCCCCTTCTTGCGCTTCGTTATCCCTTTATTGTTCACAAACTCACTCACGGCTTTCGTTTGGGAGATCTTCATCCTCTCACGGAAACTTTCACTCCTCCTAATCACCCCTCGACAAAACTACATGCCGATATTATCAGCGAATACATTGTGGCCGAATGCGCCAAGGGTCGCATGGTTGGTCCATTCACTAAAGACCAGCTCGAAGCTCTCCTACAATCCCATTTTCGCTCTTTGCCAATCAAAATAATACCGATGTACGGTCTTAATGGCGAGGTAGTCAAAAACAGAATGACCATGAACTTGTCTTTCAAAGATAGTCACGGCATTTCTGTGAACGACATGATCGACTCCGATGATACGCCCACGAAGTGGGGTACGGCAACGGAGATTGAACAAATTGTATGTGTTACTTTAACACACCCGTACCCCGTACCCCGTCTCAATGTCACTGGTCTCCGTTTGAGACCATACATTTTTCTACACATCTCCTTCGAGATGGTGTTTCACTGAGACTTCGGCTCTCTATATGTTCCTTCCTTTCGTTCTTGGTTAACACCTTTCCTGGTTCTTTTTAGGTCGCTTCAGCGCCACCTGCGACTCAAGCTGCAACGTTAGACGTTCACGCTGCGTTTCGAACCATTCCCGTTTGGCCTTTGCATAAGGCATATATAGTTGTGAGTCACGAGGCTAAATTTTGGCTTGATCACAATCACCCCTTTGGGTGTGCTTCGTCCGGTGGAAATCACGGCGAAGTGGCCGATTTCACGGTGGATGCTTGGGAAGCACAAGGAGTGGGTCCCGTGAAGAAGTGGGTCGACGACTTCGTGATATTCAGGTCTCCGCGCGAGATAGAATCATCCGACCCAAGCGTTGAGAAGTTTCGATATGACTACGATTTAGTTGAGGCGAAAGCCAAGATTGAGTCTTTGGGAATACCGTGGCATCCAACAAAGGGTCAGGATTTCGCGGTTGAATTCGATTACGTCGGATTTCATTGGCATATTCTCAATTGCGAAGTTTCGTTATCTAACAAGAAGCGTTTAAAGTTCAAGCATCGCGTGGACAAATTCCTGGCAATGTACTGTAACCCAGACCGAAAAACGGGAGCTACATTGGACGATGTGATGACGTTGAATGGGTCTCTATCCCACATCACTTTTGTGTACCCGCGCGGGCGATCCTTTCTACCGAACCTGTCAAAGTTCATAACGGATTTCCCTTCTCGATTTCACACACGTCTTCCGTCTCGCTCGGTAGTCTCCGATTTGAAATGGTGGTCGAGAATGTTGTCTAACGTCGCTTGGCGTTGTTCTTTGCGAGCAAAAGGTCCCCTTCAAGACCTTGGAATTTGGGTAGACGCTTCCACGACGTGGGGTATTGGCCTGATTTGGGGACATGGTTCGTCGTGGGACGCATGGCGCACACGTAACGGATGGAAGGGCCCGTCCAGAGACATTGGTCGGCTCGAGGCCATTGCAATTGAACTCGCTGTTTACACCCTCGTCGAGGCGGGACTCCGTTCAGCGCATGTACTCATTTGGAGTGATAACACTGGTGTTATCGGGGCTTGGGAGAAAGGTAGAGGTCGGAACTTTGAAGTGAACCTCTCAATTCGTCGAGCACAGCTGTTGGCGCATGAGTACGCGCTTCACTTATCGTTTCTTTATGTCGAATCAGCAGAGAATTTAGCGGACCCCTGTCTCGCGGCGAATTGGGTCCCTCCGTTCAGCGAATTTCGCGTTTATTCACCTTACCAGTCGAGCTTCGACCATTCGTTATCCATGCCTGACACACGACTACAGAAAGCGTTGACTGGTGTCAACGTGTCTGGGGAAGCGACTCGATTTTTTGCTCAATTTGCATCGACAATTAATTCGAGTCAGCCGCGACCTTCTCATGGACGAATCAAAAAGGCTTGCAAGCCTATTCCGAAGAACTCTTATCAAGGATCATCCTTCAGACCTCATGTATTAGCCTCCGAGAGGTTACGCGCTTGGTCTACACCAGTCACTCTTTCTTTCATCAGGCCTTGACGGCTGCTTTACCTCTGTCGGACGCTCGTGCGTTACTGGAGGTGATGCTATTCTCTTTGGACGAATCGACGCGTGCGGTATATGGAGCCGGTCTCTTAAGGTTTACGCAGTATTGCGATTCTCGTGGAGTACCGGAAGACGCAAGGATGCCGGCTTCACAGATCTTATTAGCGGGGTTTTCGACGGTTATGGCGGCGGGACGAGTGTTGAGGTCAACGCTGGATAATTGGCTAGCAGGTATTCATTTCTGGCATTCGGTGAATGGTCAGCAATGGAATGGAGGGGAGATGTTGCGCATGGTAAAAACGGCGGTAACAAAACTCGAACCGGATACTTCTCGTCGCGCCAAACGCCCGCCGGTAACTATTGCCCATCTACATGCTTTGAAACAAGGCCTGGATCTTTCATCTTCGTTCGATGCGGCGGTTTGGGCGATCGCCTGCGTAGCCTTCTGGTCATGCTGCCGTTTGGGTGAGTTGGTGATTCCGTTGCTTCATGCACTCGACATGTTGAAGAATGTTACTCGCGCGGCAAAAGTTTCATGGCGAGTTGACCCGGCAGGAATACAGTCAGCGTCCTTTCATATTCCGTGGACGAAGACAACTCGTACCTCCGGTGCCGATATCATCGTTACCAAGATAGCGCAGGCTTCGGATCCACACGCAGCACTCCGTCACCATCTCCATACCAATAGTAGTGTCCCAGACGAAGCTCCGTTCTTCGCATTCGCGACTCCGGGTGGAGGTTTTGCACCCATGACAAAGCCGTGGTTCATGGAACGGTGCGGAGAGGTGTGGACTGCGGCGGGATTGCCTTGTATGTTGGGTCATGCATTCCGTATTGGAGGAGCGACTGAGTTGCTGTTGCGGGGTACTCCGCCAGATGTGGTTGCAGTTCAAGGCCGATGGAAATCCAGAGCCTTTCTTGAATATTGGAGGCGTATTGAAGGAGTTTTACCTTTGTTCATCACGAACTCTTTTCATACTTCCCGGGCAGCATTAGTAGTGGAAACGATGTCGCATTTTCGGTCGCAAGTCCAAGTGCGTCGATAGTGAACGAGGTCTGAATTCTATTTATAATCGTGCTCTTGTTTGGGTGAGCTGGTTTGTAGTCGAAGTCAGCTGTTGTGAGCACGTGAGCTCTTTTATGGGTTAGCTTGACTTCTTTGAGTCTATCGGTTTAGATCAATAAGTTCAGTTGACTTTGGAGGCTCGCGCTCAAAGTGTTGATTCCGATTACCTAAGCGGTTTCGGTAGGAGAAACACTTTAACCCAAACAACAAGAAACGTGTACAGCAAAAGAAATGTATTAAGGTTTCTTGTTTTTCATTCGAAGAAAGTTCAACACTCTAGCGATTACCAAGCGTGTAGTTCTAGGGAGCTAACGAGCAAGCGAGTGAGCAATAAATAGAACGAATGCTTAGTAAGCTTAGTTGGACTGAAAAACGTCAAGTGACTGCGCTTGCTCGATTTATTGGAAGAGAGCACGTGAGAGCAGCTTGAGGTTTTTCTTCTCTTACTGCCATCAGCAATCTTCAGAAAAAATTTTACACCCACCCACCATCCCTTTTACTAGTGTGAGCCACTTTGGGTTAGCTTGACTTCTTTGAGTCTATCGGTTTAGATCAATAAGTTCAGTTGACTTTGGAGGCTCGCGCTCAAAGTGTTGATTCCGATTACCTAAGCGGTTTCGGTAGGAGAAACACTTTAACCCAAACAACAAGAAACGTGTACAGCAAAAGAAATGTATTAAGGTTTCTTGTTTTTCATTCGAAGAAAGTTCAACACTCTAGCGATTACCAAGCACTGTATTCTCTCTCTTCGCTCCTGCGTCACTTCAATTTAGAAACGGAACTGTCAGTTTGCGACAACAGCCTGCCTGAATTTGACTCTGCATTTTCGCAGGCTTCAAGATCATAATTTCATATGAGTAAATACAAATATACACCCTCGCAAGGAATGGAAACTTGCAGAACCTGTTCCCGAGGCTCCATTTCCAGCTGATCTGTAACGCTACTAGTTCTCCTCTGAAGGTTCGCAGTTGCGGGCAATGTTGCTGTTGGTCAGACAAGAATTGAGGAATTGTGAGCAACCTTCACGCTTGTGACGCCATAGATGAAAGCTGACCTGTTCATATCTTCTATCCCTCCACGAGGGAAGACTTGGAGCAGAGAAACGGAACGTCAGCTTGAAACATCAAGGTCTTTTTGTATTGCTTTGCTAACCTTTGTCTGAACCCTCTTGAGCGCGCGGAAATGGGCAATCTTCGAAGATTCGTATGCTCAATACTAGCAAACTACGTTAAGCATTCTTCACCAACCTGTATGCCTCTTTACAATTTGGTCTGGTTAGGAAATATCAGTACACTTGCGGGAATGAGGCAAAGCGTGAATATTTTTTACCAGTTCCGGACAAGTTCAAGGGAGCGGCTATACGAAGTGGATACGAAGGTAAGTCAATAAATGATGGGTAAATAAAAAAGATGGACTAACCGATGGCGAAAGGCAAAATCAAGGCGGCGAGCGCGACGAAAGATGTGAAGCGGCTGAACATATTGATTCGAAGTCAGGACTTGGATTCGATTTCCTTGGTACGTCGCGGTTCTTTCTGTTTTTACTCACCTTCGAAAGCCTCGGTATTTATACGTCTTCTCGACGCATAAGGGCCCATTCATGGGAGCACATCACGTCGCACATGAGAGAACGTGCACCAAATCCAAAGCACAATTACATCGCCCAAAATGGTGGGACACCAACTATTTTTGACTCCCAATCTCCTCGCGCCCACGCGCACATCATTGTGACGGCTTTCATATACAAGTATGCTCTCTCACCTACGATGATCCTGTGTGCTCTTCGGGAGATGACTTCGATGCCCAAAATTTGTGCACAAGGACAGCACTGGCCAAATTAAGGCGTGTCAGTTGTCGAACATTCGCCGCCGGACGTTCTGTGTGCTGCGTTATCAAGCCTGCTGCCTGATTCCGGTTGGGCTTGGTTATGCATCGACTACTGGTGGTGAAGATTGCGTGGTTTTAGTATCTACCACTGAATTGTTTGCATTTGGTTTGCATCTGTAGCCATTGTGGTTCGATACATTTCTTATACATGGATGAGTGCTCTTCGAGCCCTCCATGCCAGAGCCGAATAGGCTCAAGTGGCTGGGATCAGGCGCTCACTCGCACATAGCAAACATCGGGTCTCTCACGAGGTGGCATTGTAATCGGACGTCTAGACTTGTTTACTGAGGGATGTCTCTAAATAAACTGGCTCTGAGGCCAAATTTTTGATATGGAATGCTTATTTATAACATTATCTTGTCGACAAGAGTGACATGGTAAAAAGAAGCCAGCCTCATTACAGTTCACATATGGTTTCCTTGCCTGGTGCTGGATGATATCCGACTTCATCCTTCTGATTTGTGCCTTTAAATCGGCTGTCCGAAGATTCAAATATCCAGATCTATTGCATTTACGTAGGGGTGGACTTAAAGTATCGGCTTATTCTGAATTCCATCACCAAGGAAGTTTTGTGCATAGGTGGGGCGATTTTGAATACACTTATAAGTATTTATGTATCATTTCATTGTTGCAGGCCGCCAGTCTCACAGCCTTTGGGCTGTACTCACTGATACCACTGTGACCTGTTTAAAATTCTTCTGACAACCTGCTGCCGGACACAACTCCGAGCGTATGTGTTTTTCGCGATTTCTTCCCGACATATTATATACTAGAAGATTTGTCTAAGATTGCATTCAAATTGCAGGTAGCTTGAAAATTGCCTGCGTCCGAACCGCTTGCAACCGCTGCATCCTACGGATGACTCTTGCAAAGGGCACTTACATGAAAGCCAGCTTCTATGCAACCCATTGATCGAATAGGTAATATCACAAGCATAACCAAATACGTCGCGATAATCGAGGAATGATTATCACGTGAGGCAGCGATTGTTCTTGACACCATGAATTTGATTCCACAGCAGCTCAACCACCTGAATTGCAGCAAGGCTTTAGCAAGCTCGTTCCGTTGGGTTCGCCAAGCTTCCAGAGATCAAGGTCCTCTTGATACAAACGAACGTAAGTTGTCATCATATCCTTTGTTCCTAAAACAAAGCCGTTCTAAAACTTCTCTTTTTAGCACCTAACTTGTTACATGCAAAGTCGAATTCAAGGCCATAAGAATTCCACCCAGCAACCTGTTCTTTTCACCCGTCCTCTAATCTGTGTGCAAGTCGCCCGCTCGGAAAACTCTAGTCTTATATCTGAACATCGAGGGTCAAGCTGGTAGCCACTCTCCATCGATATATCTTCCATATCACGACCTCGGTGGCTTGACAACTGTGCTACATACTTGGCAATTCCTTCGTCTCTCTACTTGCTACCTCTGAAATTCTCAAGATGGCAACAGTCACACGACCGAAATCTTCCGCGCAGCCTGCGACAACTTCTCTCCTCCATACACAGATACCTGCTCCTTTTCCAAGAGATCAATTGAGCCAGGTCGTACCTCAACAGAGTCAGGCCGATATTCAACTACAAAACGATCCATTTGAGAATGTTGCCGGACCCTCCACGACTATTGATTGTACTCAGGATGAAACCATCGTCGCGCTTGTGAGTTTCTTTCTTTGTCCATAACTGTCTCTTTCAGTTTAATCAGTCCTTTTCCCATAAAGGACGTTATGCCATCCATAGATTACGTTCAGAAGTCCTGCCTGATGACATTGAACGATCTGCTTTCTGGACCCATAGGTTGGGAATCCATCGTCCCAAATCGTCGCCATTCAATGCCATCGAGTAGCCAAGCTACCTCTTCCAATACTGATTCGTCGTCGACTTCCGCCTTACTAACTCTCGTGACGAATCTCCGGAATCAAGAAGCAAATGGCGAGATGATCGAGGCTCGAGAGTCAACTGAGGATGCAGAATTGGTACGCGAGCTACGCGTTCGCGTCGAGGCCATGTCATCGTCATTGTCCTCGACCGATGCTGCTCTCGCAAAAGCCCTTGTTTCACTTCTATCCGACCTGAATCGACTTTCTGACATGCAGGCGAACACAACAGAAGCATCTGATCAAGCCCATGAGGATTCAGCCAGCGTCCTAGATGCCCCTCCTCCAATCGACATTTTTGATACCTTAACCCGTCAGCTAAGCGACCTCCAGGTTGAGAGACTTTCTTCGCAAGCTGGAATTTCTGCACCTGGTGCACCATCATTGGTCCGCGTTGAGACGACTCTTCTGTGGTCTCGAATAGATTCCCAGCTGGAGAATGTCTTGATTATGTGCAAACAGCGAGCGGAAGCACTTCCACAGTTTCAGATGGAATATCTCCCGCCCCAGTACGATATGGACGAATACGATCTAGAAACTCCTCCTGACTACGAAGCTGGTGGTCGGGCTTCCTTGGATGATAACAAGGCTAAAGTTGGGCAATCACAGCAAGGACAAGGGAATTCTTTACGCCAAGTTGACGAAAAAATGAGATTGGATCTGGAAGCCGTTACGATGGCTATTGATAGGCTGTACCTAGTTGCACCCCAGCTTCATAACCAGAGAGTGGAGCTGAAGTCCACCAAGGTTGCGGAAATGGCGAAAGCCTCTCGCGTTCCGAAGCAATCATTTCGAGGAAAAGGTAAAGAACGCGATGTCAGGGAATTGGAGAATATCTTGGAGCTGTTGGGAAAGGCGTCCGAAAGGACCCTGAAAGATCAGTCGGTCATCTTGGATGGCGGTATGCAAAGCAGACTGGAGCGAGCTCGACAGAAGGACTCAAAGAAGGTTCTTCTTTCATGTGTTGATATTGATTCTGTTGCTGATCATGATTAGCGAGAAGCCTTCGTGGAACAGCTTGCCCAACATTCAGAGGCCGGTCGAATACATGAACAGGATGCCGTCCTACAAGTCAAAATCAAAGATCCAGAAGCAATGTTGACACTTCCTGAATTCATGCGCGAAGCTTTACCACAATCGGAACGGCGTAAAGACTCTGAGGCTCTGTTAACACTCCCAGAGTTCGTTAAGGAATCACCACCAGCCAACGAATCACAGTATGATTTCGAACCGCCCGAATTACCAAATGTCAAAACGAAGAAGAGGCGCCACAGAAGCCTATCAGCCCCACCATTGGCATGGCTCCTGTCCTCGTCAAAGTCATCTGTCTCAGGTGCTGGTAGCACAAGTACAGCTTCAAAGGCAAAATCTAAACCTCTGCATATGAATGGTACGATTTTTGTCTTTCACGACTAATACATCTACTGAAAGTCTACCACTAGGCTTTGACATCATCTATGTCGCTGAAAATCATGAAAATCTCCAACACATCCTCGTATTCTTCACAATAGTTGGAGGCAAAGATGGAGCGGAGGTGCAAGCCGAGGTTTTGCCCCCTTTCCTAGATTCCGTCGATGGTGGTGACCATCTGGTGATCAAGTCAGGGCCACATACCTCTCTCCCGCTGTTGCTGCCGGCACACACGACACCGGGCAAGAAGGAGGTCAGAGCGCAAAGCAGCCATTACGAGATCAAGCTCATGACAATACCCTCTGGCACTGTGCCCTCGGATCACAGTGGAAGTTCAGCACCACTTCTAGACGCACCCCAGCTCGAGGCCATGAACCCAACGTCTTTCCTATGTTCATCTTGCTCTTTACCCTTGGTCCAATCTTCGAAGGTTGACTCGTATAGAGATCTACCTTCCGAACATTGGGAAGAGCTGGTGGAAGCATGGATGTGTCACAGTGACCAGAAACTTCACGATCAGGTCGCCCAGCATGGAAAAGGAGGATTCTGGCCCTCTCCAGGGCAGGCTTTGGTTGGAGGAAGTTATATTTTATTCGACGAGACAGCAATGAACAAGACCAATCTGCATCTCAGAGAAGAGCCAACGGTATGTCTTAGTTGTTGATTTTCTATGTTGTCGGGCGACAAGAAGACTGGCGTCGGCATCCAACCGACGGCTATACTGGTCATTGCATGTCCATATGGCATGGTCCGTCGTTCTCTCCGAAGCCCCTGCTGGTTTTTGGGAGTCCTGACTGGGCACATCTATATTGGTACAAGCATGGCTGGTATAGCTCACTAGTTGATACAAAACGTCCTAGATTGATACTCGGAAGAGTCAGTTACTCGCTCAAACAACTCTCATGTTTAAAGAGGTTCACGTCATGAGGGCTACGCTTGAGAGCACATTTCTCTATATTATTCTTACCACTCTCGCGCAATCCTTCTATCATTAACTTCATCGACTAATCCAAATCTCTAGCACGAGGACAATTGGAGACTTTCGCGTTGTTTGTGCGGCGCTGTAATCGGCCGTTGTCAGGACAGATCTTTGGACGAGAAAAGAACAACCATATACAGAGTGCTCAAGTATGCTGTTCGACCAGTGAGCCAAACATCAGAGTAAGTCCAGCACTCGACAGGTGTTGACAACTAGCCTAATCCTTGTAAAGACCGTTACAGGTCCCGTTATCTGCATTTGTGGTAGAAGATATGATGGAATTTGTTCAAGCACATGCTTCGTATCGCTTTGTGATACGCGATGAGGAAGACGAAAAGCCTCGTATTCTAGTGTGTCATCATCTTCCATCTATTTTGACTTTCCATCATTGACTTTTGTGATGCTAGATCTGGTTATTCAAACCTAGGATACGTCTAGCTTACACAACACCCGCCTCTCGCGCGATCCCAAGAAGTGCAAATGTTCTGGCAGCAAAGGTACTCTTCCAGTTATTGGGACCCGCAGAAGCGTCCACAGATATAAAAAGGTGTTTTAACTCCATCGATACATTTTTTCAGTTCCTAAACGCCTGCTTTTCCCCTTTAGTATTTTGGATAAGTACCCAGGGTTCCCGCAAGCCGAATACCTCTCATATCCGATGTCTGTCTGTCGTCGGGTTGCCGGATTGCTGAAGGAAAGCAATACTGCATATCCTGAAAGTTTACGCATGATGACCGGATTGGAAGTTGGATGGCTTCGTCGTGTTTGAATTCACGTGTATTGATTGATAGTGGAGTGGATCCCATTACAAGAATCTCACAATCCACAGCATTGTTTCTCTGTATCACCATCCTAACAATGTAGATATCTTGCATTACCCTTCTGAACGCCTTGACATATGGCTCACACCCTTTCATTGACAATGATTGTGCCTGACAGAGCATCAACCAGCGCAAGTCAGCGGTTAGAGTACCACTACCGAAATACATTATGCCGTCCCGTAGATCGAGCGATGATTAGCACCCGCCCAATGACAATCATTCTCCTCCGATAATGAAGTTTCCTATGGCCCCTACAACACCGAGTAAACCCTCTTTCAGCTGCCATGGTCGTTCAGTGCTACAAATAACTCTGTCCGAATGCGAATGCCATACATCCGAAGAGATCCCCATGCAGCAACATCATAGCTAAGTTATCCGTGTGTTGGCTTGTGTGTGGCACCTTATTTGCAAGCGATAGCACAAAAAGGCAAAACTTTCATATCCTTGTGAGATGTATGGAGTTATCAACGACATGAGTAACGCAAGGACTGATTAGACCGTCATGAACGTCATTTCGCAATTTCTGTAGCCTTCAGGAAGTCCAGGATAACCTTGAAATACCTGATAGAACACATCGGTCAGGTTGAGGGAAACGCGTCGAAAACAGTCACTGTACCTCTCGGGTTCTTCAAACATGGCGAGGTGAGAACTGTTTTGGAGCTCGACCCATTTGACCTTGGGTATATTCAAAAAGAATGGTAGAACGGCGCATTCCTGGATTTCATCCGTAGGAGAAGAAATGAGCAAAGTTGGATAGGGTATTCTATGAAGGATATCGACGATCGTCCAATCTTTCATCGTCCCGATCACATTGAATTCAGAGGGTCCGAGCCTACAGAAATGATCAGCGTTACATACATCACATGTTCTGTAATCTTACATGGTATGATAAACAGTAGGGTTTTGTGCAACGGCAGCGAATGAAGCTTGTAGATCTTCGGGCCAAGGGTTCAGCGTGCAAATGTGCTTGTTGTAGAATTGCATAGTTCCTTCTTGATATTCTTGTGCCTCGGTAGTGCCATCTGCTTCATGCTTCCGCATCATCTTGACAAAGTCTTGAGGGAATTCGTTAAGTAACGCATTGGTACCCATGGAAGCTAGTTCAATGGACGCTGGAGAGTTCGCAATAATAAGACGTTTCAAGCCTTTGGGGGTACGCGATGCAGCATATTGTCCACCCAGCATCCCTATAACCCACATGATTAGGGTAGAACTGTTGGAATCATCGACAGCATAGAGTCCTTACCACCCCAAGACTGTCCAAGTAAATCAAAATCCTCGTAGATCCCCAGAGCCTTCAAGAGATTGTCTAGTTCATCCATGAAAAGCTCAGGAGTCCAAAACTCTTTGGGAACGTCAGGACAATGGGAAGAGGCGCCATTTCCGATTTGATCATAAAAGAGAACTGGAGTCCTGGAAGAGAGATCTGCATTTCAGAACTACCGTCCAGTATTTCAGAGAGTTACTTACCCCGTCTCACTATAGATGGTCTTGTGTGGCCTAATTGCCGTCAGTGCGATTGAAAAAGTGATACCGAAAAGCGTACAGCATGTAATGGTGGGTCATGCCTGGGCCACCGTGCACAACAACCACAGGTCGATGCTGGTTGTTTTTCAATTCTCCAAAGATCTTGTACCATGTCTGATAGGTGTTTGCACCGACTATGAAGTCGACCTTTCCTGTTGATTCTGTAGACATGCTCGAAGACACTGTAGGAGCTGGTGCTTGATTGATGGCTGATTATTCTTGCCAGGGGCCTCGTTTATGGACGTGTGCTACTGTGTGCCATCAAGATTCTGGCCAGAATGGAGGCGCTATTATTGGAGGTTGGCATCATCAGACGAGACTTCTTCCTGTCGAGAGCTGTCTCGGTGTTTGGGACTCGGGGTCGTCAGATATTGGATGAACAGCAAACGTAAGTTGACAAAGAATCAGGGATCACCGGTACTGAGCAATTCAGGCCCTGAAAATATGGACCGACATGCTATTTAAATAACCAATGCTTGACCTTGCTTGACCTCCTGAGGACGAAAGGGAAAAAGTTGGAAATGATTAGGAGCACAAACTGATGCACTTGCCAAGCACTTGCGGCT
The DNA here is from genome assembly GCA_014925845.1 of Crassisporium funariophilum. Classification (NCBI taxonomy): domain Eukaryota; kingdom Fungi; phylum Basidiomycota; class Agaricomycetes; order Agaricales; family Crassisporiaceae; genus Crassisporium; species Crassisporium funariophilum. The sequence goes on from JACGCL010000008.1 coordinate 1,359,274, forward strand.
GCGACAAGCTGCAGCCAAGCCATTCGGATTCTGTAACCTCACAAGTCCCGCATTATGAGGCACCAAACAATGTGCATTGTGCATTCCTCTATGTGACTTCCCTTTCCAGGCTCAAGAAAATGGTCCAACACTTTTGAGTATGAGAATCCACACGCATTTTTTAGCAATACTTTCATACCCTCATTCCGTCAGCCTTCTTCCCAGCCTTCTATGTCCGGCTTCCCATGGCCTAGGTAAGGTACATCATCGGATCTTCTCCTCAGCACCCGCGTATTGAACCGCGAACTGGCTCTCAACCAAGCTTTGCCGGAGCTATCATGTTCAGCTTTTCACGCATCTCACTACGCTCTTCTCCGCGCACCTCTGAAGAGAGCGAGGAGGCTCTACTTCCATCCGACAAGGATTCACACCATTCACCAACTTGCCGCGCATGTGGCCGTTCATCCTCTGACGAGGAAGACAAAGGTTCCCCCAGCTTCATTTACTCATGGGCCGTCATCATATGCCTTGTGTGCACCATAGTCAATTGCATTCTCACCTTTTCTGACGACTTCCCTGCCATAATCAACCCTATATTCTCGGTCGACAGGAACCAGTATAACAATCTTCGTCGACCTTCTCCTTTCATTGGACTTGAGAAGATCAAACGCCCCGCTCATCCGACCCCTAGGACACTCATTAATTACCCACAAATAATCGCTCAGGTTGATTCAGCCAACAAGCATAAGGTTTTCGATGACGATCCGAAAAGATTCATGAGCCACACTGGTTTCGTTTCACCAGAGGATCGCAGGGTCAAAATCACGAAAACGGTACTCACTTACACAACATCATTATCTGACATATTCACTCATTCCTTTTGGTTCCCAGGTGTCAACCATCACGCAATTCAGAGCCATAGATTTCGGCATGGAATCTTGCGAGGTCAAACTTCGCTTTCCAGCCAACCTGACGACAAGACTTGCCGAGTCAGCGCAAAAGCCTTTCTTCATCTCAGTGTATCGGCTGGCCGAAGACAAACCCCTCAATACTAAGTCGCTCTCACAAAGCAATGCCCCCAATCGCCTGGCCCTCGTCGACAATATACAAGTCATTCCCGGCGTTGCCGTAGACTGGCACAACACATTCAACTGTCCTTGGGATACTGTGCTAAGTTTCGAACTGGCATGTTTTGGAACAGATCGTCCTGGCTTTGAATCAACAGAAGAGTGCTCGTTAGAATGGTGGCAAAACAAGGACGAGGACGATCCTGACATGGGTAAGTTTCATTTCATCAAGTCCCCGACATACATGCTCAATTGTCTCACTCCCTCTAGCTGTCTACATGCTCCAACACGCCACTGTTTAATTAATCTGTCGACGCCTCAATTGTTCAATGGTGTTGGTGCTGACAGTGGTAGCACTGACCCCTTGATTGGGATAAGCTTACTCGTAAATTGAAATACATCATAAAGATAAAGGTCAATTTTACATCACCTCTATCTATCAATGTCCACATGTGTCAGCCCATGTAAGTGCCGCCCAAACTACGTTCTCGCGGAATGCTTTTAGTTCCTACTATCAGAACATCGTAACATGCAAGTAGCCCCGAGAGGTACTCAATGAAGCGCATGGTACATTGGCTGTACTGCTCCTTGGAATCTATTCTTATCTTCCAACAATGGAGCAAAGGACGAGCAAACGGGGATTGAGAGACATTGAGAGGTGCATGTTGGGGTGCCAAAAATGATTGATCCAAATTTTCGCCGCGGGATGCTGGTAGCTCCAGCAAAGCTTCAGGCCAGGCCAGCGGCCTTCAACTGCCCGGACACGGTCATGCATACACCGTCAGTATATGCAATTCGAGCCCTCCAAACCCGATGCGATAATTTTTCTGCTAGTGAAGGCCATAACGTTATCAAGGGCTTGAATAATGAATGGGCTTTGGTAAACAAATGGTCAATGAAGATGTTAGAAAAGATGCCTGGGCAGAACATCAAGATTTATGTACTGGCTCATTTAATTCCAACTTTCTCGCCATTCTGCGAACGAGTTCCATCCTTTAGAAACCTCCCCAAAGATGCTCTCCCAGTTTTGACATGATACCTCGGGACCCACCCGATCCGTTGCAAAGTTTCTCTCAAGGAAGTCCCCTTCTTCCAACGTGTCCGTCGCCGTGCATAGGAGCGTTTGTCGGAGGTATTGTATACAGTGGTTCACATGGTACGGCGTTGCTATCTTGTCGTTTCTGTTATGCAGAGCTCTGCTGAATTGCGCCACACAGTGTAGTTGATGATAAAATGTGAATAGGAAAGAGCGTTTTTGAAGGCCAAGATGAGCTCTGCCATATCCCCCAGGCTGGTCAATCAAGGTGTACCAGCTATTCACTCCGTCGTGGTCTGTGATGTTATAGCCATATCGCGTAGACTCCTGTAGAGTCATCGTTGTCGGTTTCATTGGAACACTGGGGTGGTAGAACGGGAAATCGTCTCCGATGTACGAGTACTTTTGCTTCAAAGACGAAGCTTTCGAACATCTCAGTCAGATCCTTGGCTGACATTCAGTACCTGACCTACTCACAGGAACCCTTGGACCTTATTCTTTGGTAAGACACCCATTTTACTACATTCCATGAAGATAGAGTAACGCTGAGCAATGTTGTTAAAACGAGGACGCTATGACTGAAGTAACGCATATCTGGGAGCACGAAGATTCCTGTATCCGTCTAGTAACCTTCTTTCTATTCTTTATCCCAATGAGTCAATCATTTCGGACGCGTCTCCGTTCATTTTCGTTTGACAGATTCGTGGGAGACCCTGTCACTTCGTACTTTGGGCGTCGAAATGAGTAAGTTTCCTAATTCGATAACCTTCGGATGGAGATTGTATGTATTCATAGCAAATATCAGTCGGTGCTTGAATTTAATATATCGCATAGATAGGCGCAGAGCGAGACAGATATTCACCCATGGCTGCTACTCGCAAGTCGAAACATCGATGGGCTTCAATCGTCGTCCTCATCCTGCTCCCAATAGCTATAGTCCTGGTTGCCTTACTAATCCTCACACGGATCTTTTCGTACAGTAGTCAGGCTGCCTCAGGTGAGTACAGCATACTCCGTTGGCTAAGAAGTCTGTTAAACGGAGATTCTCGTCTCAGGTAAAGTGGGTCTACACTTCTCACCTGCTCGAGTGAGCCCTGTCGCCATGATCGTCGACACAACTGCACATTATCAACTCGACGCTGAGGATAGTTCAGAGGAGTTCTTTAGCCTTCTTCCATCAGGCGGACATGCCGTCTATGTTGCCGATGAAAGTGGAAACCCCAAAAAGCACACAGTCACTCTTTTCCATCAACTCAAATGTCTCGATATCATCCGTCGGGAATATATTCGAGATCCACCCCGGCCTGTGCCAATGGATACCCAGCATTGCATGAATTATTTGCATCAAACGTTACTATGCAATCTTAATACCGGAGTGGAGTCGACGAAGAACGCTTTAGCAACGGCGTCTAGGAGCTATCAATCCGTATGCAAGGACTGGACTGAAGTATACAAGGAGGCAGAAAGGAATCAGCAAGCCTATCGTGAGTTTTCAAGGGAGAAGAGGTAGTTGCACTTTGGCACATTTTACTTCTATTACTTAAGGAAACCAGTTAGATATCATGGGTAATGCTCAAAATCCTTTGTTGTCATTTTACTTGGAATTCAACGCACTGCACTTCAATCAGTCGGAGGATGCTTGTCATGACACCTGAACTGGTTGGCCGTGATAGAAGTCTTGGATCACCACCCAGAAGGTGTCCTTCAATGGATCTATACACTGAAAGTTACACGACAGATCTTGTTTCTGGACCTGGTTTTGCCCTTGCTTGCCCTTGACTTACTTGGCTTTTTCAATGATGATTTCAAAAGCGTATATACTCGTGTGTTTATCCATCACATCCTTTGCAACGAAGATACACCGTCGGTACATTACCTATCCAAAGACTGAACTTTCCAATTTAGGTCAGTGCGGTTCAAGTGCGGGGGTCAAAACGTTCACCCGTGGGACCCAGAGAGACAAACATGTGCACACCGAGGTTCTCGGGTGCTTGGTCAAATATCTTCCAATCTTGAATCTCGCACAACTAGACCCTTGTTGAAACCTTTTTGCTTGAAGCTCGAAGCTTGACTCGTGGCCTTCACCTGGTAGTCATGCATCCACAGTGACCTCTGTCTGTACCTGGAAGCTCTCTCGCAACAAGTTGTCGCCTTGCATCAATCCGACCGTGGACCGCTATCCGCGGGCCAGATCAACATGATACGACGACCGATCTTGTCATGATAATGAATTGATTTGCTCTTGTGCCTGAGGACGGATCCAGTCGGAAGGAACCCACGGTGAAGATTTGGAAGGGAAGTTATATGTGTCTTGCAGTACAAGCTTGTCGATTTCAGATTCAGATTATGTGCAAGTCTCGATAAGCCTGTCTCGCTCATCGTCCTTGGTATTGTTATTCGTTACTTCTCCTCGTATCTGGTCTGTTAAGGACTCTGGAAGGCTTGGGACTCTTCCTGCTTAAGCGGGCGGTTATCGGAGATCACTGGAAAGTCAAAATACAAATCCACATGGTGCTGTCGCAGCCTGTGAAAGGCGTGCCTCAACTTTGGCCTGTGCACTATCACCCGTGCCGTCTCGGTCAGTTTGGGAGTTCCACCGGTATCAAACCTGCGAGCAAGGTTATCCATGGGGTTATCTCTCCCCGCCCCAAGACATGTACGCTGAGGATCTTCGGGAGGACATACTAAGTGAGAAAAGCATCCCTGATTTGCCAAATTCTTGGACGTCGTAGAAGATGTGCACCCTTGCTTGAACCGTATCTGGACTTAAATCATAGGAAGCCTAATCATCCGACTCTGAACATAGACACAGCTCTTATCAGAGCGGCGATAGCAGAACACATGCCTCTGGTCCCACCGATGTCCATCGCAAGGACTCAACGTCCAACAATCATTGCCCATAGAAGTGTAGCGTGTCAGGAGTCAATCAGATATTCTGTCCAACTATCTGGCAGCAGTTCCGGGACGGGGTCCTTTCAATCTTCCACAAGAGCCCCGTTCCAGTATCAATCAAAGTCATTCTATTTTTGCTCCTGTTAGACTATGCCAGTGGTTGCTATAAAATTGTCAACAATATGGTTCGTTATCCTCTATAAAACGTGCAAAGACCTTCTTGAATAAAGAAGCACTGCCAACAATATGTCACTCGATCCATCATGGAGGCCTCTGGAAGACGATTTGACACTCTTCAACGAGAAAACGTGGCTGGCGGGAATGATACTCTCAGCCGTTGCTTATGGCGTCGTGCTGACGCTTTTCATCCTGTCATTTATCCAGCTGGTCAGGACAACCACCAAGAGTAATTTGAAGTCAAAATTACCGCTCATCATTTACATTTCCTTGATCTTCCTGTTTGGAACGTTGATTGTCGGAGCGGGAGCCAAGTTTACGCAGCTGAGTTTTATCGATGGTCGATTGTTTCCAGGAGGACCAGGTTCGCGACTTTGCCTTGCTCTCGATACATTATTAATTCTGACTTTTGATCTCCAGCGGCTTTCGAACAGGCAGAATTCTCAATTCCTATCGACGAGATCGCAAATGTTTCTTATGTGCTTGCTACCTGGCTTGCTGACGGGATGGTGGTACGCTGAATTTCTGCGAACAACAGTATCTATTCCTTACTTACTTCTCGACAGGTCTGGCGTTGCATGATCATCTACAGAAGTTGTCGGTATCCTTCGTGGCTTGTGATGGGAATTCCATTCCTTGCATACCTCGGATCCATTGGTTAGTTTTAAGCTATATGTGACGACCGACTCTGACACGAACATTGTAAATCAGTTATCGGTGTGCTCTGGCTCATCCAAATATCGACTTTGAATCCATGGAGTGCCACAACGCTTAATTTCACTGCACCCTACTTTTGGTTGTCCCTTGCGCTTAATATCACCATGACATGCGCAATCACTGGCAGATTACTCGTGTATCGATGGCGAATCTCAAGCGTTCTAGGTTCTAGACATGGCTCTCAGTATACGAGTGTTGCTGCCATGATTGTCGAGTCTGCATTCTTATACTCGGCATTTGCCCTCCTTTTCTTGGTCCCATTTGCACTCAACAATCCGATACAAAACACTTTCATCCAGATGCTGGGAGAAATACAAGTAAGCCGTTATCCCTCGCACATTATATTGTTGAGGTTGATCGCTTGAAACCCTTAGATTATCGCTCCCCTTTTGATCACTTACCGTGTGGCGTATGGCGAAGCGTGGTCGAGCAACACTACAGCCCAGATGTTCAGTACGAACAACGGAGGACGTGCCAAAGTCAGGATCCAGTTCTCAGGACCCCATACTCATAGTTCTCCGAGCACTCTGCTTGGTACTAAATCGGAAACTCAGAAAGAAACTGAAGAATATGAAATGCACAGGTCTATGGCATAGAACAAGGGATATCGGTCATGGAATGCTAACCACATTATGGCCACGGACATGATTATCTTTGGGATAAATTATTCTGATTTGAGTAGGCTCCTGTATTTAGTTCATGACCCAATAATAAGGAATACCTAATCGCGCTGGTGCAATTTACAATGATTCGGGTCCATGGTTCCCACTTTGTTTGTGGTGAAAAGATGAGCAGTATAATTCGAAATTGGTTTGATGTCGTCGCTCCTAGGTCAGAGTGCTCCTGGGTCAGATTGCTCCTAGGACATAATCTCAGGATGATGAATTACACGAATATTTATTATATATATTGATGTAGTAGCGCTCACATCCTCCTAAGCAGACTCCTTACACCATCAAAATGGAAACCACAGTGAGCAGCGCCAGCGTTGGGCACTACCCAAGTTTCGGAGCTTCGCTTTGGGGACTAGCGGCAGGAGGGTCACCCATCACAGCTTCAGCAGGTGCACTTGACTTCTCTTTCTCCATGTCCTCCAACCTCTTCAGAAGGACTCCAGTACAACTCTCCAGGGCTTGAGCTTCTTTTGAAGTAGCATCCGCACACCCTCCCCATCGGATTTTGAGATTCTCGTCAATCAGGTAGACGTATCCCACCTTGCTGTTGGTCATGCCTAATGGTTCTCGGACATACTCCATATTCTGGCTAGAGACCAGATAGTTGGATTGGAGTTCTGGAGGCACGGTTGAGCGTAGTGAGTTCGAGAAAAGTTTGACGAGGAACGATTTTAGAAGGTTTTCTTGAAGGTTGATTTGGACATATTGGTAGAGGGGATTGCTGGAGTATCGCGTGTGCGTAGCCTCCGCAAAGCCCTTGGCATGGACCTGAGAACAAAATTAGGTCGGCAAAAGCGTGCAATGGTGGATTGCTTACCTCGGATATTTGGGTTCCTAGCATGGCAAGGATTGTAATGCGACCAAAACACATCGTTGTTGTATCCTTCTTGATACCTTCGTCTAAACTTTTACCGACTATGTTAGGAAGGTACAATGCTTTCTGGCGGAGGAATGAGATCTTTAGTGATAGTAGACAATCTGGGCCAACACACGTCTTCTCGAATCAGGACTCTTGGTGCAATCCATGTTTTACCGCCATGTTTCCGCGTCATATTCATGTCGTGAAAGTACCCCTTTCCAGCTTCCTTAATCCTGTTGTGCGAAAATGAGACACAAGAATGTTCAATTCAATGTACAAGTAGGGCGCCACGTACAAATGCCTCCGTTGAGCCATCCGTGCTTCTTGGTCCATTAGGTCCTTCATTTTCTCGGTCCTTGTTTTCATGACAATCGTAGGACGCTGTCGAACGCCTAACGGCCGACTGAGTGGCGCCAATGGCTGATCTTTGGCATCAGGTTTTTTGGCATCGGCAGGTTTTGTTGTCGAGCTCCCATTCGCGTCGTCTGCTACTTTGAGTCTCGAACTTGTTGCACAGAGTGTGCGTCGTAGACATCGGAGTTGTTCGGGGTGACTTACGAGGAAATTACGGACAGGCCATGGAGAAAAGATGGACATTTTCGCGGAGGAGGTCTTGGTTGGACGGGAAATCTCGAAACGCGTCGGGTCACATGACTCGTATAAATAGGCACACATAGATTGACGCGTTCATCTAATCTCCTCTTGCGCGGGACTTCCTCCCTCTACGACTTCTCTTGTAATACCTGTATAACATAACTTATCATCATGGTATGTCACAATGTGATACTCTCCGTGATGTACACTTATGCTGGTTCCCATTTCAGAGTGGTAAAGGTACGAATTACGCGCCAAAGTAGCACGCGAAGTGTGACAGGTATTTGACAATATGGATTTTCAGGTAAGGCAGGAAAATCGACTTCGGGTGGAAAGTCTGGGGGTGAGGGCAAGTCGCAATCGCGCTCGGCCAAGGCGGGTCTCCAATTCCCCGTTGGCCGTGTCCATCGTCTTTTGAAAAAGGGCAACTATGCTCAGCGTGTTGGTGCTGGTGCTCCAGGTTCGTGATTGTCGCCTTTATATCAAACACACATTTAAATCTCCTCTGCAGTCTATCTGGCAGCTGTGCTTGAATACCTTGCGGCTGAAATTCTCGAGCTTGCTGGTAACGCAGCTCGTGACAATAAGAAGCAGCGTATTGTCCCCCGCCATCTTCAACTAGCAATCAGGAACGACGAAGAGTACGTCCACATCTTTTTGCGACTCGACCGAAATCCTCAATCAGGGGGCTTAGGTTGAACCGATTGTTGGGAGATGTTATCATCTCGCAGGGTGGTGTTGTGCCTCACATCGCTGCTGTAAGATCATAGAAATCCTTGTTGCGTGTAGTATTCTCACACAGAAATCTTAGGAACTCCTTCCCAGCAAATCAAGGTGAATCCATTTCATTGATGAGACTGACTTTCTTCCAGCAAGTCGAAGAAGGATGCCGAAGAAGCTTGATCCATTCTTGAACAATAATCGTATTCAAGTTCTACTTACCATCATGTAATTGTGAACTGCATATGCAGCCATATCACTCAGTTCGACCGAAACGATTTTGTGAAGGAAGAGGCAAAGAAGTGAGGCAAAGAAGTGAGGCAAAGAATGCCCTTGCCAAGTTCATGAATGGGTTACACGGGCCGTGTTCGGGATGTGGCTGTTATGATCAGACGCCAATAACCCCGAATTAAGGACCCGAAATAGAATCCTCGAGGTTCAGAATTTATGCGAACAAAGAATCCTGCACCCTACATCTCTCCTCCCTTCTTAGCCTTGTGAAGCCCTTTCACCATGCGCTGGATTGCACCGCCAGAAAAGCGGGAAATTACCCTTGTTCTTCTATCTTTGACTGTCTATTTCTTCGCGTACAATATCGAATCGTCTATGCAAATTCTTGGCATCGATCCTGTGACGACCCAAGGAGTTGTCTTAAGTCGGTTTGGGCTTGGGAAGACAAAAGCTATTGGCAGAGATGGGCGCAAGCCTGCCGGTTGGAGAGATCCATTGGAGACAGACATATTTGGCGACTGGAGTTGGGATGATGGCCACGTTGCTGGTGATGTCAAGTCGAGAAGCCAGTCGAAAGGCACTGGGAGACACGGTGCGACGTGGATTGGTCCCACAGAAGTAGGCGCTATTGAGAGAAAGAGGTTTGGTGATGAGACGGTGAATGATGCATTGCAAAGATGGGGTGATGATCTCGCCCAGACACAGCTGGTGAAACATGTTCCTGGTGAGCAATAATCCTGACCTTATTGCCTTTCGTGAGGCTTACAACAACGCCCGCCGTTTAGGCTATACTATCCTGGATCATGTCTACTCCTTCAACGGTACCATGTATCTCATCACAGACAGCCCGGCTAGCATTCCTTCACTATCCAGCATTGTTGCAAGTAGAGACGGATCCAACGAGTGGAAGGTCTTGACATTGGAACAGGGTCGCAAAACATTAGGAACTTACGGCTCGCCGTATGTTGTTCGCCTTGAACCTTCATCTGTTTGCTTATGATTCTTTTTTGGTTTTCAGAATACGGGGTGTATCATGGTTGGCAGCTGACTCAAAAACTTGTAGGATTCCGCTACTTCTGGCATGTTAACGTTCTGACCGCCCTCTTCAGACAATTCTACTCTATTTGCACTATGGCGGACGTACAGCTCACTAGACTCTGCCATAGACGCTTCTGGCCGCACAAAACTCGCTTCACCGCATCGCCTCATATTTCCTAACAAGCGCTTTTTCACCGACTCGGATCCGGATTTCAAAGACCACTGGATACGGCGGGCACGCGTTGATACTGGCTTTCATCCATACCTTGCCAAAGCCGCCTTTCCTCAGCTTACCGTGCAGTATTTACAAGATTGGGAAGATTATCACCAGATGGAGGTTCCTTTCGTCTTCGAGCGTTTAGTCATTGCAGACCAGTCCGTAGCTGAAGGCGCGGTCAAATCAGCATTACCTGTGTACTCTCCTGCGCTCGAGCTCGAGGGTGCTTCACGCCACTGGTGGGAACCTGTGCGTAGAAACGTAGCCCAGTACTTGGGTGCCTACGAAGTCAAACCCAAAGCGAAAAAGGTAGTGACCTATCTTCACACGCAGGACGACCCACAAGGTCCAAAATTGTCGAGTGAGAATCACAAAGCTCTTGTTCATGACTTGTCGACAATGGCTCGGACACATGGATATGAGTTGAATATCGTCTCCACGCAGACGGCGGCGACAGCTTGGACTGTTAAGATGACTGCTGTGGTCAAGTCTTCTGTGAGTGCAACGTTCTACTTCGCCTTGTTTGCATCATGTCTCAATTGTCTCTTGTGCAGATCATACTGAGTGTCTACGGTAACCACCTAATGGACAGCTTGTTCATGGCTCCTTCACCTCAGTCGACAGTCATGGAAATCTTCCCTACGGACAGATTCTCGCGGGATATGGAGTATGCTGTGCGTTCCCTAGGTCTCCATTACATGGCATGGTGGGACGATCGGTAATCATTTCTTGCCTTTTCATCACATAAGCCAGCCTGACTTCGACGTGTTCGTAGATCGTTTCCCTCTGACCTCCCTCCTGTCTCACCACCAAACGGAGAGCCAGTAACGATTGACGCGAGAGCCATCACAAAAACCATTCACGATGTTCTCTCACGCGCGACATAGAGTACATCCATTGGTTCTTGGTCGTGCCGCTTTGCATCGATGGTCGGGAAACATTTATTGCGCCATCTGTACATTATATATACCTTAGGCATAAAACCCCTTTGCCCTACGCTCTTTACTCATCTCTTTTTACACAGACCGCCTTTACTATCGGACACTCTGCTGAAACTAGACGGGCACACCCTGTACAATAACATCAGACGAAATACATTATGGAGTAATTTTATTTATGACAGTCGTACCTTTAGGTTGGGATCTCCTTTGCCACATCTGAGGAGCTTTAATCCAACTTTGCTCCGCCTCTGAGGGAATGGAATTTCGCGGCTGTTGTCAGCTGTTGTGGTCTGACCATGATTCCAGAGTCATGACATGAGGCTCATCCGAGCTTCCACTAAGTTAGCAAGGAGATGATCACCAAAGCGCGCCTTACTGGCAACGATCTCAAAGGCAGGCCCGCCGACCTATGACTGGTTCCGGTGACCAAGTTTACATACCTCTTCTGAGCTCTTGAAAAATTTCCGCCCGGTTTCATCGGTCCGCACAATCAAGGCTCGAAGCATAGGCACTTGATATGCACGTTCAGAACGCTCTTCAGCAACCTAGCGTCAGTTCGCCGTCAGCCCACAGTCTGTCCGGGGCTTCTGGGGCAGCAGAAGAAAACTCATGTTGGCCCTCCAGCTATACTGGTATAGACCGTCAGCAGCCTTTGGTGTGTTTGTTATACACGGCGATACCTCTCGCACCAATTCCTGCAGGGAGCTATAGACCCACAAAGAACGCGTTTTCTAGGGCTCTGTCTAGACAGCCGCCCGCATCCTTGCGACTTTTAGATGTTTGTCATCATCAAGAATCTCATATCGGGCACTGTGCAGGCTGTTGCCTTTCCGATTCTCGGAATTTTTATGCACGCGACAGGACTTCGAGGAGTAGGCTCTGAAGAGGACGCGACGTTCATGCCTTTCAGTTATCGATCCCGGAGGCATGCTCCATGCGCGCTAGCTCTTGTGAAATCCCTTGTGACAGATTACGAATATCGGCGCTGCATGACTGAGGAGGCAATTCGTAGACTGGTATGATTGAAACTCGGGCGAACTCCTTTGGCCCTGACTAGGCATCACTATCTACTCACAGCGACTCACCAACACGGATGTTATCATGACAATGACATATATCGACTGACTGACACAATAGTTCTCAGGCCCAGCCACATACAGCCTCATGACTTGCTCAAGACACCGCCTAAAGCCAGCAATACATATGTCGGCATCGCATTTCTATGACAGACTGTCCAGGCCCATAGCTACCAGGGCGTTGTTTATTTGAATACGTCGTGCGCGCATATACAAACGGTGTGAAGACAAACCATGAGGACAATTCCCTCTTGTTTGGCAACCTTATCAGTGTCGTATCAGTGAGTGACGAGTATCTCATATGTTCGGTAGAAGTGTAATCATCCTGGAGTTCTAGTCGAGGGAGCTGCCTCCCAACCCCACTTGCCTATTGCTGGATCCATCAGCCGCTGGTTAGTAGAATATTCAAGTGCAGCTAGGTCTATTTACTAAATTGCTTTACTAACAAGAAATATGGATGTTCTCGAGGCAGATGATCTTGCTTTGGAACGTCAAGCCCTTGGACTACTTTCCCCCGACAATGTAGACCGGCACCGCGCACTCTTAGACTTTGGATATGCATTATGGGAGAGCTTCCGTAGCTCAGAAGAGGAAGGGCTTCTTGATGAATCCATTGCCGTTTATTCTGAGGCCCTGAATCTCTGTCCTGCCGGGCATGATGACCGTGCCCTGTTCCTCAAGCACATGGCCAATTCGCTTTCATCGCGGTTCCAGTTGAAACAAGGTGCCGCTCAAAATGATCTCGAAAAGATTATCCTCTGTGATCGTGAAATCCTTACGCTATGTCCTCCTGACGAAGAAGCGTCTGAACATGCCGATGCATGTCATAACCTTGCATTCCACATAAGCCTACGCCATGGACTGACGGAAGACCCAAAGGATCTGGAAGAATTGATTTTTTACCATACCCAAGCACTTCTACATCGACCTCCCGGAGACACCGACCGGATCAAGTCTCTGACAAACCTTGGAAATGCATTCGCAAGACGATTTCGGGAACAGGGAAAACTGTCGGATTTGAGTCTGGCAATTGAATACAAGCAGGAAGCACTCAGCCTCAGTCCCTCTGGGCATCCTGGCAGGTTCATGTCACTTAACAACCTAGCTGCGGATGTCTCCGCTCGATACGATGTCTTAGGGGAGATAAAGGATTTGGATCAAGCCATCACATATCATAACGAAGCTCTGTCGTTATGTCCACCTGGCCATTCCTTTCGAGAAATATCTCTCTATAATTTATCCGTCGTTCTATCATCAAGATTCTCTAACAGTGGTCAAATTGAAGACCTGAACCAATTGATTCTTTATAGAAGAGAAGCCGCAAGCCAGAGCCTTGCAGGTCAACCATTGCGGAACGAATTTGTTCGGAATTTGTTGGAATCACTTTTCACACGTTTAAAACTGACTTCCAGCTTGGAGGATTTGGAAGAAATTATCAAATACCGCGACGAGATATTGAGTGCCATCCCTTCGCAACATTCATCGTGGCCCAACGCTCTCAACGACCTTGCCAACGCCATTTCTGATCGGTTTGATCTGTTAGGAAATGTCGAGGACTTGGAGAAGCTGGTATCCCTCCGCCGTGACGCCTTGAAGTATCCGACCAGTGCTGACGTTCGCTGCACCCTACTCAACAACCTTGGCAATTGTCTCATCTCGTATTTTGAGGCATCCCGCCGTATGGAAGACCTCGTGGAATCGATTGCGAGCTTTCGACAATGTGTCATTACCTGCCCTCCTCGCCATCGTGATCGCTTTCTGTTTCTGAACAATTTGAGCAACGCTCTCAAAGTTCGGTTCGAAATCTATGGTCAACCCGAAGACGGAGATGAAGCAATCGCCAGCTTTCATGAAGCCTTGGCCATCGCAAAACCTGACTTCCCCTTTTATCCTGCCCTTGAGAGCAATCTCGCGATCGTTTTCTTTACAAAGTTCCAACAGACACAAGAAATAGAATTCTTGAATCAAGCAATCGAACTTCATCGTTCGGCACTTCTCAAACGACCCTCTGGCCAGCCTGATCGTTTTGTATCTCTCAACAATTTAGCAAACTCGCTGAGGACCCGTTATGACAAGTCCCGTCAGGTTATGGATGTTGAGGAGGCAATCGTGCACTACAACGAGGTTGAGAATATTGCGCACAAAGGTCACCCCATTCTCATCCACGTCTGGCTAGGTTTGGGATCACTCTATCTTGAAGACAAAGATGGTTTAGAAACTTTCGACGCCGACAAAAGCTTTTCAGCATACCAAAGGGCAGCTAACCACAGTCCGGCTGGAGTCATACAGCAGGTTGAAGCCGCTCTGGTATGGATTACTAAAGCGCGCCCCCAAAACCACTCTTCTGTCATTGATGGTCATTTCAGGCTGTTGACATTGCTTGAGCAATGGCTCATGATCCATCCGTCCATGGAGGCCCAGCAGGCGTTTCTGAGCAAGATCCCACAACTCCTCGCTATGGACACGGCATCCAATGCTATAGAAAGCGGGAACTTGGAGATTGCGGTCCAGCTGTTAGAGCATGGACGAGCTATCATGTGGTCGCGGTTGAGGGGTTACAGACATCCCTTGGACCGTCTTCGAGAAATCAATGAAAGCCTCGCCAAAGAGTTTGAGACGTTAAGTTTACAACTTGAAAATCACTCAACAACTATTGCCAATAGAGATTCAGACACAAACCATCCTTCACCAGCAGAATATGTCGATCCCTATGGTCTTTTTATCTCCTCGGATACAACAGTACAAGTGCACCAGCAGCTCCTGCTATTGGAAAAGTGGAATGATATTGTGACCAAAATTCGATCTTTAGATGGGTTCCGAGAATTTTTGCAGCCCATTCCTTTCTCCTCTCTCCGTGAAGCGGCGAACGAGGGACCTGTCGTCGTCGTCAACATCAGCCGTTATCGTAGCGATGCCATTATTGTTATCAACAATCGGCCTCCCATCCTTGTTCCTCTTCCTTCGGTTTCGCCTAGCCACTTGGACCAGCTTTCCGAAACACTTCAAAGCTCGTTGGTCTTAAAGAAGGCGTCGTTGGAAGCGGATGCCAAGGTACTCCATGTTACCGCCAAAGGATTGCGGGAGACCCGACTCAATGACATACAGTCCGTTCTGCGTGCACTGTGGACAGACGTAGTCTCGCCTATCGTCGGGAAGCTTCAATATCTAGGATTTGCAGAATTATCTCGAATTTGGTGGTGTCCTACTGGCCAGCTGTGCGCTTTGCCCATACATGCGGCTGGGCCTTATGATGGAATCACGAAAGGCCTTCAAGATTTATACGTCTCGTCGTATACGTCGACCCTTTCATCCCTCATTGAAGCCAGGAATCGCAAGGGCGGTGCGGTAGCCCACAACGGCTTACTTTTCATTGGTCAACCGGACGCCTCCCTTCCAGGTGTTGCTATTGAACTACGCCGTATTCAGCGCATCCTGAAATCTGTACACCCACTGTTGAATGACCAAGCCACACCTGAGACGGTACTTTCTGCTCTGCAGCTTTACTCATGGGCTCATTTCTCCTGCCATGGATATCGAGACTATACAAATATCTTCCAGTCATCTTTCCACCTACACAACAAGTCTGAACTCACCCTCATCGACCTGGTCAAGGCGAGACTTCCCAACGCAGACTTTGCCTTTCTGTCTGCTTGTCATAGCGCGTCGGGTGCCGTCGAGGAAACCCCGGACGAAGTCATCCATCTTTCAGCTGCCATGCAATTCTCTGGGTTCCGAAGTGTTGTCGGAACAATGTGGGAGATTGGTGATCGTGACGCGGTTGAAGTGTCGGAGGCCTTTTATCGGTATCTATTCCGAAATGGATTGGGCTCGAAGGCTGATTACAAGGACTCAGCGAAAGGATTGCACCTTGCCATCAATACCCTGAGGAAGCAGAGTGGGATTACGCCAGCTAGATGGATACAGTTCATTCATATTGGGGTATAGTGGTGAGCTATGGCTGAGTTGACCTAGATTCAATCAAATCCTTTCTTCCACGCGCGAATTCAGGAGAATCTCTGTTGTAGAGTAACGTAGTCTCAACACCAGCCGTTGCGGATTTGATTTGCATTTGATATCGCGCTCTCTTCTCAGTCTAGGCATTGCGATTCCTGACAAGGCGACTGGGTTCGAGTCTAAGAGCAACCTAAGAAACAGAAATTGTCAAGAAATTGTCCAACGATGCATGAAAGAGATCACATGACCGACGCGTTAAACGACAACTCTAAATTTCAAACTTGAACTCATGGTTCTTTGTTGGTTCTTTGAGCTTAGATTCCAATTTCATTTGAACATCCTGAACCACACGTCTGCCTGTGCCTACTTGGATCACTATGAACGACTCTCAAGAAGGCTACTTGGATATAGTTGACTGTGACGTTCTCGAGGCAGCGAAGGAAAATGTACAACCACTTGCCACTGGTCGTCGTGTAACTGCACTCTCAGCTATTTTGTCCACACCACACGCGCTGAGAGAAGCGAAACTGTCAGCAACTCGAAACCGACTCCGGATCAATGTAGCACTTGCCCTGGATGATGACGACGAAGGTGACCCCTTGGAAGCCTACTGTCGATTGGTTTACTGGACGGTCGAAAACTACCCGCAGGGGCATTCTGCGGAGTCTGGGCTTCTGGAACTTCTGGAAGAAGCAACAAGAGTGTTGAAAGATGACCGAGGCGGCAAATGGAGAGGCGACATTAAATATCTCAAGTTGTGGTTGCTTTATGCCAGCTATGTGGAGAGGCCGACTATCATCTACAAGTTCCTGATTGCCAACGATATTGGAACGGACTGTGCATTGCTGTATGAGGAACACGCAGCTGTGCTTGAAAGGGACGGTCGGTGAGTAACGGTGCAATCATTCTCCGGTGTTCAAATTCTGACTCCCCTTCCAAGTCGAAAGGAAGCAGATGAGACCTACGCACTCGGAATAGCGAGGAAGGCATCACCGCTTGACCATCTGGAAAGCAGGTACTCGGACTTTCAGAAAAGAATGATGTCCAATATGTCACTTCCCGCTCCAGAAATGGCGGCTTCAAGTTCGTCTCAGGTACCAAGGCAGGCCCTGGCAACGACCGCATCCTCTTTGCCCGCCGCCTCATCACGGACGTCTTCATCCCGGGCAGGCATCACGAGCACATCCAGAATCCCATCTTCCTCATCCAACAGCCGCATCCAAATATTCGTCGACCCTTCAGGTTCAGAGGCACATGCGGCAGAAGCAAGCACGAATGCATGGGATGACATTGGCACACGTAAGACGAGGATTAAGGAGAATGTACCAGAGACCAAGAAGCTGGTGGGGACGACCTTGAAGCAAGCAGGGCGTTCCAAGAGAATAGCGTCCAGTTCGAGTACCAGTGCTACTGCTTCAAGCTCCGGCTCGAAGATCATACCATTTCGAGACCCAGCCCCAGGAGACGTCATGCCACCTCCCCCTGTCCCAATGAAGAAAGCAGACGTATATGCTAGGGGTTTTGTACCTTTTGTTGACGGTGCGCAAGACTCCGCGGCTGGGGTACCTGATGTGACCAAGTTCACCCCGTTCCAAGACGAGGTGGGTGGTTGATCCTCTCGTGATCGTTATCGTGTGATTGACCATGGTCTTTTGTGATGATAGTCCGCGGTGACTTCAACACCTATAGCCATCCTACCTATCGAAGATTCTGTGATGAAGATCAAGAAGGCTGACCAAACGGCCCCTGCACTTACATCCGAGGCAGAGGCCTTGCGGAAGGATCCTCTGAAAAACTATTCACAGGACGGCTCAGGGCGTTGAGGCACTCGTGGACCGATATTTGGCATTGAATTTCTTGTTAACGTTTGGCCCATTCATGCATACTGCGTCCTTGCTGATACCCTTTAATTGATAATGTAGCTGAAGAGGTTTAGTTAATGTGATATAACCCTGGAATGTTCGAGGTTTCGCCAGAACATTGCAAGCTTTTAATTGAGCACTAGCAAGACGACCTCAGCCATCAATTCATTTCTGCTTTCTGCAAAACCCATCACGCCTTTCCAGCTTCTCGACGTAATGGAAGGCTTAATAATCTTCTCAAAGTCCTATTCAAGACTCTGTGTGGTTATACAATCGTGCTATGCCATCAGGTCGCATACCGTTGATGTTAACAGCGAGGACCTTCCACCGGTCAGCTTTCTGGTGTTCTATATGTTCCTGGCGTTCCACATGCACCGGCGAAAAATGTGGTTTAGCAAAACCATGCCCTTTCTTGCTAACTTGCTAACCGAATGGTTGTTAGGATAACATGGAACGGAACTCGTTCGGATCGCAGCAAATGAGACGACGAGGACGGCCATGACTCGGTTGTGGTGCGACGTACAGCACGGTGTGTCAGATAAAACTTGTGGCGCTATTATCTTATCCAAAGTACCGTGTGTCGGGCAATCCCATCTCCGCTGCATTTAGACCATTATCGCATCTAATTCGTACGCGCCACTGTGGCTGAGAGTTTCGACTTTGATTCGCAACAAAGCCACAGCGGTACTTCTTAAGAGCAAAGTTTGCCCCAGGTACCCAACGAGAATTCCAGAGCCGCCAAAGGGAATCGACATTGATCGCATGGGTTGTGCTATCAGTGTGAGCGCGAGTCACCTGGATCCCGGAAGCTACTCTTGCGCCTGGCCACCCTCAGGAGAAGACGAAAGAAGACGTCCGCGGATACGTCTTCCAAGCCACGGTTACTATTAGTTTGATCCATCCTGTCGCTTACTGCCACTGGTACTGATACTAATATCCCCTCTTCCGAAGGCTCGATGACAAATAGTGTTACACTTCGCCTTGGAACGTCTTCGAAATCAGAGAAGCGTAATGAAAACCGCGGTTATTCATTCCAGGTCGACAGTTGGCTGAGTTGCCGCTGGTCGAATGATCCTTGGTTCTGACTATCGTCTTCATCTAAAGACTGTATAAAGGGCTGAGGATCCAAACTGGAGATGCCATTCATCTCGATCTCTTCTCCCCGCCTTTCCTACAACCAAAGACGATCAACTCCATCATGATGTTCCACCGTTGTGTTCTTGCGATACTCCTCTTCGTTCTTTGCCTCGTCTCCGCTGCGCCTACTTCAGTGCCAGTCGAAAGAGCCGCTATGACAAATACATGGTTGGACCAAACGATGCCTTCAACCGGTAATAGGTAAGATGAAATTCAACCCCCAATCTCCCATTTCTCACAGTACAACAGCCTAGCGTTGAAAACTTTCCATGAGTTTGTTCGGAGACATGTCACCCTACCATCCTGGCGCCTGAATTCTGCTTCAACGTTGATGAACCAATCCACGCGATCTTCTCGTCGGATTGCCCGTCGGTAAGTACCCCAATTTACATGTTCATCAAACATATTTATTGACGGACATCCGCAGACGCCACCCGTAAATCGGCCAAACTGATGTTTGAGGACATCATTGGATGCCGCATTGTACGTTAGTTTGATCAATATTGATTAGTCTATAACTGACCTGTACTTTCCAGTGGTCTGACAGCGAAATGATATTTAACGACAGCATCAACGACATCTAGAACTTTGACGCGGCTTAGGACGGAACATATACCCAACTTATGTTTATTTTTGATTCGACACACGACGATTCCTTGAGGGAGGCGTCAAGCAGACAATGCCATGCAGGGCCCTCGAGGTCAGCAACAGGTGCTCGTTGGGTTCGGCGTCATTATGGCGATTCGACAAGAGATAGAGAATTTCTTACGCAGATATGAAGACAATTGAAAGAAGGAATACTGTAGATTGTATCTTTAGAAAGAAGAAAATATGACCGACTTAGAACAATGGCCCCTGTCTTTGTGTCTTTTTGTGGCATCATCATCCAGCTTAGGTAATTGCGAGATAGAGACGAGGGAACAATTTTGAGCTTTTCTCTCTTCGCCTGGCATCATCGTCGAGGCTTTTGTCGCCAGGTCATCTTCTGCTCATCTAAAACGCCGCTCGTCGCGTATTCTCGCCCATTTCTATCGTTCCTCCTTCTTCTTTCCCCCAACAATCAGTAATCAAGATGGACTCGAGCTACAATCAACAGTACCAGGAGAATGGTCCACGACCCCACCCTTACCTTCACGAACCACTTTTATACATCACGAACCTCCCGCCATTTGTCTCTGATGAGAATCTTGCTATGGCTTTTGTCAGCTGTGGGCCATTCAGGCCAAAAATTCCACGCGACGGGTCTCCAAACCTCCTGTCGGGTACCATTGAATTTAAATTTCTTGAGAAAGGTGATTAGCCTTTCATGTAACTTCCGTTGCTTGTCGCGTGTTTCTGGTCGAGTTCCGACTGACTCGTAAATGTACAGCTGAGAAAGCCCTTACCATTCTCCAATCGCGTCCTATTCCTGAGTTGGCAACTCCCGTGCCCTTGGTACTATCACCTTACCCACCTACGAATCCTCCGACTCCATTGCCGCCCCCGTCGGCCTTGCCACGACTGGTGAAGCACTTACCTCCTGGATATGCCGATTCGCAGTTGTACGATCTTTTCCGGCCTTTTGGCGCGCTCGCTTCGGCACGCACTCAAACACAATTTGGCACCGACATTGGGATGATAGAATTCTGGAATGAAGAAGATGCAATTCAAGCAGAGGAAGCCATGCACTGTGCCGATGTAGAGGGACATAACATTGCAGTGCAATTGTATCAACCTAGACGCCCCACTGCCAACATGCCGGAATTCAATGCTGCAGCACCCACATTTGTGCCTTCGGGTCTGTCTTTCTCTCCTTACCCCACTCAGGTCAGATGAATTCACCGTATTTTACTGTATGTGGCTGACAATGTGCAATAGTACTCACCCCCTCGCGCAAATCCTTACTCGCCAGTACGGTCACCGGTACCAGTGCCGACATCCCCCCCTTTCATACATGGTCCTGGGCAACAGGTCCAGCTTGCCCCTCTCATGGGTCCTGGATCATCAAGTCACAGCGGTTTGATCGATCCGTGCAACTTGTTCTGCAAGGTATGCTTTGTATACCCATATTAGCACCTCATCTACTGAGAGGTCCGCTGCGCAGAATCTAAGCCCAGAAATCGACTCAAATGGTCTATTCGCTCACTTTAGTCGGGTAATCGGGTTCTCTTCTTGACAATTTGCACCATCTGACGCTTTATTTTGTATTTGGATAGTTTGGTCAAATTGTCAGGTAAGCGATAAATTGCAGACTGTCGGCTGAGATTGACCAGATATTCAGTGCACGGGTAATGCGAAATGAAAGTGGCGATAGCCGTGGGTTTGGATTCGTCTCATACCACCAACCTGAGCATGGTACTATAGTCTCCTCGTGATATATTATGTTCTTTACTCACCATTGCCACCTTCAGCTACCGAAGCAATGCACGCGATGAATGGAGTTACAATTGGCTCCAAACAAATTGTTGTCCGACTGCACGAGCCAAAGCAACTGAGGCAGGAAAAGCTGGCACAACGATTCGGGCATAATGGTCATCCAAGGAGAAGCTCAAGTGGTGCCACTAGTCCAGCTGCGAGCGAGGCAGGAGAGAGCTACAGTGGGTGGAACAGTCCACGAACATACTCGACGTCACTTGCGTCTCCTGCACTTTCTCCCAAACCGATTCACTTCGAGCGCTCTGAGAGAGGAAGGAGAGGATCTGGCAGCTACTACAACGTATGTCACTTCTTTCAAATCCTGAGTATGACCAACATTCTCCCATAGGCGGCTCTCAACGGCACCCTCAATATGCCCATTAACTACAATTCGCTGTCGACGTTATCACCTGTCGTGCGCAAGGAGGTTCTTACGGGAGAAATCAGCCGCCAAGTCAAATCGATTGGTTTAGTCGGCGACAAAGATGTAGACAGCATAGTGGAGTCCATTGTCTCCCTCTCCCTCAGCAATGTTCTTCAATACATCGAGGACCCAGCCAAGCTGAAAGAACAAGTCGACTACTTCAAGAGCAAAAAGACCAAGGTCGAAACGCCGGAGGAATCACCATCTCGACCGGCATCGGAACCTGCCTCTCAAGATTCCCGTATCCTTGATAACAATGCCGCGACTGCAAGTGCCCCCGAGCATCCTTCAACCCCCGTCTCGGTCAGCCAATCGCTTCTCACACCCCCTCGAACCTCCTCTCCAGCAGGTTCGGTCCCCCCCGTCTCAGAACGCGATCGACTGTTTGCAGCCATCGCTAAACTGGAATCTACACGTCAAAGCGAACTGACCGATCTCATCATGAGTCTTCCAAAAAGGGAACGCGCCATGTGCCTCTTCAACGCTGAAGTACTCCGTGCGAAACTCGCCGATGCGAAGATGGTTCTGGAGAGCGAGAGTGCGGACGAGGAAGAGAGCAAGGCGACTGATACACAGTCTACCAAGTCCGCGCCAGTGCCTGTGACGCCTCAGGCGAAGAAGACGCTTCCGCCTCATGTGGATGGTTTCGGTTCGCCGCAGACTCCCGATCTTTCTTCGAGAGGTGCGAGCGCAGCTGCATCGCCTACCCCTGTGACACCTGGAAGTTCTAGTGGGACGCATACGATTGCTTCTCTTGCGAGGTTGCCTGCTGCCGAGATTATCAGGCTCGCGAATTCTGCGTCTGCGACTGGGCTTCCTCTGCCCAAGGCAGATCCCATCATTGTTCGGACAACGGATGACTTCATTGATGCACTCTTGGACAAGCCAGTTCAGGCTCAGAAGCAGGCCCTGGGCGAAAAATTGTATGATATCGTCTATCCTGCTCTAGAGGCCCAGTTATTTACTTTGTTTTTCCCACAGGTTCAAAGTCATCAAATCTTTGGGTGTGAAAGGAGCTGTGAGTTATTCTTTGTTAAATCATTGGTTGAAGCAGCCTGTATTGACTGACGCCTCTCAATCAGCCCAAAATCACGATCGCACTTTTGGATCAAGAAGATCTTCGTGCTCTGGCACATCTCATGAACAGTTACACGTCCGTACTCAAGGAAAAAGCCCTTGCAGTCGTGATCATCAAGTAGAGTAATCAGGACGATCCTATTTTTAACACTCACGACGACAACAAAAGAATCGAAGAATACACATGTCGTGTCGGCTGCTCTCTTACTTTTTAGTTCATATCTCATCCTGGAAAAAAATCGGAAGTCCATTTTCGCATACTTACATACCTACCCTGCTTAGTTCTACTTGCATTACATCTTTACAGTACCCACCTGCTTCTCTTCGTAGAGACGATATTATCTCTTTCTCCTTCTCTTTTATATCCCTCCTTGCTCTCATCGTGCATATCGATAGCCCCCCACTTGTTTTCTTACCCCACCCTCTTATAACGACTCTAGCTCGTGATTTGTTGACCGCTTAACGATTTTAATGACCATTCCACCTTTTCACAACACCAACGGATGCCTTTCTAGCTGATGAAAGTTTAACAGTACTGGCTGGATGAGGGGATTTTCCTTTTCAGGCAACAGCCCCTGTGGTCGCGTCGCGCAGCAACATCACTGTCGAACTGATCTCAATCTCTGGCGATCGCAGCCAACATCTCTCTTTGATTCACATATTCCTGTCCATTCATATCTCCAGCAGCACGCTTTATCATGTCTTTCAACAAAGCAGGTCTATACGCGCCTAATCCTGGCACTGCTCGCGGTGTTGCGACTAAACTCAGTTCAAGCAAGGATAAAGTGGTATACACCTCTGGAAAGACTGTGATAGTGCGTGTGCTTTCTTTCATATGAGCCCCTTCAGACCTATATATCTGCTTGTCTAGATCCGCGATCTGAAGGTACGCAACGATGTCGATGCCTTCCATTCGCGAGCAATTGATTGATGGACGGACGCGTGACATTGGAAACAGAACCCTACCCTCACCGTTGCATACTCTGGGCATATTCAGAATGCGACAGTAGCGCGTATCTCACCCTCTGGATACTACTGCGCCTCGGCAGATATCACTGGGAAAGGTAAGCTTGGTTATCATGAGCTCTGGTATGCTCGACTGTAACTGATATCTATAGTCAATGTATGGGATGTCGTTGGGGAAGACCAGATTCTCAAGGGAGAATATAGAGTCATTTCAGGTCGCGTGTACGTGCATAACGAAAGTTTTATTCATGCTTCGTTCGGTAATTACAATTGCTATTCCAGAAACGATCTTGCTTGGGATGGAGAAAGCAAACGAATCATCGCAGTTGGTGATGGCAAGGAAAAGTCGGTCATCTTATTGGTTGGAATACTATATTATCTTGGGGCCAACTTCAACTCGAAACTAGATTCGGTTCTGCGTTCCAAATGGACACCGGGTCTTCAACTGGTGAAATTGTGGGGCACTCCAAGGTCAGTTCCGGATGATCTCAAATTAGCTCGTCTACTTACATTTCTCCAGCCGCTCAACGCGGTCTCGATACGGCATCAGAGACCCTTCAAGGCTGCAACCGCTGGAGATGACGCCACGATCATCTTCCACTCTGGCACTCCGTACAAGTACGAGAAGGTTCGTCCATTTGACCGCCTAGCATTCTCATCCTCTGATTTGTTGATAAAATAGACGATCAAAACACATTCCAAGTTCGTGCAGGATGTACAATATTCACTATCTGGGGACCATTTTGCCAGTGTAGGCTCCGACGCGAAATTCTTCCTTTATGACGGGA
This sequence comes from Crassisporium funariophilum, assembly GCA_014925845.1. Taxonomy (NCBI): domain Eukaryota; kingdom Fungi; phylum Basidiomycota; class Agaricomycetes; order Agaricales; family Crassisporiaceae; genus Crassisporium; species Crassisporium funariophilum. Next base: position 1,384,094 of record JACGCL010000008.1, read on the forward strand.
AGACAGGAGACACCGTAGCTGAATTCACGGATAGTCCTCACAAAGGCAGCATCGTAAGTTACAGAATTCAAGACATTTGCCGAGTCTTATAGAATCTGCGGTAGATGGCCTGTTCCTGGAGTCCAGACAGCAAATCTATTTTCACTTCATCTGCAGATTGCACTGTTAAACTTTGTGCGAATTCAGTTACTTCGTCGTCTATCGTGCATTGAAGCTCTCACCTTGTGGCAGGGGATGCTCAGACACAGAAGGCGGTGTCAAGCTGGACTGTCGGATCTGGTGTGAACCACCAGCAGATGGGCAACACATGGAGTGGCCAAAATGATCTCGTGTCTTTGTCAATGTCCGGCGATCTCAACATTTTCGATCCTCGGACAGCCGACAAGCCTGCCCGTATTTTCAGTGTAGGTCCACATGCATTCCTTCACCCCCTGGGTTGCTATTGAAGCTTGGTTCTGCTTCAAAGGCTCCTCAGAAATCGATAACTGCAATCACACCAACTTCTTCCGGTACATTCTTGACTGGAACTGCAGATGGGCGAGTATACTCGCATTCAGCATCGACACAAGAGTCAGAGAGTTTGGAAGGAGAATGTCATTCGAATAACGTTACTGGTCTGGCAACATCACCTTCAGATGGGAAGGTCTATTCTATTGCCTTTGACGATCGTGTCCGAGAAATCGAAGCTAACGGATCGAGCTTCGTGTATGTCTCTTGTTAAAGCGAACTTGTCGTATCATGCTGAACTTCGATTGTAGGCCTGCATCAACAGGGACTGCTGCCCAGCCAAGATCCATCGCAATAGCGGGAGATTCAACAGTATTCGTTACGGAAATTGATACAGTTGAAGCGTTCCGTTCGAACCAACGAGTCTTAGAGCAGAAGCCAGAATATCAACCAGGTGCGATCGCTGCCAGTGGCTCGATTGTCGCCATCGGAGGAGAGGTACTGTGCATTATCAGCAAACCTTGCAAACGGATTCTGACGAGCTGATCATTTTGATTCTGTTTCTTCATTTAGGATCGGAAAGTGCGCTTGAACGAATGGGACGGCAAAACTTTGAAGGAAGTCACCGTGCTTGAAGGAAACCAAGGTGCTGTGTCGGCGTTGGCGTTTTCCCCAGATGGGAAACTGCTGGCTTCAGGCGATGTACGTCACACCATCTCTCTATCTGCACCTCCAATGATCTGACCACGGCTTACCTGCACAGTCATCTGGGAAAATTATCCTGTTCGACGTAAACGAACGGAAAGTACGTGCCGACGCTTTCCCAACACTTTTGTGTAATTGATCCGCTGATCGATATGCATACTTACAGATGATCACCTCGCGATGGGCCTTCCACAGTGCCCGCATCAATTCACTATCGTGGACCTCTGATTCAGCGCACTGCGCCTCCGGATCGCTAGACACTCATGTGTACGTGTGGAGCGTAGCAAAGCTGACGAAGAATATCGCGATCAAAAACGCAGGGCCAGGTGGCGTGAATGGGGTTTTGTGGATAGACGGTGGCAAAGATGGAAGACTCGTGAGCGCAGGGGCTGATGCTTGCGTGAGGGTTTGGGATGTTAAATTCCATCCATGAGGCACAAGTCCTTAGAGCACAACGAAAGGCCGCATGGATCATCGAATAATAAGGCTTGCAAAATGTATTCCCTTAGTGTATATGGCAATGATTGAGGCTCTACTTGTTTTTTTAAAAGAATGGCCCGACAGGGACCGCGTTAAGAAGGCAACTGAGTGATAGGTGTACATACGAACTTGATGGAATATACCTGCCGCATTCTGATTATATCAAAAGGTCGAATGAGCTAGGGCTGGTAAGCTATTTTAGTTGGTCGTCACAAATGTCAGATAATTCAGGGGGTCTGGTAAGATATTGGTAAGATATGTATGTTTAGGTATGATACATGTATTATATTATGTCATTTCTATATATTTGGGCAACTGTAGGCCTGCAAGGGAAGCGGAAAAGGCAATAAAATGTCCCCGTTTCCGTTCCCTTTGGCTGAGATGATACAGATGGCAGAAAAATTGGTGGCAAGCTGGTGAAGCAGGGTCGTCATGGGGGACATTGTCAAGCAATTGCTTTGAGTTTAGAGTCACTGAGCTTGATATAGGTTGCGATTTGTTTACAATCTCGAAACGAAGGTGATCTCTGGGTGTTGAACTTAGTGCGCTAAGTAACCCGTCTTCTTGGTAAATGTGAGCATGGCTGCAAAGAGTAAAGTGCCGCGTCGCCCGTCAACCATGCCCGAATATATTACCACTGACTTTTGACCCCTCCGTGTAAGATAAGTTTTGATACGTGTATCTTACATGAAGAATTTTTCGGATGTATAATATACCTATATATTACTTACCCAGCCCTAGAATGAGCCCCATGATGACAATCAGGACATCTGTCCCTAAATCTGCTATCTGTGTGGCCTTCTCGCCTTCCAATACCATATCTGATAAAATCTTTCTTCTATTCGGGCACTGGCAGTCGGAAGGTACGAGGTATATGAATGACACAGGAAGAGATGTTGACCGTGCTGAATCACGGTTGTGGCGAGTGTCATTATGATCTAGTAAGGAGATATACTTAGTTGGACTAACACGGTTTCTCACCCTGCTATATTATGTACAGACATAAGGTATATGAACAGTGCTTGCATCTTGAGTATATTTCTGCATAAACTGACGACCACGTTATCGCGGAAGGCAAGATATCGAGTTAAGGAGGGGGAAGTAGGTAATCTATGATCCACATTCCACATTCGGGACCCAGGATACAAAGTCTTCCAGTTGCTGCGCAGAGTTGAACAATGTTGAGATATCCTTCTCTGCCGGTCCCTAAAACAGCATCGGTTTTCCGGGAGACACATCCGTTGTCGCCAGAAACCGAGAACCTGGACACACAGACGTCGGCGTTTTTTTCGTCAGTACAGCTGAACAACATGGTCCCGTCGCATGTTTGGAAAGCATCTGGGTACTGAAATCTCCACCGACTGGCCCAGGAATCTTCGGATTCCGCCTCCAGATCGGTATCTACTCCCAAACATCCAAAACATCCCACACTCCTGCGTGCGTGGGGATCCAACATGTACACATCGAACTTATGGTCTTCAAGCACACTGTGCAGAATTTTCGCCAGGATTCGGGATCTTGGTGTGGCATTGGAGGTGAAGCAAGAGGCTGCAATCGTAATGGTTGGCGGATTTGCCATATTTAAATTCATTTGCCCGTATGTTGGTGGTACTCTCCTTGCCTCGTATGTTGGTGGTCCTCTTTCATGTTCCGGAAGAACGTAATCGACCTCGCAAGCCACAAGAGGTGGTATATCCCATGCGAAGAAGCTGCTGCCTGCGCTCACTACGACTAAATCGTCGTACAGTTGTATCTGACAAGAAGCAACATTAGATGGAGGTTGAGCCCAGGAGCAGCGATGAGGACGCACTGGACCTCCATCGCAGTTCGGAATATCCAAACACCAGCTGTTCACGGAATGATTCACAAAGTCCCAAATCACAATGGAGGGAAACCCCTCGTCAAGGTTCCAGTACAAGCCTGCAAGGTGATGCCCACAGATAGAGACCTTTATTGCGTCATCAAGAACTGCAAGTTGTAGTCTTGCAACGAATTTAAATTCTGGCGCAGGATGAGAAGGGAAAATCTCGTGAACAGCGAGGGTTTCCTTGGAGCTGATAGGATATTTAGAGATTTTGAGTGTTGAATACGGTCAGTAGAGACCTACTCGCGGTACTGGGTTGAAATTAGACGCAGACCTTGTCCATCAGGAGTTGTGGTGATTGCCAGTATATATTGGCCCATTTTCGGGAAGGCCATTGATGAAACTCGCGTCATTGGAGTTTTCCCAATTGAAGAAATACCAAGATCCCAGAGTTCGACCACAAACAACTTCTCTGCGTCCTGTGAATCCGCCTCAATCTCTATACCCGACGCCGTCACAAGAAAACGGCCACCAGGGACAAGATGGATCGATTTAACAGTGCGATCACTTGAGAATTCGTCCAAGGTTTGACAGTACTCTGGCATCTCATCTTCCATATCTAGCATTGAACGTGGCGCAACTACGGAGCCGTTTGTGTTTGATAGTTGGGAAGAGAACAAGTATGGGGAGAGAGTGGCATACTCAAGACGGCGTTGCGACATATCCTGTATGTCAAATGTGGGTTCAAAGATATGGTGTTCATCCATCATACGGCGAAGGGCGTTAAACCACACCGTTCGTTGCATGGTTGACAGTTGTACGGCTTTACACGTCTAAGCATTGACAAAGCACATGAGCGGTGAACAGATATACTGAATTGGAGGCAGCTTACCTGACGGAGTCTTATTATATCAATAGGTTTCACGTATTCCATGATGTTTATCACCACATCTAGTCCCAAGTCCACTATCGATATTGTCGAAGTTACTCGGGAACCAGAGATCAGTGTTCTCAGCACAGGTATAGGTCCTTCCGATGCCATAGCCAGTGAGATACTTCAGAGAAGCACTTGAAAGCTCAGGCTCAAGAATTATCAAGCCAAGGAAATATAAAACCGAAGAAGTCCTTGAAGGTGGACGATGGTGGCACTCAAGTTGCATCCAAGTGGCACTGGGAGGTTCGCCTAAGTAGGTTCACCTTGTCACGCCACAAAGAGTAGTCACACACAATCGCGAACGGTCACGGTCGGGATTCGGAGCCATACTGCTTCTCCAGAGAGAGTTAAGTAGCTTTCTTGCGTAGGGAGTCCTAGCTAGTCCCAGGCACAATCGCTACCACCAACTGCAAGCACAAGCCGAATGTATATCATGGACATAAGTCAATGAAGATTAATCAAACAGGTTATTTACAGTACCATGGATGCCGAAACACACATGCACATACATATATACTAGAGAGAGGAGGAAAGCAAGGGGCAAGGACGCTGAAGCAGGACCTTTTGTCGAGTATCGAACGCCCGACAATTACATTGCAGAAAGATAAAGGACCGCAAACTAAACCATTTCCACATCGGCAGTTGTAGCGTCAGTTGAGTCAACTGGGGTGGACTCGGCGTCGCCCATGAATGCATCCAACTCCTTGTCGAGCTCCTCAGCTGTCTTGACCTTTTTGGGACCTCTCGGCGCACCCTTCGGCGCGCGAGCATTGTTGGCGTTGTTAGCTCCACGAGAAGGCCTGTTTCGGACCGGTCCTCCAGTGAATGCGCGTCTGGATAGATGATTGGAAGGTGAATTAAAGCAAGACCATGATAATAAAGTTGACATACGGGCCAGAGGGTGCTTTGATCGTCGAATCGTCACGACTGAGGCGATCGGCCAGGGGCGGCTTTTGTATCCTGTTCAAGAGTGACGACGTTGTTGGAGCGCTGGAAGATCGGGCGGGTGCACGGGGGGCACGAGGTGGCATTGTGTCGTAGGCAATCGACATTGGTTGACCTAAACAAAGAAAAGTCTTAGCGTGCTTCTTCGTCACAGGCATGGAATATATTAGAGTGGCACGGCACAGATTGACGGCAGGAAGGACTTGAAATAGGGCATGGGAAAGTTATGAAAAGAAACGTCACCCTTGGCAAGGACTCCATCCAACTGCTTTTTGGCTCGCGTTGCTTCAACGGCGGTTTCGAAGGCGATGATGGCTGAGCCAATTGAGCGGCCGCTGCGGTCGTACTATTGATTTTTTGCCGATAGTTCGTCGAAGAGAGGGTCCAAAAATTAAATCAACGTAAAAAGGGTAGAGGAGTCGCAAGGTTGGCTTTGTGTCTCTTATGTAGGTGAAGCTTGATGGCTGGTCGTACCCTAAGTAATGGCTCGCGAACGAGCGTGCCAATTGTTCCAAATACTGACTATGAACAGTGCGAGAGGAAAGTCAGTGCCAGGTTATGACATGAGACGCAGGCGAAGAGAATTTGAACATACACTCAGATCTTTTGGAGTAATTTCGTAATGGAGATTTGAGACAACCAGCTTGCTGTTGATGGAGGCGACTGGGGCCGCATGAGCAATTGGTCCGCGGTTTGCAGCGTTTCTCATCTTGGCGGGGCCTGTCGGAGCCTTGTCGTGTAGCCACTGGCCCTCTACGTCTCCTCGAGGTGCTGGACGCTGATATTGAAGAAACGACTCTCTGTCAGCTTATGATTCCAGTTACACGTGTACCAAGTTTCACTGACGCTATATGGCTTTCTTGGTGCGGTTCTGAGGGACGCCATTTAGAAGAAAAGCAGTAGGATTGAATGAGGGAGGAGTGATGATGAGGGAGGAAGAAAAGCTGTGAGTCGCTGTTGCTGCTCAGGGTGGCCGTCAGGATAGGAAATTCCGGAGATGTCATGTGCTTTCGGTCCACTCCGGCCGCACAGTCAACAGAGCCAGAAAGCAGAATTCATTCGCCTGCCAAATACTAAGTACTTGTTTCAGGGATAGGAACACTCCCTCGAGAACTCCTTTGTGAGATCTTCATGTCTTCCATTTATCCGATGACAGGGAGCTGGTGTCACTTCGCGAATGACTTTCGTTCGCTCAACCTCTGGGGTCTGCCGCTAATGGAGAGCCGCTACGTTTTTGGTACCTCAACTCTCCGAGTCATGTTATTTCTCAAGTGCAAACTATAGCTACAAGGGTCCCCCACATGTGTCAGCAAGAACTTGTCTTGAGTAGTCGCTCCGATATGACACTCCCAGCAGAACTTTGACACCCACTTCCACCTCAAAACCTCTGCCAAAACGCTGCCGCCGAATTCTGATCTGTCCAGCTATGTCTTCCTCCCGTTACTTTCGAAGCCTTGAACTGCTCTGCAACATATCCTGTACTCGTTGCTAACGCCCTCCTAGTTCTGATAGGACTGCTTACGTACATGTGCGTTGTTTTACATGTTGTATGGTAGGGTAAAGATGTTCTTGAGCGCCATTTTTGGTTCCAGATATGAAGGCAGCGAAACGTGATCTTGGGGTACAGCATAAACATAGGATCAAGAAGTGGGCGAACGCACTCCGGGTATCGAATTCTCTGACTATTTATCTACTGGGTAGGGATCCTGCCGATCAAAGGCTGTTCTCTGCCATAGAGAAAACCCAGGTAATGGATGTTCAAGTGTTTTACCTGTGTGTTCGACCTTCTCCCTGCTTTCCGACTTCAGGCTGCACCATGCTCTACACCCTTTTCATAAACCTGGCCGAGCCATACGACTTCTTGATTGGAAATGCCAAATCCGAGAACGAGCGAGTAGATTCTTACAACCTCTATCATTAAAGGACCTCAGGAATAGGCGCTGGGCTCAAGGGTTGATTGAAATTTTGAAGGATCACGAGAGGTATCTACAGCCGTTCTGAGCCCGGTTTATGAAAAGAAATTATGCTTTCAACCAAATACAACCTCGTTCCGGCCGCCAGAGTTAGAGTGCGAGGTTTATTGTATCCCTGACACGCAAGCCTCACTCAATTGATTCTTCCGGATTGATTCTTGTATATGGGATGTATGGGATGAATTGTCTTTGGTATGTCGGCGTATGACGTGCCAGGTCGTTGACGCTAACACCATCAACACTACAGTCCTTTCTTTCTCAACAACAATTCAGGGCAGACCTCACTAATGAACCTATTCTCCTTATGCCTTTTTCCTTGACGAGGACCTTGTGTCGAAGGTGGACAATAAGCGGTGAAATTGATATATTAGATGTACTATGATGTATGTTAGAAGGGTAATTTTGGAGCTTTGGATAATCTCGATGGTTTGAGCGGGTTCGGTCTTCTCTTCTTGTAATACTGCACACGAGTTGAGAGTCAGTTCCTAGAATGCAGGGGGAGAAAAGACAACATACGTTCTTGTAATTGCTGACACGGGCAGCCATATCGCGCATAAGAATGGTATGTCTCCTGGTTCGCTTCGCTCTGACACGTTCCCAAAGATGCCCTTTGAACATGCGTTTCTTGCCAGCGTACAACCGGATACCAAGCTCAGCACCAGGTACTTTCTTCTCGACAGCCTTGCCGACCCATTGTATCGGAGTAGCCCACTCTTCTACCAGCACAGGTAAAGCCGAAGGTGTCGACGTCGATGGCTCAGCCGTTTGAATCTTCAGCTCCTTCGCTTTTGTCTCAATCTCGGCAACTAATTCATCCATCGTCTTTCCTGACTTTTGGAAGGCATTCTTTGCCTCTACCGCCAACTTGGTCGAAGGCGCCTTCGGAAGCGAGTCCTGCACCCTCTGCATTCTGAATTCAAAAGCAGCCTTCTTCGGCCCAGGCGGAAGGAGGTGGAGAGTTCCCGTCGCGTGTGCCTTCTTCACCAGATCTGCCTGACGGCGCATGGAGTACTTCGGTGGACGCCATTTACCAGACCTTGGATTTCGTTTTGGAAGAAACGGGTTTGCGAGCTTGGTGCCAGCACCTGCAGCAGATTCGGAGGCTTCGGGAAATGGGCCGAAGATAGAAAGGTGGCTTATAACTCCTCGAAGTTCCCTCGTGCGGAAGTTCTTGACGGCCTGCAACGCTGTCCGAGGTATTGGAGGTGTATGCATAACCGTTGACGGATATGTTTGCAATATGTTTGGGTTTGGTTGCAAGCTTATAGTTGGCGAAACTTTTTGGCGTTGTTTGGTTCCAGCCTTGGGAACATCTAGATCAAGAGGCGCCTTGGGAGAGCTTGGGAGGTCCTGCTTCCAACCCTGCTTCACAGTGCTTCACTATTGCACTCACACTCCCTCAGACCTTGTTGACACGTTGAACCGAGTCAGGCAAAAAATATAGTAGAACGACCTTTATTACTAAGGTGGCGGTAAATAATCCAATACTCGTAATTCTTTCATTTCTATAATGCACAATCTTCCAGACCCAGCACACAGGTCTTCAGAAGTTAATTGGCCGTCGGTATCAGTACTAAGTACTGCTCTGGTGATCTGCGAGATGTGCCCAATGTTATCAGGCACTGGAAACGTACACACCGAAACTCGACCGTCTCCTCTACAATAACAGAAACAAAGTCTATCGTCGCATGGGTAAAGTGCATGTTTAATGCTATGCGTTATATCTGTCTGGAAGCCCTCCAAAGGCGTTAACAGGTTGGCGAGCCTCTGAGAGTTTCCATCCATCTGTCGCATCTTGTATACATCCAAAAAAGGCGCACCGTTGAGCCCGGATCCCCGAATATTCATCATAATCAACGATCTGGGATTGGCATTGGAGTCCCAGTGACTATCCGAGATGGACAAGGTATGATATTTGCCAGGACCAGTATGCTCTTCTTCCACTAGTGGAGGCCACCATATGAATCTCCAATGCTCAGGTTTGAGTTCACGGGGGAGGAGGGATGGTACACCCCACGCAAGAAACGTCCTAGGTTTGCTGATTACGAGGAACCCATTGTACAGGTGTATCTATGGTGAGAGCTTAGTGAATATCTGAGATACGGAAAGTTAGAACGAACCATGCTATCCCAGGAAAAGCTGTTCCCGCATTTCCAACTGACCGCCAAGTCATGCACGAAATCCCAAACCACGACGGCAGGCTCGCACTGGACAGAGTCAAATTTGGCTGCAAGCAGATTACCATGCACATCAGTCCTGATATTGGTACCCGGTAGTTTCATTGTTGCAATTGATTGGAATTTCGGTTCAGGAGATTCAAGGATAATCTCTTGAACGGTAATTGTTTCCACCTCCTTGCTTTATGAATGAATATTTAACTTAATCGGCGTACTTATGGTAGAAGGCCAGTAAACGCGCACCTGAGTGATAGATGCGAGAACAAGCGGAGTCCATTTCCTTCAGGGGTAATATTCAGCGCCAGCATGTAGAAGGCATGTCCTACAATCTTCATCGATGAAACTCGGGTCCTTCCGATCCCTTCTGAAGGGACCCCAAGGTCCCAAAGTTGGACTAAAGAAGACTCCTCAGAGGTTGGCAAAGTCGTCACCGTCAGAAGGAATCGGCCACCTGGAACAAGGTATGCGCTGTCAAATGATTCAAGCGTTTCTATGCAGTACTTGGCTTGTTCCTTCTTTGATAATACATGAGACACCTTCTGTATAATGTATGGCTCAATTGCGGACCCTGTCTCCTTTGTAATTCGTGAAGAGAATAAGAAGGGAGCAAGAGTAGCATGCTCGAGTTGACGCTGGGACATATCGTCGACCTTGAATGTAGGCTTGAAAATACGGTTTACTTCCATCATGCGGTGGAGGGCGTCGATCCAAACTATCCGCTGCATGGTACATTGTTCAATTAACTTGCACGTCTACGTGTTAAGAAAGGAACTGAGCTATAGGTGTACATATGAACTTGATGGAACATACCTGACACATTCTTATTATATCGATGGGTCAAATGAGCCCCATGATGACATTCAGGACATCTGTCCCTAAATCTGCTATCTGTGTGGTCTTCTCGTCTTCCGATGCCATATCTGATGAATTCTTTCATCTATTCGGGCACTGGCAGTCGGAAAGTACGAGATATATGGATGACACAGGAAGAGATATTGATCGTGCCAAATCACGGTCGTGGCAAATGTCATGATGATCTAGTAATCGGACATACTTAGTTGGACCAACGCGGGTTCTCACCCTGTATATTATGTGCAGATATAACGTATATGACAGTACTTGCATCTCGAGTATATTTCTGCATAATCTGATGACTACGGTTATTGCGGAAGACAACATATTAAACTAAGGAGGGGGAAGTAGGTAATCTATGATCCACATTCCACATTCGGGACCCAGGACACAAAGTCTTCCAGTTGCTGCACAGAGTTGAACATCAACAAAAGGTCCTTTTCTGCCGGTCCCCAAAACAGCACCGGTTTCCTGGAAGACACATCCGTTGTTGTCAGAAACCAAGAACCTGGACACACAGACAACGGCGTTTTCTCTGCCAGGATAGCTAAACAACATGGTCCCATCGCATGTTTGGAGAGCGTCTGGGAGCCTACACATCGGCAAAGTGGCCGCAAGACCTTCAGGAACCGTCAAAAGATCGGCAAACACTCCCAAACTCCTGTATCCGTAGTGTTTCATCATGTATATGTCAAATTTATAGCCTTCAAGCCTACTGCACCGCATTTTCGCCAGGAGACGGGATCTTGGGGTAAATTGGAGGTGAAGCAAATGTCGGTGGTACTTATTTAGGTTCCCACAAAATCTCATCAACCTCGCAAGCCACAAGAGGTGGTATATTCCATGCAAACAACCTGTCTTGTTTGCTCACTATGACTAAATCATTGTACAGGTGTATCTGACAAAAAGTAACATCAGATGGAGGTTGAGCCCAGGAGCAGCGATGAGGACGCACTGAACCTCCGTCGCAGTTCGGAATTTCCGAACACCAGCTGGTTGCGGAATTATTCACAAAGTCCCAAAGCACAATGGAGAAAAACCCCTCGTCAAGGTTCCAGTACAAGCCTGCAAGGTGATGTCCACAGATAGAGACCCTTAATTTGTCATCACCACCTACAAATAGTAGTCTTGCAACCGATTTAAATTCTGGCGCAGGATGAGAAGGGAAAATCTCGTGAACAGTGAGGGATACCATAAAGCTGACAGGAGATTTTTAGATTTCAAGTGTGGAAACGGTTGGTAGAGACCTACTCATTGTACTGGCTTGAGAATAAGCGCAGACCTTGTCTGTCAGGAGTTGCGGTGATTGCCAGTATATATTGGCCCATTTCCAGGAAGGTCATTAATGAAACTTGCATCATTGGAGTTTTCCCAAATGAAGAAATACCGAGATCCCAGAGTTGGACCAAAAATTGTGTTTGGGTCCGGTGAAACCACCGGATTCTCTATAACCGACAACGTCAAGAGAGAACGGCCACCAGGGACAAGATGGATTGATTGAAGAACACTATGAATTGGGAAATCGTACAGAGCCGTTTGTGTTTGCTAGTTGGAAAGAAAACAAGTATGGGGAGAGAGTGGCATACTCAAGACGGCTTTGCAACATATCCTGGATTTTGAATGTGGGTTCAAAAATGTGGTGCTCATCCATTATACGGCGGAGGGCGTTGATCCACACCCTGACGGAGTTTTATTATATCAATAGGTTTCATACACTCCATGATGTTTATCACCACATCTAGTCCCAAGTCCACTATTGACATTGTTGAAGTTACTAGAGATCCAGAGATCAGTGTTCTCAGCACAGGTATAGGTCCTTCCGATGCCATAGCCAGTGAGATACTTCAGAAAAGCCGTCGACAGCTCAGGCTCAAGAACTATCAAGCCAAGGAGATATAGAACCAAAGGATTCTTGAAGTTGGACAATGGTGGCACTCAAGTTGCGCTCGAGTGGCACTGAGAGAGAGAGAGAGTTCCAGTATTGGGGTCCCAGCGGAACAACTGGGGTTTGTACTACATACACGCAGTAATATACCGACGATGTATGCTATGGATACAAATACTACTGTACCGTTGTGGTTATCTAACACGGCTCCTGTATCTTCTGGCTGACATGCGGCAGGAGCTGCAAGGTAAAACCTGTTGCCCTTCTTTTTTTTTTCTTGCGACTGACAGGAGTCTCGAGGGAGTTCCCCCTTCCGGAATATATGTCAATATAGTTCCTCCTCGAGACAACACTCCCTTGCGTCCGAAGATTATGAATCCGGCAAGACCGTCTCGCGGATTAGGCAGTATTGTACGATTTTGCCACTACAGTGGACAGAAGATTCAGCAGCGGCATAGTGCATGCTTTTTATATATCGGAGTGCATGTAGAATGATCACTCGTTCTCGGGTAGAGGACCGATAGGACCGATGTAAGGCGTAAGACATTCAAATATTCTTAAGACTGCATAACAGTAACTGGCGACATCTCGAAGCACCTGAGGGTTTGCATGGCGGGTTAGGGCCAGTAAGACATTGACGGCGTTTCTGGACCGCAATATGCGTGTCATGCGGTTATCCTCCTCTATAAGCTTATGAAAGAGCTCGTCACGCAGTTGCACTATGTTGCTATGGGCACATTCAATCATAGCGTGGACTTCATCCTCAACCCCAGCACGGCAGAAACAGCAGAGTCTACGTTGGCGGGGTACCGGTGGTCTCGTGTATCGCAGTACTTCAATTCCAAGTCGATGTGACGAGACCAAGAGTCTTGTGATAGCGACCCTGTGCGGCGCATAAGGGATATGCACGAGGTAAGAACACAAATGCATGGCAGATAGAGGACTGCGGTTGTGCAGGAGATATGTTCTCTCCATTCGATTTATTTCCATGTGGATCCACTCTCGACATGAAAGGTCGAGTTGTTTGATCAGTTCTTCAACCCCAGTTACGCAGAGGTCGGTCAGCTGGAAAGCAATAGGAACAGGCAAGCAAGACATGACGATGCGCAGATCAGTCAACCAGCCTGGGGATCCTTGAAGAGCGAGTTGCAAAGAGTCCTGTATGCACGCTGATGCGTATTCCCCGGCTGTTGGGCCCAAGAGGTACGCTAGATATTTGAGCGCTAATGTCACGCGTCTATAAGGGATTGGTTGAACACCCGTTTCTGAGTACAGTATGGCAAGGACGCTCTTTGGGTTGACGCCCAGCAATCTGCGAAGAAACTGAACCTGGACGTCCTCGAGTAATTTAAGCGAGGATGGCTTGGTGTCAATGGCGACCTCGCAGCCTGATGTCAAATGAGGGTCCACCCTTGCCATGTAGAGCATAATGCCTTCCTTGGGGGGGATTGGGCCGGTGCGTGATTGCAACATGAAGACTGCATTGCCAGCGCCGCGGGCATTGCTGGCTTGGTTTGCGTAATGCTGATCAAGTAGTGCAGCGCCCTCCGACGTGAAGGTAAGCCCAACATATTTGTAGCTGGTGACCAGCTTCAATGCTTGGCCGTTAACATACAATTCTTCATTGAGTCGCAATAGCGCGCCAATGATCATCCAAAAGGATTTGGTGATGTTTAGCATCATTGAGTTACGGCTGCACCAGCGCACAAACATGTTTAACCGCTTCTGGAGTCCCCGCAAGCTAGTGGAGAACAGCGCAACATCGTCTGCCTGCTCCACGTGGGCAATTAGTAGCCACGCCAATTGAATGTCGTCGTCATCATCTGAGAACAGTAAATCTGCGAAATAAATCAACCACAGGCCAGGTGACAAAGTGTCCCCAGTCATGAGGCCAAGCCGCGCTCTGATTCTTTGTTTTGCCTCCTCTGAGCCATGAACCAATACATACTGCATGCGCGCGTAGAGCATTCGAAGCCAATCAAAAAGGGGCCCAGCAACCCCGGCTCTGTACAGCTTGGACCAAAGCGTAGGCAGGTCCGTTGATGGGAATGCATTACTGAGGTCTACAAATACAACGTAGAGTGGCTTTCCATCAGCTCTCACACGATCAATTGCGCAGCAAAGGATAAACGAGTTATTGTTCGTTCGGTAATGCTCCCGGAAGCCATTTTGTGAGTGCGGTAAAATATTATTAGTGGCAGCCCACAATCACAGTCTCTTGTCAATGAGAAGAGTCATCAATTTCAGGAAGCATGATTCCAGGCCAATGATCCGGTAGTTCTCTGGGTTTTTTGAGTCTTTCCCTTCTTTTGGAATACCAATAAGCTTTGTGAGCATCCAGTCAGATGGCGCGTCAAGCGTTGCAATGCATTGATTGAACAGGGTCGCGATGGCATTATTGGGAATTTGAATAATTCTGTCGTAGGACAGTTCATCAAGACCGACAGCGGTATGCATGTGCTTGGAGATCTTCAATTTACCCCATGCGACGTCATCATTGGTGAATGGGCTTGAGAAAAAACCCTGGGGGGAGTGGTCCACCATTCGCACAGACAAAGCTCCCGCCATGGAGTCAAAGTCTTGTTTGTCAAGTAGATTAAATTGCGCTGGCATTGTAGGCAGGGGGTTCAGACAACGTTCAAAAACATCCAGTAAGTCATTAACTGATACCAATGGTGGCCGTCTCTTAGCATTGGACCATTCCCTGACCAATTTCCACCACTCATAGTTCGTCTGGGGTTCAATCAGACGAGCAAGATTTTGCCTTTGGGCCAGGCAATATTTGGCACGACCCCTGTGGGAGCGGGGTTGGTCAGCCTCCTCATCCACATCGTGGTCGCTCAGTGCGACATTGGGTGCAAGGGCGGTGGTATCCGGGTTGGCTAGCATGAGTTGTTGCGTAGTGTAGGTAATTAGTACCTTGCGTCCCAGTCGGGGAACATCACTCTCAATTGTCATTTTGCTGTACAGAAGCTTGTCTGTTGCTGGGTGGTATAACCTGGGGTCGTTGAGGAAGGCTTCCCACACAGCGAAAGCTTTTGCAGCATTCAAATTGCTGTTGTTGTCATCCGACGATACATAGCAAAACTCTAGGCGCGCAGCACGAAGACGGAGTCGCTGCACAATCATGCGCGTATATCACCATTAGCACAAGTCCACCCCTTACTGGCGTTTTTTGCCGCCCACCGCGCAACGGAGAATATGAGATACTGCGAAGAGCAGTTTATTAATAGTGCTCTATTAATATTGTTGTGCTCAAGCGCATATAGGAGGGCCATCAGGGCCGCGCGGCTATCAGAATAGGGAGCTGAAGTTATCGCCGCAAAGTTGGCTTGACTATTATGCGAGGTAAAATAGCAAAACGCAGAGCGTGTGGTATTCATAGTGCTCGCAAGATATATTGGCAGGGGGTGAGGGTCATGTTCCATGCATGGTCCATATAGATAATTTATAGATTCATCCTCTGTTTGAGACGTTAGCAATGTCTTTGTTAACAAGTCATCAAGGGCGGTGGGAGGCTGTGCATCAAGCACTTGTGATGGCTTAGGGGCGGGAGCGCGTCTGGGGCGTGCACGACATATAACACCATCGACTGTTAGGCATAGCCGCAAGATGTTGTGGTCTGATTGCAGGCTGCCGTCAAGGATAGTTAGGCCACCGGCGGCAATGATATGCATGTGCGCGCTTGATATCAATGCATAGTCTATGACAGAGCAGCCACCCGCCTGGAACAAAGTGTATGCCCCTGGTGAGCCATGTTCTTTGATTGTGCCGTTCAAGATTGACAGCTCGTAATCATTGCAGAGACGCAAGATCCAAGCCCCCCTAGCATCAACCGGCATGCAGTCGCTGCTACAGCGGTCGAGCAGCTGTGTAATGGGCATCCTGTGCAGGGTACAACCGTTGAGGTCCCCAATGACGAGCACAGGCTTATTGCCGGATATCCTGCAGGCAGCAGTTGCCTCCGCCAGTTTGGCTTGGGGGTCGACGTCAGCCTCTCTACCCCATGGAGAGCGTGATGGCATAGGATAGGAGCCAATGACGAAACAGTGTTTGAGCTCAAGAACTATGAGGTCCGGTGCGCATAAGTCAGTTCTGAGAGAATAAGGCACAGTTGATCGTATCAACATGGCCACCCCGCCCCATGCCGGTTGGAAGGCCGCTCTATCTGGGCGGGGCATAGATAGGATATCATATCCATCTGGTAGGGTGAGTACATTATGCTCGCCAGGGCGCAGCCACGTCTCCCCGAAGACAATGATATCACCACTGCGTACCAGGTTTATGACATCTATGTGTTCGATCTTTTCAGCAAAGCCGCCGTGTATGTTCCATGATGTTATAATCAGCTGAGAGCTAATGGGGGCCCATACATCAGAAAGGCGCATTTATAACCAGAAGTTACTACAACTACCAATTATGGTTGCCCTCCCTGGAAGAACCCTGCACAAAGTCCGCGCGGCCATATCCTCTGCCCTGTGCTCGTCCTCTGGGTCTGTGACCTCCAGAGTGTGTTCGTCCTCTAGAGGCGCGTTGTGGCGGCGACATCAGGAAAAGGCACCCTTGCACTGGGTCGGCCCAGTTAGCCCTGAGTTTCACAGTGCGACTGATCCGTACCAGGAAATTCTTTGGTGACCTGGCATCCCTGAGTTCACCTTATGTTGACTCAGGGCAACATAGGTTGCATTTTATGACCTGGATAGATTAACATACGATTCCTTATAAAAAACACAAGTAGCGTATTAGCAACCTATCTAATGAATGGAATATACATAGTTAATCTACCATAGAGTTTGATATGAATATTTACTAAGCCAATTGTTCAATAAGAATGACAAAGCCATGTCTAAAGTATTATCAGGTGTCCATGCATCTGGCACGTTATCTGAGTTTCTCTCTAGCATAGGAAATAACATACAGCTTTGGCGAATATCTGTCAGGGGAATTATGGCACCTTGGCAGCGCGTTCCTTGAGTATTTTTGATTTTCTTGATGTTATACATCATACCGTGCTGTTCGATGGGTGTCGATGAAAATGTTGAGTACCATTCTACAAAAGCAAGAGGTGCCGTTGGCCATGCTTCTGGTGCGGGGATAGATACACCATACTCAGTAATTGTTGGTGGAAGTGTGAAAATGACGCGAACACGACCAACTCTAGTTCCTAGTTCAACATTAGAATATCAGATATGCAGAAAATAAATAAACTCACCTTGAATGCCAGTCGACTCTGCATTTTCATTCACAAAGACAATTACGGTATCGAACCGTCCCGCTGAGTTTTGATGAGTTATTGGCAGAGTTTTCACCATATCCTTCTCTTCTTCTTCGTCATGAATGCTTGTAGGATGGAAGCGGAACATGTGATACACATCTAGAGAAGAGAAAGGAAGCTTTATGTATGGGAAATCTTGCTGTGGAATTGGGTGTGCGCGATATTTATTGAGAAATACCTTGAGGTAGTATATAAAGTCAGGACAGTTGTGTTGGGTTTCAATGGTTTCAATGCGCCGTTGAGGGGAATTAGGATGCTTTGCAATGGAGATTCTAGATTCCCCATGTGTAGATGGCGTTGATGGCGTTGCCGGCTGAGCAGAGGCTGCTTCAGGATTGTCTGGCTCAGGTGAATGTGGTGTGTTTGTTGTGTTTTGAGCAAGATATTTCTCGAATGTTGCAATCTTTTCTCTTCGAGAAAGCCAGCAAATCATCTGTGGAAACTCATCACGATGATTAGTTGCCCTCCATCCATCCTTGGCAAAGTCAATGTGAAGTCTCTCGAACATCTCCGTATTATAGTTGTTGGTCGTACCATAGAGCTTGATGGAATTGAGGTAGTGGAGAAGTGAATGGAATTTGGGTATGTTAAAGTCGTCTCTGGCCTTGACTTTGATGAAATAGTCACGGTGCTGATGAAAGCGATCCAATGCGTCTTGCAGATAGCCTAGTGTGGTGTCGTCATGGGTGGTATACTGAGCAATTTGTATGAAATCAAGAATAGCGGTGATGGCCATGATTCCCTGCTTTGGAATGAGTCCTACGAGACAGCCAAGAAGAATTTTGGCCATTTGCTTGCGCTCTGGGCCTGATATTTGTGAGAGGGCAGAGAAACCATTTTTGAATCGACGAAGTCCGAATCCATGGGGTAATGTGCGTATTCTCTGATCAAGAAGTCCATCAGGAAGAATACGTTGGACCCAGCTAACAATGTGTTTGAAAACACCTTGATAGAGCTGGTGAAGAATGTCAGGTGTCATGGACTGATGGATGTTGCAAAGAGGAAAGTCTTGCCAAAATGGCCTGAAAACACTGCCAGCGACATCGTACTGCATGCAATAGTCATGGAATTTTCGAGAGTTGCCGTCCATTTGCTCCTTTGCTTCCAATATGATTGACTCTGTCCATTGTGGTGTACGATCTTCAGCTGCAATTTTATCACCAAGATTCTTGGCTGGTGTTTTGCATTTAGGACAGGTACCGTATTTAGAACAAGTAACCAAGCATTGCTCTGGGTAGTCAGCGACGTAGCAGCTGAGAATGGGAAAGACAAGACGGACTGCACCATCTGAGCTAATCATCTCAACGCCATTCTTGCCAGCGGAAATGAGAGGTTCAAGAACAGCGCGCATTGATTCATGAAAAACACGTTGAACTCAGGATCGATGTTCCGGGTCTCGCATCTTGGTTCGATTCATTTTGTCAACAGATAGATATGCGATTAGGATACAGGCTCCCTTTGAAGGCTTTCGTCGGAGAATTTTGGGGATATTTCCAATTGTCAGATAGACTGGGTATGCCTGTTTGCTTCCAGAAAATTGAGTTAACTGGGTTTTGTCGCTGGCTATTATGACAGGCGCGACTGTTGCTCCTGGAGGAAGATTTGCCTTTTGAAAAGATCAGAAAGCAGAAATCTCTTTAGACAACAATACACACCTGTATGACATGCCACCATTGAGTTGTCCACATTTCTGAATAAATACGGTTATTTCGGGTAGCGTCAGAGTAGATGCGCTCCGGTGCAAATTTCATGGTAGGAGATAGATCAGTGTCTCTCCAAAGACTCTTGATTGCTTCTATAGGGTCTCGATAGCGGATAGTGAAGATGTCTTCTGGGCGATCGTCAAAAGTGAGCTGCTTCGTTTTCCAGACACCCGCTTTCTCAGGCATGGAGTCAATTTTCTGGTGCAGTGTTCGAACATTATGAAATGATAGGCCAAGGTTTTCAACAACCTGTGTATTCATGAGTGCAAGTGAGTCAAAGAGGAACAGGAAACATACCCCAGGGATAGACAGTAAGCGGTTAATAGCATTTTGACCAGGGCCGTCTTTCATGGCCCACTGTGCTATTTGCCAGTCCATGACAGATTTGAAAGGGTAAAATGGATGTCTTCTTCCTTCCTCCTCGTCTGAGCTTGGGATGGAGCCTTCCTCTGATCCTGCCTCTGAACTCATTCTAACATCTCCATCATTGTCGAATCCGATATTGTCCAACCCAGAAATGACAATGGCTGGACCATCATCTTTTCGATAAATCCTGCCGGCTGTCAAATGTACATCAACCACACGATTATCTTCAACTTCATCCAGCACTCTACAGTGTTGTTGAGGTAAGGCGCTCCTTAGAACTTGATGTATGGCAGAACTTGGCCCAGGTCCTGCTTCACCAATTGCCACCGATGTTGAAGGTTCAGTAGGGATGAAATGGAAAGAATTGTGGTTGTAATTGAACTCATCGAGATCAAGGTCAAGGTTGGGGTCATAATCGGGCTTGTAACCACCATCATTGATATCCTCCTGCTCCCTCAAACGACCAGGTTCCTCTGCATCATTGGTGGTGCCGATATCTCTTAGCTTCCCCTTCATATACCAAGCACAATGTTTTGCGGTTGATAAATGCGCGTTCATTCCTTTGTCAGTTTTGAACCATTTTTGGCAGTCCGCTGGGCACCAAGGCATGGTCGATGAGGATGTAGAGGGAGTGGGAGATATAAGCTTTGATTGAAGAGGTAAAAGAAGTAAACAAGACTGTATCGTAGCAACAGGTCTCAGTAACAACTGAGAGAGCGAGATGTCAAAGACTCACATGACACTATTTAAGCAAAGCTATGGCAGCAGCCATCTTTTTACGGAGACGCTTTATCTCATTCTCTACTACCCTCCTCTTCTCGGCTTCCTCTGCTGCTTGAGAAGCAAATGCAGCCACCTGAGCCTGCAAAACGGCCCTTTCTTGTTCAAGTACTCCAATCTTCACCCAAGCTTGCCTTTCAGACGTCTTGGCATCTTGCTCTGCCTCTGATTCTGGCTCTGTAAGTGATTCTTCAACAGGATGTGGACATGCTGCAACCTCTTCAGATTCTGGTTCTGTCTCAGATTCTGTTTCTGACACAATTTGCTCTATTGCCTCCTTCGCTGGTAGCGGTAGCATTCGTAGGCTCTTAGAATGTCTAACAGCAGTATTTAGCATAAACTAGGCCTGGTCATAGAAATATATCTGTCACCTAAGGTCTGAATCCTGGTCTAGCTCATTTCCATCACACTTTCTCTTTCGAAGGGCTGCTTGGGCGAGAGGCGATGATCTAGGTAGTGGAGTGACCACCCCAGGCGGTGTAAATATCAAAGGAGCAATTGACCTGAAAACAGTAAATACAATAAATGAGCTCTCAGCTGTCCAAAAAAATAAAGGATTTTACCTGGGCGTTGAGGGAAGAGGTGTACCTCCAAAGCAGTCTGGCGAGGATGGAAGTACTGGGCAGAATAGCTCTTCATAGTCTCTGCCTTTCCATATCTTAGGAACTCGACCATTGATGTTGAGAAACTGTCCTGAGATAGTACTTTCTTCAGAGTCGGCAGAGCCGGGCTCAGGTTCTTCAAACATGACGTGTTGAACAGAGAATGCAAGAGGCGTCACGTAAAGCAAATCAATCATGGCCCTGGAAAGAGAGTGAGTAGGCCTTGCTTGATCAAAGGGTTTGGAATCGAACAACAACCTCTGCCTCATCGTAGGCAAAGATAAAATATGACCAGCTTTATATCATTATTATGTCTTTTATTTGATACATGCAGAATTTATCAAACTCAAAGTGCTTTCGAAGAGCTCTCAGCCTCTGGCTGAAGATCAGCCAAGTTGGAAGGTGTAAGTAAGTGCAGGGCAAGGAGTGTGGGATTTGAGACCTGGGACAAAATGTAAGCATTTGTCCCAAACTCCGTTGATTGTGTTCAACAGAAACGCGTTGACGCGACTTGATCACCGAGTAAGTCATGTGACCGATCTGACTTGTGCCGATTCTTGTGGACGCTAGTCTAGAGGAAAACTGAGAATTGTGGCTGAGGATGAAAGTAATATTACATACCTGACTTTGGATGATTCATGACATTCTCATAAAGCAACATGATCAAGGCCCTCATTCCCATGTAGATGCTTGGGCCTGTAACGCGCAAGAACAGGATGTGGAAGTAGATCTGGGTTGTTGCAAAGCCACGGCTGGTTGCGATGTACCGATCTCCTCCAAAGGTCAAATTGCTGAGAATCGAATGCGTGTAGATCTGAGTGGAGAAGACTTCAAATACGGGAGAGAGCGAGCAGAATTGCTTGGCCAGACGGACGGTGGCCTTCCATGTTCCACGTTCGACGAGTTCTGCGATGCAGACGCTCAATTATCGAATAGAAAGAAGAGCATAAAATGTACCTTGTAGGAAAAGTGGCAAGAAGGGTGGCAAGAAGGCAATCATGAAGACCAAGAAGATACTGATGATGCAACGCTGAATCCACTCGAAGACCGGAACGAGGTTGTAACAGCCTGCTTGACCCGCCAAGAATTGACCGGAGGAGTTGTATTTGCAGATCCTCACTGACGGGTTCAATGTTCCGAGGAATACCACTACAACGAGAGTTAGCAATATGAACATGCAATGACTAGAAGGATACACATACTGGTGATGATGAACACATGAACCGATAAAATTACCAGCATATTGTTGATCTGGAAACTGGGATGACCATAGTAGAAGGTTAAGAAACGATTGATGGGCAGTTGCGTCCCCAAGTAGTAGTACTTGCAACTGAGCATCTGCTCACCCATACCCGTTCCAATCTTTGTCTGGAAATTGAGGATAGTTCCAAACCCTAGATCACGACCCTTTCCACACTGATAGTACTCCGTATGCTTGATCCTTGCTCTACGTCCAAAAGCCTTCATACCAGCGTAGATATCCTCGTTGAGGGAGAGGGAAGCTAGAGCCGCTGGGAACCCACGTCTTGACGTTTGGTACAAGGTCCTTGCCCCCAACTCCAGGTAGGAGAACGACAGCGGTCGTGTTTCATAGGAGGCAGGGATTGGATAGAGGGGGGAGGACAGGGTAGCTGTGCAAGATACATTGCTGCCACGGAGTGAGGTACGGGATTCACACTGCTTAGTAAAGTTCTGGCTGAATTCGGTAATTGTCTTGTCAGATTGGGTGTAGAAGCGGTGGAAGGCGCCAATAAGAAGGTGGTATTAAGTGGGCGAGAAGTGCGGTGGTATTAAGCAGGCGAGAAGTGCGGTGTGATGAAGCGGTGACTGTGCCATAAGACTTCCCCGCCGACCCGCCTCGGTGGAAGGGGTTCTCGGGTGTTTTGGGAGGAGAGAAGTTGCAGACAGTGGACCTCCGGACATTGCTTCAGTTGTTCCAGCCGGGGGTGTGCCGTTTCCATCGCCCGATATATCCCCGCCGTCATAGCCATCGCCTGGTGCGCTAGAGCGACTCGAGCATTCTGACCCTCTTCACGTATAACCCCACGAGACAATGAGAGATCCTGAAATGGAATAGAATTAGCCAGGCACATGAAACAACTAGCACAAAAGTTACCTCTTCACTATAATGGGGGTCGGGGCTAAAGTTTTGAGGTCTGGCCGATAGCGTCGTCCAAGTCGAGTTGTGCAGCAAAGTACCACCGTCGGTGGTTGGCGTTGTGGCCTCCAGTGCGGTCTACGTGTAGGGTGGTGAGGTCTTGACATGGAGCTATCTGCGATACTCTGTTGTCAAGCAGATATCATAGAGTCGGGCTGCATCAAGTTGGATTGTCAGCAATGATGTCAACAGAGTGTGAAGAAAAAGTGAACTCAGAGAGCAAGTTTCCGATGAAACTGAACAGAGGGGTTTAAAGGGAATGGAAGAGAACTCAGCATAGCTCACGTTGAATTCCTCTGTGTCTACTTCAAGAACGAGAGGTCCTTCCCAACTTCCAAGTTAAAGAGGAAAGCACGGCACACAGATGGGGCTTGCTTCACCAGGGGCATGATGCCCTCTGGGTACCAGAAGAGCTGGTTGACATTGTTGCACCCGGTAATGTCTTCGTGATCCCGCTCTCATCTCACAAACTTTCCATCAACAACCTCGTAGCCCTGATCCCGAATGAACCTATAGAGTGGTCTGATGACAGCTTTGAGGTATAGATCTTTAGGTACGGCCTACACGCGAAGCGCCAGATTTTGGGGTGTTTGAATGCAGCGAGTGGGCAATGGGAATGCGGGGGTTGCAGTTCGATTTGGGATCCAAGGGCTAAGTGCAAAGGAGGAGTTATTATGAGCACCCCCGATGACAGTGAGCTGGGATTGATAACTCACCTAGCGTATGACTTATTGTAACAATCTACCGTCAACCAATGATGGTGATCTACAGGATTGGCGGCAGTGGCCACCTTCAAGCTTGACTATAGCAGGATAATGGTGGGGAATGGCAGGGATTGGCACGAGAGATGACGGCAATGGAGTAGCTAACCGGCAGAGACGTTTGTTAGGTCTTCGGGACAAGTTTGGTAAATCACGTACTCACCTTGACCTCCTTCTTCCATGTCCTCCGCCGTTCCCTTGCTCTCAGGACTGTGCAGGGCGAGGAGTGTGGGATTTTGAAAGCCGGGACAAAAGGTAAGCATTTGTCCCAAACTTTGTTGATTGTGTTCAACAGGAACGCGTTGACGCGTCGAATAAGTCATGTGATTTGCTTGACTTGTCGAATTTTGCCTTGTTGAGCACAAGACACTGGCAGCCACCGTCTCGCCGCATATCTCCCACTGGAAATCTGGCATGGCTGCCGATCTCACGCTCAGCTCAACAGAGACCTTAGAGCTTCTTCATCTGCTTAAGCTCCAGTCCTCGCTCTCTCCGACGCTCTGCTTGGTCTCACACAAACTCCAAGATGCCCTCAGCCTGGTTTCGCAGTATACAACCCTGGGCTCTCCCAAAGCACTGGCTTTGAGGATCGAGGATCCCTATTCTGGGTTATCTGCGTCTAGGGTGCGTAATAATATGTTGTGCTCTTTCTCCGGTTATTCTAACTGCATCTCAGGAAACCCTAGCACAAGTTGCATCTTCGCCATGGGTTGCTCCCGCATACGAAGCTTCTTGCTTTGTGGACCCGAGAGAGCTGCACCCATTCTCTCGCTATGCAACTCCACCTTCCTCATCTCCAACACTCGCTGGATCACCGTCATACAACTTCAATGCCGAGTTGGATCCATTTGACATGCGCTCTTGCCAAGACACCTCTCAGCGCCAACAATATGATGATGGCAGGCCTCAGGACAACGGCTACAACCATGAGCCTCAGGATGATGGTGAAGGCGATGAGCCCAACAAACGTGGCAGGCGAGGG
The DNA here is from genome assembly GCA_014925845.1 of Crassisporium funariophilum. Classification (NCBI taxonomy): domain Eukaryota; kingdom Fungi; phylum Basidiomycota; class Agaricomycetes; order Agaricales; family Crassisporiaceae; genus Crassisporium; species Crassisporium funariophilum. The sequence goes on from JACGCL010000008.1 coordinate 1,408,923, forward strand.
AGTACTGAGAGTATGATGGACTACTTTGGTGTGGGTCCAGGTGACGACTTGGGAAACATTGGCAGGAGGGGTCGTAGAGGTGGCAGTGGTGGAAATGGCGGAGGAGAAGGTGGAGGAGGAGGAGGAGGAGGCGGCGGCGGTGGAAATGGCGGCAGTGGAGGCGGAGGTGGAGGAGGCGGCGGCGGTGGAAATGGCGGCGGTGGAGGCGGAGGTGGAGGTGGAGACCGAGACTGCAGAAGAGGGGCTGGGGCTGCCTTACTTCGAGCATACACCCGTCGTCAACGCGCAGAAAACCGGGCAGATCGCCAACGCCAGAATCGCATGGGTGCGGAAGGGCTTGGAGATAGAAATGATGCTGATGAGGAAGAGGAAGATGGAGAGCTCGACGATGGTGAACCACAGTATGGGCCCAGCGTAGACAGTGGTGGCAGGTGTCAACGGCCTTCGTACACCCTCGACCTATTTCCTGTGGCTCAGGAGCAGCCACTGGGTGAAACCTGCTGCCATCTTTTGGTCGCGATTGCGTCTATCGCAACAGATGCCATCGAGAATGTCGGCTCTCATTCGAGACTTGTCACCAACTCTCACCAAGTCTGCAACGCCCTTCTCACAGGGCAGCGGCAGGCTGCAGTTTCTTACCCATCTGCTCAGAGTGCTGGTAATGCAACCAAGACGCTTGTTGCACTTTCGAAACTCTGCGAAGCAACTGAAATCCTGGATGCATGCGTCCAATTCCAATATTGGATCAATGTCATGCAATTTGCGGCTCAAGTCCAAAGGTCTGTATGTTTATTTCATGTTTATACTGCTCTGGGCTCATACTCTCATAGAGAAGTCAACATCACCAAGAAAAAACCTACATTTATCTTCAAACAAATTGAGCCACATGTGAATTCCTCGAGCAAAACACTCTCCAGGTATTTTAGTGATGGCCTGAAAGCCTGCTTGCTAGCTGGTGCAGGTACGTTCTTCATAGAAATTTCTTTCTTTTATAATTGACACCATGGGTTGTTGGTCAGGAACAATTTATTTTGTCATTTTCATGGCATGCGCACGGGTTCGTTCAGATATGCGGAAAATTACTGGTGACGATATAGGCCAGTTAGCCCGCCTTCTTCGCTTTCCGACTGGTATGTGTTTTTAAAATCTTGCACTGAGATTTAGCTTTGATATTCATTACGAGAGCAGATTCAGCCGCGGGTAAACGGGTTAAGGAAGCAATTATTCCAGCAGTTGTGCTACTTCGGCAACTCTATCCTCTCCGAATGAGTCTGGTCTTCCCAGTTCCATTCCTTGATCAGTACTTTCCTGATGCGGAGCTTGACTGCACGGATCTGATAGTATCAGATGCCTTTTTTGACAATTTCACATATCAGTATATTTTTTCTTCATTGATGCGGTATACCTCTGCTAACGACCTATGCAGTGATTTTGTCAAGCAAAGAGATACGAGTGCTTGGACCTGGGCTTATACTCCTATCAGGTCACAAATGGGGTATTCATTGGGTGCTCTCAATAGCCTTCATCATGTTGGCGTCAACTCTGTGGGTTTTCCACCTGTGGTGTCAAGCTTCAATCCCTCTACTCTAAACCCAGCAGCCCATTCTATCCCTGGAGAAGAGCACTCATCACCGACATCTGCCCAGCCAGCGGAAGCTGATGTCGTTATTCCTCCTCCAGCATGGAACTCCATCCCAAATCAGCCAAATTTAGTCACCATCTCAACCGCATTCAAGCCTTCACTTCCCACAAATAAATGTGTCAATTACTCACGCACAAATCATGAAGAAAGGCACATCTTTACTGAGCAGCAGCGTCGACACGCTGCTCTAGCCAAGATTCCTAGAGACTTGGAACATTTCAAGACTATGGTAAGTTTCATATGAATCATTATTTCAGCGCTCTGATATTCATTTGAAGTTGACGCATCAGCTAAGGAAAGGAAAACGTGAAAAAGAATCACGCTACGTTAGGCTTGATCCAGACCATCTCAATGGGTGAGTCTGCTACCTATCCTTTTTTTTTATAATCTAATATATCGATCATAGGCAAATGTTGCGGATTAACGATGTCAATGAGGAACTGATTGCCCTGGTATTGCCTCATATGCCTGAGCACATACGAAGGGGTATTCTTGACAGTATTGAATTAATTTACCCAACAGCGGTCAGAAACGTAGCTGATTCTCAGCTTGAAGGAGCATCTGGCTTGTTCATGGCTATACACTTTGATTTCTACAATCGTTATTCCAAACGAGTGAGTATTTCAATATTCTTTACTACATATTCTAACAGTTATTTGCGTCTAGGGTGATGGAACTCCAGCAGATATTGACCCAGCAACCATTGGTCATGAGAATGTTCAACGCGTCAATATATCTCAGATGCTTCCTCGAGCATGCAGTGAGCTCAAATTAAATCCTGACCAGTATGTTGCGCTTCAAAACGCATTTGCCGGCATGTTTGAGTGGATACGTCAACAAGTACACCGTCCATTCATCTCTCTATGTGCATTTTAACTGACTTTTGAAATTCACAGCTAGAAATCCTTCTGCCAAACAACTACGACCTTCTTTCAGCATTTGTCGACATACTTCCCTGTAGTGAAATCGCCCCCGCATATCCATTTTCAGGCTTTGTCCTCAACATCAACGTCACAACTAGAATCCACCAAGACTGGAAAGACGACAGTGTTTGTCTAGTTGTCACTATCTCTGACTGTGTCAGTGGAGAGTTGTGTCTCATGGAACCAGGAATTGTGCTAGCTTTGCGCAATGGTGATGTCGTTGCATTTACATCTTCAAAAACTAGCCATTTCAATCTGCATTATCGGGGTAAACAATGCTCACTTGTATTCCATTCAGATGGTGCAGCTGCTGGATGGGTCAAAGATAGAAACGGCTGGGACCATAACATATATATGAGAACATCTAGTAGTAAAGACAGTAATTTGTAAATAACTATGAACAATGGGAGTTTAGCTACTGTTTTTGAAAGTTTTGAGCCAATGCGTGAGACACAAATAATTTCCCATGGTTTGACTTCTGTCTGGTGTTAATTTCAACCTTCCTTCATCACTTTATTCTCAACAAAACTGCTTTCCGTCACATCGTCTACAATGCCACCAGCAACTAGAAAAAAACCACCGGCATCTCAAAAGGCTCTGGCAACAAAGGCTCTGGCCAATGTCAAACCGACACCTAAACCTAAGCCGAAAAAAAAACCCTCCTCCAAGGTTCAAGATGTCGATGGTACTATAAGCGACAAGCAGTCTCTTGAAGAGGAGTCTTCTACTTCTAGAAAAAGAAAGGGAAATCCTGCAGCTGACATCGACTACTCTAAGGCAGCAAAGATACTTAAAAAGGGTTCAACCTTGCCTGAAGGGTTTAACGAGGAAACCTATGCTCAGTTTCTCAAGTGGATGAAGAAAAAGAACGAAAAGAATAAGGAGTCATTCGATGTAGAGACCCAACGTAAGCCCTTAGTTTGTCTCTTTCAATTAATCTTACTTTAATTTGTTCTAGAAATAAGAGACCGTAATCGTGACATGATGGCTAACGAAAATAGCGAACAGGAAGAAGAGGGCGAACACCCAACTATGCCAACCAATGGCAGTCACACTCCTCCAGTTGGCCTCAAGGACTTTGGTCTGACTCCTGAAGAAATCCAGTTTGCCTCGACCTTGAAGCAGCCAACTAGACCTCAAATAATCATGAGCGAAGATGAAGAAGAACATAACAAGAACAATAGCGACCATGACCGCCAGGAAAACGATGCAGACGAAGGTGATATATATGGTGCGGAGCAAAACTGGGAGGACTTTGGTGACAATGGAGTAAGGTTTCACATTCATATAATTCCTCGTTACTCAAAAATTCTGAGCTAGATAACACATCGCAATATTGACAATCATTCCGTCCGTTTGTCATCTAGAACATCATCTTCAGGTGGAACACAGCGCACCAAACCAAGATCCGACAAATCTGGAAAGACAGTTTCATCTGACTTCTCTCCAATTACTCGAAAGGTCGCATATGCAGCTCGAACACAGTTGCGCTCGTCCTTGGTCTTTGGTACTACTTTCCCACCAAACCAAGGAGCGGCTAGACTGGAGTACTGTTGGAAGGAGGTTGAGCAGATGGTGAAGTCGTCGGGTAACGCATCCTATGCCGATGCATTTAGCAGGGCGGCCAGTGACCTGGCTATCAAGAAAAATATCATAAACTTCGTTCGTTCAAACTCATTTCTATTATAAGATACTAATCATTGGCTTTTCCCAGAGCCTCGCTGCAAGAAACAATTTTCTCAGTGAAATCGGCAAGGCTGCTAGGGAGCAAGTCAAACCTTTTTACGCGCTCACTGGTGCACCAGGCAAGATCCACGAGAGGGTCAAGTGGTTAATGCAAGAAGCCAGATATCTCTACGGAGGTATTGATTACGAGGTTTTTCATCTTTACTTTCCTAATTTAGTAGAGTGTTTCACTGATGCCACTTCAGAAGCAGGTAGTCGATCCCCAAAAGCCTTTTGGATGTGATCTCATAGCTGAGATTATCGAGCTGATGTGGTTCCCAGCTTCCTCCAGGGCTAAGGTCGCACAAGATGTTGCAGCAAAAACCCTAGCTATGAAAACAATTCCCGAGACTATGATTTTACTCGTCACCACTGCTGTAAGCTCTGATTTTCTTCTATAGTATGTTGCTCATAAACTGTTAGATTGAATGTGCCCTTCATGAATGGTATTCTGGATCAAAGCGCAACACTCCTTTCACGGATGAAGTTGCATCTAAAGCGTAATTGACAATATCCAATCTCTTGTTCATTGTGGTGGCTCACAACATTTATAGCTTTGCTATACATCAAGCGCGTTGGCAAGCTCTGGAGAAGTCTGCACTAGCGTGGACAAAATGGTTCAAGAAGCAGCTTTTCGAAAAGATATGGTGAGTTTTTTGTATTGCGTTCTACCAAAAAGAAAGCTCAATAATAACTCTTGTCTAGCGCTGAATATAATAATGGTTTTGTCAAAGCTGAAACAATTGCCAACGACCTCAAGAATACAGATTTTGATGCTTTGAATCAGATGGCCGCCATGGAAGGCACAGCGGAGTAATTTGGCATTTTGTTTCTCCATTATCATGTTCCGCCAATATTTTACTCTTCTTTCTACCGCGGTCGACTAAATTTTGGTTTATTTCATCAATAAATACTAGTTTTGGCGCTTTTAGAGGAATGACCAAAAGGAGCATAGAAAGTCACTTCTTTGAAATATAGAAGGTATTAAGTGTGACTTATTGTGTTCTGCTAGACGTCATATAATGCACTCTGGTCAGAAAATAACTCTCTAGAGCATACTCTTCTTGCCCCCTGTCCCTCACAAGATAACATAAATACATCTTGAGTGCGTAAAAAGTCTTACTCAGGGCAGAAATTTACATTTACAGGGTTTATAAACTCATGGTACAGGGCAAGCTAGATATTCAAATAACAGACATATAAATCCCTGTGATCAACCTGAGTCAACCTAGTCTAGGTGCACATGTGCACCTTTTCCTAGGATGACCTAGGTAGCCCTGGTGCCCTGGATACCTAGGGACCCCTGGGTACACCTGGGTACACCTGGGTCAACCTGGGTCATCTTAGGCCAACCTAGAGCAAGGGGGCCTTTTCCTGATGGAGCGCTGAGCAGGCAGGCCACAATCACGTGTTGTAGGGGGCGGTGCGGACACATCACCCCATGAGTTGCCTCGTTGCGCAGGCCGACAATCCAGCAGCGCAGGGCGAGGAGGGGCTCCCTGACTTGCAGGCCAGGAGACTGAGGTGCCCTTGAGGACTTCAGGTGTGGAACCGGCCATTGTATCATAAAAGGCAGCGGCTGTATCCCTTGACACAAAGAGTATGTTAACGCAACCCTTTTGGTCAGATAATAGCTGCGTGCGCTTAATGTCGGCAGCAGTACAGCCCGGGATCAGCGTCATGGCATTTCTTGCGAAAGCGTTGAGGTCCAGCAGTTTGTTGACACCGGAAAGAAGGACCCAATGGCCATCGTCGTCCCACCTCTGTTTCTTTGGCTCACGTTCCCAATCGCTAGAGAGACTGCGAGATCTAAAACGCTTCCTGTTGTCAGGTAGAGTAGGCGAGGCAAGGGTCAGAGTGTCAGGCAGGGGAGAGGGTACGGAGGCAAGATGGGGCGCCTTCGCGATCCATTTGGATTGCTCAAGGCCCATAGCTCGCAGGTCGTCCCTAAGGGCAGCAACCTGTAGTAAGGTGGTGTTCTGCACTAGCACAACCTCCTTCAGTTTTGTCCTGGTGCTCCATAACATTTTGTGTTTGGCACAGACACCAGGATCTTGTACAGTTCGTATATCTTGATAGACATGATCTCGTCGTCGAGCTCTTTAACTCTATCAGCAACCTGCGTTAGAGTTTTATCTGGTGCATTAAGGAGCGCGTTCAAATCGGTACTGAGACGGAGAAGGTCCTTGTGGCGGGATTGCGATCGTTCCGCCTCCAGTTTGTTGTCGGCGCGTAGCGCAATTATAGCCTCCACCAGGTGCGCTTCGTTGTCCTTCAGGTGCTTTCTGAGGTCCGCAGCCAATTCAGATCCTACAGGGGCCATTTGCAAGCCCAGTTCATGGTAAGCCTCCTCGCCAATAGTGTCGGCATAGGAAGTCTGAATATTGACAGTTGACTTTGTTCTCGATAGCCGCCGGTTGGACAGGATATCCGCACATATAGCAGGCTGCTTGCGGGCAGCGCCGCGCCTTGTGGAAGGGGATAAAGTAGTGACATCAGGGAGGGTGATCTGCGAGTCTGGGCAGGGGTCAGCCACATCATTGGCATTTGCTGCATCCATCGTTGCTTGTAGCAGGTCCGTAGGAGGGAGCTGCGCAATCTCGCCCGGGGGGGCAGGGTCATCCAGGGGGGAGATAGGGACGTTCATGTCAGCGTTCTGGGTGGCAGCAACGTCGAACGCAATTCTTGGAGAGAGAAACATTGTGATAAAGAGCTCAGCAGGCGCAACTTGCATATAAGGCCGTGAGGCGTCACTTCAAGGGCTGGCAGGACAGGTTGAAATCCATTGGTAGGCCAGGATAAAACAGATTGACAACGCCGCGGACAGGGCTGATGGGCTTAATGGCCGTAGAACATAAATTTTAGAACATAAATTTGCGTTGGCCATAGGGCAGTAGGGCATAAAATTGCGCAGGCGTTAATAACATTCATTACACGGAGTATAGGGAGTACGTGAGTAACCAGTCTCGTTTTGAACAGGTGCAATTAGGCATTCTCGTTTGGACGGACTACCGTCATGCGCCCTGTGTCATAGGCGGCTGAAGATTTTGCCATCTTGTTTTGTCCGAGTGCAATGCGCATTCTCGTTTTGACCGAGTACCATTGAAGTTGGAGGGATAGGGCAGGTGGGTGTTGTATGCAATAACACATATGACAACTCATATGGGTATTGCAGGGGGACTGGGCGGAAAGGGGTTGGAACCCGTCATCCAATTTGCACATTGTGCATCCAGCCATTGCCCGTCATTAGTATGCGTTTGCGGCTCAGAGCCATGCAAAAGGCATGTCAGGCAATCTCGAAAGTGAGAGATTGGGCCATATTTACCAACCAACAGTGCTCAATAAATGCCCTGAGGACTTTTGATATGTGAGACATGATGGTGGTCGAGACAACGGACTGAGAGAGAGAGAGAGAGAACGTAGAGATTCGCCTTGTCACGCCACACAGAGCGGTCACACATAGTCATTGGTATTGGGAACGGTCACGGTCGGGATTTGGAGCCATGCTGCTCGAGTACTTCTCCAGAGAGCAACCAGAGAGAGTTGGCCAGAGGTGAGGTGAGGTGTGAGGTTAACCGGTGTGGTCCATTGCTGAACACCGGTGCCCGAGCTTATCCCGAGGTTGCGGTAAACTAACATCGTCTCGGACCCATAATCCATTCCTTGACGAGCTATCCATGTTTCAGAACGTCTCTCTCGGAGCAGATTTCTGGGTAGGTAAATTCTCGTGGTTTGTCGCTATTCAGTAATTGTGTGATAAATTGATATTGGGGTGTTTGTCATACACATTTGAGCATGGCTTGCAATCTCAACTTGAGAGGCCAGAAGTTGTTTTAGGGATGGATTAGATGAGGCCTATTTGACTCAATTCAACATTTCTATCATGCTCTTCATATCCCTCATGTCCGACAAGGTATTCAGCATGACTAAAGGGACTCAATGTCTGCTCTACAAGCTCTCTTCTCAAGGAATTATTTGGCGGTGCCATTTGGGTGCCATCCAAATCTTTTGATACTTATGCACGGGTAGCTGAGATGATATTTCTTAGTTTTGTTGCGCAGGGATTCCCAGGCACGATCACTACTACCAGCTGCTACCAAGAAAACACAAGCCGAATGTCTATATCCAATCTATATCATGGACTTGATTTTGCAGGACTTCGCCAAGAATATCCACCAGGTTGGACTGGGTTGTATGTTCCAAGCATTACTTGGAGAAATTTCGTTCCATGCAAAACAAGTCAGGCATTGTCCACAGTTCTTGATGTCTCCGAGCTACTATTTGCTGTGAACACGCTTCATCTTAGAAGTTCTTTACCAAGAGGAGTCAGCATTCCTGACGGGCCGTCGGCAATGAAATTTGCACGTGGAGAGGAGTCGCCCAAATTGCACCGCCACTGATCCTTTAGCCAGACAGGCATTTTCACGTTGACTTATAACTATCATCACACGCTCACGACCTCCATGGCCAGCGCTGCCATTCTCATGCCTCCGCCGCGCAGATCCCCATCGCCCACACCGGCCACCAGCAAAAACGACGCACACAGGCAGAGTTTTCTTTCACAGCACAGCATCGTATCATCATCAGCCACCTCGTTCAGGACTGCCCCCCTTTCAGCGAGCTCTCGATCTTCTCTGGCGCTCTCAACAAACTCGCATGCGAGTTCTGTCCATACAGTTGGTGCCATGGTGCGAGATATTGACAGTGTGAATCCTGTCTACACCCTGGCAACATCTCAAGAGGTTCATATCGTCAAGGTCACCAAGGACAAGGTTGAATTTGAGTCCGGTCCAGCTTCAGAGTCGTATCTTGATAAAGTGCAGAGAAACGTCCGGAATGCTATACAGCCAAACGGCGGCTCTCATGCCGGTCCGCCTCCGCCCTCTCCTCCTGCTAGTGTAGGAAGAGGAGGCGACGACGATATAGACATGCAGGCCGCTTCACGGAAAATGCCCTTCTCGCATTCCTCACAATCGACATCTGCAGGGGCTTCTCATGGTCGTACGTCCAGTGACCCTGAAACGATTCGGCAACGTCAAAATTCTTCGGCGTCCTCGCGTTACAACACTATTCGAGTTGCACCGCAGGATACACCCCAACGGTCGTCAACGGACACCAAAGCATCTTTATCTACTCTTCATACCATCATTACCTCGCCATCACCCGGGACCCAGCCATTAACACCCGTATCGGGGGTATCATCATCTTCACCAACCAAGGCGACTAATCACCTGTCAGTTGATGGATACCTCCAACCGCCTCTGCCATCCTCCTCAGTACGCCCCGTAAGGCGGAACACGACTGGCTCTACGCCCGTCACGCCTCACCGATTTCCGACAGGTTCACACAGCAAAGGCGCGTCCCAGCCCTTCGCCATTGACGATGCTGTGCTGGGCGAAGGCAGTCTCGAGTTCGCGTCTGACATTGAGTTACACGCTGATAGGATTCGGCGAGAGCGGATGTCGAAGCGCGCTAAGCAACAGCAACAGGCAGAGGCGGCGCTCACCAGGGGAGCAGATGCGACGGGCACTACGGCCGGGCAGACGCAGGACATGCCGCTTGTGGGGAATTTGATTGGGGAAGATCATGTGAATTATGTGCTGATGTACAACATGTTGACGGGTATTCGGATTGGCGTACGTCACTGTCACTTCTCGACGACTTTTTTGTCCAAGCATCTGACATATGTTTAATTCTATATCAGGTGTCAAGATGTCAGGCCAAAATTAAGAGACCGCTCACTGATGACGATTTCACAGCTCGGCACAAGTTCTCGTTCGATATGTGAGTACCTTCTTCCTCGTTGCCTTTTTCTCATCATGACTGTTTGATAAATTAGTGTCGGAAATGAGCTGACACCATCCGCGAAATACGATTTCAAATTCAAAGATTATGCGCCATGGGTCTTCCGTACACTCCGAGAAGACAGCTTCCAACTCGACCCCGCTGACTACCTCCTATCCCTCACCTCCAAATACATCCTCTCCGAACTCGGCTCCCCCGGAAAATCAGGCTCCTTCTTCTACTTCTCACGAGACTACCGATTCATCATCAAAACCATCCGACACTCGGAGCACAAATTCCTGCTCAGCATACTGAAGCAGTACTACGCACATGTGCAGAGCAATCCGCATACGCTGCTGAGCCGCTTCTACGGGCTACACCGTGTGAAGCTGCCGAGGGGGAGGAAAATCCATTTCGTGATCATGAATAATTTGTTCCCCCCGCATAAGGATGTGCACGAGACGTACGACTTGAAAGGGAGTACGGTGGGTAGGGAGTATCCCGAAGACAAGGCGGCGAAGAACCCCAGAGCGGTTTTGAAGGATCTGAATTGGATCAACAGAGGCAAAATTCTGGAACTGGGACCGGAGAAGCAGGCGTTGTTGACGGAGCAGTTGAGGAGAGACGCAGAGTTCTTGAAGGGTATCTATGTCATGGATTACAGTCTGTTGATTGGGATTCATAATATGCAGAGAGGAAATCGGGATAACGTACGAAAGAACACCCTGAAGGTGTTTTCGGTGCGTATTTGTCCTCCCTCTTCCGTTCATGGTTCCTGACCCTCTCTTTCCATCAATTAGCCCAACCTCCCAGAGACCCGCCGAACCAAAACGGCTCCTGTTGGAGCCAAATCCCCCGAAGCCATTGCAATGCGTCGGGCCATGCGCACCTCCGACCCGAAGCGCCTCGGGAGACACACCGTGCGATTGCCGGAAGAAGACACCGGCGACCGCCAGCAGTTCGTATTCTACCAAGACGACGGTGGATTACAAGCGACGGACGAGGGCAACGTTCCGTTGGACACCATTTATTACCTGGGCGTCATTGATATCCTGACGCCGTACAGCTTCGCGAAGAGAGTAGAACATGTTTGGAAAGGGATGAGTGCGGATCGGGTATGTCTCTCTATTTTGGTCGTGAGGATTGGACTTGGTGCTTATTGTTTTGTTTTTCGTAGCATAAAATCAGTCCTGTTGAGCCGAGCGAATATGGGGAGAGGTTCTTCTCCTTCATGAAAGCTATCATGCGTGGCGGGGAGGGCGGCGAGAAGTTCAAGCCTGAATCATGATCTTCACGCCGTGTCGTCCTTTTTGTCCAACAGTCCATTGACGCGTAGGACAACATACAACAGCCCCGGGCACACCAAAGCCCGCCTAACACCACTCTTCAACACCCTCATTTGCAAACATAAGCCGACCGATGTAAGGCGCCAGTGCCATCGACATCATCCACACTCCTTTCTTCCACCATTTATCGTTATAGAACACCCCTCTCCGCATGCGCGCCCGCCTTCGAAATCTGTTCGAATGCTTCAGCTCAAGCAGCGCTCGGTGCATCGCGAACCCGCTAGGGCTGCATGTCCGACCCAAGTCGACATACAGGCGCGTCTCCCATGGAACCGCCTTTGCACCCCAACCGCAACTCGCACTTTCCCTCCTTCCCATATCGGAACATACACACTCATTTCGCATCGTCACACATAAATATCATATTCTACCTTATCATCGCAATACCCCCCATACCATTATTCATTATACATCCGATCCGTCATCGCGCATCGAGGGATCTAGCATTCATTTAGTAATTTATGCGCATCTTCCCGTCTCCGTCCTCTTCCTTCCGACCTGCATTCAATTTCTTCTGTTGTATATATTACTCTCCTCCTGACCTTTTCAACTTCTATCTCTTTTATCGTATACTTCGTCTTCGTCTTTGGGTGATACGGGTCGGGATGTATGTCGGCGGTGAGCCGTTGTGGGGCACTCGACTGGCTTCACTCCTTCACATAATAATCTACGCGTCACAGGCAAGCGGCCCATCACGCATCACGCTCCTTCCCCTTTCTCCGATGACAATGCCCTCGGACTCTCATTTGTTCCCTTTCTTTTTCCCTTCCTCCCTCTCTTTATCTCCGGCGCGGATATGTACATTCTCCAGTAACTTGTTTTGCCATAGAAAACGTGGATTTGAAATGAGTTTTCACCCCACGATTGACGGGTAGATTTTGCGGTGGATGAGCGAATGCTGATATTAGTAGGATATTCGATGACAGAGTCATGTCATCGTAGCTGACGCCTCTTGGCATCCGCAAGCTGTTTGTGAAAAGATTTCGAGCCAGCCATGTTTTGCCTAAATGTTATCGATCCTGTTCAGGATTCGGATACTTCTAAAGCATCCTGGCCACTCTCCCCTCCGTTTGTGGTCACAAAAAAGATACTACTTATGAATCTTCGTCTCGAGATCTAGTAAGTGCGGCAGCCTCCACCACTCTTCCGTCTCGATCGCGTGTGTTCTCAATTTGTAGACGTGCTCACTATGGCATGACTCGAGAAAAGGATGAACAACGCAACAGTTGGCCGTGGGTGAGACCGCGGCCATAGCCTGTCGTGGAACTAGGCAACAGTCATGTGCGTCACTGAATCTCCTTCACAATGGTTTGTATCCTTATTGGCCACCGAGTTTCAGGCGAGAGAAATGTCAGCCTTCTATAACATGAATGCTATCTCGATAAAAGCAGAAACTACTGAGAACGCTACGCAAGACGGACGGGACATCTTTTCGGAGTCCGCGCCTGCGAGTGGTCTATGCTGGTCTATGGTCTTCCTTTCCGCCGAACGACTTACCTCCAGAGACGTCGCTGGAATCCCTAACGGCGAGACGATCCGGGCCAATGTAGTGATACCTGGGATCAGAAGACTCTTGCTCTGGTTGCTGACGACTCTCGGCCCACTGTCATCGTTACCACTATCGCCTTCGGGATGGGCATGGACTTCCCAAATATTGCATACATACTCCATAAATCTAGGACTCCCAGAAACATTGGAGGCAGCAAAGTGACGTGCAGGACGTGATCTCTCAACCACGGCCGCTGGTATTCCTCCCGCAACGATCAACAGGAAACTCAGAGTCTCGACGAAGAAGACTCGGAGCCAACGAAATTCATCGCAAGCCCAACAAGTCCACAAAGACAACACAAAGCAAGCTACGGAAAGCAAGATCGAAATCTTCGGTACTCATCCTTGCCCACCTTCTCGGTGTCTGCCTCCTGCCTTTCAAAAAGGAAGTTCTCATCTGTCCCAGCATCTATTCAATGGGATTGTGCATCAACCTCAATCGAGCTATTCATAAGCATCCCAGAGGGGCTGACAGCACCCAGGCGGCACTCAATTGTGAGATAAAGTCAGCCACAGACTAGGTCGGACCTCGACCGTGCCGCGGCATAGAGAGTGATGTCATCTTTCACATACTCATAAGGACGAACGAATTCCCACCACGCCCATCTTATACCAGCATGACCACCTATGTTGACGGAACGTGCCATTGCGGCCTGAACAAATTCCGCGTCGCCTTCCCCACCGCCTCCCTCCCCATCTCCAACGACATCTGCCACTGCACAACATGCCGCCACACCACCGGCCAAATGGGCGTATACCTTATCACCATCCACGGCGCCCCGATCTCACCCACTGACGACGAGCCGTACGATCTCAGCGACCTACGTGCGTACAACACCTCTCCAGGCGTCACGCGCTATTTCTGCCTTTGCTGCTCAGCGCACCTCTTCTGGCACGACACGCGCGGCGAAGCGCACTGGGCAGTCGCGGGCGGCGCGCTGGCGAAGACGGAGGGCATAGTGAAGGTGGGGATGCACATCCACGTCGCGGACACACTCGACGGAGGCCTGGCGGACCATCTAGTGCATGTGGACGGTGTCGAGCTGCCGCGGTACGCCCATGGGAAAGGGAGCGCCCTCCTCCCCCTCGGCTGGCGCGGCACAACGCGGGAAGCGCGCCTCGCCTCCGGGGAGGTAACGCGCGGGGAAAGTGACGAGAAACTGCACGCGGCGTGCCACTGCCGCGCCGTCCAATTCGACATCGCGCGCCCCTCCAACGCATCCTCCCTCCCCACATGCGCCTACCCGGACCTCCTACACGCATACGACGTCACCCACCTCTCAACCCTGCGCAACCCCCACGACTCCAAATGGTGGCTCCGCCCATCCAGCACCTCGCCCACGCGCTTCCTCGCAGGACACTGCATGTGCCCCTCCTGCCGCCTCACCTCCGGCTTCGCCATCCAATCCTGGGCCTTCGTTCCCCTCGCCAACATCCACCTCCCCAACACCTCCATCGCCATCGAGCTGGACAAAGGGAGCAACGAGCGCATACCCGGGCTGCGGCAGTACATATCGAGTCCGGGAAGATACAGGGAGGGGTGTGCGACGTGCGGCGCGACGGTGTTTGCGTGGCTGGCGGGGATCCCGGATTTGGTGTGTGTGTCGGTTGGGCTGGTGAATGAGGGGGCGGGCGGGGCGCGGGCGGAGGGGTGGTTGGATTGGTGGCTGGAGCGAGTGAGTTTTGAGGAGAAAGCGGTGGATCGGGGGATGGCGAGGGGGTTGGTGGATGGGCTTCAAAAGCTGGAGGCGGCGCGTTTGAGTGAGGTTAGGAAACACTGAGGCTGGGCTGTAGAAGTTGGAAATTTAAATTGGATAGCTGTATACTTAGTAGTAGCCTTGAACATCAGATGGGATTCGAGCATTGTCACTCCAAATGAACTAGCACGGTGAGTAGTCAATCAAAACCTCTTTTGACCTGGCATCGCTCGCGCGATCGTTACCACAATGCCCCACTTTCTAGCGCCCGCTCACGCACGCACTCCAAGGGGGTGCAAGCGAGGTAGTTCACAGATCGATTTGTCGTCTATTGATATAAGGTCTGAGAGAGACAATACTTTACCCGCTTACAGCACTGACATTGCATGTAGAAACCACAACAAAGCAATCTCACATGGTTTGAGATGCCACCGGGGGAGGTCAGTCAACATTATTCACAACCCCCATGGCCTCCATCCTACCTTCCGACGTGTTGGACGAGGTCGTGTATCACGTCGGAGGTTACGTTCTCAATGTAGAGCCCTATCAAGCAAAGTATTCTTCTCCGTCGCTGTCCCACACCACCTGCACTTCCGCGACATCGGCACCAGACTTCATAATCCCGCTCTTTGGTCGTGGCTCTCGCGCCTGGACAATCTGCGCGCTGCACAAATTCGCTCACTCACGATCCCACCGGACCAATATCAAGGCTTCTACATAATGTCCCTCGACCATATCTACAATCTCCGGGAACGACTGCCGTCTGGTTTTATCTCCTCTGAATCCCACCTATCTACATCTCATCGTGTGGAGGCCTGTCGTGAGTTCAAGATGATCCTGGTGACGGTGTTGTAGCGCATGCCAAACTTGCATCCTACAACCATGAAATACCTCAACTCGAGCGAATGGTTCTACGCTGCGAACTAGACCTCAATGAGCACATAAACGGAACTGCCAACATCGACCATCTACCCCAATAACTGTCAGTTTATATGTCTCCCTAGAGGAGGACGCGATTACGGCCAAGAAGTAGAAGGAACGAAGCGTCAGTATCTTGCAGGTTTGACGCCCCGACAAAGAATATCGAGAGATTGGATAACCATGCAGCATTAGGCCTGAGTAATGTACAACACCTTCGACAGTCCATGGGAGAAGGCGTGTCCAATGCGTATTATTTACATACTTTTACAAATGGCCTCTGGCTAGGCCAAGAACATAATAGCTCGTGCTGGTTCAGATTAAGCCGACTTCTGAGCGGCGACTTGTTGAGCGGATTTTATGAAGAGGTAGAAAGGGAAACCTAAAGAGGTCTTTGTGAGTCAAAGATTCAAATGAAGAAGAGGTATCCTACCTAAGGAGGCCGCCCAGGTGAGACTTCTGTTGGATGTGAAATACGGCCGGACAAGGTTAGGACTGGAGAAGATAAACTGTAATAGCCCACATCATGCACTGACCTGAATTGGCTTGTCCGCACAGTGGTTTGGTTGATATAAATATAGTTGTAGACCATTCGAGCAAGGAGACTAGCAAACATGTTTGTGTGGTTAACAACACGCAGCATACATTCAGGAAGATACGTACTACAAGCCGGAGGCGGTGTTGAGAGTGACGTCGTCGAGTCCAGCGTAGTTACCGACCAGAACAGCTAGGCCGAAGAAAGCGATGTTTTCGACCCCGTTCTACAGAGAAATTGAGTATCGTCATCCCTATCCCTGTGACCAAATCGGCTCACCAGATGAGCTCCTTCCATTCGCGTAAGGCGCGCAGCTAGCTCTGGAGAAATGTTTTTTTTTTCTGGGAGACGACCAATATTGCCCCTAGGTGCAACACTATGAAAACAAGATCAGAATCTGTCGGGAAATATGGGAGCCTACAAAGTCACTTACTTGTTCCAAGCGCCGGCTTTTCTCATTATGAATGACTTGAGAATCACAACAAAATAGCGCACACTGTAAGTTTGCTGTCACGACCTGGATTACAAGAATCCACGTACCTTGGCGAATACTGGATAGTAGCTGACTACCCACATAGCAGGAATAGCGTACAAAGACAGTGGGCTCTGTATGGAGATCATGGCAGAAGACGTTGCTGGCGAAGTTTGTACGGAGATTGAGAGAAGAGTCTGAAGCGCAGTCAAAGTGTATCATGGCTGCTTTTATAGATATCAGTATATGATCAGCATACGTGTTCTTGGCATAAGTGCATGATTGTTGAGAATCGAGAAACGCCTCAATGTTCCATTTCGACGCGTAGCATCTATGATGACTTAGCGCATGTCCAGAAGGCAGAATTCAGGTCCCCGAAAGGTAAGCATGGTTGGCGCAGTTCCGAGCTCAATACAGTCCTGATCTCTCATCGAGGAGTGCGTGGCCTTGCCGGTGCAAATGTTGCGTAACCACCTGAAGGAGGTGAAGATCACAGGTGAATCGGACTACACATCACCGGAGACCTATGCAGGGTTGAATTTGTTTGTAAGTTGTGCCTACCGGTTGCTCACTGATGATCGGCCACGAATTATCACCGGTGGGGAAATATGTACCGGATGAATAATGCTTTCGACTCCATCATTGTCCGTAAGTATGAAAAGGTTGGATAATCTGTAGTATTACGCCTGACCAGTGTGCAACGCCCTGCAACATTGTTGACCATCCACAAGCATGTGTGTTAATCGCGTTTAAGATACTCACATTATGAACCTCTTCGTAATGCGAGGCTTTGTGATGAACTAACTGTAACTGATGCGTACAATTACGCCGACTTCTCAGCAACTAGTTGAGCTGATTTGATGAAGAGGTAAAAAGGGAAACTAAATAAAGAATTATATATTGACATCGAGAAACAGGTCTGACCACCTACATAACGAGGTCACCCATGCGAAAGTCCTGTCATATTCGAGAAGGGGCGTTGATCAGGACTGAGGCGGAAAATCCATCAAGACACAAGCCAGACTGACCTCAAATCGGCTATGAGCACGTTGATATAGAAGTAGTTGTACATTAATCGAGCGAAAAGGCTGGCAAGAAAGCAATACGTGGTCAATAACACCTATAAAGTCCGAGAGATACGTACTACAGGCCGGAGGCGGTGTTGAGAGTTAAGTTGTCGAGTCCGGCGTAGTTACCAACCAGAACTGCGAGGCCGAAGAAATGCATGCTTTCGACGCCGTATATAACAACAAGAGATGATGATCATCTGATCCTATCCAGATCTCCAAAACGACTCACCAAATGGGCACCTTCCATTCGCGTTAAGCGTGCAGCTAGTTCAGGAGAAACGTTTTTCATTTGTGGGAGACGACCAATGGAGCTCCTGGGCTGAATCCTGTGAAAAGCAGATGAGAAAATTGGGTTGGAAAGTTGAAGGGCTACAGCTTTGATTACCTGTCCAGTACGCCAGCTTTTCTCATTATATATGACTGTGAAAATCGAAGGAGAATACCGTACATTGTGAGTCTGCCGTTAAGACTCCGTCGTCAAGGAAGTGATGTACCTTTGCGAAAACTGGGTAATAACTGATGGCCCACATCGCGGGAATGGCATACAAAGACAGTGGGCTCTGGAGGGAGAGTGAAGACATACGTAGTGAGCTGAGATTGTCGGTGACCAGAGAGAATTTCTAGGAAACGAAGTCTGAGTTCCGAAGACACAGAACTATATTCCTTTGCATCACAGGACGGGTTGTCTGTCCTTGTCATACGCGCTTATCTGTTGAATTTCGGAAAACACTGCGATGTTACAAATCTCGACGCGTACGTGATGAAGCCGCGTTTCAAGAACTACCAATGATAACCACCACGTTGCAGTGCCGAGTTCATTACAGGATTGCGTGGCCTTGCCGGTGCTAAAGTCACCTAGCCACCCTGAGGGGTGTGATCATCGCATTCTGATGATTTCATGGGAAGTGGTCAGTGCCAAGTGGTACTTGAACCGGTGTGTGAAGGTTGGTAAGGACTTGGATCCCGGCATCATCTTAACCGGCATCATCGCGACCTCTACGATATCATCACACGCGGAGGAACACAGGGAAAACCAAAGAATTGTAACTCTTGACTTGAAGGAATAAAAAAAAGATGGTACGAATTTCAGCCTTCAAAGGTACACACTACTCGTGGGTTTTAGCTGCAGCTTGGAACAGGACTGTCAAGGGGAACGCTGCGAATCGCGGTAGTCAGGCATACGCCACACTCAAGCCACATAAGCTGCTTACCTAGGCCGAGAAAGTAGAGGAAAGAGCTAATCAGCAAGGGGTCGAGCGGTTAGTTTCATATTTTTAATAAGTTCAAAACTTGGGTACCAACCGAAGCCATCCTTTGGCAGCGTGATTGTAGTTGACATACACTTGGTTGTACAGAATTCTGGTGACGACACTTCCATGGCGCACTTTCAGCCTAAGCCGCAAGATCAGACTTGGGAGCTCACTATGCGGCAGACATCGTATTCAGCCAGCGATTTTCCAAGCCTGCGAAATTTCCGGCAAGCTTTGAACGGTATATTAAGGGTTGAGACCGGTTCGTCTCAAATAGCGGAGACTTACGACAGCGGCAAACCAGAGAGGCATAGCTTCATTTCCGTTCAGGTGCGCACCTTCCATACGTTGGATACGCGCCGCCATTGCAGGTGAGATGCTTTTCTCATTCGCCATTCTTGCCGTGTTTGATCGGGGTTGGACACTGTGCATGATCCCATCAAACAGAATTCCTCCTTGGGACAAGAATGTTGGGGAGGCAGACGCACTTGTTGTAACCGACACTATTGTCGATTGTCATAAACTGAAGACATGTGTGCGTCAGTATCCAATTCTCGGAGATAGTTTGCAATGACGGGCCTTCCAGCTATTAGGATAGAAACTCGTGAACCAAATCACAGGGATTGAGTACAGCGAGAGAGGGCTGTTCCAATTGACGGATGAGAGAATATTCATTATATCGAAGGATGGGTATGTAACATAAATCCTAGGACGCTGGGGTATTATATCCCATTCTCCTGCGAAACATTATCACGCGTGTGAGATCCGACACACCGTGTAGGATAAGTATTGGAGACGTTGGGAAACTAATTCACACGTCATTCATGGGCGTTGTCATTGGATAATCGACAGATACCGCCAATCATCTCCATTTGGGGAAGTAGGGTTGCACGTTGCGTCTCCTGCTTGAAGGCAAAGGTTGGGTCCTAGTTGGGCAAAGGATTGCTTCACGATCGGGATAAAATTGATCAGCAAGTAGTGTGATCGATGATTCACCCACAATACTGGATCTCTCTCTCTCTCTCCCACAATAGACGAAATAGATATATGTAATCCTTTCGATGAACGGGAATTAACCGAATACTGATTTGTGTCTTTTCAATTGCACAGTAGCAGGCCTAGCAGGCAACCAAACAATCAATATCGAATGTAGATGGGAGCAAAGGATTGGGGTTCGATTTTTATATTTGTCTCCAATCCATCTTTGCTCATTCTGTCCATATCTTTTTGTGCCTCGGCGCCCAGAGGCTCCCGCAACATAATGCCAAAATACTTAAGTCCCGAAGGGCCGCTCCCTCGAAATCTCGATCGCGCCAAATCCACAATAGGTTTGTCGTCGCCGCCATACCTCTGATGGAGTAAGGTGCAGCGGCCGAGTTGTAGCCTGGTAAGGTGGGGAAGAACTGGGTCTTTGTCGGTCGACAAATACGTTAATGATGTGAGCGTCCTGTGGGTCATTACATCGCAATCTAACTTGAGGGTTTTGAGCTGGGCGAAACACGGCAATGTCAAACCCTCCAAAGAAAGTTCGAGTTGCCGGTGTGCTTGATAGCTGAGTGATTCCAAGAGGCAAGAGGACCGTGTGAGCATGTCAAGAAGCGCGGGCCATTCATCATTGGTTTCGGTGACCAAATCAACTCCGATTTCGAGCACACGCAGAGCGGGTAGAAAGAGGGCCGAAGAGAGCATTTCTAAGTCGCTGATATGGGACAATTCCAAGTAACGCAGCCTTGGTAGTGTCGCAGAAGGCCTTGGTAGTGTCGCAGGAGTGGGCGTAATGAATGCTGAAACATCGTACTCGTACATGTATTTCGACCCTGATAGCACGAGAGTATCCAGTTCCATGCATTTAGAAAAACTGGAGACTAAGTCTCTCAAATTCAGCGTTTGGGGATTATAAAGCCGGATATGTCGGAGCTGCGACCATGGGATATGCCCTATTGCACAATTGGGCATGTCGTGCCAGTAGAGTGTGCGTAGCTTTGGCGAGGAATGGACGACGCGTGAAAATTCCGTGGAGTGTTTGGCGTCCCAACCACCAGTCACTTTTGCTTGCAAATGTTCGAGGATTTTCACTGTGCCACCTATAAGACTTTCGGAGAACAGCGTCTTGGAAATCTTGGATAAATCAAGTTCCACAAATCTCCAACGGTGAACCTGGCCGAGAAGGAGAACCATCATCTCCTTGAAAACACGTCCATTGTCTCCTCCCGTACGCAACTCGTATATGCAAAGGGAGATTGGAGAGTTTTGGCTACGCTCGAACCATAGGCGTATCATGCAGAATTCACTCTCTTTCGGTCCGATGGTGTGGAGAAACGACCAAAGAGTGGGCATTGACAACGCGACAGAATTCCAGTGCTTGCAGACGTGGGTAAGGAGGAAAGGAGACCCAGTTGACGTTGGGTCCGGCATAAAGGACACCGCAAACCTTCGGAGTTTCGTGAACGAAGGCATTTTTTGCTTCGCCAGAAACGTGGCTGCGATGTTATCCAAGCCCATGTAATGAATGAAGATATCACCCAGAATTTCCAGTGGGATCGTGTTAATTCGATCTATGGGCAGAAGTTGTGAATCTTGATTGTTCTCAAATTTAACACCGAATAGACTTGTGACTATTCCTCGTATGAGGAGAGATGTGGTCAATTTTCTCAATCCTCCTCACACAAGGGATCTGTCACTGGTCTACTCGACTACTTGGCACAATCTGACCTAGATCATCTATCGCATTCTCCGCGTCCAATCCTAGCATCGTTGCAAACGTGGCACACCACTTGAACGAGGAGATCTGTCGGAAAGGCGAAGGCTCAACCTAGTATTGAGGCGGTGTGGTCGGGTTGACCTCTGCTGTCCTGTGGATCAAACTTGGCAAAATGAGCAGAATGTTGAGGTTGGAAAATGAGCTGATTCCACGCAATTGGACGGATTCCAAAACTAGGTTTCAGGGTGCATTAGTACTGGACCGGCTTGAAAGCCGGACGCAAAGTAACGAGTGCGATTGCTAATGATAGCTGAACAATGAGAGTGCTAGACATTGATCATGAAATGAGACTGCTAAGTATATGACATCGAGGTGCCCAGCGTGTCAGATAGAGTAGCAAGCATGAGCATGAGGTTTTGATCAGTATGACGAGTTGTAGTCGACTTTCTTGCTAAATATTTAACTTTATTCATAAAAGCCGACCGCGATCTTGGCATTCGCATATCCCAAGGACTATACCAAAATGTCTCTCACCTAAGTACGTGAACGCGACATGCCACTGCGGCTTGAACCAACTTTAGTTTCAATCCCCTTCCTCACATCCAGTGCCACTGGATGTGAGGAAGGGGATTGGGGAGGTTGACAACCTCCCCTGTGCATCCGATCTATGTCACTGTCCCTCCTGCCGCCACATCACAGGCGAGCTCGCAGTCCACTGCGCCGCCAAGCACGGCAAGGCCCTTCATAAGGATTCGGAAGATGGGGAGGACAAACACAAGGAAGCGAGTCTGACCGGTTTGCTCGAGAAGGTTGAGGGAATCATGAAAGATGGGTATCATATATTTGTCGGCGATACGTTCGATGGTAGGTTGGCAGACCACCATCGCATTATAGAGGGGCGTCGAGTAGCCCCGATACGAGTCGGAAGAAAGTGGGAAGCACTGGGCTGGACATCTGACTCACTCGCCGAGGAGCGGAATGAAACGTCTTTGCGCCCAGCCACAAACAGGACTGCAGCCTTCTGCCACTGCAAGACCATTTCCCTCCGCCCAACCAATCAGAGCAAGTGGTTGCCCAGGGCAACACTGCAACTGACCCGCCCCGCTTCGTGTGCGGTCACTGCCTCTGCCAATCCTCCCGCCTCACCAGCGGATCGCTGATACAGAGCTGGATCTTCCTACACCCCAGCAACGTCCTCAATATCAGCACCAACGCACCTGTGGTGTTTGCCAAGGACGGTTCACCTAGGGCAGCGGGCAGGATGAATGGGGTGAAGCAGTACAGTAGTAGCTCTGGAGTATATCGTGAGTTTTGTGGAACGTGCGGGGCAAGTGCGTTCTATTGGGCTGAAGGGGACACTTTGAAAGTGAATCTGGGAGCTGGGTTGCTGGGTGATAAATGGATGGGCTAGGGCGGAGAGGTTCTGCTTTTGGTGTAACCGCGTTATCTATCCGGAGGACGCGATTGATAAGGCTGTACCGGGGGTGCTCAAGGAAGGTGTCAAGAATTCGAGTGCTTTGGTGTCGAGGGGTTTGATGTACATGTACTTTGATAGTTTGCCAAATCTTGTAAGGACTTTCTTCTTCTTAGTCCCAACTTGCTCCCTACATTTACAGGTCTACGATGGTTTCTCAAGGCTGCCGCTTAACATAATAGACTGAAGGAAAATCAAATCATCAAGGGCCATATACCCGCTCCCCATTGTTTATATTCGGGCTCTCGCTCTCCTCGTATTTCCTTACTACCCATCTCACACCCACATCCAATTCACCATCCCGTATGATAACCGCCTTCCTTACGTGGAGGCCGACCAAAAGAACCCTTAATTTGGGACACAACCGCGCCAGACGTTGGATTTGAGCGTTGGCCTTCTCGGCTGCCTCGCATGTCAATACATCCGTCAATGGGTCGAACCATACGAGGTGTCCACCTCGGATGACCTCGAGCTCCGGGAAGAGGCCGTACAGACTATTGTACTCCGCGTCCTGTCAGGCATTAGCATTACTAATGAGTATTGCCTAGCTAGGAGCAGTTGTGGTCTTACCAGAACAAAACCGTGGTCAGTGCGTAATTCTATATCCTTGACTTGAGGAGCGACGACTGCAAGTGTCTTGATCTCCTCCTTGGAACTTATGGACACAACCCCTAGACGGGTGATGGTACGGTGGGTTATGAGGCCTTCCAAAAGCAACGACTTCCAGGGCGAGGGCCTCTCTTCATCTGCGTCGTCATGGTCCTCGTCCTCCTCCCACTCATAGTCCCAACTGAAAAAATTCGAATCGACCACAGTTTCGCGCAGTTCGATGCCAATCAGCGTTTTGAGTGGCCGGGCAGATGCGGATGCCTCAGAGCTTTTCATGAGCGCGGCTGCTTGTGAGGATGAACACTCCAGGTGGCGCAAGTTGGGCAGGGCGTCGCTGGGTAGCGCTAATCGTGTCCATGCATGGCCCGGCATCATTTGTGCAAGGGCAAGCTCTTCGAGGCTAGGGTGGGCGGTCAGGAAACGCGTGAGCGCAGGAGCTCGGCAGTTCATGCCGCGCAGGCGGAGGATGCGGAGGTTGGGCCACCAAGCGGTGTCGAGAAGATGGTCGATGTTGGCGGTGCCGTCTATGTGGTCGTTGAGGTCTAGTTCTAGCACCAAAACCTAGGTACAATATAACCGGCGGTGTGAGTGAGTCGGTTGGTCAAATTACCGTCCATGAGACTGGTGCATTACCTCGAGGTTTGGGCAGTTGTGTAGAACCATTTGCTCGAGTTGAGGTATCTCAGGGTCGTCGGATAGGCTGCAAAAAGTCGTTCTTAGTTTGAGGCTCGTCAATGAGTCGAAATGGAGGAACTGTGAATAAACCGTCAGATAAATGGTTCGTACATCCTGGAACCCCCGCACCGTTTCAGAGTTAGCTATGGACGAAACTTTGATCTCGTTGTCATCCCCGTCAAAGATATCCAGCTCCCGGACGGTGCCCAACCGCCGGAGGGTGCTCCAAACATCATCTGGGCCCTCCTCCAATAGAGGTCGGGGCACACCGATACCACCTAAATCGTTGCAAGTTTGACATGCGCTTCAGCACTATTATCAGGCTCATCTCAGAATCACGGCAGGCCTCCACAGATCGATGAGATGGGCGGGATTCAGTTGGGATAAAATCCGACGGCAGTCGTTCGCGGAGATCATAGGTGTCGACGGGGGACATTGTGTAGAAGTCGTACTCGTTGTCCGGTAGGATAGTGAGTGAGCGGACGTGTGCGGCGCGGAGATCGTCCAAGCGCGAGAGCCACGACCAAAGAGCAGGGTTGTGGAGTCCGGTGCGAATGTCGCGGAAGTGCAAGTGGTGTGGTACGGCAATGGAGAACAAGTCTTTGCTTGATAGCGCTACATTGAGAACATCCGAGTAATCTTCGACGTTATTTACAACCTCGTCCAACACGTCGGAAGGTAGGGTGAAGGCCATGGTGGTTGTGAATATGAACTTAAACTCAGCTTGATAATAACGTCAGCAGCTCTCAGAAGAGTCACGACGTGTTGTGAGGCTGAATAGATGCTGCAGATCAGAACATTTCCATAAATAAAATCTGCGAGCTTCCTCCTCTTCATCTTCATCAACATCAATGACAGTCGGCTGTTTGATTGGATTACCGCGCTTTTTAGCTGCAGGTACTGGTAAGACCCCCGAAAACCCCCTAGCAGTACGAGGCATGTATCGAGTCCGGACACAAATGGTGCGCCGCAGGCAGAGCTTTGTTTTTTGGACACAAACAGTCTATGACTTACTTTTATTGACGCCGGTTTTCTTGGCCATCTAGGCAACCAAAACATACATACTTCCTAGGGGCTTTTGCGGTCCTTGTGGTGCCGGAACCTCGGTGGCAGATGTGTTCGTGGCTGTGGTTGGTTCTGATGTTGATGTGCCGGCGAGCCCCAGCAACATGCGCCCTGATTTTTGGATATCTTCCCGAACGTGTTGGCTGACTGCTGATTGTCTCATCAGGTTACTCCGTGGAATTCTTATCTGATGTAGAGTTTAATATAAGATAGATCTGAGTGCGAGGTGATCCCTGCTCTTCTTGCAAGTAAGCACTTGACATCGAGCATCTGTTGCGGTATAAAAGAGCGTCTATGACTGCCTCAAATCTCCAGAAGTCTGGCACATCTCCTAACACCTTTGACCGGTTGTCCTACACACACAAACTCCAACTTCCACTGTTCCAATTTCACTACACCTCTAACTAATCATGCTTTTCAAATCAATGACTGTAGTCTGTTTTCTGCTCATGACCATTGCTGTTTCCTCAGCTCCCATTGACGTAGGCTATAGTAGCCATTCGTTGGTTTCAAGGAATTGATCTAAGCTTCCTCTAAGGCATCTTCTTCAGACATATATGCACGCGCTAATGCAGTTATTGTCTTACCCGACTCCGGGGGCGATTATGATCGTCTGCTCAAAGCAAGAAAACTGAATCCTGCTGAACTCCCTGAAGGCTGCACCAGAAAGGAAAAGAAAGACCACACAAAAGCAACTCAAACTCAGGCTAAAAAATGCACAAAATGGGATAAATTACATGCCGAATTTACGGGTGTAGTCACCGTTCGAGTTACCGCCGCCATCCATGCAGCGGAATCACAGTTAAAACTTGCAGGTCCCCTCACAGTGATGGTCATGAGCCATCTTCACCACAACCTGAAGCATGACGACCTCTAACATTGGACTTTCTCATTCAATGCTCCAGTATGCGGCAATGAAGCTTGCAGAGGTCATGCCTATGAAGCGGGAGCAGCCAGAAAAGCAAGAATCTTTAGCTCTTCCCATGTTGTACTTTACGATGTGAGCTTGAAATTATCTTCCCTCTCGTTCATCTGCTAAGCACGCGAGCTAGGCCTAAAAGAGTGCAGAGCCCCCCCGCATTGGAATCCAGCTATGTTGTGCGTAGCCAGTAATTACTCGTAGACTATTAATAGATTTCTGTTCAAACTATGTGGGAAATTGCTTGAAGCTCAACCAAAGCGTGGCCAAAGCTGGTACAATGAAAGGTACTACTATAAGTATAGATATATGGTACGATGGTAGGTAGCCTTCACGCAAAGTCTTACTGTGAGTTTGCCGAAGAATTATTATCTATACTTACCTTATAGATATATGAGAGAGAGAGACAGAGTTCCAGATTGTGGTCCCGAGGTCGGAACACTGGGGTTCGTACTACATACAGGTCATAAATACCATGTATGCTACGGGCACATGAGATATTATGGTACATCGAGTGTTAGACAGATAGATAAGTTGACGTATACAAGAAAAAATATGCCTTCGATGATATACAAGAACAGACGTAGTCATGGCACTCTGAATAGCTCTATTCGCTGTACATATCGTCATCGTTCCGAGGTTGCGGAGCAGCCTTTTTGCCGCTAGTAGCTAGCATGAAGCGAGATCAGGGTTGGTGGCGGGCTTACCCAAATTACTCACTTTTTCTCGCAGCGCGTTTCTTAGCAGCAGCCTTCTTGCCCTCCACACGCTTCTCCAGGGCCTGGTCTTCCTGGACCTGCAGCCTCTGTTCCTGCGGTGTTCGCAAAGGTCGGGTCACCGGAGGGAGAGGATTGCGGGGATGATGCAGTACTGTAGTAGCAGTGGCGTGTATCGCGAGTTTTGCGGGACGTGTGGGGCGAGTGCATTTTACTGGAATGAGGGAGGCAAAAAGGTGGATGTGGGAGCCGGGTTGCTGGATGAGAAATATGGAGGGGCTAGGGCGGAGAGGTTCTGCTTCTGGTATAACCGCCTTATTTATCTATCCGGAGGACACGATTGATAAGGCTGGAGCGGAGGCGCTCAAGGAAGGTGTCAAAATAATTTGGATGATTAGGTGTCGAGAGGTTTGATGTACATGTACTTCGATAGTTTGCCAATAGTTTGCCATAAAACTTGTAAGGACTTTCTTCTTCTTGGTCCCTACATTTACAGGTCTACATGGTTTCTCAAGGCTGCCGCTTAACATAATAGACTGAAGGAAGATCAGATCATCAAGGGCCATATACCCGTTCCCCATTGTTTATATTCGGGCTCTCGCTCTCCTTGTATTTCCTTACTACCCATCTCACACCCATATCCAATCCACCATCCCGTATAATCACCGTCTTCCTTGCGTGGAGGCTGACCAAAAGAACTTCTAATTTGGGGCACAACCGCGCCAGACGTTGGATTTGAGCGTTGGCCTTCTCGGCTGCCTCGCTCGTCAGGACATCCGTCGATGGGTCGAACCATACGAGGTGTCCACCTCGGATGACCTCGAGCTCCGGGAAGAGGCCGTACAGACTATGGTACTCCGCGTCCTGTAAGGCATTAGCATTACTGATGAGTATTGCCTAGTTGAGAACTGTTGTGGTCTTACCAGAACAAAACCGTGGTCAGTGCGTAATTCTATATCCTTGACTTGAGGAGCGACGACTGCAAGTGTCTTGGACTCCTCCTTGGAATTTATGGACACAACCCCTAGACGGGTAATGGTACGGTGGGTTATGAGGCCTTCCAAGAGCAACGACTTCCAGGGCGAAGGCCTCTCTTCACTGAAGTTGTCACCGCTGTATGTCCCACCTCTGTGCGTTTTCGACGCATCACAGTCCCAACCACTCAAGACTCCAAAATTTTGCCGTTCTTCGACTTGTTGCGGTCCGCGGATGCCAATCAGGCCTGGGAATGTCTCTCCAATGCCCATCCATGTGCATGAAACGTTAGGCTCTCTACGCTGGATCATACAGACTTCCTCGTTCCGTGACACCAGGATGTCTGTAGATACATATTCTTAATGTCTACTCCTTCTGACCGGTATCATTGGCCCATAAATTAGCCCTCGCGCTTGTCTCAACAGGCATATGCGGGATCTAAGATGATGCAACTGTGTTCCATAATGACTTTAGAGCGCAGCATGGGTTCTAGGCTGATGTCAACTTACTAGTTGCTTGCAAAGCCGTGACAGCATCGGTAACCTGAGCCTTCGGGTCCTGAAGAAGATATCCAGAGCAGTGAGCACAACCTCTGGATGATCTACTCAGACTTACCACATTCCTGACGGAGAGATCCCCATCATTCATCAACATTCACTCGAACGAAAACACCAAACTCACAAGATCTTTATTGCCTATTTTGATTGATAATATTGATCAGCGTGGACATCAGATCGCTGAGAAAAACAATGAAACGTACAAGGCTCATCTCTGGCTTCCTGAAGATAGGGCGACGCCGTTATTTGTGTCACAAGAGCACCGAGGAAGAAGGCGATGACGAAGAATTTGTTCATTGTGAGCGCAAGACGACTCAATTAGGGCGTAGCGGGTTGGTGGAGGCAGACAGGAAGGATCCGAATTTGTAGGAAACAATGAATGGTGCAAGGACCCCTCATGTAAAGCCGAGTGCTACCCTTGAATTGGTCCACATGCACAAAAACACAGCTTGTGTTAACCCGTAATGTTGGACCCCCATTCGAAGCTACCCTAGATCTAAACCGCCTGCAAAAGCATGTCCAAGACTGCCATGTCGGCATTCACCTGAGAGCTGAGGGTCGCTTTGACTGGTACTCACGGCTGCTCAAGATCCGGTAAGGATCTTCTTCGATCTGGGATGTTGCGCGGATTTCATGCGCGTCCACAATGATATGAATCCTTCCTACTCAATGTTGCAACGTCTTGGCCAACCAGATGTTCAAGTAAGTCCGTGACATGAAGGTAAGCAGACAATGAGTTTCAGCAGGCAAATTATGCAGACCATAGCGGGCAGCGTGCATAGACTGCGCGGTATGTCGACTTCGGGACGGAGGTCAAGGGATGGCATGGCGTGAATGTTTCAATGTGCTGTAATTGGTAGGTTCAGGCCTCTTCGCTTACTGAGTACAGCAATGGTTCCATTTCTATTGATGCGTTCTTTCTTTGAGTCGAAATAGTAGCGATCTGACATTGTCCGACTACGGACTGAATGCTGAGTAGTCGCTAGCAGTGGCTTTGCGAAGTGCCAATGTTGGTCACAGCGAGCAAGTGATGAATGATTTATTATGTAAGGAAAAAGCCCTCTCTTCACAACTTGTCACTGTCAACTTTGTATAGGGCTTTCACAGGCCCACAGAGATCCACAAAGGTATTCTTTGGGTAGTTCTCAAAAGCCTCAGAACTTGCTTGCGAATATAAGTGGTTCGTCAGGCGGATATCATGGATCCAAATTTCAACGCTGCGGTGCCTCACTGGCAAGTTGGTTAAGCAGCAACCATTTCTCTGCTCAGTGGATCACCAAATGCCCACTACGGTTCTCCTAGAAGATTCCGCCCAGATAATTTCTACGAGTTTCCATGTGTTCGATCTGACTTGGATCAGATTTTCACTGTCGAGAGAGCTAGACGTCTCGTTCCTCTCTGATTGTATTTGGCGTTCTTCGCTCAGAAAAGCTGCCGAAGGCGGCGTGCGACCGCCATCCCTTGTCTACTCCCACCATTACACGATTACCTGATCTGACTACCACAATGGTGGAAGAATTTTTCCAGCGCAGTTTCTCTTGGGCGGCCACGTTTCTCCATCAGGAGCTCGTTGGCAGGGTTGGTGTTCTCTCGATTCTTGAGTATCCGGCATCCCTAATGCTGCAATGTTACTTCGACGACAAATACCACAGGACTTTTGTTTCTAGAAGTGTATATTGGGCCTCATGCGACAAGCTATACATTCCCTTTCACTCAAGTCCAGAAACTTTACGCCAGATCTACGTGGACACGATTTGTGACATTCGCCAAGCGCCGCTATGTGTATAACATTTGGAGGCCCTAGATTTGCCTGGTATACTGAGCATTCTTTCTGGGAAAGCTTGGTACCATGCGTCACCTTGACCCTTGCTGCGGTCTGAAATGGAGCAATCAAAGTCCGATTCACTTGCATCTCCCTCATTCTGAATAAACCGCGAGCTGATTGTTACCGTTGGCTGTCTGCCTTAGACGGCAAGTCCCAGGGCTAACTCGAAGGGAGGTATAAAATGGATGGTTCCATCGCTGGGTCTTCATTCACAACTCCATCATCATTCAAGTCACCACCAATGTACAAATTCTTCGCAGCTGCTCTTCTCCTGCTTGCTACCACTACAGTAGTCAGCGCCTGTAAGTGTCATGTAGTCTTTCCCGTTGACAAACATTGACGTTCGTGGTATTTGCTATGGATGAACAGGCGGCAGCGATACAGTGAGTGAAAGTTGTCTTAACTCGGTTCGTCGTAATAATGATGTTGTCCCAGGACTGTGAACCCCCTTTGGACTCCCACTGTAGCTAACTAACTAATCTGCCTTGCTCCAGGTGACACAGGATACTCCTGCTGCAGAGCCGTCCCTGCTCCCAAGTGAGTCGACTACAACTACCCTTTCTAATCTATCATTCTGACGCCCTGACGTATTAGATGCTTCAAGCTCCCCCTGGTGCTGTTTGCTAGATATCAGACCTCACAGTTGGCCCCGACACAGCTCCAAGCATGCAGCGCACCCCATCAGAACGGAAGGATCCTACCACCTCTATATTCTGAAATGAAACATTGCTGTGAATTGCACGTAGAGATACTTGAGTTCCGAAGGTTTCGGAGACCTTTGATTCTGAATGATTCGTAAACGTGTTATGACACCAAGTTACGACAAGAAATCATAGTTCTTCATTATCAGAACGTGGTTTACGCGCTTCAACGGCAGTCATGATCCTTTTCAGTAGATTTTGGTGGATCAGTCAGTGTCATTACCAGTTGGTTACCAGAATATTCAATTGGGGACGCACAAAATGTTTCCGAGATGACCTAGTGTAGCATTGGCGATCTGATGGACTCGGAATATCGGTACATGCGAGTCCGTCACCGTCCTTCATGGGAGGATCTAATCAACTTTACGAGAGGAGCTGTGACATGCCTCAGACAATAATGATACACATCAACTGTTACCGCCGCAACACATTCCCGAGCGTACTCGTAGTTCCCCATCCCGGTTAGAGCCCATAAAATGCAGCTTTTGAATGCTATTCGATGGGGCAGCGATTAGCTCGCAATGAAACAACCCGAAGACCCATTGGTAAATGGTCACCCATGTACTCGTTTTTGTCCAATACTTTTTTCTATAGAGGACAGGCGAAGGCGTACCCAATCTACCCAAATTTCCGTCCTTCAGACATTATAAATATTCAATTCAAGGCCTCCGTCTTCGTAGCGCTCCTTCTTGCCGTTGTACCAGCCATTGACACTACCAAGCTCACCGGTTGACAAAATATGTGCGCAGCTCTGTAACTCTTCCTGACTTCGCCTGATAAAATGCCTCGAATTGACAGACACCTCTGACTATGTGAGTCTCCCTATTGCTCTGGTATTGGACACTGACTCAAGAGTTCTATTTGCAGCAATGTGAGAGATGAGCATATCCATTCAACGTCGTTCCGAACTAACACGACTTATTTTCTTTATGTGGGAAAGGCCTGCATTGCTGTGGCTTTGTCACAACCCACCAGACGTGAGATCCAATCTAATCCATGAAAGCAGGAAACTGATGATGATTTACATACAGTTGCCTCCCATTTGGCACGGTCTGCTGAACATTGTATAATTTGAGAAATAGCGAGAGGGTTAGATGAACGGACGGAGTTGTCTCATTGTAATATTTACGGACAAAGCAGACAGCGTGTTCCCGAGATTTGCGGACCGCTGTCATTAACTCTAAGTATTTAGCTTTGTTGTGGGCCACAACAAAGCCAAATACTTAGAGTTGGAGGGAAGTGCCAACAGTTTTGCATTCTGAGTCAAGGGGGCACCGGGATCAAAATAAAACACCCAGGGTCGATTTTTTTTGTAAGGCCTCTGAGGGTGGACTAACTAACTAATGTAATCAGGCACATGTCTATATATAGTAATATGACATCACACTGCTTATTATCTCCGTGACCTCTTGCCCCCCCGTACTCAACCAGAAGCCTCACAGGCCTTGCACACCCAATTCCGCGGTTCTTGTTCGAGCTGGACACATCAAAGATGGTACTGGTCACAAACTGTCAGTTTTGAGGTATGTTAACTCACAGAAAAACACTCAACTTACCCACTGAGTCTTGCAGCCTGCCTGTTTGCATTTGAGAACCCCATCTACGGAACCATCAAGTACTCTTCCGCACAGACACCCGTTCAGGGCATCCCCCTGTCGTGCAATTTTTTTTTCCTTTTTGACCACCCTAATTCTTTGACGGCTTGGGTTCCGGTTGCCACTGCTTGGTGTGGTGGCTCTGCAGTTGGCAGCACGGCGTCTAATCTGCCGTCGTCTAGATGGCCTGGCACATTGCTCACTTGGACCTGTGTAAATTGTGATGAGTTTGCTTTGGCTTTGAAAATAAGAAGATAACTCACACTGTCATAAATTGATCTTTCATCAACAGGCCCCACCTCGAAGTCCTCGGGAATTTGCACAAAACCGCTAGGACCATGTAAGTTCCTTTGTTCTTCCCTCTCCTCGCCACATATGTCCCTGCCTAAACTTACACCGCCAGGAGCTGGATCCTCGACATTTTCATTGTTAACTTTGAATGGGTCTTCTATATCTTGGTCCTCGAGTTCAACATCGTCCTCGTCACCAAGCCCCCCATTGAATTCATTCTCAAGCTCCTCTGATCGTCACCAAGACTGCCCTTTCCGGAATCGTCAGAGGCGCCGTCAATACCTTCTTCAATACCAGCATGAAACTTGGCGCTGCCAGCAAGTGTATCAATATCCAAATCGTCACTAAAAAATGTAAGTCAATTATATTTTTGGAGAGATGGAAAAAATGAAGCAAACATATTAGGAATTCGTGCACGGTGGTTTTCCAATATAACCAGCGGCGGCACCTGCGACTTTTTCGTGCGTTTAACTGTTGCTTTCTTGCGCTTTAACCAAATCTTCTTCATTTCAGTTTGTTCAAAGCTTGAGAGTGTCCAAAGGTGTTTGTATTTGGTGAGAGGTAATGTTTTGTGTGTTTCTTCGAAGTGTACCTTCATAAAATGTTTCCATATTGCGGGGTTGTCCTCTGGGCAGATAGGGCAATGAACCGGCACATTTGAGCAAGGGGCAGCTGCTGTGGACGCCACCGCCACACCATATGAGGAATTCATCTTGATAAGACATCCCTTTGACGCATTTTGATTGATTCTAGGCTTTCCCCTTGCACCCTTTCCTTTTGACAAGTAGAAGTGGCACATTTGCGCAGGGCGGAGACACAAACCACACAAAGATTCTATTGATTGATGACACTGGGATCAAATAGGATATGCAAACCAATGTGTTCAAGCCCGCGTTGACCTTGAGTCAGGTCAAGCATCACAGTTGGCAAGCATTGCGGACAGTCAGACGTGGTAAGTGATCCAATATTTTCCAAATCCCTATTGGTCTTGCAAATGAAGCATGCACTACCTATTTGATTCAAATATATCACAGGTAAGCATACTGAATCACTTTAATTGATGGATTACTGACCTGAAGCTTCATGGTAGGGATACTTTTGGGTTGGCTTAAGTTTAGGCACGTTCTTCAGATCCAAAACCGCAAGACCTTGAAAAAGACTGGCTGATAAGGCGACCAAAACCGTGCTTTGTAGGAGATAGAAGGGCATGCTAAGGGGCGTTTTTGAGGTCGTTGGATCAATAGATTGAACAAGGCGGCCAGGGACAGTGTATGAATGCTCCTTCATCATGTATGTTCTCCAGTCATTGTTTCCTTCCAGGTTGTCTGCTAATGTTGCTGGCCGTAACCCTAGCATTTGATATGATATAGAAACTGTCTCTTCTGCAAGCATGTCAAAGCTGATGTAGTCGACTGGTTGACCATCGACTCGAAGACCATTCACCTCTCCAAGGCAGAGCCAGAAGCCGTTCTCCACGCGGATGAGACTTGCAATAGGATCTGACATGATGATTTTCTGTGAATTCTTGACATGAGGTTGAGGTACGTCCTTTGGGCTTGAATGGAATTCTTTCTCGGTGTTGACAAATCTTGGAATGGCTTGGACACACTTCAAGCAATCAGTTGAGCTCGTGTATTTGCGATACTTGCCAAATTCTTTTAGCGCACGGGCTTTGTTCTTGGTGGTACCCTTTACTAGCACTTTTGAATTGAATACCTTTCTACCAGCTGCCGTTTCCGTGTTTGACCCAGAGGAAGCAAGTTTGACGGCAAGTGCATCTTCAACGTTGACGCGCATCTCTGTTTCATGAGCATCCAAGTCAGTGTGTTTGGACGCAACTGTTGGAACCTCAAGACTTTTGTCTATGTCATCATCAGGAAGTGGAACATTGACAAGGAGGGTACCAAACAGTGACAGAATATTGATGCCTTCCAGTTCATCGAGTTTGTGAAGGATAGGTTTCAGCCCTTTGCATTCCTGTTTAACCATGCGCCGGCCTCGATTCCAAGACGTTTGGAGAGAAGCATCCTTGACCTTGACATTCCCTCTCCAAGAACCGGGTTTGATATGGTCTGTGCTGTCTGGAATCTCCTTGGAATCTCGCGACATAGCAGGCAATTTGAGGCGTTGAGGAGAACAATCCCATTGAGGATATTTAGCTAGAATATTGGATATCTCTGTTGTTCCAGCAAGGCAAGAAGTGAGTTGAAGTATATCCAGGTTGGCGTCATTGCCAACCATAGTTCTGATTATCCCAAAAAGCTCTTCAAGTCGGTCGGTTCCCAAGAGAATAATCCAGAATTCACCATCCCAATCATCAATTTTGGCTTTGGCCATGGAAATTATAGTGTTCTTGATCTTGATCATGAGGTTGATGTAGAGATTTGTAGGAATAAATTCCTTGCCAGCCAATCAAAAAAGTACAAGTGCCAGGTGAGCCGCCGCGCTAAGATGCTCAATCTGCTCTGAGAGGGACAGGTCTACGCAAAGATATGGAAAGACCATATGGAACAAAAGCTTTCCAAGAACCCATATTGCCTCTCGTGCCTCCAAAAAACCTCGGCGGGGATTTGTAGAAGAGCGAGGGAGGTGCCAAATATCCTTGAGCATATCAAAGGCCATTTTAACATCTTGCTGATCTTCCGGGTTAAACAAGGATTGGATATGATCTGCGGAGAGCCCTTCCAATTTGAACTGGTCCCAAATGATGTCAGGTGTAATACAAAAGCCATTCACCACCACGTCACATTGTTGCAACAGGAGATTGCGCCAGCGCTTGAAAACATGTTTCCAGTCTTTATCGCATGTTAAGTCATTGTCACCGACATGGAGGTCCAAAAATTTGAGAGGCTTTAGAAGGGGAGATATAGGCAACTCAGGTTTTAAAACAGATTTAAAGGTGAGGGAGACAAATGCGGATCCCCGTCAAGTTTTGCCGTCAGATGCAAGGGAAGTTATACAGAGTTTTGTTTTGGGTTGCAATGAAGTTACGCCATTGTAGACGGTTTTAATAACCTGCGCATGTTCTTCTCCGTTTTCTTTTTTGCAATCACCGGAAACAAGGACTGGACGGCCAGGATAAATGCGATTATCTTTGCAGAGAACGCCAAGAGCGCCAACTGTTGCCTAATAATAGATTCAGGGCACAGTCCAAAAATAGAAGGAACGGAAGTAAACTCTCTCACCTCTCCTGCATAATGAACTTTCCCATCATCAAGGTTTTGATACAACTCTGCCATGTTGTCCTTATTGACAAACTCAGTCGATGTCTGGTTTGCGTGCTCTCTGCATAACCCAAGGAAGTTATTGGTCTTCGGATCCCACCGTATCCTCTTCTCTGTGGCAAGTTTGTCAAACATCAGCACGGCATGGACAAAGCGTGAATGGTCTTGACGGTGAATCACTTCCAGCAAGCCATCAAATGTCGCCTCAATGTTGGCCTGAACCTGTTCGACGGTTGGTTGCTTGTGGGATGGTGTAATCGGTGGAACAGTTGAGACAGTGCATAGGTAAGTGACACTTTGCATCTTGTTTGCTCGATGATTGATCTCTGCCACCCAATTTCCACCCATCTTCCACATAAGCAGCAACTTTATGTCTTCCTCCTCAGTAAAACTCTTCGGGGAATAAATGGCCCTCAGCTGCTGCCACCAAGGATGCCAACAACCCGCAGGCTCCCTTGTTTTGATGGAGACCAATATCAAGTAAACGATCAACACGGCTGACCTTCCCACTTGCGATCGCCATCAAGAGTCGTTTTTGGTCAGAGAGGGCTATAGCTTTTGCGAGGAGTTTCCTTGCTTGGTTCAACCCACAAAGGCGGTAATACTCAATCGCTCGGGTTTTGCGACAAAGCATCTCGTGAAGTGCGCCAATGCCAAGGTAGGCAAATGCCGTGTTCTCGTGGGTGCCATGTTTGATACGTGTGAGTATACCCTCCGGTGTCTTGTTTTTGAATAGCTGTTGACAAGACTGACATGATATAACCTCTCCTTCAGATAATCCGCTGCAACTCCTGGCAAACAACTCCATCACGCCATTCTTCACTTCATAGTCCCAGGGAAGGATGAGGGTATCATTGAGAGCAAATGGATACGCGGTATGCGGCAATTTCCCCTCTGGAAAGTTGAGAGTAAATCCCTTGCATGCCGGCGCTGATGTTTTCGGTTTTTTGACAGTGTCCTTGTATTCAAATGTGACCACGTCAACAGTCTCAATTTCCGGTGGAATCAGACCATCAAGAGATGGGTTCAAGTTGTCGGATTTGAGAACATAGGGCACCCATCCAAAGCCCACCTCTACAGGCGATTCTGTTGCAGCCTTGTCTAGTGAGCAAGCTGTGTCAACAGTAACTTCAGTTTGGGATGTCCTTTCATGTTTTGCCGTTTGGTGAGTCAGAGATTACATGAGATTCACATTTTACTTACCTTTTCTTAAGCTCTTCGCACAGGTATTCCAGCTTTCCCTTGAACAACCCTTCACTCACCACCAAACCATCCAGCCCCCATTTACCCCGATGGATGATCTCATCCATGTTCCCTTCTTTACCCCAGCCGAATGTCACCTTCAAGACATTGTTCAGACCTGTTTCCCATAACTCATCGGCACTGATAGCAGGGTCATCAAAACCCCTTGGATTGCCTCCAAAAACTGCAAGCTTGTTGAACTCTGAGGCTTTGGGAATACTCAGCAGTAAGCTCTCAACCAATCTCCGCAATTTGGACACAAAACCCTCTACAATTGTTTCTGAAACAGGTTGCGGCAGGGCTGGAGATACAGCTTTATGACTATGGACGGGTGCCAAACTGCTGATTGTCAACTTTACTGCGGCCACTTTACTTCTCATGAAGGAGTATATTGATCCGTTTTTATTCCCTTTTGCTTTCTTATCTTGTTTTGCTTGATTTTCCCTGCAGGTAGCACTTCCACGATGGCGCTTTTTGAGGTCGGAAAGCCCCAAAGGACCGCACTTCACACGGGTATTGCAGTCTGGGCAAATCACATATCCTTCTGGATCAAGGATTGGAGGCGGTTATGGAAGAGTCAACTGCATTCATGGTTTTATGAGTCAGTCTGCATGCACATATGTAGTTTCACAAAGCGCACCACATTACTGCTAATAGAGGCCATGCTTGTAACACACAATTCAGTTTGTTTTGTGCTCTTGGGTAGGGAGAAAACTTAGAGAAAACAGCTACAATTGGTGTACCCAATCACTCATAAAGCATGGAAAATCTGTTTATTTAACCTATGCTGGACCTCTGGTGCTACCAGAACCTATTGGAATACATTCTAAGTGTTGTAGAAAGGTTCTATTAGTCGCAAAATGACCTTCAGAACCCCTGTTCTTGAGAGGTCCATTTTCTGTCTTTGCGGCCTGCGGCCAGACTAACTAACCGGGTACCGGTCCGGGATTCAGATCCCGGTGCCCCCTTGTTCTGAGTTTTCTACATAGTTCCAGCCGATTTGTGTATTGGGAGATGAGAATAGCCTTCCCTGGTTAAGTGCATGCCTTCCGCCTCAGAAAATGCATACATTGCCGGACTTCAGCTTGCGGCATCTGTTTACAAGTTGGTCAACTCAAAATGTTGTTGCATATTTGTTAAAACTCATGTTCCGCCAATGTCAACAAGGAGTGGGCCACAACAGGTCCATTCAGGGCCAGGACCTATGTCATAACCAGTTACAAATGGTTGTTGAGAACGGACAGACTTACAGGTATCCTATACGACAGTGCACCCATGTCAGTTGAATCTTTGACCGGAAGATGTTACCGTCGAAGTAGGACTTACAACTCTGTTACCACCTTGGAGGGGTAATCTGTCAAAATTGGGTAACCTATCAAGTGTAAAAATGACAACTTACAATGGTAGACCTCATTGCAAGCCTCCTGGAGGTTTGGAAGAGCAAATGCCTGTGCAATGACGAGCAAGAGGGCAGGTAGAAGGAACAACTTCAAATATGGCACGTGCTATTTTGAGCTGCTTTCACAACAACCAGTGCTAGTTATATAAATACCAGATCTTTGGATAACAATCAGGGACCCCAGCACTCCCAGAAGAATTTTCCAACCATCGGGGATCTCCGACCGGGAAATGGAGAAGCATAGATTGTAAAGCCTTGGAGTAGAGCAGGGATAGCTGCAGTGGGCAAATAACATGTGATCAAAACCCAGTACATTACAAGAGTCAGCTCAACCAGTGACACCGCTGTGGTAGTGGCCTCTGGGCAATGTGCCTGAGGTGCCCAAGACAACCAGATTAGATTAGATACCAACTGAGGTCCGATCCTTATGCAGACGGAAATGGCAGTCAAAAGTGGCCTATGTCCAATACCTATGCGGACGGAAATCCAAATTTTTGACCCAAGGTCCGATAAAAATCAAGGACAGATATGCCTAGTCGGTAGCAAGGTCTTATCCCGTATGCGGACGGATGTTGTTATCTGTTGACCACTCAACCATCTTCACCAAACACAAAGCCAGTGGAATCCCCTCTCATTACTCACACTCTGCCCCTTCTTGACAACCTTAAACCAGCAGTTTTGTCAGTGCTGTGACAAGTTGTATGTTGGGCTCAAAGTTCTAAAGAAGCGGATGAAAGAGAAGGATCAAAGTGATGTCTATATAGAGAAGGGTGATGTCGGTGGTAATGTACTAAGTCAGAGGACAGCCAGAGTGACTTGGAACACAAGTTTGGGCTTGAATAATGCGCTGGGGACCGTAGAACATGCATGATCTCTAGCGCTCAGACACATCTTTTGGCTGAAATAACATGTCCAATCCCTTATGAGGACGGAAGTAGACCTAAAATATGTATGATCCGCTATGTGGACGGAGATTTAAGGTCTGATCCTATTATGAGGATGTTTTTGCCCAAATTTCCTGCATACATAAGTGCCCAAAATGACCGATTTTGGATCGCACCTCAGTCAGCATAGAGAGGGTCTTGGTGAGGTGAGGTGAGGTTAACCGGTACAGTCCAATGCTGAACACCGGTGCCTGAGCTTATCCCAATGTTGTGGTAAACAACATTGTCTCGGACCCATAGTCCATTCCTTGACAAGCTATCCATGTTTCAGAATGTCTATCTCGGAGCAGATTTCTGGGTAGGTAATTTTTTGTGGTTTGTAGCTATTCAGGAATTGTGTAATAAATTGCTATTGGGTGTTTGTTGTACACATTTTGAGCATGGCTTGTAAGAGTTGTTTTTGGGATGGATTAGACATAGCCTATTCAACACCACAGAGTGGGCCTTTGCAGACCAAAAGCTCATCAGTGGCTCCTGGTCGTCTACAGCCATCATTCTTACATATTTCATTATTATCAAACACATCACCATTCATATTCCTCCGTTTTTGACAGCGCCGTGAAGTTTCTCTAACTTTGAATGTATCTATAAATATCAGAAGAACATCAGCACATTTTTACAATTAATGTACAATCACTTACCATTATGATTAGCATGTTCCATACCACCCAAGGCACCCACAACATTGATGCTGTCAATATCCGTGGATATCTTAACAACCGGAGACTGAGCTGGGGTTGCAGTGTTGAAATCCTCCTTGCTGTCTGGAGGCATGTCCTCTTCATCGCTACCCGGAGGCACGTTCAGGTTCTCATCCTCAGGTTGAACGTCTAGTTGATCATCTACTACCAAAGGTGCAATATGCAGAGGTGCATCCCAATTGTCATGATCCTCCCAAGTCAGGTCTGGCTCAATATCACAATGCAGCAGTTCAACATTGCCTTGTACTTCCCCATCAGTGCTTGCTGCTGGATCAGACAGGACTTCATGGTCTGTAACATTATTTGTGGTGGTGGGATTGTGCTCTTCACCGGTCAAGTTCCTTGAGAGAAAGCAGTCAGACATGTAGTAATGCAGCACAAAAAATAAATACCGTAATGCCAAACACAAACTATGGCCATTGGAAATCTTGATCCCAGGCATTCTTGCTTTCTTTGTGGGCCGCGCATGGTATTATTTGAGTTTCTCCCACTCTATCTTCATCAACTTGCCCTTGTCCTCCGTAATATTGAAAAATGGCAAATAAAGATTGATATTGTCCAATGGATGCCGTCTTGTGATATGCTGCTTAAGATTATACTTCCAAAGGGCGTGCTTACAGCCTGATATTGGACATGCCACTGGATGGTGTGTGCACAGTTGTTGAACAGTAATTCTTTTTGGCCTTTTTGAAGTGGGATGTACGGAGATTTGGGCAGTGCAATTTTGTTATGTCCATGCTGATTGTATTCCCACAGCGCATAAGAACAATCTCACAGAGCAAGCCTGTGTTGAGGCACAAACCACAATGGTTATCCGCACCAAGCATATTTTGGTCATATAGGATATGCAAACCCATATGCTTGAGCAAATCCTGAGCACCCAGAGTGCCCATCTTGTAATTCAGACAGAAAGAACAGGTTTGTAGACCTTTGACACAATGGAGCTGGCCATCCGCTGTATCCTTCTCACAGACAAAGCATGCATCACCTATGAGAGTAGCCATTATATTAGTTTACTAGCAAAAATGAGATCAAACATGTGCTTACCATTTCCAGTACAATAAGGAAAGGGATCTGTTACAGGTAGCTTTGGTAGTGTTTCCTTCTCAAGCTTCTTGTACATCAGGGCAGCAATTGCATGTAATTCCGAAGTCTTGAAGGTGTATGTTTCCTCCCCAACATTTTGACCACAAGAAGCCAATTGAAGGTGAGGATCCACCTGCTTGACAAAACACCCATTCAGAGAAAACCTTGAGATTTGAAGTTGCCATTCCACTCCCAATCCCCACCCTCTGGTTGATGGCTGGTGTTGTCTTGGGTATGAATTGGACTCAGCTTCATGACTTGGCCATGAATTTGGATGTTTGGCTTGCGCAGCAGACGGGAAGGGATTGAGGGTACATCTTGGCCATTGTAGCAAATACCAAGAACTTGAAACACAGCAAGAAAGACATTATGGTCACAGGAGATAAGAGTAAAGGCAGGGTCCTGAACATCAAGGCTGTCCTCTGGTTTACTAGCAAGAGAGGTGGAGGCAACAACCTTGTTCTTGACCTTGTTGTAGCAAGAATAGCCCCATACTTGCTTCACAACCAATCTTGCAATTCATTTATTGTGAGAGGGTTTGGAAAGATGCGGAGAATGGATGATTTGTGAACGGATTTTGAAGAAGGATTGGAGTAATCAATAGAAATATATGCCTAGGGTGCATTGTTGCTTCCCAAATCCATGATGTCAGCTGCAGATGTGAGGTCATCCATATCCGGGTCTGAATTATTGAGTAGGTCGTCCTGTGAAATGGGCGTGTTTGCGGTGGCTTCTGTTGGGTTTTCACATTCTTCTTTGGTCTTGTGGCATTCCCTGGCATCCAGTCCTCCAATGAGAACAATTTTGTTTTTGCCCAGGTCAAAAACCGGTTGCCACAGGCAGGCCATTTCGGAGCGACCGCAACCGCTGACTTAGGAAATCAGCCACAACTGCGGCAAGTCTGGTTATTTCCAGTTGCGGTCAGGTCAAGTTGCGGTCTTTTCCAGTTGGTGCAACTGGACCTCAAAACCCTATTCTCAAGTGCATCCATTCCCAGAAATATGATGAAGAAGCGCCCGGCGGGAGTATCTCGCTGAGCCTTAGCGACACAAAAGTAAATGTTCTTTATGATGCTCATGACATCAAAATAAGTCTGGACAGGGACAAAGTCACCTTTGTCCAGATGATAGAGCGCCAGGACCAGGTGTGCCGCCGCACTGAGCTCCAAAAGCTGTTGGTGGAGAGATAACAAGATGCCAAGATATGGGCACTGGCAGCGCCTGCAAACATTGTGAGCGCTTATGTAATCCATTTCTGTCTCAAATTGATGGCACACAACTTAGATCGTTGGTGTAGGTTTACACCACAGTCCAATCAGTGTGGTTTGTAGAGAAAATATCATTAGGATCATGTTATCCTTGTATTGGCCAGCACAGCTTTGAAATAATTCATATCCACATTTTTCATGTTTTGAATATCCATGTATCACGGAAGCATGTAATCAAAATCCCAAATTCCAACCTGGCCAATACAATCAGCTCATTCTTTTACACCTGTCAGGCCAGAATCCTGCATCAAAACTAACATGTGGAAAGCCTTGCAAAGGAGATGATTAATTTGCAGATTTGGTGATTACATAAGTGAGATCAATGTGTGTCAACACATTCACAAACGCGTTGCGTTGACAAAAGAACACATCCATCCCTACATAGCACTCTGATGAGAACCGGAAATCAATGGAACCCACTCAGAAAGCAATCCAATGGACATACACCCAACTTGAGGCTGCTCGCTGCCGGATGGGGAACAAAGAAAACATCAAAATTCCACCACCAGCCAGTGCTTCTCAATCATGTCAAAAAGTGTTGAAGGCCATCAGCACA
This sequence comes from Crassisporium funariophilum, assembly GCA_014925845.1. Classification (NCBI taxonomy): domain Eukaryota; kingdom Fungi; phylum Basidiomycota; class Agaricomycetes; order Agaricales; family Crassisporiaceae; genus Crassisporium; species Crassisporium funariophilum. The sequence continues at coordinate 1,452,355 of JACGCL010000008.1, forward strand.
AGTACAATCACATCCCAAGATTGTCTCCATGCCTCTGAGCAGTGTGCAAAAGGCTTCTACACCCAATTGAGGAACTCTCAAAAGGTTACAAGAAGGACAACCGGACGGTTACAAACATTGAGTTGCACCTTGAATGGCACCGGCAAGTGAAAGATCTAGAAGAAGGATCTCCCTAGAAAAGATGAAAAGTTTTCAGCCCTCATTGCAGCAATTCAACAGTACCATTCAAGCAGCTTACCTGTTCCTAATCAACGGCCAGATTTTGAGTCTTCAGGTGGTGAATCTAATGAGGGCAGGGACATGAACATTGACTGTCATCCTGATTCTGAGATTGTTCTGAGATGGAGGTCAGAATCTAACATTTTAGCTTGTTTATCTATGATATTTCACTTTATATTTACTGAGAATACATGTATACCCTCTATAGTTTATGTTACGGTTGGTTTTGTGGGCAAAAGCTGTTGCGATTGAGGGAGAACTCAAGACAAGACAAAGGTCAGTGTTCCATCAGTATACAGTGTTTGATTGCAATATGAGTGAGAACAAATATACACAAATAGCACGCAATTTTGGCAGGCATTGCCAGTACCCACAAGATATGCGTTCAGAAGATGGCCATAGAGACTAGTGTTTAAAGGTTCAGTTGCAACAACTGAAAAAGACCGCAACCCAACTGAACTGCAACTGATCACAACTGGACTTTAGGTTCAGTCGGAGCAGATTGAAATACAAAGACTGTAGTCCAGTTGCAGTCTTTTTGCGGTTGTCGACCGGTTGCGACCGGTTGTGGCTGTGCTGTATATATGCCCTTGTAGCCACGTGTTTCCTCGTCAATTTGAGCCTTGGCACACCCAAATTGGGCCAGAATTGATGGAGTTATTGCCAAAATAGTATTTGCTCATGCTGAAATTGATAGCAACTTTGATACCTCAATAACTTGGTCAATTCTTATCCGATTTTCATGTACCAGGACTCGATTTGAACCTCTCGGGAAGCCGGATTGGCCGAAACGGCTGCCGTGCCTTGCCGTGCCGGTGACAGGTCGCAACCGGTCGCACAACCGGTCACAACTGCAAAAGACCGGTTGTTACGGGTTCAGTTGCAGTTGCTGCCATTTCTGGACATCAGAGACCGGTTGCAGTCCGGTCTTTTGAGATTTGGGTCAAAAAGCCGGACCCAACCGGACCTTCGAACACTAGTAGAGACAGCCCAGCAACTGAAGCATCTTGCTCGTTGTGCGCGACAGCGGATCTGCAGTATCTGGGGCGGAGGAGAGCTGACTGACAGAGTGGAGGAGCTTTGTCATAAGCGTGACATCCTGCTTGTGGTTTGGTGAAAGAAGAGAGCCAATGGTTACACTGGACATCGCAAATGACTTGAAATGTTTGCAAAGGATGGGTGTCAAGAATGTGCAGCCATTTAGCTTGAATCCCTTCTGGTGAATTGCAGTGTTTCTGAGCCTTTTCGAGGATGTGCTTCCAATCAAAGTCTGCAGTAATACTGTCATCTCTACATTTAATGTTAAACAGCGGGAGTTGCGATAACAAGGAGTAGATGGGGTCTTTGGAATCAAGGTCACCTACCACCTTTGTTAGGAAATATTCTATCACAGAAAAATAGACGCACTCACATTTCATACAGATGTTGATCAACACTTGTTGCCGCCAAGCATTGCCATCCATACAAAGGCAGTAGTGTAAGGTATTCAGTTGGTTCTCCTGTTCTTTTGTCACCATGACAGAAGCTTGGATCAGCTGCTCTTGGTCATGCACTGTCTCCTGCTTTCAGCTCCCTGACATGCCAAATGGTTTTGTGACGTGTTTTTGGGGTTCCTTGCAAAGGATGCTAGAACCAATAACGGTGACCTGGGAACTAGATTAGATATCACATTCAAACAAGATGCAAATTCTTACTTTGGTTGCAAGGTGTATGGTTTTTGGCAAAGAGCTTTGGCAATAATATCAGCCTGTTCTATTGAGCAAAATTTGAGGGCATAGGACTTGGAATGTTTGCGGCAGAGTCCAAGGATGGTGTTCTTTCAAGGATCCCATTGCAAATGTTCTTGAACTTTCTATTTGCTGTATTGGATGCTCATTCCGTATTTAGGCTGGTCCGGAGAAATTCCTTTGTGTGGATAACACTGTTGGAGGTTTGACAACAGTTCTTGGTGCATAGGAAATTTAGCGGATGCTTGAAGAGGGACCGTTGCTACGTGGCGCTTAGTGGTGTCAATGGAAGGAAGTCTGAGAGAGCAATGAGCAATGTTGGCAGCGGAAGTACCTCCCATTTTCAAGATGAGGAACTTGTGTTCATAATCAGCTCTCTTGTATTCCTTGGGACTGAACTGACGCAGCACTGCCTTGTCAACCTTCTCCAAAATTGAATAGACGCTGGCGCCGGCCCGCACCTGAGCAGAGATAAGCGCTCAAAGTCGGAGTATGTCAGATTTTCTTACTGCCATCACAAGCCATTTCCACATCTTGATCTTCCGGTTTTGAATACCAATCAAGACTGCATTGTTCAGAGCACAGAGTTTGAGGTTGTTTATAATCATTGTCTTGCGCTAAAGTGAACTGTACATCTTGGCTGGTGTCAAATACGCCCAAGGCGTGTCTTTGTGGGTTCTGTAAAGTATTTGGTGCCGGATTCCCATTACAACATTGTTGTTGTGCAAGAAGTGCAGTAGTGACATGGAAGTGGTTTGGCTTCCTTTCCATTGCAAGATGTGTGCACTAGCTGAGTGCAACGGGTTGAGCAAAGAACTAAATGGTCGCGGTCAACTGAAATGCTCCAGGGATATTTGCATTTGGTATGGAGGAGAAATGGATAGGATGAGAATGGTGAGACATTGTCCAGAAGTTCAAGACAATAGCCAGGGTAGTTTTCGCGGGCTGGAATACTCCTCAAAGTTTCTTGGGGTTGGGACAAGCAGGAGAAGGGGTTTGCAAGGGGATAATGATTGGATCATTGGGTGGATCTAGGCTCATAACTTGCTTGAGTGCTTCAGATGGTGGAGACGGTGTTCTAATCAAAGAATCAGATAACATGCACTGAAATATGCAATGGTACTCACAACTGGGTCATAGCCTCCATGAGCCGTCCAATTTTACCTTTGAAAAGGCCAGCATCAATCTTGAGGTCGGATATGCATGCCTGGAGTACCTGTAGAGGCCATCCATCCCATTATCACTCTGGTACACCAGGGCGCGTATGGCAGCTGCATCAGCGCCAAATCCTAGCACTCAATCAAGTGCTGAGTTCACAATTTCCTCCCAGGTGTCCTGTCCATCTTCAAGAAATGTGGCCGGGTTGTACGCAAAAGCAGCAAGAGCGTCAGAAGGGTTTGCAAGTGGGATAGTCAAAGGTAACAAGATAATTGCCTTGTGCAGTTCTTGAAGGAGGGGGCAGTCTGACTCATGGGTGGTAATTGATGGTGGGACCTGTAAGAGTGAGGAGGTGTAAGTAAAAAGTGTCAAACCAACAGGATGTGCAAATAAACAACTCACCTGAGAGGATGAAACTTGTGGGATGGGTTCAGAGACGGAGGGCGCTGGCGGAGTTGTCGGCAGAGAGGAAGATGGGCCTGTGAGAATGAGTACGGGTGTTGTCAAAGGAGAACCAAGTGGTGCTTGTGCAACTTTGACAGCCGTGGAACAATTGGCGGAGGCTGTGGGGATAGAAGCTCTTGCTTTTGTAAAGAATGACAGCAGGTTTTTCTTTGGCAAAGCTGCTTTGGCAAGGATGGCGTTTTTGTGGCTGATGATTGCAATGTGAACCTCCCAGTTCTTCTTGCCGCCCAACCCAATATATATGTCACAGCTGCAAACATTGCAATGCTGAGTGGAATTGACAGTGAAACCTGGTTGCTAATTTTAGACAGAACATAAGTATGATGTCAGTAATAGATCAGCGACTTAACACACATTGGGCGTCTTTGATTTCTTCACCATGTAATGAGTTAGACAGGATACTTTTGAGGACACAACAAGGACAACAAAATGGCATGGAACGCGAGGTAGAAAAATTTGAAATCATCAAGATAATTGTTTGATAATTGCATGATAATCATATTGAAATTCAACAGCGGAGGCAAAGACAGATGTAAATTCATGGTGCAGCTCTACGGCATAATGTGTTTCTTTTTGTCCTGCTATGTTTCCTCCGCTTGAGTTCTTTTGGAACATCTACAACAAATAGATTTATCACTTTGCTGTGGATGATAAGCGCCCAGGAAGCGCTGAATACACGGTCAGATGGCCATCAAATACTATTTTCATCACACCGGCATGTATGCCGAGTGATGCGTGTTGCCCAATCACTGTCTGAGGCCGTGTCTGAGGCTACCCGAGCATTGAACTTGCTTACCCCTGGCTTCAGGACCGTCCAGAACTGCTTGGAAAGTCTCACAACATGATGAAAATGCTGTAGGCATGTAATAGGAATGCAATTTATGTCTCTTTTGTGCCAAAAATGACCAGTCAAAAAAAGTTTGGTTAAGGCGTACAAAACCGACCCCGCCTCCCAGGCCTATATGCCGGCAATTGCCGGTGCATACCCCTTGGGCCTCATGCTGACATTTGCCTTACTTCTGTAGACAGAATCCCACAGCCTGTGCTGATAGAGAGTTGATAATGGGAGGAGGTGAGGTTTGTAACACTCTACTTGGGGGAAAGTTCATGTTGCAGCTCAATGTGTATGGGTGAGGTGAGGTGAGGGTTAACCGGTACGGTCCATCACTGAACACCGGTGCCCGAGATTATCCCGGCGTTGCGGTACACGCCATCGTCTCGGACCCATAGTCTGATCCTCGAAAAGCTATCCATTTCTCAGGATGTCTATCTCGGAGCGGATTTCTGGGTAGTTAATGTAGTTATTCATGGTCGCAGCTATTTGGTAGTCAACAGTGTACAGAAGGTATTGTAGGTATTGTAGGGGGGACTGCTATTGGACACTTCTTAGGATTTCATGAGCATGCTGAGCAACACGCGCAATGGCAACTCGAGACGCTAATAACTGTTTCAGGGATTCCACCGGGCCTTTTTGTTCCCAGTTGAGTAGGGTGAGGTCGATGTCTGCTATATCCCTTGTGAATACTTCTCGGAGTTGCACCAGGTCCTCGTGTCCCTTACACACTAGCATGGCGTGTTTGGGTGTCTTGGTGTCTGCCGTACAGTATCTGCAGAGTCGTTGGTCACGAGGTATTGCTGGGCGGTGCCATCTCAGTCGTTCAATAGCGAGACAGTGGGCAGATAGTATCATGCGCTGATGAGCAGCATCCCACCCTACCCACCAAAATCGCGCTTTTGCACTGCGACACCGACACCGACAAAGTGTTCCCGACACATCCGCAACAAGCCGAAGCGTTCCGACATTTTGTTGGGTTCCGCTGAAATCCCGACAAACATCTCAAATCGTATGATTCCGACTTTGTACCTTATTCTCCGACTCGTCCGACATCAGTTCCACCACAATTCCGACAAATCCGACGTATCAAAAGCCCGTTAAACAAATATGGTAAAGTACGGTGCGACAAGATCAGAAAATTCCATCGGTCGCGTCGGCTACCAAGTTAGTCTTGTACCTGTGGCGCAGGCGACGTTTAGCGCGCCCCCTATGCCACGTCAGCACTATATTCAGTTCCGTTTGATGTAATACGGTGTTTTCGGTTGATGTAGTTTAATTCTCAAATACTTTAAAAAGCCTGTACACATAGACACAAAAATTAAGTTTCTAGTTTCCCTCTCAATCTTGAACAACTTGTCTCGCACTTGCTCGTTATCACTTGCTCGACTTCCGACACTCGTTAAAAGACTTCCAACAAATTGTATTCCGACGCTCCCAACACTCCCGACAAACCCGACGACTCCGACACCCGCCCAACAAACCCGACAAAACCCGACGCGCCCGACCACGACAACAAGGCCGACAAAATCGAGTCCAACAAAATACGGAGCGCGCCGATCTTGGTTTGAAAGCACCTGACAAAACCTGACGCGCCTGACCGTGACAACAAGTCCGACAAAATCGAGTCCAACAAAATACGGAGCGCGCCGATCTTGGTTTGAAAGCCCCCTTCAGAACCCGTCTCGCACCCTCAGACGTCACTCGTCGCAACAAGGCCTACACACGAAAGAGATAAGTTTCATTATTTGAAAGTGTTTTCACACCAGAGCCCGTTGCAGGCACAACAGCGCGTTATTGCTTCCCTGTGTTTATGGTTTGTCACTTCGAGGTAATGTCGGAGCCACAGGGTTTTCTGCACCATCTTGTCGTCATTGTCCGGTTCCTTCCTTCCATACAGTAGGTACGCCTTTGGGGAGTTGTCTATGGTGCCCTGTATCATTTGTAGCATCCCTTTTCGCACAGATTTCATTGTTTTGGTGACAGTGTCTGGTGTCATGTCCATTAGGTCGAGTTCCTCTATTAAAAATGGCAGCTTTTTCAGTACATATAGTATGAACACATTGTTATTTGTCCGATAGCCTGTGCGAAATATGTTCTGAGAGCGCGGTAAGAGTTCATTTCTTTCGCACCACTCCGTTAGGCGCTTATGGATGAGGAGTGTCATTAATTTTAGTAGGCAGCTCTCAAGCCCAATTGCCCGGTAACTATTTGGATCATCCTTTGGTTTTCCTCTTTTAATTAGCGTCAAGGGATAAAAGACGAAAACTTGCGTTCGGGTTAACGGGCCGGCTAAAACACCCGAACCTCCCGTGTCGACGTTGCCCCCAACAGCCTCAGGCCTTCGTAGAGGCAGTGGGCGTTGTCGGGACTCGTCCTGGTGGCCGCGAGAGTCTCGTAGGGTACACTATAGTAAGCTAAGACGTAGTTTGGTCGTCTAGGCCGTCGTATAGGGTGGATGTGCCGTCTGTATTTCAGATGACGCTCTTCTAGAGCCGGCTTTTGCTATCACACTCCCCTCTTTTCTAGGGAGGACCAGCAGTGCTTTTTGCAAGAGGCTGGTTTTTAGTATGTACCCAAGAGTGCTTGCTTTTGCAAGAGCCTAGGACCAGGGAGGCTTGACACTTTGGACTTCGCGATGGCCTGATTTTTAGATGATGGTTGATGAAGAAGTTTTGGTTCTGTGGTTGGTTCTGATGTTGATGTGCCGGCGAGCCCCAGCAACATGCGCCTTGATTTTTGGATATCTTCTCGAACGTGTTGGCTGACTGCTGATTGTTTCATCAGGTTACTCCATGGAATCCTTATCTGATGGAGAGTTTAATATAAGATAGATCTGAGTGCTAGGTGATCCCTGCTCTTCTTGCAAGTAAGCACTTGACATCGAGCAGCCAGAAAAGCAAGAATTTTTAGCTCTTCCCATGTTGTACTTTACGGTGTGAGCTTGAAATTATCTTCCCTCTCATTCATCTGCTAAGCACGCGAGATATATGAGATTTTATGGTACATCGAGTGTTAGACAGATAGATAAGTTGACGTGTACAAGAAGAAATATGCCTTCGATGATATACAAGAACAGACGTAGTCATGGCACTCTGATTAGCTCTATTCGCTGAACATATCGTCATCGTTCCGAGGTTGCGGAGCAGCCTTTTTGCCGCTAGTAGCTAGCATGAAGCGAGATCAGGGTTGGTGGCGGGGTGCTTACCCAAATTACTCGCAGCGCGTTTCTTAGCAGCAGCCTTCTTGCCCTCCACACGCTTTCCAGGGCCTGGTCTTCATGGACCTGCAGCCTCTGTTCCGGTGGTGTTCGCAAAGGTCAGGTCGCCGGAGGGAGAGGATTGCGGGGATGATGCAGTACTGTAGTAGCGCTGGCGTGTATCGCGAGTTCTGCGGGACGTGTGGGGCGAGTGCATTTTACTGGAATGAGGGAGGCAAGAAGATGGATGTAGGAGCCGGGTTGCTGGGTGAGAAAGATGGAGGGGCTAGGGCGAAAAGGTGCTGCTTTTGGTATAACCGCCTTATGTATCTATCCGGAGGACACGATTGATAAGGCTGGAGCGGAGGCGCTCAAGGAAGGTGTCAAAAGAGTGATTAGGTGTCGAGAGGTTTGATGTACATGTACTTTGATAGTTTGCCATAAAACTTATAAGGACTTTCTTCTTCTTGGTCCCTACATTTACAGGTCTACGATGGTTTCTCAAGGCTGCGTTTAACATAATAGACTGAAGACGGATCAGATCCTCAAGGGCCATATACCCGCTCCCCATTGTTTATATTCGGGCTCTCGCTCTCCTCGTATTTCCTTACTACCCATCTCACACCCATATGCAATCCACCATCCCGTATGATCACCGCCTTTTTTGCGTGGAGGCTGACCAAAAGAAGCCTTAATTTGGGGCACAACCGCGCCAGACGTTGGATTTGAGCGTTCGCCTTCTCGGCTGCCTCGCTCGTCAGGACATCCGTCGATGGGTCGAACCATACGAGGTGTCCACCTCGGATAACCTCGAGCTCTGGAAAGAGGCCGTACAGACTATGGGACTCCGCGTCCTGTCAGGCGTTATCATTATCAATGAGTATTGCCTAGCTAAGAACTGGTGTGGGCATACCAGAACAAAATCGTAGTCAGTGCGTAATTCTATATCCTTGACTTGAGGAGCGACGACTGCAAGTGTCTTAATCTCCTCTTCGGAACCTATGGACACAAGCCCCAGACAGGTGATGGTACGATGGGTTATGAGGCCTTCCAAGAGCAACGACTTCCAGGGCGAAGGCCTCTCTTCATCTGCGTCGTAATGGTCCTCGTCCTCCTCCCACTCATCGTCCCAACTGAAACACTTCGAATCGACCACAGTTTCGCGCAGTTCTATGCCAATCAGCGTTTTGAGTGGCCGGGCGGATGCGGATGCCTCAAAGCTTTTCATGAGCGCAGCTGCTTGTGAGGATGAACACTCCAGGTGGCGCAAGTTGGGTAGGGCGTCGCTGGGTAGCGCTAATCGTGTCCATGCATGGCCCGGCATCATTGTTGCAAGGGCAAGCTCTTCGAGGCTAGGGTGGGCGGTCAGGAAACGCGTGAGCGCAGGAGCTCGGCAGTTCATGCCGCGCAGGCGGAGGATGCGGAGGTTGGGCCACCAAGCGGTGTCGAGAAGATGGTCGATGTTGGCGGTGCCATTTATGTCCTCGGTGAGATCTAGTTCTAGCACCAAAACCTAGGTACAATATAACCGGCGGTGTGAGTGAGTCGGTGGATCAAATATTACCATCCATGAGACTGGTGCATTACCTCGAGGTTTTGGCAGTTAGTTAGAACCATTTGCTCGAGTTGAGGTATTTCAGGGTCGTAGGATTGGCTGCAAACAGTTGTTCGTAGTTTGAGGCTCGTCAATGAGTCGAAATGGAGGAACTGTCAATGGACCGTCAGATAAATGGTTTGTACATCCTAGAGCCCCCGCACCGTTTCAGAGTTAGCTATGGATGAAGCTTTGATCTCCAAGTCATGCGAGTCATAGATATCCAGCTCCCTGACGGTGCCCAACCGCCGAAGGGTGCTCCAAACATCATTTGGACCATCCTCCAATAGAGGTCGGGGTACACGATACCACCTGAATCGTTGCAAGTTTGACATGCGCTTCAGCACCGTTATCAGGCTCATCTCAGACTCACGGCAGGCCTCCACATGATGAGCTGTAGATGGGCGGGATTCAGAAGGGATAAAATCCGACGGCAGTCGTTCGCGGAGATCGTAGGTGTCGACAGGGGTCCTGGTGTAGAAGTTGTACTCGTTGTCCGGTAGGATGGTAAGTGAGCGGATGTGTGCAGCGCGGATATCGTCCAAGCGCGAGAGCCACGACCAAAGAGCAGGGTTGTGGAGTCCGGTGCGAATGTCGCGGAAGTGCAAGTGGTGTGGTACGGCAATGGAGAACAAGTCTTTGCTTGACAGGGCTACATTGAGAACATCCGAGTAATCTTCGACGTGATTTACAACCTCGCCCAACACGTCGGAAGGTAGGGTGAAGGCCATGGTGGTTGTGAATGTGAACTGAGTTGATGAGAACGTCAGCAGCTCTCGAGTCACGACGTGTTGTGAGGCTGAATAGATGCTTCAGATCAGGACGATTTCCATAAATAAACTTGCGAGCTTCCTCCTCTTCATCTTCATCAACATCAATGACAGTCGGATTGTATTAGCACGCTTCTTGGTTGCAGGTACTGGTAAGACCCCGAAAGCCCCCTAGGAGGTATGTATCGAGTCCGGACACAAATGATGCGCCGCATTGGCGCCGGAAGCAGAGCTTTGTTTCTTATCCTGACAAAAACAGTCAATTTTTGGGCTGAGAGATGTTCTAAAAGTCCGGGTAGTACTTGGGTAGTACAAATGCTATTTTGACCACTGAAAGTATGTTGAAAGTCCGAATTCTTATCGGGGATGTGAGTTTTACATTCCGCTGTCCAATGATAGTAGAGATAATGCTGTCCGCCAGAGAAAACCTCGCGGTGTCCTATCAAGAGGAGGATGTACCTACACCTAGATTTATTGCTTCATCCGTTAGCTTATGGAGTAGCTCAAACCCGCACAAGACGATGTTTTGTAAAAAATTCGAGATTTTTAGAGATTTTATAGCTATGTATCGAAAGTCGGGCACAAATGGCGGCTGGATGATATGTCCAGCAGTCCGGATTTATTGTTCATGAGGCAATCGACGAGGTAACAGTGTCCCGCGCAAAGGGATTGTGAAAAATTGTAACACGAAAGATTTGAGAGCAGTATCTGCTGTGACCGTCCAATGGCGGCATGAACGAAAGCCATGGGTGAGAAAAGAAATACAGATATTTTCAGCGAGAGCGGTATGGATCTACTTTGTGATGTTGGTAGCTCATGCATGTTTAGGCAAAGTTTGAACAAATAGGATCTAAGCAACGCCACAATCCCCGGTCAATACCCTAAGACTCAAACTCAAGTCCTCAAGTGCGTTACGACAAGAGTGCACGCCCCGACCACCAGCGAGGGAATGGAGAATATCGAATATGGAAAACTCGCTTTCAAGCGCTTGCTGGCGAAAAGTCCAAGAAAAGTCATGGGGAATTATTCTTCGACGGTTTCTAGATTGGAACTCTCTCCCACTAGGTGACTTATGACGCCGGCCTTCTGGGCCAAAACATACCTCGTAAGGGGGTTTCGGGGGTCCTTGCTTGTGCCGCGACCTCGGCGGCTAAAGTGGTGGGTTCTGATGTTGATGTTGCGGCCCTTCTTTGCAGGTGAAAGCTATGTTGGGCAGTGTCAATGAATATATTTAAGAATATCAGGACTGGAATAGATGTCTGTCAACGACTCAGCACTTGGAAAGACTCAATGTATGTCTTTTGATTTTTTCCCTTTCAAAACACCCTTGATGGCCCCAGCAACATGCGCCTTGATTTTGAAAAATCTTCCCGAACGTGTTGGCAGATTGCTGATTGTTTCATCTGGTCACTGCGTAAATGGAGTTCTTGTCTTTGATCTGAATGCAAGTTGTTCCCGGCTCTTCTTGTAAGTGAGCACTTGACATTGAACATCTGTTGCAGTATAAAGAGCGATCAAGCTCCTGCCTTGAATCTTCAGAAGTCTGGCACATCTCCCAACACCGTTGACGGTTATCTACACACACAAATTCTAACTTCTACTGCCCTATTGTCACACTATACCCTCTAAACAATCATGCTTCTCATATCAGTGGCTGTACTCTTTTCTCTGCTCATTCCCGTTGCTGTTTTATCAGCTCCCATTGAGGTAGGCAATTTGTTGGTTTCAAGGATTTGATTCAAGCCCTTACACAGGCATCCTCTTCATATATATTGTACGCGCGTGCTATTGCGGTCCTCGTATCACCTGCCCCCGAGGGCGACTACGAGTCGCTGGTCACAAGACCACTCAATCCTGCTGCACTCCCAGCAGGCTGCACCAAAGAGCATAAAAAAATTCACGCAAAAGCGGTGAAAAATTGCGCAACATGGAATACTAGACATGCCAATTTTATGGGTGTAGTTGCCGTTCGAATTACCGCCGCCATCCATGCAGCGGAATCACAGTTGAAACTTGCAGGCCCCCTCACTGTGACGGTCACGACTGCTCTTCACACAAGCCGCAGTGATCTCCTCGAGCATTATACCTTCTATTTCAGTGCTCCAGTATGCGGCGATAAACCTTGCACAGGCCATGCCTATAAAGCGGGAGCAGCCAAACAGGCAAGAATTTTTAGCTCTTCCCATGTTGTACTTTACGATGTGAGCTTGAAATTATCTTCCCTCTCGTTCATCTGCTAAGCCCGCGAGCTAGGCCTAAAAGAGTGCAGAGCCCCCCCGCATTGGAATCCAGCTATGTTGTGCGTAGTCAGTAATTAGACTATTAATAGATTTGTGTTCAAACTATGTGGGAAATTGCTTGAAGCTCAACCAAAGCGTGGCCAAAGCTCTGAGTACAATGAAAGGTACTACTATAAGTATAGATATATGGGACGATGGTAGGTAGCCTTCACGCAAAAGCTTACTGTGAGTTTGGCGAAGAATTATTATCTATGTCTTATAGATATATGAGATATTATGGTACATCGAGTGTTAGACAGATAGATAAGTTGACGTATACAAGAAAAAATATGCCTTCGATGATATACAAGAACAGACGTAGTCATGGCACTCTGAATAGCTCTATTCGCTGTACATATCGTCATCGTTCCGAGGTTGCGGAGCAGCCTTTTTGCCGCGAGTAGCTAGCATGAAGCGAGATCAGGGTTGGTGGCAGGGCGCTTCCCCAAATTACTCACTTTTTCGCGCAGCGCGTTTCTTCGCAGCAGCCTTCTTGCCCTCCACACGCTTCTCCAGGGCCTGGTCTTCCTGGCCCTGCAGCCTCTGTTCTTCTAGAATCTGTCGTTCAAAAAGCGGTGAGTGAAGAGAAGATAGATATCCGTCACAGAGTGCTGACTTGTTCGAATTCGTTCAATTCCGAGTCTGGTTTATCCTTTGATTTGTTTGCGCGTGCCTGAGAAAAAGTGCACGTAGCGTAGTGTAAGTGCCTTCCAATATTCTCGCAACACGGACATCGACTCACTTTGACGAGGATCTCGGTGAATTTCTCAAAGACCTTGGGTTCGTGAAGCTTGTCGCGGTAGAACTGCAGACCTTCAATGAGCTTCTTGACCGATCGCTCAGATTTGAACGGGAGGAGCGAGAGACAGAAGGCGATGTCGCGCCATTGGCGTGGATCTTCAGTGAGCCTGAATCGTTGGCACAGTTTCTCGACAATGCTCTCCGCTTGCTTCTCCTGATACGATACGACCATATCTTTAACGACGACGTATGAAGGTTGGGGTTTGAAACGCACCTTTTCGATGAATGTGAAGATGTATCGGAGAGTGCTTTGGAAGACTTCCTCTTCCACCGCGTGATCGCCAGTGGAGAGATGGCTGATGACTGCACAAAACGTCAGAATCGCAATTGATAAAACGAACATGGGGAGCAAGAAACCCATACCATCCGGCAGATTATTATAAATCGCATTCTCCTTCGTAGCCAACTGGTCAAAGAACATCTTCGCCAAATCCGCAATGCGCGGCTCCGGATCCTCAAGACACTTCGCCATCTCACCCAATTGGCCCTTCACCTTGATCATCCCATTCAGAATCAAATGCGTCAGCACCATGAGCGTGTTTTTCTTCACGACAAAGTCCCTATCCGAAAGCCCCTTGTACAGCTCATTGCTGTTCTCGTCGATGATGTTGCTGAACGAGACCGCGACGTCGCCGAGCGCAATGACGATGTTGCTGCGGATGTTGGCGTCCTTCGAGGTCTCGAGGATCTTGAATAGGAGGCGGTGATGCTGATCGCAGAATTGCGAGCTTACGCAGAGGAACTTGCTGAAGGAGAGCGTGGCGGCTGCGCGCAGGGTTCGGTTCTATCCAACAAGATAAAGATCAAGTATGGTGTAGTGTTTGAATGACGAACCTTGAACCTATGCGGGCTACCACATATGTGCACAATCATGGGACCGTATATCGCCAACAATGACTCCGGACCATACAACAGCTCCGTCTCTCTCACCCCAGCTATCCGCTCCCCAATTTCGTCCTCCGCATTCCCAGCTACCTGGTCCAGCTCTTCCGCATCCTTGTTCCCCCTCGAATTTCCGCCAGCCTGCTTATCAGCTACATACCCAGTCAAATCACCACATCCTTCGACGAAACATAACCGAAACAAATAAAGGAAACCGACCTGCAGCCTTTTCGTCCTTCTGACGCTTCCACTCCCGCTCGATCAACTCCAAGAAGACGATCTGCTTGATGGCGACATGGCCAACCACGAACAGCAACTGGCTCAGCTCAAACGCGTCCCCGACGTCCTTCGGTTTATCCTCCTGTGTGCCCTGCGTGGCATCGAGCATGCTCACGTCCCCCGGATCAACCGTCGTGTCCCCCGGATGGTCCTCATTCATCGCGTCCGGATCTTTCTCTCCCTCCTCAGCTTCAGCGTCGGCGCCCGCGGCCTTAGGGGCACGGCTGAATGCTCTGATAGTCAGCTTCCGGATGAGCTCGTTGCAAAACGCATCGGGATGCTCCCCGAGTGCATAAACGGTATTAATAACCTGCTCCGCGAGCCCGAACCACTCCTTCGTGCGGCACGGGTGCTGCACCGCGTTCTGCAGTTTGCGGAAGATGGGATTGTCCATCTCGATGCGCTGGGTCTTGTCCACTAGAGAACCTGGGGTCGTTGTCATTCGTTTAGTGGGTTATTCGACCACGCAACAAAGGAATGCGTGGGTAGAACTGGGACTGACCTTTCACTTTTTTTGCGCTTCCGTTCAGGCGTTGTAGGGCAACGCAAGTGTATCGAGCGAGTGTGGGATCCGCCTACCAGAAGAACGCAGGCGTAAGCGAACATGGCACGATAGCCTTGAGAGGAGAAGTTTCAGAAATACCTTCCCGAGGGGCCCAAGACCGACTTTGAGCATCACATCGACTTTATCCGTTAACACGCTCCGTTTCGCCAGCGCCAGCATGCCCAGAATAATAATCGCTCCCCGGCGTTGCGGTTTCGGCAAATGCACCTCCTTGCCTACAAAAACACCATCACCATCACCGTCGGGCAGAAGTGAGGGGAAATGAAAGGGACCGACGCACTGTAGACCTGCCACAGCTTCGCGATGACATCGTGGTGGATCTTGTTCTCCTCCATCATAATGCGCATCATCTCCTCCAGACTCGTCATATCCGCCAATGTCGCCTCATACGTCCTCCTACAACCGAACCGTATTCATCAATACCAATACCAATACCAAGTCGAGCTGGAAGAAGGGGGAAGAGAAGACGTACTCGACGAGGTTCTTCGCGATCCTGTTAACTTGGTCTTTGGGCGACAGGTCAGGGACGGGGTCAAAGTATAACATCCCATAGCACTCCAACAACCGCTGCCGAACGCCCTTGAGCTCTTTCCCGTCCTCCGACGTCGAGCTGCTATTATCCTTCGTCCAAATCAAATGCAACATCTTCTTCACTCCCTCCTACACCCATCAAAAAAAATCAACATTCTATCCCTTCCGAAAGAAAGAAAAAAGCGAGCGAACATTAGCGCTCTCGAACTGATACTCATGCGCCACCCTAAAAAACTCCATCACCTCCAACACCTCCCCCTTACTCGTCGACCCGAGCAACTTACCCATCGCCTCCATCGCGCTCTCAATCTCGGCGATGAAGGTGAGGGCGTCCGCGTAGTACTTGCGCCGCAGCTTGAGGTTGGTAAGGTGCTGTGTGTCGTAGGTCGCGAGCACGCGTTGTTCTGCGGAGAGGGCGGTGATGTCGAGTTGAGATTTGCGCGGTTTGAGCTTGGGGCCTTTCTCTTTCTTGGTTTTGTTGGGGGTTGCGTTTTCGGAGTCGTCCTCGTCGATGGTCATTTGGGAGGGCTCGTCTTCTTCGGTGTCACCGCCTTCTTCGTCTTCCTCGTCTTCCTCCTCCTCCTCCTCGTCTTCTCCATCGACAGCCATGGAATCGGTTGAATTTCGGGGTTTCTTGGACCTAAAACAAAACATTAAGCTAGGTGAAGAAACGTTAAATGCTCCTCCATACTTTTTCGACTTCTTCTTCTTCCTTCTCTCTTGCTCATCCCCTTCGCCTTCTTCCCCCTCTCCTTCCCCCTCTCCCTCCTCCTCATTCCCCCCCGTATTTACCACATTCCCCATCGCCCCCTCAATAGCCTCCAACTCCCTCGCCACCTCCGCATACTCCCTTTCCCACACATCCCTCGCCAACATCCCACCATGCATCATCCCCCACGGATGCGTCTGCACAAGCTGCACCAGCACGCCCGCCGCCGCCTTCCTCACACTCGCCACCTTGTCCTCCAGCGCCGTCACCGCCGCGCGCGCGATGGCCAGACGCTGCTTGGGGAACTTGAGCGTTTTGATGTCGGCGAGCTTGGCGAGGACGGCGAAGACGCGCGCGCGGACGTAGGAGGAGAGGTCGAGGAGGCGCGAGAGGAGGAGGGTGAAGAGGGAGGTTATTTGTTTTTGGGTTTGTTTGGTGTCGGTGGAGGCGTCGGCAGAGGCGGTGGTGGCGAGTTCGGTGATGAGGGTACCGATGACTTCCACGATGGCTTGTCGCATCGGGTAAGACTGTAGAATGTAGTCTAAATTACAATTGATTTTATAGACCGCTGAATAGACTCACCTCTGAATCCAGCTGCTCCAGCAGCAGACTGAGCTGCTTCAACACCGACCGCGGACAATACTCCGCATACTTCACCAAAAATCTTGCAAACGTCCTCGGGCCCTTATTATCCTGCCCCGTAAATGTCTTCGCCGCAATCTCCCTTATAATCTCGTCCCCCAGCTGCGAATAATTGAACTCGCTCGACAGGTAGCGCAAGCACTCCGCGACGGGCTCGGAGAGGTGCTCGAAGAATTGCAGGGACTGCATGAGGTGGATTTGGACAGCGCCGGACTGGGCGTGGTGCTTGACGGCGAGGCAAAGGACTTTGTAGACTGCCATGCGGGTTTCCAGGGTTTTCATGTATGGTTCGGATTCGGAGACGTAGTACGCGACTCGGACGATGCATCTTCATCACAACGTCAGCAATCGCGACACAGATAAGCAAGGAGAGAAGACTCACTTGACGAAGGTGTCCCTTTCCGCCGTCGTCGTCCAGATCCGCTGCGTCTGCAGCCGAAGGACGCGACTGATCAACGCCAGCGTGGCAGGTATCTGCTCCTGCCACGTCCAAACCTCTTCCTTCCTCGCTCCCCCCGCCCTCCCCTTCGGACCCACCGCCTTCCCCCCTCTCCCCTTCCTCCCCTTGGAACCCGCAGCAGCTGCGGGGGCAGGTACGCTTTCACCCTCATCGGAGACTTTAACCTTCTCCGCGGCGCTGACGAACCAGTTTAGCAAAAACGCGTACATCTCCAACGGCGTGCGATGCGCCATGTACGCCTGCTGCTCGCCCGCGTCGAGATCGCGCGACGTGGACTCGAGCTCGGCTTGGAAGCCTGAGGAGACGGAGTCGAGGAGTTTGGTCATGATCGCTCCTGGGATCTGGTCAGAGTGTTTGAGGAGGCTGCGGTAGGCGTCGAATACTTCGGGGTCGGTGATAGAGTCACTGGATTCTGCGACGGCCTCGACTGCGGCTGTAGAGAAGGGAAGAAATGGGTTAGAAAGAGCATCAGCAAAGTTAGGGCTTCAGGATGGAAAAATGGCACTATGGGGCGCTACACAGTGCTTCGTAGCCTCCCACAGTAGCCCAATCATAGCATAGGGTAACGTCTATGGAGCGCTGTGTAGTGTCCCATAGCAAATCTAACATTGCTGATAGGAAGAGGAGTTGATTGGCGGACCTTCGAGGAGTTGTGAGGGGTCTTGGGAGGAGAATGCATGATCGTTTGGTATTTCGTACGACTCTGGGTCTTGGAGAGCTTGCAGCTCGTCCTGCAGCGCAAAGTCTTTCATCGTCGTTTCTGTACAAGTTAGAATTTCCGCAAATTGAAATCAACGCGACGCGTAAAATGCCCACGTGACTTATACAGGGTTGCTTATTTTAGTACTGTAGTGGACATACAATATTTACAGCAAAATCGGGTTGGAAAACAACCTTGCAGGGGAACATTGGTCAAATGACAGGGCCTCGGCATCATTTGATTTTTGAAATCAGGGAGATATAAGAAAAATCAAACCAACAGTCCCCTGTAGCTACTTGAAATGAATCATTTGACACATTTATTAGGGGTCAAATACAAGAGAAGGCTGCAAGAGTTGAGAAGCAGCCAAATAACAAATCAAAAGATTACATAATATGTGGGTGAGACATGTCTTGGACATGTTAAAAGCAGTTTCCTACTGTGAAAAAATAGATCTCAGCATGTGTCCACTCTATAATAACCCACTAGAGCATTGTTAAGCTGCCCTAAACATCTAATGGCACAAGAACACATGAAACACAGCAATCAGGAAACCTGACAAAAGCCAATAGTCAGCCAAGGAAAGCTCTTGGAGAAAGAACAACGGACAGTCCATGTTCAATCACATAACTTCATCATCCAGAAACTCCAGGAGTATAACAAGCTCCAGAAAGAGGTCAACAAAACCACTCAGAAGGTCAACAAAACCACTCAGAGATACTGTAATGCTCAGAAATGGATCCTTAGGCTTGAGAAAGTCACTGCATTGCAAAAAGTGGACCTGAAGCAGGCCAAGATTGATGCTGCCCATTTGTGTGGTGTTGTAAAACTGCTAGGAAAGGATTTCAACACATTGAAAGACACGGCAGATGAATCTATCAACCTCTTACAAGCAGGAATAAGCTTACATCCAATTGTTACGACTGGGGTTTGCTTTGCTCACCTGGCTAGTGATTAAGAAGTCCGGGCTTGGGCTTAAGCCCCCGGCTTGGGCCGGGGCTTACCTATGCATTAAAAACAGTGACAAACTGAGTTCAAAAAAAAAAAATTACTGGAGTCTCATGAATACTGAGACAGAAGCACCCAATCACCATTATGATCAAGGGCCTCCAGGATTAGACTGCCGGAATGGAGGGTATGAAAAAAAAATTGCTCTCAATAGGGCCATTTTACATTGATCTAACACTTCTTGTTTGACCAACAAAAAGCTGGGGCTTAGGCCAGGGCCCAAGGCTTTGGCAGTTCCAAGCCCAAGCCCTGAGCCCGGCCTGGCCCTTTTGTGCTTTGATAAAACTTCCAGCTGGGCTGGGGCTTTGCAGCTCAAGGGCTCAGGCCAGGACTTATGAATCACTACACCTGGCTCTGCACAATGTGCATCAGCTTGCCAGGGCTGCGCCCCTGGACCCCACTCTATCACTATTTGCTAAATTATGATATTGTTGAATGAGAGATATGTGGAACTATAAGACAGATGCATAGATTGAGCCTGACACGCTTGAGTAATGATTTTTGTTGCAATGAAATAGGCAAGAAATAGAAATGACATATTTTCAGCATCTACCTGCATATATCCTATCTGTGAGGTCAGTGAAATTGGTGAAGGACATGGGTTTGGTGACCCGCCACAGGTCCTACCTGGGGGTACCATGGGTGTGGGCAGTCTAAACCTGTACCCCAGTCACAGGTCAGCATGTGAGCGCCAGCCCACTGCTATCAATTTAGGCAGAGTTGGAATAACAATCAACAATACTGTTTACTTGATTTTAAGCGCCAACCCTTTTCCAACCACCTTTCTGCATCACTGCATGCACTCATTGGACAGCAATGCACAAACACATAGACAATGCTACAATTGCAATGAGGCAGAATTGGGCAACAGAGACGGTGCTACAGGCAATGGAACAGTGTGCAATATAGACAGCAACAGTGCAGACAGTGGGTGACAACCCATGCAGGTTGTAAGACATACAATCCTGTTGGACCTGCTATCCAAACCTGCCAAACCCTTACCCATATGTGTGGGTGGCAGGTATGGCAGGTGGAGGTGCGGGTTGGGCCTAAGGTACCCAGGGGTTGCCTGTGCACTTTACTGAACTGAGTAAACTGTTGGTGAAATGAATGGTCTGCCTGGAAGTCTTTCTTCTTGCTTTTAGTCTTTTGAGGTCCGATTGGGTCCGGTTTTTTGATCTAAAATTCAACAACTGCAACTGCAACTGGTTGATGAAGTTTGAAAATTGCTATAACCGCAACTGCAACCGGTTGTACCAGGGCCTTTAGTTCAGCAGATTTTACTACTTCTTAGCTTCAAAATGAGCCCTGGATCATCAAAAAAGGTCAAGAATTGACTGAGTTATGATCAAAATGGTGATTTGTTCATGAATCTATTGATTCAAATATGGAGTTGTAGTATTTTGATGATTTCGGGCTCAAAATGACGGGAATAGTCTGGGATATACCCCACACAGCCACAACCGGTCGCAACTGGTTCTGCAACCATGGTCTTTGTGTGTTCACTTTGTAGCAACTGCAACCAGTGGTTGCTGCAGTCCAGTTGCATTTGCGGTTTTTTCCTGTTGCTGCAACCTGCAACTGGACTGCAGCAACCACTGGTCCAGTTGCTGCAACCGGACCTTTAAACACTATTTGTAGTCCTATAAACTGGACACAAAGTGTCTAGACACTTTTTTGACCCAATAACTAGGTGTTATTGTTCCAAGTCATACCTTCATCAAATGATATTAGATATCTGCAGAGGGTATACATTGTTATTTTTTGAAATTCATTTCGATTATTGAGATACAGAGACAAGATCAATGATTTCTATAGTATAGAGGTGAAAATTTACATATAAAGCAATCTAGGCACCCTAAAGAATCATCATAAGAGTTCATATGAAAAGAATTGAAAGCAATTGGTAGAGTGACATATGAGCAATGTTGTTCAAGAGTGTGATGCATTGTTGACACATTCAGGCGGTCTTAATTAGCTTACATAAAGGGACACATCATGTCTGCAAGAAAAAGACACATTTGGTTTGCATTTGGTGTTCCCTTGCAATAGATCATCCACATTACCACCACTAAAGCATCAGGAAATGACAGATGGCAAAGGCTTGACAAAAACCATTTGCAAAGACAGAAGCAAACATCCAAAAGCGGCCCAAACGAGGGTCAATCAGCCTCAATTAGTGATTAAGAAGTCCTATTTCCTAATCCGGCCACTTCTACTGTCACACTTTTCTAGCAGGCGCTGCTTGGGCGCTGCCAGACCCCAATGTTGATGAAGATGAAGAGGAGGAAGCTCGCAAATTTTATTTATGGAAATCGTCCTGATCTGCAGCATCTATTCAGCTCACAACACGTCGTCACTCTTCTGCGAGCTGCTGACGTTCTTATCAAGCTGAGTTCATATTCCCAACCGCAATGGCCTTCACCCTACCTTCCGACGTGTTGGACGAGGTTGTAAATCACGTCGAAGATTACTCGGATGTTCTCAATGTAGCGCTATCAAGCAAAGACTTGTTCTCCATCGCCGTCCCACACCACTTGCACTTCCGCGACATCCGCACCAGACTTCAAAATCCCGCACTTTGGTCGTGGCTCTCGCGCTTGGACGATCTCCGCGCTGCACACGTCCGCTCACTCACTATCCTACCGGACAACGGGTACGACTTCTACACAATGTCCCCTGCCGACACCTACGATTTCCGCGAACGACTGCCGTCGGATTTTATCCCTTCTGAATCCCTCCCATTCACATCCCATCGGAATCTGGAGGCTTGCCTTGAGTCTGAGATGAGCCTGGTAACGGTGCTGAAGCGCATGTCAAACTTGAAACGATTTAGGTGGTATCGTGTACCCCGGCCTCTTTTGCAGGAGGGTCCAGATGATGTTTGGAGCACCCTTCGGCGGTTGGGCACCGTTAGGGAGCTGGATATCTTTGACGACGATGTCAGCGAGATTGAAGTTTCATCCATAGCCAACTCTGAAACGGTGTGGGAATTCTATGATGTACAAACCATTTATCTGACGGTCCACTCACAGTTCCTCCATTTCGACTCATTGACGAGCCTCAAACTACGAACAACTGTCGGCAGCCAATCCTACGACCCTGAAATACCTCAACTCGAGCAAATGGTTCTACACAACTGCCCAAACCTGGAGGTAAATCACCAGTTTCATTGACGGTATTGTTGGACCAACCGACCCACTCATACCGCCGGTTATATTTTACCTAGGTTTTGGTGCTAGAATTAGACCTCGACGAGCACATTAACGGCACCGCCAACATCGACCATCTTCTCGATACTGCTCGGTGGCCCAACCTCCGTGTCCTCCGCCTGCGCGGAATGAACTGCCGAGCTCCTGCGCTCACGCGTTTCCTGGCCGCCCACCCCAGCCTCAAGGAGCTTGCCCTTGCACAGATAATGCCGGGCCATGCATGGACACGATTAGCGCTGCCCAGCGACGCCCTGCCAAACTTGCGCCACCTGGAGTGCTCCTCCTCACAAGCAGCCGCGCTCATGAAAAGCTCTGAGGTATCTGCATCGGCCCGGCCACTCGAAACGCTGATTGGCATCGAACTGCGCGAAACTGTGGTCGATTCGAAGTTTTTCAGTTGGGACGATGAGTGGGAGGAGGACGAGGACCATGACGACGCAGAGGAAGAGAGGCCTTCGCCCTGGAAGTTGTTGCTCTTGGAAGGCCTCATAACTCATCGTACCATCACCCGTCTAGGGGCTGTGTCCGTAAGTTCCAAGGAGGAGATCAAGACACTTGCAGTCGTCGCTCCTCAAGTCAAGGATATAGAATTATGCACCGACTACGATTTTGTTCTGGTAAGCCCACAACTGTTCCTAGCTAGGCAATACTCATTAGTAATGCTAACGCCCGACAGGACCCGGAGTCCCATAGTCTTTACAGCCTCTTCCCAGATCTCGAGGTCATCCGAGGTGGAGATATTGTATGGTTCGACCCATTGACGGATGTCCTGACGAGCGAGGAAGCCGAGAAGGCCAACGTTCAAATCCAACGTCTGGCGCGGTTGTGCCCAAAATTAAGGGTTCTTTTGGTCAGCTTCCGCGCAAAGAAGGCGGTGATCATACGGGATGGTGGATTGGATATGGATGTGAGATGGGTAGTAAGAAAATACGAGGAGAGCGAGAGCCCGGATATAAACAGTGGGGAACGGGTATATGGCCCTTGAGGATTTTGATCCGTCTTCAGTCTATTATGTTAAACGCAGCATTGAGAGAGAGAGAGAGAGATCCTGTATTGTGGTCCCGAAAGCGGAACGACAGGGGTTCGTACTACATACAGGTTATAGATACCATGTATGCTACGGGCACATGACCACCTTACCGCTGTGACCAGCCTCCTCGGTTCTCAAGCTCTCTGGCCGACCGTCAGGTATCCAGTACCCACTCATGCCAGCGGGATCATCGAGGGAAAACCTGCAGCATCTTTAACATTTTTATTTGGCTGTCAGGTGTCTTGAGGGAGTTCCCTCTGCCGGAACAGCCGCAAGCAGCCATTCCTCCTCAACACGCCACTCCCTCGTGTCCAAGAGCTCCAAGTCCTTAGAGTACCGTCTCACGGGTTCACCGGTCATGCACGAACACGGCCAGGATGACTAATCATGCGCATGGCTATCAAGGTAACCGTTATCTTTGTACGGCCGATTTCCATATCCACCCACAGCGGTCCGGTTTCCGCCTGTCAACCTCTCTCCACAGTCTGAGTTAGCCACATCGCCAGGCACAAATACGCCCTTGAGTCATTCCCTGGCCTCGTCCATCCCTGCCTTTCAAGGCGGGGCCACATATGGTTGGTACTTGTCAAAAGCCTCCAGCACCGTGTAGCAGAAGCGCGCAAATTCGCGCAACACTCCCTCATCCGTGTGGCGCGTCAACGTCTTGAACATTGCAAGGCCGTCTCCTCTGTCCTTCCCTGCCTGCAGGCGGCCATCAAGCTCAATGACCGCCGCCCACATATCCTCCCTCCCCTCGCGCAGGTCGCCTCGCTCACAGTCCATCACTGCGTGGACCTCATCCTCCACCTCCGTTTTGCACAACCGACATACTCGCCGCTCTCTCGCGACAGGGGGCCTTGCATATCGCAGGACCTCTATTCCAAGCCTGTGCGACGAGACCAGAAGACGAGTCACGGCGTGCCTGTGCCTTGCGATTGGAACCTTTTTGAGGTAGCCCCGTAGTTGGAGAGCCGTTCCGGAACCGCCGCGTCCCTGTAACAGGTATGTCTTGTCTGACCCCTCCAACTGGCCATACAGCCACTCATTACATGACCTGTCCACCTCCCTCACCACCTCCCCAATCCCCTCAACCGATAGTTGGTGTGTCTGCAGTGCCACCGGCACCGGTAGATTTGCCAGAACAATGCGCAAGTCGGAGAGCCACGATGGAGACGGTCCCTGTGCCAACGCAAGGGAGTCCTTGTATGCCGCACGGATATATTCCCCCGCATCCGAGCCTAACACGTATATCAGGTAACGCAGGGCTAGCTTCACCCTCCGATAGCGTATGGGCTGAACCCCTGTCTCGGTGTATAATACACATATTAGACTGCGCCTGTTGACGGCCAGGAGTCGCCGCAGGAACTGCACCTGGACATCCTCCAGGGCCTTCACGGAGGACGGTTTTGTGTCCAGGACGACCTCGCAACCTGCGATCAGATGAGGGTCCACACGCGCCATGTACAAGCGGATGCCTTCCCTTGCCGGAATAGGGCCGGTCCTAGATTCCACCATGAAGATTGCGTTACCAGCCCCCCTCGCCTTCTGGGCGCTCACACGATAGTGCTCCTCAAACACTGCCGACCCTTCCGATGTCAACGTCATCCCCACATATCTGTACATCGTTACTCTCTCCAACGCCTTGCCCTCCACGTAAATGTCCCCCTCGTCTGTCTCACATCTTCCAATCACCATCGATACCGATTTAGTGGCGCTTAGTATCATCGAGTTGCGGCTGCACCATACTAAGAGCTCATCAAGCTTATTCTGCGAGCTCGCCAGCGCATACGACCACAGCGCCACATCATCGGCCTGTTCCACATGCGAAATCAGCAGCTGCGCCAATCTCACGTCGTCCGAGCCCTCTGGGATCAGGAGGTCTGCTATATAGATCAGCCATAGGCCCGGGGACAGGGTGTCACCCGTCATCAGGCCCAGGCGGGCCCTGATACGTCTTTTCGCCTCCTCCGAACCGTGAGCCAAGACGTATTCCATACGGCGATACAGCATCCTAATCCAGTCAAACAGGGGACCTGAGACGCCCAGTCGATACAGCTTTGCCCATAGTGTTGCCAGGTCCGTCGATGGGAATGCGTTTGTCAGATCCACAAAGACGATGTATAGGGTGCGTCCCTCCGCTTTCGCTCGATCAATGGCCGTTCTCAGGGTGAACGAATTGTTATTCGTTCGGTAATGCTCCCGAAACCCGTTCTGCGAGTGGGGTATGATTTTATTGACTGCTGCCCAACCCCGTAGCCTTTTGTCTATCAGGAGCGTCAAAGCTTTCAGGAAGCAGGACTGAAGCCCCACCACTCTGTAATTCTCCGGGTCCTTTGGGTCCTTGCCCGGCTTGGGGATTCCTACCAGTCTGGTGAGCAGCCACTCTGTCGGTGCGTCCTGTCTTCTGATACATTCATTCATCAATCCAGCCACCACATCATTTGGAACCTTGATGATGTCGCTATATGAGACCCTGTCGACCCCCATGGAGGTGTTGAGATTGGCAGAGATCTTCGCCTTGCCCCATGCGACCTCTCCTTCCGTGAACGGGCGAGAGAAGTACCCCTGCGGCGTGGCATCCACTGTTGCCGAGCTCATCGTGTCCACCAGGTCCTCGTTCCACCCCTTCCAGACGGAGTCAAATTGAGGGGGCATTATCAATGGAGGGTTCAATCTCTTCTCAAAGACCTCCAAAAGCGCGTCCGCCGTCACCTGGGGGGGTTGCTTCTTCACATCCGTCCATTCCCTCACTAACTTCCACCAGTCATAGGTAGACTTCAGCTCCACCAGAGTCTGAAGGTTCTGTTGCTGGGCCCGTCTCAATCTCTCCCTCCCCCTATGCGCACGGTCTGTGTTCCCTTCTTCACCCGACCCCGACTCCCCATCACTAACTGACAAGGGCACAGGCGGGGCAGGGGTTGTTGTCCATTGGTAAGTGGTTGTCACCTTCGATTGGGCGGTTGGGACCATCTCGCCAACTCGCGCTTCATCCACCAGCGGCTCAATGGCCGGCACCTCCAGTACAGGCTCCTGCAGTCTCAACCCCGCTTCATGTGCCAACTCTTTCGCCGCCGCCAGGCTCTCATTCCTTTTCCCTCCCCCCCGAAAACGTAGGTCGACGCTCGCAGGCCTATTTCGCAACATGCTCACCAACACCTGCATTATGTCCCCGTGGGCGCAGTCCCAGCCCTTTGCTGCGTTCTTTCCGGCCCATTTTGCCATCGATCCAATCAGGTATTCGGACGAGGTGTACACAATGAGTGTGGACACGGGTCGAGCTTCCCGTAGAACCCATACGAGCGCCATGAGAGCAGCGCGGCTGTCCGAGGGGGGATCCCCAATTCTGCGTCCTCCATTGTTCGTGCTGTTTGGGCCCCAGTATGCACCAAACGATGCCGCGTCCCTTGTCGCGCTGGTGGATACATAGACTGTGACCGGCGGTTGACCATCACACCGCCGTGGTCCGTACAGGTAGGCAACCGATTCCTCATCCGAGCGGGTAGTCAGGAGGGCTGTGTTCAGCAGTCTATCAAGACTAGTTGCGCGCTGGTCACCCGCCGCCCCGTCAACATGTTTCCTCCTCTTGAACGGCCGCCAGCCCCCCGTATCATGGTCCTCCTCCGCCCTATCCCAGGTGACCGTCAGGCAAACCCTGTCGTGGTCCGATTGACGCCCCCCATCCTCCACGGACAGGCAGCCGGGGACCAGCCGGGGTACAGCTGTCGTACTGATTATTACATAGTCGATGACGGAGAAGCCCGCCGCTTGGAAGGAAGTGTAAGCCCCCGGTGAGTCGACCTCCATGTTGGTTCCGTTCAAGATCGATAGGTCATAGGTTTCACACAGGCGTAGAATCCAGTTTCCCCGCCCATCAACAGGCTTCTCATCGTGGCTTGCCCTTGTCAGCACCTGTCCCCTCGGGGTCCGGCTGCGTGTCCTCCCATTCAGGTCCCCCACCAGTATGACTGGTTTGTCCCCCACGATTGTGCACGCCATGAGGGACTCTGCAAGCCTGGTTTCCGGGTCAACCGCCGCTTCGTCCCTCCATCTGGACCCACTAGGCATCAGGTATGTGCCAATGATGAACGCATCTGGTGTTTCTATAACCACGAGGTCGGGTCCACACAGGACGTTCTTCACTTCGTACCGCATTCCTGACTTTATCAACATAGCAACACCCCCCCAGGCCTCCCGGAAGGCCGGACGGTCGGGTCGTGGTCTTGATATCATTCGATAACCCTCCGGCACACGCAAGATCATATCCTCCCCCGGCCTCATCCACGTCTCACCCAGCACTACCACATCAAATCTCTTAATCATTCGCACCACCTCAACGTCAATAATCTTCTGTGCCATGGCCCCGTGTACGTTCCATGCGCAGATTGACAAAGCAGTCCTATCATTGACATACCGGTCAGATAAGCGACATCTAAAGGTACCACCCATTCTACCGGTTGTGGCTATGATCCCTCGAGTATCCCCCCCTTTCTCCTCCTTGTCCGTAACCCCCCCTGTGTGAGGGTAGCCTCGACGGGCCTGGCCTATCGCTTCCCCGACCCCGTGCTGTTTGATCCCTCCTCTCCTCCCCCATACGACCACTCCTCTGAGCCTGTCCATCGCCAGAGGGTGTTTCCGTCATAGCTCTCCTCCTCTCCGCAAAAGTCGGCAGGCGCGGTGTAGTCGGCGGAGGGGGAGAGACCCAGCTTCTTGGAGGGGTGGTGACCCGCGCATATGGCGACAACGGACGCACCGGCTCCTCGCGTAGAGACTCGACCGCACGTTGAAGGCCCGTGTTATCCGCCCTGAGCCGTTTCGTTTCAGCGTTAAGCTCATCCATTCCTTGGCAGACAACTTTGAGCTCCTTGACCACCGCATTGAGTTTCGACCGCGTGTCCTGTACATTGTCGCGCAGTTGTCTAAAGTCTTTGTCCGCCCTGCAGACCAATGGTACGCCGTGTTTGGATGCCCCCTCTTTCTCCACATCCTTCACTCGATCCACATCTGCTCTCAGGTCTCGCAACAGCTTGAGGTTCTCCCCATGTCTCGTCCTCGCCCACTCGCTCTCCAAAGCCAAGTCCTTCCTGAGCGCCGTAACCGCCTCCACTAGGTGAGCCTCGTTCTCCTTATACCTTCGCTTATGGTCCGCCGCAAGCTCCCCACCCGCCGGTGGAAATTCCAGCCCAAGGTCGGTATACCTGTCCTCCCCAACAACATCAGCGTGCGAGGGCGGGGTCTCACCTCCTTCCCTTGCTTTGCCTCTAGACCGCAGTTTGGCGGCCGCGCTCTCCGCCCGTGAGCCCGACGCTCTGGCACTTGCTTTACGGACAAGCCTCCGTTTCGTCGAGGGTGTTAGGAGTGATGTGTCAGGCAACGTCGCCTGCGACCCCAGTAGGTTCATGGCCTCGTCGATATCCTGCGTATCGCCGTCGTCGTCCATGGGTGAATCCGCTAGCTGCTGGTTTCCTTCATGGGTTGGAGCCGTGCTACGTTGAGGGGAGAAGGCATGTAGCGTAATCCCAGTATCCATATCCTCGACATCCTGGAATGGTGATAACGGTCTGTCCGGGTCCTCGGCCGTTGCGCACATAAGAGGTTTGTGAATAAGTTATAGTTGTAGTGTATGGTGTTTCCGTGTACGCGACTGGTCCTCCCAGCGTCTACCTAGACCTATATATCCTTTCTGTTGCAGTCTGGGGGGGCATCGCCCGTCACCCGTACTCGGCCCCTCCTGCTCTGTGAGATCGCGGTGAAACATCTGGCACCTCTGAGACCTTCATTCCCTATCGAGTGACGCGTGCAGGCGGCTTTGTGAGTCTACTTATTTCTAAGGGTCCTGATGATGTATCCATTAGCTCCCTATTCTTGGGGACCCGGATCCAGTCTCCTTTCTGGCCCCTCAGTCTCCCTCAAACCATCCTCGGTCGTGAGTCCTTCGCGATTTCCTTCCCATTGGCCAAAGATCCTCCGGCAGGCTCTCCTGCCTTCCCATTCCCGCTCCCTTGTTACGTACCCCGCCATGTTGGAGACACCCTTTGTCTCGTGTTGAGGTAGCCCCTACCTCGCCTCCGCTTTTGTAATCTGTAGCGCGTAACGACCCACATAGCATGCAATCCAATTATATTGTACCGTGTAAACCCGACAGCACAGTGCATGCCCTAGTCCCTTCAGAGGGTGTGGCTCCAGATGTCCGTCCGCTTTCCTGCCCCTCTAGGTCGTTTGACCCCCACGCCGTCCCATACAGACCCGCCTTCGCCTCCATCCTCCGCTGAAGTCCTTTAAGCCATATATCCTTGCCTCCATCCCCCGGTAGCCACCCAGTAGTCCGTACACTCGAGATCGTTCCGCAGATCATCCGGAGACGTTGCCCCGCTTCCCTTCCTCGACATTCCGCCGCTCCGTTAGCCCGCCTGCTTCCTTCACCAGTCTTCTCGTGGGCCATAGACATTCGAGTCCCTCCATCTGTATCCCCCCTGCAGTCTGTAAGTACACCTCTCGGTGTTTTCGGCCGGTCCAGGTCGTTCCTCCACCTCCATCCCTAACGTCATCCAAACTTGTTGGCTCCCATCCAGCCCTTAGGATCCGTTTTATAGCCCATAGACATCCATTCCTAACGTTATCCAGTTCTGTCGGGTCCCATCCAGCGATTTGGAGGCGTAGTCTGAGATGACAATGCGAGCGGCCTTACTGGAGTGACCTATCGTAGACCTGTAAGTGTAGGGACCAAGAAGAAGAAAGTCCTTACAAGTTTTATGGCAAACTATCAAAGGACATGTACATCAGACCTCTCGACACCTAAGCACCCGAATTCTTGACACCTTCCTTCAGCGCCTCCGCTCCAGCCTTATCAATCGCGTCCTCCGGATATATAACGCGGTTATACCAAAAGCAAAACCTCTCCGCCCTAGCCCCTCCATCCTTCTCATCCAGCAACCCGGCTCCCACATCCACCTTCTCGCCTCCCTCATTCCAGTAAAATGCACTCGCCCCACACGTCCCGCAAAACTCGCGATACACCCCAGCGCTACTACAGTATTGCTTCATCCCCGCAATTCTGCCCTCTCCCTCAGGCGACCCGACCTTTGCGAACACCACCGGTGCGCCGCTGCTCGCATCGACGACGTTCGCAGCGGCCAGGATGACCCAGCTCTGGATGAGCGAGCCACTAGTGAGGCGGCAGGAGCGGCAGAGACAGTGCCCGCACATGAACCGCGCGGGGTCAGCGGCGGTCTTGCCCGGGGCGACCCACCATTTGCTCGGGTCTTTTGGGTCAGTGGGGCGGGCGAGGTAAACGGAGATGGTCTTGCAGTGGCAGTAGGCTGCAAGTTTATCGGTGGCTGGATCAAGGGACGATGTCGTTTGGGTGAGGGCGTCGGATTTCCACCCGAGGGGGAGGGTCTTGCCGTCTTTTTCTTCCAGCTCGTATCGCGGGAGCTCGACGCCGTCCAGAGCGCGGTAGTGGTCCGCCAGTCCACCGTCCAGCGTATCGCCCACGAACGCGTGATGCCCGACTTTCACAATCCCCTCGATTCTCTCGAGCACGCCCGTCGAGACGCTCCAATGCGTGCCCTGCGCGCTGGCTGTCTCGTAGAGCATGTAGGCGGAACACGTGGTACAGAAATACCGCGTCAGGTCCTTGGAGGCGTTGTACTTCGTCAACCCACTCAGACTCGCTTGCTTGTGCTTTTCCTCCACTTCTTCCGAGTCTACCGCGAGGGGCGTGC
This sequence comes from Crassisporium funariophilum, assembly GCA_014925845.1. Lineage (NCBI taxonomy): Eukaryota > Fungi > Basidiomycota > Agaricomycetes > Agaricales > Crassisporiaceae > Crassisporium > Crassisporium funariophilum. The sequence continues at coordinate 1,483,138 of JACGCL010000008.1, forward strand.
CGCGCATAATCTCGCAGTGGACTGCGAGCTCGCCGGTAATGTGGCGGCAGGAGGTGCAGTGGCAGAGATCGCTTGCAAGTGGGAGGGTGGATGTGAGGAAGGGGATCTTGAACTGGTTCGAGCCGCAGTGGCATTCTGCCTTGACGTAGGTGAGCGACATCTTCATGGAAGTCCTGGGGGTGTGGATCTGGAAATGCAAGGTGTGTGGTCTGCTTTTATCAAGACGTCGGAAGCGCGACCCTATGACCCCTGTAGACACATGTCCTGGCTTTCATGTTCATTCCTGCTATTTCTAGCGTGGTCAGGCCCTTCGGTACCCTAGGCATTTATAAGTCGAGTCATATTCGTTTCTGGGGATGACAATAACCTGCAATAACGACACGATCGTTATCAGTGGATATTCAAAATCGATGCATCTCCAGCAGCGGCCATTCACCTTGTGCCTCGGTCTCAAAAAGCTACCGTAAATACTATGTCACCGTGGCTCCTCATCACAGGCCTTGCCAATGTAGAATATTCAGTATTGCTATGATTGGAGGCTCCCAAAGTGAAAGTAAAGCCACAGGTCGGACGTCTTGTGCTGACTTGAGTGATTGATGCGACGCGTCCCAACGCGTCGCGTAATTAAACCTAACATCAACGTTCGTGATGTTCCCACGGCCCAAACAACACAGTCGTGACAAAAAAATATAGCTTTCGAGCGAGCTTTCTCATTTGCAACCACGTTTCGAGGTCTTGTTTCCATCTGCTACCTTAGAGAAGAGGATGCTGCATTCTGTGACCTATGTTCCTGAGACCTTCATGTTTTGCATCGACGAACTTGGCAACTTGCACTTGAAAAGGGGATTGATTTCATGGAATTTTCCACCCTGCCTATCGTTTTCGGGATTTGTTTTCAGCATGCACAACGCCATCTCCTTATCAATGTCGAGATACATCGCGTCAAACACGACTTTTTAGTTGTCGACGCCTCCTGGCTTTCCGAGACCTTTCGAAAATATCTTTCACGGCTGGTCCCGTGGGGTCGCTTTTCACGCAACGAAGTTGTATCACACTCAGGGACTGTTCTTTAGCGACGCTCATGATCCTTCTCGGGAAACAATCGATTCTATTGTGTAATTCAAGTTCTTGGATTAATGGCATGCCAGTAATGCCAGTGAACTGTGATTTGTCTTCCAGTGACGCGTCAACATTTGATCACTCACGGTCAGGCAATACCAAATCTTTAATCTGATCTATTGCATAGCAGTTGCACAAAGTACTAACACATTCAGTCAATCTGCGAGCACAAGCACTCTTTACACCCTCTTCGAGCGCCTCGAACCTAGCCTTGTCGATCGCACCTCCCGGATACATGACATGCCTATTAAAAAAACAAAAGTTCTCCGCCCTCGCCCCTCCATCTGTCTCATCCAGCAACCCAGCTCCCACATCCACTTTGAATGTGTTCCCTTCAGCCCAATAGAACGTACTCGTTCCACAGAACTCACGATATACTCCAGAGCTGCTACTGTACTGCTTCACCCCCTTCATCCTGCCCGCTGCCTCAGGTGAACCGTCCTTGGCAAACACCACAGGTGCGTTGGTGCTAAAATTGAGGACGTTGCTAGGGTGCAGGAAGACCCAGCTCTGGATCAGCGATACGCTGGTGAGGCGGCAGGATTGGCAGAGGCAGTGACCGCACACGAAGCGAAGAGGTTCAGTTGCAGTTTTACCCTGGACAGCCCATTTGCTCTTATTGGTTGAGCGGATTAGGACGAGGGAAATGGTCTTGCAGTGGTAGAAGGCTGTAATTCTGTTTGTGGCTGGGCGCAAAGATGGACCATTCTGCCCTCGGCGAGTGAGTCAGATGTCCAGCCCACTAGCAGTGTCTTGCCACCTTCTTCCGACTCGTATCGGGGCAACTCGGCGCCCTCTATAGTGCGATAGTGGTCCGCCAACCCACCACCGAGCGTATCGCCGACAAATATATGATACCCAGCTTTCACGATTCCCTCAACCTTCTCGAGCACGCCCGTCGAGATGCTCCATAGCAGTTTTTTTGCGCTCGTCATCTCGTAAAGCATATACGCTGAACATGTGGTGCAGAAATATCTTGTCAGATTTGTGGATGCGTTGTACTTGGTCAAACCGGCCAGACTCGCTTCCTTGTGTTTTTCTTCCCCCTCTTCCGAATCCTTATCAAGGGCCTTGCCGTGCATGACGGCCCAGTGGACTGCCAGCTCGCCTGTGATGTAGCGGCAGGAGGTACAGTGACAGAGATCGGAAGCAAAGGGGAGGTTGGATGTGAGGAAGGGGGTTTTGAATTGGTTCAAGCCGCAGTGGCATGTCGCGTTCACGTAGGTGAGAGACATTTTGGTGTAGTCCTTGGGATATGCGAATGCCAAGATCTCGGTCGGCTTTTATCAAGAAAGTCGAAAAAAGTTGACTACACCTCATCATACTGATCCAAGACCTCATGCTCGTGCTTGCTACTCTATCTGACACCGCTAAGCTCCTCGGTGTCATATATTTAGCAGTCTAATTTCAATTCAAATTGACAGTCTGCATAGCGCTTGATCCATGTCTAGCACCCTCATTGTGCAACTATCATTAGCAATCAACACTCGTTACTTTGTATCCGGCTTTTAGGCCTGTGCAGTGTACCAATGCACTTTTGGAAACCTTCCAATTCTTGACCATCAATTGATAAAAGGCTGATGATCGTGGAATGAACTCATTTTAAACCTCAACATTCTGCTCATTCTGCCAAGTTTGATTCACAGGACAGCAGAGGTCAGCCCGACCACAACGCATCAATACTAGGCTTAGCCTTCGCCTTGCGGTGGATCTCATCGTTCAAGCGGTGTGCCACGTTTACAACAATGCTGTGATTGAATGCGGAGAATGGAATGGAATTGTGCCAAATAGTTGAGTAGACCAGTGTTCGATCCCTTGTGTGAGGAGGATTGAAAAAACTCGACCACATCTCTGCTCATACGAGGAATGGTCACAAGTCTAGTATCGCATTGCGGGAGCCTCTGGACGACGAGGCACAGAATGTTATGAACAGACTGAGGGAAAATGGATTGGAGACAAATATCAAAGTCGAAACCCAGTCCATTGCCTTTCTTTTTCTTTACACTCTCCATTGATTGATCGGGAAATTCTTCTGCCCCTTTAGACCTGCTATTAAGTGACTGACAATACAATCTGTATACGTTTATTGCCCATTCATCGAAAGGATCACCTGTAGGGAGAATTCCTACATCTTATCTATAAATGAATCAGTTCCATGACAATCACACTACTTTGTCTCCCATACTACGTACACTCTCAAGAATTGGTCTTGAACCGGTCTGCATTCCATTTTACGACTTGCCCATTGATTGCCCTATGTGAGAGGCCCGGAGTCGTTGATACATACGTATACTCATATGTATATACTTGTCTGTTTCAGGACACTCCTCGGAACACGGTGTGCAGGGATTGGACAGTGCCGTGAATAACAACACATCACATTTCTCACTTGCTCACCGATTCCGTCCCAACCGTGAAGAAGGCCAGAGCAGGCCTTTGTTGGGCCTTTGCCCAACCTTCGCCTTTGAGCAGGAGACGCAAGCCCTAGTTCCTCAATGGAGATGATTGGTGATATCGGTCGACTATCCAATGTTAATGCCCATATGTAAATGACGTGCGAATTGGTTTCCCGACGGTTGAATTTGCAATAGATCTTACGCGTGATAATGTTCGCAGGAGATGAGATATAATGCCCCCAGCGTCCCGAACTTTATGTTACATACCCATCCTTCGATATAATGAATATTCTCGCGTCCGTCAATTGGAACAGCCCTCTCTCCCTGTACTCAATCCCTGTGGTTTGGTTCACGAGTTTCTATCCTAGTCTCTGGAAGGCGCGTCATTGCAACCTGTTACCGAGAACTGGATGCTGACGCACACATGTCTTTAGTTCATGACAATCGACAATAGTGTCGGTTACAACAAGTGCGACTGCCCCGAACATTCTCGTTTGAAGAAGGATTCTGTCTAATGTTATGTTGCGCGCAGTGTTCAACCCCGATCAAACACGGCAAGAATGGCGACTGAGAAAAGCATCTCACCTGCAATGGCAGCGCGTATCCAACGTATGGAAGGTGCACACCTGAACGGAAACGAAGCTATGCCTCTCTGGTTTGCTGCCGTCGTAAGTCTCCGCTGTTTGAAGACGAACCGGTCTTCACCTGAAATATACTGTTCAGCTTGCCGGAAATTACACAGGCTTGGACAACCATTGGATGAATACGATGTCTGCCGCATAGTGAGCTCCCAAGTCTGATCTTGAGACTTAGGCTGACATTGCGCGATGGAAGTGTCGTCACCAGAATTCTGTTCAATCAAGTGTATGTCAACCACAATCACGCTGCCAAAGGATGGCTTCGGTTAGTACCCGGTTCTGAACTCATCAAAGGCATGAAACTTACCGATCGCCCCTTGCGGATTAGCTCCTTCCTCTATTTTCTCGGCCTAGGTAAGGAGTTTAAAGGGCTTGAGGGTGGTATATGTCTGATATGCTTGACTACCGCGATTCGCAGCGTTCCCCTTGACAGTCCTGTTCCAAGCAGCAGCCAAAACCCGCGGGTAATATGTACCTTTGAAGGCTGTAACAGATTGGTACCATTTGTTTTGTATTCCCTCCAAGTCAAGAGTTACAATTCTTTGGTTTTCCTTGTGTTCCTCTGGGTCTGAGGAGGGAATTCGCTGAGCGTCTTATCGAACCCGGAGGCCGCAATGAAGCCGGTTAAAATCATGCCAATATCCATGTCCTTACCACAAAGGAAGTGGAAGAATATGGGCCAGAAGAACAATGAATAGATCAAAAAAGCCACTGATGGTTCTATATTCACGGTCCGGTTAACGCCGTTCCGTGAAGCCCTAGGTGACACAACCTAGCGCAAGATTGGTTCTGCCTCCTGTATAACCATCAAAACGTAGCGCGACCGTGCTGCCCGCCGTGCTGCCCTCCATACACCGGCAAGGCCACGCACTCCTCGATGAGAAATCATTGATTCGGCGCAGCGCCAAGCGTGCTTACCTCTCTGGGACCTGAATTCTGCGTCCTGGACATGGGCTAGGTCGTCATAATTATGACAAAGATGCTACGCGTCGATTTGGAACATTGAGGCGTTCCTCAATTCTCAACAATCATGCAAACACCATATATACCCTCGAGACCTTGACTTTGCATCACTTGACTTTGCTTCGCTCAAACTCTTCTCTCAATCTTCCTACAAACCTTGCCAGTAACGTCTTCTGCCATGCTTTCCATACATAGCCCACTGTCTTTGTACGCTATCCCTGCTATGTGGGTCGTCAGCTACTATCCAGTGTTCGCCCAGGTACGTGGATTCTTATAATCCAGGTTGTAACAGCAAAGTCACAGAGTACGCTATTTTATTGTGCTTCCTAAGTCATTCATCATGAACAAAGCCGGCGTCTGGAACAAGTAAGTGACCTTGTACGCTCCCGTCTTTCCCGACAGATTCTGATCTTGTTTTCATAGCGTTGCACCTAGGGGCAATATTCGTCTTCTCCCAGAGAAGAAAATGATTTCTCCAGAGTTGGCTGCGCGCCTTACGCGAATGGAAGGAGCTCACCTGGTGAGCCTATTCGGTGACGGGGATAGGGGTCAGGATACTCACTTTCTCTGTAGAACGGCGTCGAAAACTTGGCGTTCTTCGGCCTAGCTGTTCTGGTCGGCAACTACGCTGGACTCGACGACGTCACTCTCAACACCGCCTGTGGCTTGTAGTACGTATCTTCCTGAATTTAAGCTGCGTGTTATTGACCATATAACCATGCTTGCTAGTCTCCTTACTCGAATGATCTTCAACTATCTTTATATCAACCAAACCACTTTGCGAACAAGCCAACTTAGGTCAGTCAATGATGTGGACTATTACAGTTGTTTTCTCCAGTCCTGACCTTTTCCCGCCGTATCTCACTTTCAACAGAAGTGTCACCTGGTTCGCCTCCTTAGGTAGAATACCTTCTCTTGATTTGAATCTTTGACTCACAAAGACCTATATAGGCTTCCCTTTCTACCTCTTCATCAAATCCGCTCAACAAGTCGCCGCCCAGAAGTCGGTTTAATTTGCACCAGCACAAGCTATTATGTTCTTGGACTAGAAATAGTAAAAGTATATAAGTAATACGCATTGGACGCGCCTTGTCCATGGACTGTCGACAGTGCTACAGGATGTTGTACATTGGGCAGGCATAAGACTACATGGTTATTCAATCTCTCGATATACTTAAGGTACTCCTTTCCAATGATAGAGGACAGTTCCCTGGAGAACATCTTGAGCATGTCAAAGTATTGACAACCCATATCGAACATACCGTGCTGTTTTCCTTTTGAACCAGTTTTCGATTGACCAATGCGATGAGGCATTTATTCACCCTCGCCTGGTTAAGGTCGGGCGGGGAAATAAAGTCAGTCACTGGACAACAGTCAGTGGTCACATATATTGCTAAGGTTTGCGGCGACTCACGTTTCAGTGCTTGCCCAGAAGAATACATCAGTCCCTCTATGACTGTTTCCATATTCCGACGGAGACCCTAGTAGACTCATCATAAGATTTAACCTCTTAGATGGACGCAGGCAAGCTTACAGGATCGCTTCCTCGAAATTCTAGGGGCAAACATGCGATTGTTCGTTCAATCTCAATCTAGCATGATTTTCAGATGAGAGTCGGGGCGCCAAACCTAGCAAGATAACTGACACTTCGTTCCTTCTTCTCCTTAGCCGTCAATTTCGCCTTGGCCCCTTTCTTTTTAGGCACTGTACTTGATTTGTTTGAGGATATACCTGTTGTTGCAGTGGTATTTCCTGCGTAGGTGGTATCTGCATCCGACGCCGTTGTTTTATCGGCAGCGATGGCAGCGGCCATCTGCATCTCTCGCGATTTGGCAGCAGTTTGGGCATGCATGGCTTCCATAGCCGTGATCGCGTCTTCCTCTGAGGAGACCAATTAGCTGACATGTATTGAGGTAGATGATTACATCCTCACCAGCTCGCTTCTTGGCAAGGACGAATGAAGCGTCTGTCGGCGCCTGTATAGGGCCAGATGTCATTAGGGCGCACCCTGCATATTGCGGTACCAGGTACATACTCACCTGTGGCCAGTCGGTTGTTAACGCGTTCATGTTCATGATATACAGCCAGCTCGCAAACGACTCGTTGAAAGTAGCCAGAGAATCGCTGAGGTGCTTCATTCCATCGACGTTCGTCTGGAGTGCCTCGGTTTCGTCCAGAAACTCGGACATTGCAGGTTCGAGAAACCCAAGTCCATGTGGGGCGTCAGGGTACGCACCAGAACGCGATAATCGGAAGAGGGATCCCTGTGAAACGCGTCTTAGGGGTGTTCGATGAGGGGTTTGAGTTGGCGGCATGGAAGAGGAACGCACACGTGATCAGATCGTTGCTCGGAATCAATTTTGATCAATTCAGGGGTTTTCACCATTTGGATTTGCATTCCTCACAAAATTACAGTCGATACAGCAGTCGATACAGACGGTACATGAATCAAGAAGGAAGATATAAATAATTTATGTCAGTCGGCAATTATCCTGATAATATTAGTCCGAATATCCCCCAAAGTCAGACGAAGAAGCTGCTAGCGAGCTAGCCACCTCCTCAGCCTCATCCGACTCTTCCTCTTGCTCTAAAGGAGCCGCAATTGGTTCCTTGACAGTCTTCGGCTGCCCTTTTGATCTAAGAGATCTTGTTTGGCGAGCATTTTTCTTGGGTGTAGGACTTGGAGGGGTTTCCAAGTCAGAATCAGAGTTCACGGGGGTGGTTTCCTTAGCTGATGATTTTCTGGAGTGCGTAGACGTGATTAGCTTGGGTATCAGCAGGTGCCTACTGAATAAACATACACCGGGGCTTTGACTCGGGTTCTCTTCCGATTGGCAGGGGAGTTCAAAGCACCTGAAGCTGGTACGTAGTTCCGTCTTCGCCTTTGATTTAGCATGGTAAGGCTTTGACAATACTTCAAGAACTTACTTCACGCCTTTTTTCTTCGGAGTAGTTGACACAGTCGGCGGCGGCGGGATGTTCTCCTCATCAGAACCTTGCGACTCTGACTCCTCTTGCTTTTGCCTGGTATTACAAATCAGCAACGGACCTGAAGACGAATGGAGGTCCAACGTACTGTTTACCACCTTTGGATTTTGACTTTGTTTGTCGAGATCCTTTGGGCTTTGGTGGTTCCCTTTTAGCTTTGGGAGGTGGTGTCAACGTACTGTACGGTTTACGATGTTGTGAACAATTTGGTACTACCAAGAAATAGTATGCCTTGCTTACCTTTCACGACTCTGATTGTCAGAAGGGACAGTCTCCTGTTCTTCGGCGTCACTAAATAATTCACGTCAATGCGTGTGACGAGAGACAGAAATGGAGTGCGTTACCTGTTGTCTGCCTCTTCGGTGGCTGCTACAGCTTCACCTGCTTCATCCTCTGTGTCAAGCTCTGCGTCCACCTCTACGTTCACCTCTTCGTCCATCTCTTCGTCCATCTCTTCGTCCACCTCTTCGTCCACCTCATCTTCCTGGTCTTCCTCTTCCTCTTCTTCGTCGTCTTCATCGTCCTCCGCTGCTTTCCGCTTACCACGCGAGCGTGGGCGTCGGGCTCCACCCTCGCCTTCCTCCGGCACATCTGCCCCGATCCGCTGATATATATCACGGAACTCATCATCTACATATTGGCCAGGATCTATCTCCTTCAGCTCATTCACAAACGTCTTCGAGAAGCGACTCTTGAATCGCTCGAAGATCTTGTCGACGGACGTGTTCTCGAAAGGACATTGCTAGAACACCAGGTCATCGATGGAAGCTTCACTTGGGAGAGAATGGAATGACGTACGTCTTCATGGTAAGATAGCAATATTTTAAGCTTGTGAATAGATCGAAGGTCCAAACCCGACTCGATATGGAGATGCGCCAGGAGCTGGCAAAGCGTCTTCTGTTCTTCAACTGAATAATTCCTGAGTTTATCAACCCGTGTAAATCCAAGAACGCGTACCTGAACGATCAGAGTCGTACAACGCAACCAAAATCTCGACGGCAAGGTTAACATGAGATTCTTGATTGTGAGTACCATCAGCGCCACTAAAATCGGACAGCCAAAGTCAACGATGAATACCACATTGCGGTTGATGATGCTTACACCTCAGCAGCTTTCTGCGGGTTCGTCCAATCGACCATCAGAAGTCCGAATTGGTAGGGCGTTATCATCTCCTGATCGTCATCTAAATCCTCATGCATGCGAACGGCGAGATCGAATGTCGAGATAAATATCTGGGAAACGAAGGAGGATACGATGAATGAATTGACAGCGTAACGACATGAGCGGGACCTACCGATTGCATGCGGTTTTGGTTCGAAGCCGATGAGTAGGAATAGACAGGGAAGAAATACGTCAAGCACTGCCGAAGTTCCTGATTATCGATTGTGGTAGGGGAGATGTACATCAAGGCCAGGCATGTCAGGACCTGTATCGCAAAAGAGATGAATATAGGCCAATGCGTTGTGTGAAAAACTGACTTTGGAGTCCGTGATGATACCCGCCAGAAGCAGCTTGCATATCCCAGTGCAAAGAACCGCTTGAGCCTCCGGCGACTCCTCCGCTTCGAGAGTCTGGAGTAGGAAATCGATAATTCGCGTCGCCTGTAGTCAGTGATTGTCAGTTGACTTGCCCGACATCTTTCTCCACGCTTGTACAGAAACTCACGATATCTTCTGATTTTCCGAAGAATTCCTGATCATACATGATCAAAAGATCCAAAATGATGCGCAAGACTTGAACTTTGAGTTCAGCGGGTGCATTCTGTGCTTGACTCAAAAACAGCTGGAACGAGCTCAGTGCCATATTCTATAATCCCAAGAACAACACAACCGTCAGTGAATTCAATGGGACATAACTTCAAGACTGTTATAACCTTAGCGATTAGGCAACATAAGCCCAAGCTGACAAGCGCCTTTTCCCGCATCGCCAGCTCTTTTCTTTTGACCGACGGGATGATGAGATCGCCCAAGATGCCTTCCAGCGTTGAGTTATCTTCAAAGGTCTGCGTCACATTAGAAACATCATCAATGGATCCATAAAAGGAGAAGCGTATGAGGGCACTCACGCTATCGACGCGTTCGAGGACAGCGGTACATAACATTAGGCATCGAATGTCAGTAATATCAGCTTGGACACGCTCTTCAGCGGTTAATTCAGGGCGTTCCTTGTTCCGACGCGCAGATCTGTCCCTCCTAATGGTAGCTTGTGAGACGTCGGACTGGTTATCGTCAATCTAGATGACACAAAGAGATCAGAGTGTTCAGGTCAAGTCGGGAGCGTTGACGAAGAGAAGAGGGTGCTAACCGGGGGTTCGTCAGCAATTTCCGCGTCCTCGTCGCCTTCGCGCAATTCGACGATGATTTCGACGATCACGCGGATAAGATCTCGTTCTGAGGGCATAATCTCCTTCAATACATCCAGACACCGCTCGATGAGACCAGGTGGGAGCTGCGGATGTGCAAGCATGTCCTCTACATAAGGATTTCATCAGCCTCTCTTCCTGACGAGACGAATGAGGGCACTGACTGACGACGGAAAACACCTTCCTCCTTCCAATTTCATCCGCATAATCCAGCTTCAACGCCATCCTCAGCAGCTCACTCATGATCACTTCCCGCTTCGCGAGCTCCTCTTCCAGTTCTTCGTCTTCCTCCCCCTGTTCCTCTTCCAGACCGGCACGCAAGAGCTTCGCGGTCTCTATATCTTCCAATACCGTAAGCAAGGCGTTGTACGCGTCCTGGATGTGAAAAGCGAACGCGGTGACGACGGGTAGAGATGCGGATTCCAATCTGGCTTCGTTCTTGTTGCTTATGCAGTGTTCGACGAATACGCGGGCGAGCACTGCGGATTCTGGCGTCATGTTCTTCCAGAAAGAATCTGCCAAACGGGTTAGACACGACGAAAGCAAGAAGGTAGGATTTTACGAACCCGGAAATAAGAACACATCCGGGGTTTCAGGTCGTGTAGTGAAGACAGACAGGATCGCGTCCACAGCGACAGCTTCACCCGGTCCAACCACATCGAACAGCCCCAAAAGCCCAATGAGGCCTTTCATCACACCCCCATCGTCCCCTTCCCAGCCCGTCCCATCTTCCTTACCCCCGCTCCTCGCCTCAGCAGCACCCGTCTTCAACCCCTCCGCCACGACCACATCAAACCACGACGTGACCAGTTTCCCAGCAGCCACCCTCACGGCAGGCTCCCTGTCCCCCAAACCATCCTTCACGACCTGCTCGCGTTGCGCGATGGAGAGCTGGCGCGGGTGCCCGAGTTTGACTTGGAGGACGCCGGCGTAGACGAGCTTGCGCATGACGGGGTCGATGTCGCGCGTGCGGCTGAGGATGGCGTCGAGGGACGTTGGTGTTACGGGGATGTGCACGAGGGCTGCGCGGCGGACTTCGCTGTGGGTTGGTTCAGAGTTGGATTATGGGGAAGATGGAGAGGGAACGTACGCTGAGGGATCGGTGGAGATGGTGTCGAGGAGGGTTTGCAGGATGGTCTGCTCGCCCTCCTCGATTTCGTCTGGGTTTTCGCTTCCGACGAGTTTGGAGAGTGCCATCACGGCGTGTGCGCGGATGAGCGTTTCCTTGTCGTGTAGACGGTCCATCAGGTTATCTCGGAGCTCGTTATACGCGTCCTCACTATGAACAAAATCATTGAGAGCAAAAGCAAGGTCAGCTCGATGTATTCAGAGGCAGATGACAAAAAAGACTTGCTCGACTTCCCCGAGGTGCGAGATCATCTCGGAGACGATATGGATGCATCTATAGCGGACGTTCTTATTTTTCGCAACGAAGCCTCTGAGGAGATAGCTGAGCAGCCTCGAAACGAATCGCGTCGTGGGGTTTTCGTCGTCTTCTTGGTTGTTTGCTGCCATGGCCGAGATGGACGAAGACGATGCCGTGTTAGACTTATCTTCCAGCGCTACAAGTTTCTCCATATCAGCTACCCCCACACAAACATAGCAGCACGGGGAAGAACAACACGTCATTGATGCCACCACGCACCTTTCTCGTTCATGAACTTCACATACGCCCCAACATACTTCACGATCCTATCCGCCCCCGGCGGGCCCTTCTTCACCACCAGCACCCGATTCACCATATCCACGAACGCATCCTGGAACGTCTCCTCCCCCACCAGCCCGATCCCCGCCCCGCCGCCCTTCCTCTTCGTCGGCTGCACCACCCCGGCGGCTTTGGTATGGAGCTTGTACAAGGCGACGCAGTTCTTCTTGTGGTTCGCGAGCGAGAGCTGGGCCTGCTCGAAGATGGCCGCGATGGATTCTGCGAGGGTGTCGAGCACTTTCTCGTCGGCCTTTGGTGCCATTGTGATTGTGATTGTGACTCCGAGCTGGAGCTTGATTCACGGAAGATGCGAGGAGTAAATTGAACCCTGAGAATGTTGATGTGATCGGGTATTGATCGTTGTGTACGCGTTGTTATGATTTGCTTGGATCTAATCTAATCTCACTACCTTTATATAATCACAATCACATCACAATATCACTTTTCACATTATCACATTCCCTTCTCATGATTACGACCTCTTTACGGCGAGCTGTGGCTGTTTGCAGTCACACATATCGTAATCTGGGCCATCTTATCAATTGCCAGTTTAAAGACCAATCACACCGAGTCATATTGCGTAGGGTGGGGTATTGTAAGCAACCAATCGCGTGCAAGTACGCATGCGGAAGGCAAGGGACGAAAACCAATGAAAGCGAGGTGACACGTCAAAGTGCGGGGAAATGGGGCAAGGGGCAGAAAATGAAATCATAGCGAGCAACGTAAATGAAGTAAATGAAGTATAAATCTATCCTAAATTCCGATATGTAAGGGGACCATGAAGGTATGGATGGGATAGGACGGGTGAGTCGATTCTGAAGTCCAGACAGTATTCTGAATATCCAGTTCAGAGACGAGATAGGCAGGGGAAACCGGAAGAGAAAGCACACGACCGATGTGTGCGGGTTGGCGATGAGCGATGGGTGATGGGGCGACGACGACGATTGACAGAGCTTGGAGGGAATCGTTCTACTTGACGAGAAAGAGATTGAGCAAGGAATCCTGTGACGTTCGATAGGCTGGGACAATGAATAGATATTCCGCTCCGCAGAGATTCTGGTGGATATAACTTTTCCACGGTGCAGGCGGGGATCCTTGTATCAAGACACCTTAATAGGCGTCGTTTCATGAGAATGAAAATGGTGGGATCAACAGTGATGATGATGACGATGAGTAGGGGGTTGTTGGCAGCACGGCCAATGATGTGAGGGACGACGACGCGGACGCCATTGTCAGTCCGGCACCTCCGGTTCCTCGCGAGATGTCAGATAGCCCTCCTGATGCACCTCCATATGATCAATGCCAGAGGACTCGATGGTGGGACTCCATATCCGAGTCCTTCGCTCGTCATATATCTCGCCGTCTTGGGTAATAGACCGCCGACGTTTAATGGGCATCTGTAATGTGGGCGGTGCAGCGACTACGTTCTCCCTCCATGCTAACACGGCGTCTTCCACATTAGTGGGAGAGGGCAGCATGTCCAGCGCAAGCGAGTAGGGGAATATGAGCGCATCGAGGGTAGAAGGGTCATTGTCAAGGGTGTCGTCTACGTGGTCTAAGATTTCAGGCGGGTGGAATATAAGGGCTAGCGTAAGGTCCTCTGCCGCCACTGGAGGGAGGAAGTCAAAGCTGCCCTGCCCGGTTCCTTCCGTGAACGAGTCGAGGTCTTTCATGAGGGGTGCACCCGGTTGTGGTATGGATGCGTCTGGAGAGTACCACCCTTCTCCACTGGAGAAATGGCCATGCGTGGGTAAGTAAAACGAGTCGCGGACGGAGAAGGGGGAAAACACGAACAAAGAATTGGCTGGCGATGCCAGGAGCACGCGAGAGCTCCTCAGAGCTGGCGGCGTAGGGAGCGATGCGTTGGTCGAAGACGGAGTGTTGGCTTCGGCATGGTTATGGCTAGACGACGACCAAATGTAAGCTCCCATCGTTAACAGAGTGGAGTGAACAGGAGACACCAATCGTGGAAACCCTTGATGCTGAGGCCTTTAAGGCTCTCGAGCATTTCTCTGTCGTCTTCCTGAGTGAAGACGACAGATTTTGGTGTCTGCGGTCCTGAGGACATTTCAGGTGAGCGTGGGGGGTTTCCTAGGATGGATTGCGGTGAGAAAGAGCACAAGATGGTGGTTGTGGTTTAAGGACATACGAGGTGCTGGGGGAACCGAACCGACAAACGAGGGGAATATATAGCAAATGTGGGTGAGGAGGGTATAACGGTCCGCCTTCCCAAAGATGTGGAAGGAAGGAAAGAGAACGATTACAAACTCCGCTATCGCTTTCCTCTTTTTACAGCGCAGCACTGCCTGGACGGATTCCTACTATTCGCACGGTGGAGTCTCCGGAGAATGTGCATGGTGCGGTTTGTCGACCAGCTTGAGTACTTATCGCCAGGTTGCTACGCGGTATGGGGACATTGGTGGCGGTGGTAGGAATGTGGGGGAAGGTTCGTGAAGGGCATCGTCTATTCTCAGTCTTGGGTGGAATATGAAGGGCTTTGCGAGTCTGCTGTTCGAGGACCGGCCGGTCAGGAAGTCTTTCCAATTCGGTGACGACCCTTGATGAGATTGCGGCGTAGATGTCGAAGTTGGGTAGATTAGATGGGTGTATGTCATGGTTTTTCACGGGTGCAATGTGGGTTGATGCAATGCTTATTTTCGACAATGTCGTACAAGAACAACATAGTAGGTGAATAACGGTACAGTATTTTTTGCGTCCCCACTACGGCGCAGTTATGTTGAAAAATGAAGAAAAATGAAGCAGTCGATATCAGCCGGATTGGGTACATCGAAATGGAGCGCTCTGCGGTTTTAAAATAGAATCGTGCTGAAAGCAGCATTGATCTACAGGTCCGCAGAGTCGCAGCGCCATGATGAAAAAGAGGCATTAGAGTTTGAAATATTGACAGAAAAAACATCGTATGTTCAGAGTCTGCGGAATATCGTCCGTTGACGACGCAATGGTCTGATACTAATTATTCAGAAAATGTGATGAGCCCACGGCGAAACTATTTGTTTTAAATCACTCGATGATGCTGGAAAACTACCCACAGCTTCGGCGTTCCTGGAATATAAGAACCGATAACCGAACGAAATTAATCAGAGTATCGCGGTAGCACGATGAAACATGGCGAAAGGAAGATGACTATCGAAGAATCCCAAGGATTGCCAGGCTCAATGATCTGATACTAATTGTTCAGGAAATGTGATGAGCCCACGGCAAAGCTATTTGTTTTATAAATCACTTGATCGTGCTAGAAAACTACCCAGCTTCGGCGTTCCTAGAATATAAAAAGCGATAACCGAATGAGTTTAATCAAGTATCGCGGTAGCACGATGAAACACGGCGAAAGGAAGATGACTATCAAGAATCCCGAGGATTGCCTGGCATAATCTGTAGGGTTAAAAATATCTGGTGATGGAGAAGGCCCGCCGATAAATTCATTATAGCCCCAGTCTGCGGGGCAGTGCTTCCAATACATATTAGGATCTACGAAGCGCTCGAGTCATGCGCTATGTGTCGAGAGGTTCGTAGATGTTTCCCACAGAACGGATAAACATACCTCATTGCCATGAGACTCCAAGTAATGTCCAGGACTTTTCAGTGTTCCTCAGATGAAGAAGGGCGTGCAGGATTGAATATATCACTTCATGGCACGGTTGCAGGCGATGCTGGGAGTCAACTGGCGCTTGATACGAGCTGGCCGGAGATTTAATCTAGTTTTTCAGGGAGGTTTCCATGGGACGCCTCGGTGTATCTCTGCTCATGAGGCGCTTGATTAGCTCTATAAGAAACCCAATGCTCCGCCCGGGCAGCGTTGATATCGCATTTGATATAGGATCTACAAGGTGCTCGAGACGATACGTAAACATTGGGTGTGCAGGACTGCCGAATCGGTAAAGACACAGAGTCGCCAGAGATTGCAGGGTTGGAGTATAGACATTGATGCACGACTACTTGGATACGAGTTCCTCGCGCTTGTATATTTAGAGCTTGCAGGAGTTGGGTAGAGGAAACTCTTTTCATTTATGATGGTTGCTAAAACGTGTTGATGCAGCAAGGGTGTGAGCGCCGTGAATCGTATGCACACGACAGAGAGGACCGAGGCCACGTATAAAGGCAGTGTCGAGCAATGAAGACGGATGACGGGTGCCGGCATGCGGCCACGTCTGTTTGTGCCATTGTTTGTCGAGTGCATGATACGTGGCTGGGAGTTGCAGGGCGATAACACAATATTTCTCCTTCGCCGAGGTTGTCAGCGACACCTTAACATTCTCCGGCGAGATATCCATTAACCATGCTGAATTTCGAAGATGTCGAGGAGCGAGATGGTCAGTACATCCTCATAACCCGTACAAAGAGCACCCAGTAACCTCAGGGGTATAGGTGTCCGTTTGTCATGGAACGTATGGCCCTCATCGCGCATAGAGGCGACGAGGACGGTCGTGCCCATCTCGGCGTTGTACACGCCGCTCAAAATTCGCGAGGATCTGCCGCCAGTCCTCTACGAACCCGTGGCGTGCAAACCGCCCTGTCGCGCAATCCTCAATCCTTACTGGTAAGTACTCTACAGCGCCACCACATCTTCACCCCGCCTTACGGTCTCGAACAGCCAAATTGATATCCGTGGAAAGCTATGGATTTGCCCTTTCTGTCTGTCGCGGAACGGGTTCCCGCCACATTATAAAGACATCTCGAACACCAATCTGCCCGCTGAGCTGCTGCCAAAATACACTACTATTGAATATACACTCGCCCGACCCGCCCAAGTCCCGCCTATATTCCTTTTCGTCGTCGATACGTGCCTTGATGAGGAGGATTTGAAGGCCCTGCGCGACGCGATTGTGGTCAGTTTGAGTCTGATTCCACCTTACGCTCTCGTCGGCCTCATCACATACGGGACCATGGTACGTCATATTTTGGATCCTTCATGATCGTAGTCTCATGGTTTTGCAGACCCTAGTACACGAGATTGGCTACGCAGAGTGCAGCAAATCATATGTCTTCCGCGGGGGGAAGGAATACCAGCCCAAGCAAATCCAAGATATGCTCGGCCTGAGCTCGCAAAGCCGAGCTGCACCCCGCCCCGGCCAGCCTATGCCCCAAGCCACCTTTGGTGCTGCACGTTTCCTAATGCCGGTGCAACAATGCGAGTTCCAGTTGACAGGTATCTTGGAGTCCTTGACGCGCGACCCATGGCCCGTTGCCAATGACAAACGGCCCCTTCGATGCACGGGTGTCGCTCTCAGCGTTGCTGTTGGGCTTTTGGAGACCACGTACCCCAACACGGGTGGTCGTATCATGCTGTTCGCTGGAGGGCCTGCGACTGAGGGTCCCGGAATGGTTGTTAGCAATGAGTTGAAGGAGCCTATTCGGTCACATCATGACATTGATAGGGATACAGTGAAGCATTTCAAGCGAGCCATCAAGGTGTGTTCTGTCGAACCAACATTCATCGCCATCTGATTTAGTTTTCTAGTTCTACGAAGGTCTTGCTAAACGAGCTTCGAACAATGGACATGCTGTGGATCTCTTCGCCGGCTGTCTTGATCAAGTCGGCCTTCTCGAGATGAAGTCATTACCGAACTCTACCAACGGTGTGATAGTATTGTCGGATTCATTTGCAACTTCCATTTTCAAGCAAAGTTTCCTACGAATGTTCAACAAGGACGACCAAGGGCATCTCCAAATGGGTTTCAACGCAACATTCGATGTTCAAGTGAGTTCGCTGCCATGTTACAAGTGCATATATCTGACTTTTCATAGACTACAAAAGAGCTAAAAGTATCTGGTCTAATCGGGCACGCGATTTCTGCTGGCAAGAAATCCGCATGCGTCGGCGAGACAGAAATCGGTATCGGACAAACATCAGCATGGAAGATCAACGCCATCACACCCCACACCGCAACCGCCGTCTACTTCGAAGTCGTCACCCCCGCCGGACAGCCCCTGCAACAGGGCTCCCGCGGGCTCATCCAATTCGTGACGCATTACCAGCACTCCTCCGGCCAGCAACGCCTGCGCGTCACCACCATTGCGCGGAACTTTGCGGAAGCCGGGTCGCCTAGCGTCGCGGCGTCGTTTGACCAGGAAGCGGCGGCGGTTTTGATGTCGCGCATTGCGGTGTTCAAGGCGGAGATTGACGACTCGCCGGATGTGTTGAGGTGGTTGGATCGTATGCTGATTCGGTTGTGTCAGAAGTTCGCGGATTATAGGAAGGAGGACCCGACGAGCTTTAGGTTGACGGATAATTTCAGTATTTATCCGCAGTTCATGTTCCATTTGAGGAGAAGTCAGTTCTTGCAGGTGTTCAATAACAGTCCGGATGAGACTGCTTTCTATCGGTGAGTTTTCTCTCTTCCTGATGCGATGGATAGGACTGAAGCCGGTGATGGTTGTGCAGGCACATTCTGAATGAGGAGGATGTCAACAACTCCCTGATTATGATACAACCTACGCTCATGTCCTACACTTTCGACACTGCACCCCAGCCTGTTCTTCTCGACAGTGTGTCTATCAAGCACGACGTCATCTTGCTCCTGGACACTTTCTTCCATATCCTCATCTTCCACGGCGAGCTCGTCGCGCAATGGCGGAAACAGGGATATCAAGAACAAGAAGGCTACGAGAACTTCAAGGAGCTGCTCGAGGTGCCCGTCGCCGATGCCCAGGTAACCTCTTTCCCTCTCACAAATAACGTATCGCCAGACTGACTCGGGCTGGCGTATGACAGGACCTCCTCGTGGACCGATTCCCCGTCCCTCGATACATCGTCTGCGACCAGGGCGGCAGTCAAGCCCGGTTCCTGCTATCCAAGCTCAACCCGTCGACGACGCACATGTCCGCGACGATGTACGGCTCGACACCGGGCGCGGGCGCGGGGCAGGCGATCTTCACGGACGATGTTAGTTTGCAGGTGTTCATGGAGCATTTGAAGCGTTTGGTGAGCACGTAATTCGGTGTGGTTGATTCGTCATTGGGACTCACATGCTTTTGCTTTCCCCTTTCCTTCCTTCTTTTCTTTGCTTTACCAGGCTGTCGGGGCTCAAACGAATTGAGGTGCTTCGCCCATCCTATCGCCTATGTGTTCGCACTTGAGAGAGTAGACGTGGTGCTTTGTTGTGTGGTTTTCTTTTTTACTTTCTATTTGTCATCGTTCCAGGTCTCCTCTTTCTTATCTTATCCTGTTTCATGATTCGGCCATTTGTTGATGTTGGTACCACTATTCCCCAAAATAAATACTGAGTTCTTGATATAGGCTCCCTGTGAACACCTTGCTATGTTATCGTGGTCTGTGAGAAGGGGGCTCCTGGCCTTCCCTCGGTGGTCTGCTAGAAATCTTCTTCGTTCTCCTTGGACTTGGCACCATGCAGTCGATTCTTCGGGAGCCTATCTTGGTCTATTTTTGGGTTGGGGGAAGTGCTGGACTTGCACCTTCGGTGGGTTGACATGTGCGCCTCTGCTCATATGGATCCTGCCAGTGCCACTGTGGATCTCTGGTTATTCCGACTACTCACCCATTCAACCGAGAGTGGGGTACATCCCCTCTGGTTTGCCCAGTATGCACTGGAGACATCGACATCACTGGCACGCCATCCAGGAGTATGGAGCCCGAATTCGCAATGTTTGGGGAACGATAATGCAATCGCACCCAATCGCAAGTATGGAGGGAGAGGCTAATTATACTTGGTGTCGTGCTGGTCGTTTGGTTCCGCTGTCGGTTTTTGAGAAGCTTCTTTCGGTCAAGGCCTCCCGCATGGGTCCTCATACTTGGGTGCCTTCTCATGGTATGGTACCAAGGTTTAAATTGCGTTGCAGTGGCGTTTAAAGGAGAAGTTGTGAGCCCTTATCGCTCCCTCCGCATCCTGCCCCGTTTCATTTCTTTCGTTTGGGTACTGGTTGATCATGGACAGGACACACGCCAACGACGCCGGGATGCCTACGCTCCCTGGCTTAGCCCACCAGGACACCATGTCCTCGTCTACGTCGAAGGAGAAAACGGATAGCGTCGAAGTCGCGGACGAGAAAATCGCCGGATACGAGCGTGATGTTTCTTTGGAGGACGACGATGACGACGAGAAGCCTGTGTTCCTGAATGGGGAGCCTGTTATCACTACTGGACGGGATGTGTCGCGGTTTGCGGTCGATATTCGGGATGATGGCGATGCGGCGCTTACGTTTAGGTCGATGTGTCTTGGGACGCTGTTCGCTGCCATGGGTGCCACGCTGTGCCAGGTGGGCTATCTAACCACTACCCGGCTTGCAACAACGAATGGGCTAGAAATGTACTAACTACCCGCGTTGCGTCTAGATCTATCTTTTCAAGCCAGTCCAGATGACAGTGTCGACGGTCTTCTTGCTGCTTCTGATCTACACAGTAGGTAATGCGTGGGCGAGATTCCTGCCTAAACGCACTTGGGTGCTTGGCACGCGGATGGAGGGTCTCGCTCCGGTCTTCCATTTCATCAATCCCGGACCGTTTACTTTGAAAGAGGTAAGTACTGAATGTCTGCTTTGTTCTGCTAGCCCGTTTATGTAACGTACTGCAGCACGTCGTCGCCTCGCTCGTTGCATCCACCGCAGCAGGGGGGAGCTCCGCGGTCCAGAACTTCGCAGTACAGAGGGTACGTTGCTTTTTCTGAACACGCTTGAAATGAGAGTTCTTACACGTAATTTGTTCAAGCTGTATTACGACACCAATGTTGAAGCGACTACTGCTGTTCTTGCGACCTTCTCGACTGCCTGTTTTGGGTTAGTAATGAAATTGTGCATTGGAGGAGAACACGATTGGATGACGTTACGGCAGATATGGACTCGTTGGGCTTTTGCGTCCTATCTCCGTGTATCCATCCGAGATGGTATACTGGTTTGTGAGTGCTGTCGAAGATTGAACTGTAGACGAATTTTGAGAGACTGATGTTTCCTGCACCACAGAATCTACCAACAGTATCTGTCTTCCAAGGTAGACAACATCATTCTCCTGAAGGCAAATGAAACCTTCAACTGATGTCATCTCAGCGTTGCATTTCGATTCCGCTGCCAATGTCAAGCGTGTCAAGCTTTTCTGGACAGCATTCACTGCAATGTTCCTCTACGAAATCATCCCAGCCTACATGTTTCCCATCCTTAATGGTATCAACGTCTTCTGTTTATCGAGTCAGAAGGCGTCGCAGAGAACGGTTGATGTGTTCACCAATCTTTTTGGGGGCACTGATGGTAATGAAGGTCTGGGTTTGTTGAGTTTCTCTTTCGATTGGCAGTACATTGGATCTGGGTTCGTTTTAGTTCTTCATGTTGCGAATGTTTTCACCTGACGGCGCTCTTAGGTACATGAGCTTGCCTCTTATTCAGCAAGGTACGATTAGTTCTTGGGTCGAGAGTCTTGACATACTCACTTCGGCACCTCGTAGCGAACTCCTGGATTGGATACATGTTCTGTTACATTATCCTCATGGGAATTTACTATTCGAATGCATGGAACGTGAGTCTCCCTGCAAGTGTTGGAATAGAAGCCAAGTTAACTGAGCTCTTTGCAGTCTTTGGCGTTCCCAATGCTCTCCACGTCCATCTTCTCGTCAAACGGATCCGTATATCACCAATCTGCGGTCTTTGGGACCAATTTCCAGCTCAATGAGACAGCTTTGGAGTTTGTTGGTCTGCCGGCGCTGACTGGATCCAATGCTTGGTCGAATCTCACACAGAACTTGGCGGTATGTTTGGGCTTCCGATGATTTTTGGCTTTCGACTCATGATGGGTTTCAGATCGGTGGCCTGATTGCACACGTAGTATTATTTTGGGGTCCATACGTCAAGGATTCCTTCAGACTCGCGTACCGAAGAGAGCAACCCGACCCACATTACCAGGTAGGACGAAACGTCATCATCAATTGGCTTTGCTCATATCTCCAATATTTCAGGCAATGAAGAAATATTCTGAAGCGCCGTGGTGGTGGTATGTCGGTCTTCTGGTGTTGTCTTTCTTCGCAGGTAAGGCGCTCTCTTTGGACTGCCCGGGCCTTGAGGTAACGAGATACATGTTACATAGGCTTGGTTGTCGTTTTCAAAGGCCAAACCACTCTTCCCTGGTGGTCCTATATCGTTGCCTTGATCCTCGGAGCATTCGTTACGGTAATGCTTCATGAGCTTTTTCAATAAGGCAATGCTCATACTCGGTTCGCCAGCCATTCTCCACCCTTCTTTTCGCGCGTATGGGGAACGGTGTCGCTACGAATCAGTTAATGAAGATGGTAGCGGGTGCGATCAACCCAGGACGGCCAGTGGCGAACCTCTACGTGAGTCTCATTGTCTATCTGGCGGCCTCGTCCGATGGCTTATCCTTTCAAAGTTCTCGATGTGGAGCCATGATGTTGTTTCAACCTCTATCGCCTTGGCAGGAGACCTGAAAATGGGCCAGTACCTCAAGATTCCACCTCGCGTCATGTTCTTGACGCAAGTTTGGGGAACCATCCTTGGTAAGATTCCATGCACTTTGGTCTCTTTGTCGCTTCCTAATCCATCGCTTGCTTAATATAGGTGCCGTCATTAACTATGGTGATGATATTTTCAGCGAGGTTGAATGCCACTGATCTCTCGCTCCAGTTGTCATGATCTCCGTCGTAGATGCACAGCGTGAAATCCTCCTGAGTCCTACTGGGACGAACGTCTGGAGCGGGCAGGTGCCGCAGAGCTTGAACAGTGCTGCGGTCACTTGGTCACTTGCCAAAGAACTCTATGGATTCAACGGACCTTATTGGACTATTCCGATGAGTTTGGTCTTTGGAATGGTGCCGACTACAATTCAGTGGTTTATTCATAAAGTAACGATGGTATATATCCTGCTTCCGACCGAATGCTGACGTGGATGAATTATTAGCGCTGGCCCAAGATCGGACCAGTCAAAGTCAGCTCAATAATGCTGCCAATTATCTATCAGGTATGGTTTTTAGTCGATCGAAACCGTCTGAAACTAACTCGCATACTGTCACGTAGTACTCGTCGTGGATGTCCGTCGGTGTCAACTCTACCATTACCTCTAGTATCATTGTAGGTCTGGTATCACAGCTGTGGTTGAGGAAATACCATCCTGGGTGGTATAAGAAGTACAATTACATCCTCGGAGGTGCTCTTGACGGTGGAGCACAAGTCATGATCTTCGTCCTTTCGTTCGCGGTATTCGGAGCATCCGGGGCTGAGAGACCGTTCCCGAATGTGAGTACTCTGCATCCCATTGTTTGTGACATTTGACAAGCCTTGGCAAAGTGGGCTGGAAATCCGGCGGTTGGGAATGTCGACTATTGCAACGGCAATGGGGCTTTGGACTGAATTGGTTTTCGTTCTAGTTGAATGGATTTTATGGATTAGGGTAATGTGCTTTGGAGAGAAGGTTGACAAGGAAAATACGTTCATGTATGTACAGTAGTATGATAACCAAGCTACAAGGGACTATAAGCCAGACTTCTAGTGCAGGGCTGATTGAAGGAGCGTGGCTTATTGGTTGCCTCCGTCAGGTTTCCAGATTTCCAGAATGTAGGTAAATCATCCTTTCTTGTACTGAAGACTGGAGATTCAGGCCCAGGAAGGAGAAGAGAAATTGAAGAGAAAACCAAGTTGATTAAGATTGCGCAGACAGCTTGTACCCTTGATTCGAGACAGGGACAAATAATGGCATCGCGCCGTTGACCCGATAGACGCTTGTGACGACATACAATATTCCTTTCCGTGTGTGTCAAACTTTTTCTGATTACAGTCTTGCCATTGGTTATGCAGTCAACAGTGCTCAAAAGATCATCGAATCTGGCCTTGAGCTCAGCTCAGAGGCTTGTCTCGACATCATCATCAGTCTGTCGACGCGAATTGGCTAGCAAATCATTCCGAGACTCACGACTATCTCGCAATCCAGCAAATTATTGTGTGCAATTTCATAGACAGAGCCACACTCTGTGTCTCTCACCAGCCTTCCCCCACAAACAAAAGTCGCGTTGCTATTCCTCGCGTTCCCAGGTGACAGATATCGTGTTTCCCGACCCGAACCGACCCGATTTGTTTTACCATTTCGTCAACCCTCCAACGCCATTATCCCGTCGTACTCTACCCGCTTTCGCGCTTTCTTTCCTGGAACACACGCCACCATCCGTTGACTCGCCGACAGTGCTCGGATGGCTGCCTGCACAGACCTACATGACTGATACTCCGGGTACCAGCGGTCCGGAAGATGCGCACCAACAGAGGGAGGCCTCCGCGGGTCTGCATGATTTCGTTGAGAATCGTGAGTGTGTACATACGTTCAGGGGTCACCGGATGTTCAATATCGTTGTAGCGAAGTTTGTTACCCTGTTACACGAGACGGTGCGGTCTGTATTAAGAGACGGCCTTGACGAAGTATGGGAGAATGGAGCAAAACAATTGCAAGAGGGATGGATGCATATTCATGGTGAGCCTTGCAATTGAAAGATTTACTACCCCATTTCTCAATAAAATGTCAATAGACCAACGGAATATTCCCGCCCTCGGACGTATCGGTGACCCCGACGATATCATTGGTACTGTTTGTGTTGAGAACAGCAAGGTATGCTCCAAGATTTGTCGTCTATCTGTAATATTCAAGAGACAACTTTAGATTGTCCCTGATACATATCAACCCATGCCATCATATCGCATTTGCACCTCGGACGGCGTGCTTCAACTAACCGACGGTCTCTCGCACCATCTACACGCGAATCTCATCCGTGTTACGAAGGAAGAGGAAGCTAGATCAAAATAATTGGTCTCCTACGTGTAGGGGAAAACACGGGCGGCAAGGAACACTACAGGCTAAAGCTAGGCCAGTTTGGAGCAGCTCCCTTGTTCCCATCTTGGGCGCAGAAAGCAGGCATAGTCCGAGCTCTTTGCTTGACAAAATCGCTGGATACTTCATATGGACCTTATTTGGCTCATTCAGATTATCAGGCATTAAAATTGCAAGTCCTCGGAGGCTCTACATCTTATTAAAGTTCATTATGAGCTTAAGATAGACACTCTGAAGGCCGCTATTATATGAAGTTTTTTAAAAGACGTTGGTAATAGATGCTAGAGGTTTTCTGCAAGTCGATTTGTTGATATTGATGAGATCTAGGCCGACAAGAATGCGAATCGCAAGGGCGCCAAAGCTGATGTATCAGAAATCAATGGACAAGGTCAGGTCAATGAAGGGAATCTGCAATTGGTTTTGCCCGAGAAATACGCCGCCGTCCTTTGTCATCTCATCAATATCGCGGACATGGAACAGAGCACAGAGCCTAGAGAACGCCGCAAACGGTGGGTTTCAACGTTGTTTAAACGATGCGACTGGGCACTTGGAAGGCACGACAGTAATCCTTGTCCAGACTCATCTCGATCTTAAAATTCATTGAGCTCGTCAGTAAAGGATGATTGAGCCTGTGTACATAACTGGTAAAGATTTCCGTGGGCATTTGGTTAGCAGATGCTGCTTGGAACGGAACTGGTAGGGACATTGTTTGTTCCAAGTTTGTTCTGGGAGATTGGCACAAATTCAGCCGAAACTAGTGAACCAGTGACCGGACAACTGACCACGACGATGAGCGAAATAACTCCCATTCTTAATGCTCAGCTTATCTCTTCACTCACAGCGCAGTCATATTCGGGTCGTGTAGTTTACGACTGGTTGCGCTGAGCCAAATATCAGCAAAGTATGCAATGCTGCATATTCGTGGTGTGCGCATGTTCCTTCAAGGCAACATCGTCTCCCCTTGACCTCCCCAATGTCTCCCCAAAATGTTGCGGACGCAGCTAACATCTCCCCGTATCCATTTGCTGTCCGCCAAGAGCGTACGGCCGCTCCAACTCCTGGCGAGAGTGCTGATCGAGGCCGCAATGGCAAGGGTAAGAAACCCAAAGCTCGCCCAAGAGTAGAAAGACAAGAGGAGGAAATTAGGTTTAATACCGGACCTAGGACCTTTCGTGGCTCTCCAGCTGCCCGTGGTGGTGCTCGCCGAGGTTTTGGCATGCTAGGACGACGAAACCACCCATATATCGATGATCAAAACGGTATGTTTTCCAGTGAACGTACACATGTTGCGGCTGAAGTCGTCTTTCAGCGGTCCCGGACTACCCGCCACCGACGTTTCAAGAAGCGATGACGTCGCCTGCGGTTTCTGTATGCTCTAGTACGGTTTCACTGGTGCCTACGCCAATGCATCGTCTAGCAATCCCAGAGGAGATACCAGAGGTACCTCGAGCCTCGGCTGACGTGCCCACTGCGGAAAGTCCGTTAATTGAAACCACCGGAGATAATTTGTCGGACTGTGATGGGTCTATCGAAATTATCGATCCCAATTCTGTCCCTGTCTGCTCTGACGACCTTCCGAGAGTCAAGAAGGACTGGCGTAACCGACGTACAATACTAGGTCCCTCGGATGATCTTCCCTCGGGGCCGGAGTTGGAAAAGCGCGTTAAGAATGACTGGCGTAGTAGACGTGGATTTGAGTTTCCGGCTTCTCCTGCAGCACCCTCGCAAAAGCAGAACGACGTCATTGACAGTAATGCAGCCAATCGAGGCCGAACTTCTACGAGGAATCCAGGTCTCCTGATAATTGATCCAGATATCACTACTAGCGAAGATTATGCACCAATATCACCTCTGGCAACCTCACCCAAGCGTCGCTTCTTATCGCTCTCTCCCTTAAAGACGATTTTCCACCCACGTTCAGTAGTACATCAAGATCGTGCAATGTCCGCCCATCCATCTCCTAGTTGCTCGCCGTATTCAGGATCCCGATCCGTGTTCTTTCGTAGCTCAACGACCTTGGCTACCGCGTCATTTCTGGGTCTGCCACTCATGTCATCCAGCATATATGGGACGGGCGAGAATCGTTCCAGAAAGTTTTTCGGTCACAAAGGAAAGGAGCCCGTCCACGTTCCTGCCGAACCAGAGAAACTGGACGCATGGGAAGTCCTCGACGAGGAATCTTACTCTGAAACCGACAAGGAGCCAAAAGCTCATCCCCACAGTCTCATGTCGGCAGTTGCGTCGATGTCCCAGGAGTCGGTTAGTAACCTGGGCACCTCTCCAAGTCGCAGCCAAAGCTTTACGTTCGGTTCGCAGGCAACGGATTTGTCGCGGCCCATACAGTCCCCTATTGCATCATACGATGATATCAACCGTGAAGTACGATTTTCACAGGCAGCGTCAACTGCCCGCCAACACTCGCCGGTACGAGAGAGAAACGGTCCCCCAACTGCCTTTCTCAACCGGTCATTACGCCGTGGTCCAATCCCTCCTCCCATTTTCCCAGAAATTGCCAATCGCCTTGCGAACTCTGTTGCACCGCCCGTGGATACGTCGTCACTTCCCCCACGTAGTGCAACTTCGAGTCCGCCCTGGGCTCGGACGGCAGGACTTGGTACTCCTTCGCTGATAAAGCATACTGTTCCTGTAGCCCATCCGTCCCCTCTTCGGCTGGACTCTACAGTTGCGAATCAGTGTGCTGCAGCCTCTGTTCACCAGCGAGCTTTGGATACACCTCTACCTCTGACCCCCATTCTACCATCACACTTTGAACATGGTTCAGCCCCTATCACCTCGGCTCATCTAGTTGCCGACAAATCCGATTCTGATGACGTTGTTTGTACCTGTCGTTCAGCACCGTCACTGAACATTTCAACCCTCACGAGTCTCAAGTCGGTGTCGACCAACTCGCTCGTGAAAGCGGAGGCGCTCGACGAACCCATGACTCCCACTCGTCACCACTACGCTGGGAGACCCCTACCACGGCCTCCACCGACCGTTCGTCGTACTACTGTGGATTCGACCTATGCATCTCCAGAGAGTGCAGGGCACGATACGGATAAAGGGGATCGTTCGTATGCTCCCTGCCCAGAAGGCCTGCTAATTGATTTAGAGGATACAACCTTCGACTCTCTTCCAGCAAGCGGTACATGCACTCCTCGTTCAGATGAAGGTCGCATCCGATCGCAACTCCATCTCCCAATCGCGTCGTCTTCAGCGACGCAGTTGTCAATGAGCCCTGGCTCCGAGCTGTCGTATCTCACAGACCCCATGCTCTCGCACGTGCATCTTCCTTCAATGTCCCCATCGATGTCCCCTCGTTCTGGCTATGCTTCTCAAGTCAGCGGGCTCTCAGAACTCACTGATCTTGATCTGCTAGTGTCTCAGCTGGCCGATAGAGAGCACGATGGTTCTGACTATGAAGTAAGTTCTGGTCATACAGGATGGCGGGAGCCCAGCCTCAATAACCATCCAGACTCTGCTTCTGGTTTCAGAGTTGATCGGGCCGGCAAGTCCAACGCAAGCGCGCGCGCCATCCCATCCAACGTCTTCTACCCAGATAGCCAACACCAACGACAACCTATCACTCGTTGGGCGTATTGAGGTTAAACGTCGACGGATAACCCAGGACGGACGCGTTAAACTCAAGCTCTCTTTGCTTGATATCACCGTCGATAAATGCGGGATATGTCTTTCGCAGTTCAAGGACGGAGAGATGGCAGGTTTGACATCCGTGTGCCAACACTCTTTTCATGAAAAATGTCTTGCGCGTTGGTTTGCGAGGAACAAGACTTGTCCATTGTGCCGGGTTCCACTGGAAGCGGACGTTCGATAACAGGTTATCGCGCGTTGTACAATCATCTTATCGTAGTTACCTCTTCGACGATTCCCTTCATGTAGCCTGAAAAATTAACTATGCCATGTCTACAGCATATGGAGTGCACCCTTCTGTCTTATTCTGTAGCTGTAGCCCCACAGGCCTGGTACAGTATCTTTTCCGGATCAATTTTTCTCAAGTTGAGATTTCTAGTTAGCGACATTCCGTTTCTATCATTGTAACCATTGCTGCACTAGTGCACCTCCTTGTGCTACCGTCCGGAGTAATATTATTATGCTTGTTTTCGACACAACCGAGGCACGAACTAATGTTCTCGTGATAAACAAAACAATACAAGCCGTCATTGTCCGTATTTGGAAATTTACTGCCTCCCAACTACACCTATTGTCCGCAAAGATGTAAATCATGATGCGATGCGGTCCATGCAAGGCAACTTTAACAACGTGTATCTTGGTTACTTCATGCACTAAAGTAAGATTCACCTTGTATAAACAATATGGAGATAATTTTCACAATTTGAAGTCAGAAGTAGTGGCCAAGCAAACCTGGAAAGTCAGTGGGCCACAAAGATCCTCCCCTTTACCGACTCGCAATAATGGGAATACTCGGGCGTCGTGTTCTAGTCTAGGGCTATGTATGACATGAGTAACGAGAAGTATAGCAGCAGCTGACGTTATGTCAAAGCGGGAGTGGTCACGCCCACCCCAAAAGCGGCGTGCGTATGGCAAAGCGTCGGTGAGGCAGGCACTGTAAGCGCCAAAGCGTTACCAGTGGCTCATCCGAATTTGATTTTTCAGAGATACATAATAGACGGCCATGATCAGCTTCGTCCCCAACCATCCGCTTCTCCTGCCAATCTATATCACCTTCCACAGCAATCAAGATGACTCGATATCCTTCCATGCGTAAACAATATGCTGTTCGGGGGTACGAACCCGTCGAGAACACCGAGCCTCTTCGTGACAGCTCCGACATCCCGAAATGGGATCTCAAGTCAACTGGAGTCCCGTCAAGCGGCAGAGCCAAGATGATGACAACTATCTCTCCAAGGCACGATCCCATGGGCAATGGTCGCAAGAATGCTCCCAAGATAGAGAAGCCGAAAGACAGAAAGGTTACGAAAAGTTTCGGGAGATCGTTCTACGGAACGGACATGGAGGGCATCTACGAGACACCTTCTTTCGATATGAATGGTGACCCGCCTAACACTCGTACTCTGCTGCGCTGGTTGGACGAAGAGGAAGCGCACCCTGGCAGGATGTGAGTTACTAGATCTAACATTATCAACGTTGACATACTCATTTCGGATCCCAGTAAACGAGCGAAACTTGCAGACCGGAAGAATAACGGTGGAGACACAGAGACTCTAGACGACACATTGCCTTCGTTCATCTTCTTACCCATTGGATACTTCCGTATTTTCCAGGAGATCAGACTCAAGTGCAAGATCGAGGACAAGGAACTTGGATTATCGCGCTCCTTCGATGAGAGGGTCGAGAGGGTCCGAAGCATGGTTCAAGCCGCATGCCCCGAATATCGTTGGGGTGGGTACAATTTGGAACCAATCATTTCAGTGAATCCACCTTCAAAACCAACCGGTTCACCTTCGACACCAATCGTTTCAGCAAAGCCACCTTCACAGCCGGCGACAACCCAAGCGACCCCTCCTTCTGCTGCTAGCTCTTCATCGCTTAACATGGAGCAGCGTCAACAACCGCGTGCCAACACAATCCCAAGAAGATCCGCCGACCCCAAAGCAGCCAGAAGAACAGAGTATTTCAAGGCTATGGCAGCTACGAAGGCCCCATTCATTGTGCCAACTTTGCAATTCAATTTCGCCACCAAACAGGAGTCTTCAACCAGCACATCTGCCAAACCCGTCTCGGAATCATCACCGACACCGACACCCGTTGTCGACGCAGAAGTCTCAATGGACACGAGCGTTGAAACGTCCACTGACTCACCTTCACTCCTCTCGCGGTTATCACAAGCACCGGTGGTCAATGCTCAAGTCGATACCAGCGCCTCAATTTTCAAGCCTGCAACCTCATTCTTTGCTACGCCTGCATCGACTCCAGCCGTCTTCGAGATGCCTCCAGCCCGTTTCACATTCAATCTCGAGAAGCAGTCAGAAGACATTAGCATGGAAGGGGAAGGATTGGACTCCATGCAAGTTGACGAAATCCAGATACCTCAGCAGTTTCAGAGCTTCGCGTCCTGGTTCACTAGTACGGCGGCCAGCAACGGCGACGTTGACATGGATATCCCCCAGCCAGCAACAAGAGACGTGCCGGTGTTTGCCACTGGTGACTGGAAAATCCCCCCACCAGACCCTCAGCAGATCGCCGCCGCCGCTCCCTTCTTGAATTTCGACGATGGCGCGAGCAACAAACAAGACACTCACATGAGCGATGTTCAACCAATCTGGGAGCCAATGGTGAATATTCCTTTGTATTGTTTGATTTTCACTCTGATTGACGTCTTTTGACAGCAACCTCAGTGGACTGCTTGGCAAGCCCCCCAATATCTCTACCAAGAGCCAATTCCGGACCCGCGAGTCGATACCTTCCCGACAGCGTTCGGTTTCTGGGCATCTGCCGCTGCCAACTCACCAAGCGTACCAGCAAGTGTCTCAGAGCCCTGGGCCTCCTTCACCATTCCGACAGCACCTGCGGCCAAGGCCGAAGAATCGACCAACGTTCCTCTTTCTTGTCAAAGCGAGTTATGGAAGATGCTTTCTCCAACACAACAAGAGGACCGGGAATTATCGCGACGCCCAAACGCTTACGCCGCAGCCAGCAGGAGGGGTTCCGTTCCGGTTGGCGTGAAGTTGAACATGAAGGAGGACATCCTCGCAATCCCAATTCGCACAATCCTACCTCTGCCGACACGCAGTCGAGAGAGAAGGAGCGCTCCTGTGGGCAGTGAGCAGAATTTATATTATCGTTTGGTTCGTCCTATTTTCCTCCTTCCGGTCTCGTATTGTGATACTGACATATTTCGGCTCGCAGGAGACCGAGAGAGAGCATGCCTTATATGCTTCTTCGAGTAAAGCAAGCAAGAGGCACCGTGAAGATGGTCCTTCGCCGAAACCAGCTGGCAAGCGAAGCAAACATGGATCCAATGTTCCCAATGCGCCCCAGACCCGTAAAGACCAATCTCCCGAGAGAGAACGTCGAAAGTCCATCAAGGCGCATAAACAACGATCCGCAGCTGTACCCCAGACCCGTCTATTCCTACTTCCCATCGCGCCTCAGACCCGTAAAGACCTATCTCCCGAGAGAGAAAGTCGAAAGTCCATACAGGCGCGTGAACAAGGATTGCCAGCTGTGCCCCAGACCCGTGAAGGCCTCCTTTCTCCTTCTCAGGAGGAAGGCCGCCGAAAGTCGAACAGGGCACGCGAAGCTTCAGACCTCCGATTCTACTCGAAGAAGCCGACGACGAAATCCGCGAGAACTTGCTCTCTCCTCTCACCTTTCCTCGAGCTTCACTTCGTCCGTCAGTTCATACTCGGATTCGAGGGTGCGATCACACATCCAAAGACTTAGTGTCTCCCGTATCCTCTGAGACCGATCTCACGAGAGAGAAAGTCAAAAGTCCATACAGGCGCTCGAACAAGGATTGCCAGCTCCGCTCCGGATCCCTATATTCGATGTTCCCACCGCGCCCCAGACCCGTAAAGACCAATCTCCCGAGAGAGAAAGTCGAAAGTCATACGGGCGCGTGAACAAGGACCCGCAGCTGTGCCCCAGACCCGTAAAGGCCTCCCTTCTCCTGTTCAGGAGGAAGGCGGCCGAAAGTCGAACAGGGCACGCGAAGCTTCACCCCGCCAATTCACTCGAAGAAGCCGACGACGAAATCCGCGAGGACTTTCCGTTCACTCTCATCTATTCTCGATCTTCCCCCAATCCTTCAGTTCCTACTCGGATTCTAGTCAGCAATGTCACATACAAGGACTTAGTGTTTCCCGTTTCCTCTCGATAGTGACTGCATTTCCTTCCCATAGTGACTGCATCTGTTCCTGCTTGGTATTGTCGCCTGTATTATTTGTACCAGTATATCTTTTCCCTGTTATTTTATCGTTACCTGTGGTGTCGTACTGGATTGTGACGCAAGTCAGAATCGTAATATGGGGGCAATTCGTAGACGTAGCGGTACTTACAAGGTTGATGTTATTTCTGGATTTCTTTACAAGGACATTTCGCAAATATTATTTATTCTGCGCATCCACTTCGGAGTCAGTATCGTTACGACAAGTTTGACACAGTTTTTGACTGACCCAGTATTTGGCGAGAAAACTCGTCCTCCAGTCGAACAAAGTAACGATCTGCGCACGCTACCGAAGAAATCGAATCGAGGTTTTCAGCTCAGGGAATCTTTTCCCCTATGAGGCATGATGCTATAAGCGCTCTGTAGACATCTGACGACCCTTTTCAGTCTAGGCTGCCAAAGTAACTGATAATTTTCCAAGGAACAACCCTAGGGATACTCGCGGTCGTCCAATGCATTACTACCAACCCATGCAAGCAGGGGCTTTTCAGGGTACACTTATCCGTCAATCAACCTGGACCGCCGTAGAGTATGGAGTCGTACATCCAGAAGCATGAGTGTTTGGATTTTTTGAGGTCAAGAGAAGTATTCACTACTGTGTTGGTGTCGGTCACTTACGGCATTACGTTCACATCATGTTAGCATTCAAACCCTTTAGTCTCCGCGTCTAATACTTTGGTAGAGCCGGAGAAGGGCTCGTTCCAGTCTCTGTCTTGCTGTTAGGTCTGACTGACCCTTCAAATAATGATTCGACATTTATTTTCATCTGTTTATAAATTTTACATCCCGTTTAGAAATACATTGGCTGCAAGAAACAGGCCTTCATGTCACAATTGAATACGGAAGCCCAGGGCACGCCCAACCAGTTTCCTTCAATGCGTTTCAGCCTATTGGTCTTTCGGTACTGCTGTGCCCAAAGTGCGAGCCCTGTTGCTTGATTTATTTCCCGAGACGGCAGCACTAACATCCGACGAAGTCATCGCCATATCCGTGCCTCTAAGGCCTTTGCCACTATGCTCTGTATGCGTCCCCATTGATATGTGGCCTACAGAAAAGCAAAGGCAGCTAACTCACCGTATGGCGACACTTGACCCTCTTTGTCCTTAACATCTCTACCCATGACCCACATCGTTCCTAGGGCCGCAGTGATTGCACCTGCGCATGCGACAGCCTAACAGAATTCCGCGGGCGAGTCAGAACCATGCAGAGCATCAAAAAGACAAATCAATGACCATGGTAGTTCCCCGGCGCCCAACATTTCGTGAGAGAGGAGCAGACATGTTCTTGAATATGACGTTGAATAGTGAGCTGAAATAATTACAATCGTCGAAAGCATAGTTGTCTTGTTTTATATTTGGCATATAGCCTGTTGACGTCACGCTTGACGAAAAAAGCCCACAAACAGATATCTGAGACCCCAATGAGGAGCCCGCCCATATTTGGGTAACGGTTTTTACAAGAAGGATATTATCAAGTGGAGTAAGCTACATGCCTAGGTCGCTAGTCCATAACAAACTAGAATGTCCGTTCAATGTCAATTCGCGACAGCAGAAAGCAGTTCAAGGGAGGGTGAACACAAGAGCGTCAAGGGACAAGTCCTTTGCTGAATATATATCAACCCTTCCTGATATGATCGTAAAGGATTGGGGGAAGAGAGGGCTTAAGCCAAGGTCCAGACAGCGCCCATCACGCTAAGAAGGGCCGTTACGGTCATTCCGATAAGCGCACTGGGGTTAGCCAAAGCCGAAGCCGCGCCGGTGGTGTTTCCTCCACTACCACCTTTATTTGTCGAGGCAGGGCCTTTGGTGGTCGCAGGTGTAGTTGGTGTGAAGATAGCACCCGGATTTGATATACAGGAGCTGGCGGCGGCACTTGCAGCTCCTGCGGAAGATGGGGCATTTGGATTGACGGTCCCGTTGCCGCTGAAACTGCACGCTTGGACATTTCTGTTGTTGGCGTCATAGTACTGGCTCATAACATAGGTTGCTTTGATGGCTAAACGTGCTGTGAGCAAGCTGAAGATCGAAAGAGATTGAAAAATAACGCACTTGGATCACAATCTGCGACGCGACCGTAAACACCAGTTTGCCCATCACCGCCAATGTCGACGCAAGAAACGCCAGGTTGGTTCAGCTGACCGAGCATACCACAGCCTTCGTCAATGAGCGCTCCAAGAACTCCGGTGTAGTTGCTTGATTGCGGTGTGAAGTGACAGCTCAGAGTGCTCTCGAGACACTTGCATGCAGCCTCATTGGGAGTAGGGGGGAGGGTCGTCGAGGCAACGAAGCCCGTGTTTGCAGCAGCGCAGGCAGGATAGCTCGACGCTGCAGCAGCGGACTGTGCAGGGGAGTCAACGAAGGACGTGACCAAACCATATTGGGTCTTCAGCCTGTCGAAGTCTGCGCTGGTGGTGACGGTTGACCCGTCCGCCGAGATAGTGACCATACCGAACTCGCCTTGAGCACTTGTCGCAGGGAAATAGCTGAATGCAATTCCACCAGACCACACTGGCGCCATATCGGTACCGAAAAGCACTGGGGCTTCGGTCCAAAGACGTGGTGGTGTCAGAATGCAACCGTATTCGCTGAAATAGGCGGCAACGTTGTAATCAGCGAACGAGCTGGTGGTGCCAGCATACGAGCCCTGGAAAGTGGAATCTCCACACCACGAACTGGAAACAGAGTTAGATGGAGAAACCGGCAATGTCAGATTACGCACTAATCATTCAAGCCATAAAGATCAATGGAAGTGGAATCAGAATTGGCGCCTGATGGATCGCAGGTAAGGTATTTGGCTAAAGGTTCCCGGAAGGTGGATGCTCCGTTAATGGCAGCGTATCCCACAAGAATAGATGAGCTCTTCGATTTTCTGGAGAAATGTCAGGAACGTCCTCAACATAAGAAAACACGACCCACAAATAAGCCTTAGTGTCGCGTGCAGCTGCTTTGACGTAGGGAGCAACGGCAGTGCTGTCCCCTAGGACGACTTCATTCCCA
Source organism: Crassisporium funariophilum (assembly GCA_014925845.1). Taxonomy (NCBI): domain Eukaryota; kingdom Fungi; phylum Basidiomycota; class Agaricomycetes; order Agaricales; family Crassisporiaceae; genus Crassisporium; species Crassisporium funariophilum. Next base: position 1,518,977 of record JACGCL010000008.1, read on the forward strand.
ATATTGTATGCCAAAACGTTGTCGTATTTGCTGAAAACGTCGATGGTGGTGATGTACTGATTGAGAATGTTCGTGCCCCAAGATGGTGCAAGTCGATCAATTGAACCATTCAGGGGTAGAGAAAGATCGATACTGCGCAACAAAATTAGCGACTTTTTTCTGCCAACGAAGAGTCCAAAACCTACATGGTGTAAATGCCAGCTTGACTGAAGAGGTTCATGCAGACGTCATGGTTCAATGAGGAGTTGACGCTATATACGCGAATGGCATTGACACCAAGTTCTTGCAGGAATGGAAGATCTCTTTTGCACGCGTCTCCTAGAGCGAGGGGGTCCACGAAGGTCGAAGGCTCCCCGAAGTTATTGTCGTCAGAATGGATGACAACGCCCTGCTCCTGATACGCAATGCCTTTGATGAAGAACCTGCTACCAGTGTCGGTATAAAGATATTTTCCGGTGCGAGTAACTTTTGGAATGGCCTGCACGGTTCCGGCGATGAAGGCAGTCAAGAGTGTGAGGAGCGCTGGGGCTCTGAGAGTGTTGAACATATTCGTCGCACGGACGAGTTCGGGGTGGAGGTTGTAGAGAAAGAGAGAAAGAGAACAAGCCGACGACCCTGCTCCAAAAGTTCAAGAGATTTACGCTACCTGATGCCAAGGGTGCCAAGGGCCGAAGCGAATTTCGGGCCTTCCCCTTTCCCATTCATTGTCAGAAATCACTGATTAGCCATCATTGATGTCCTCTCATCTATAAAGCCCATGTTAGGGGTGGTTGCATTGACAGAACCTGCCCGCGGAAGCGGAGGAGGACATCTTGAGGCTCTCATGAAGGCTGAGGGAAGATATTCGGGCGCAAAGCGGAGCCACTGGGCAAGGGAGCAGGTTGAACGGCCAACGGTCTCAGTTTGCCGGTACTTAGGTCATCGGTTCGAACCATACACGACCTTGACACGACCCAGGTCGCCGTTCATGACTGTAAGCAGTATAATGGTGGGCAAGTTGCAGGGTTCCGGGCGCTCCTGGCCGGGCATCGATTAGCAATGGAAGGGGTAGAATAAAAGCTGCAAGGCCTACATATGGTATAGAGACAGTTGGGATGCCTTTCGCTTGCCTTCCGCTTGCAACGGTTGAGCGCGGGCAATAGCTCACCCACTGGTAGTCATTTCGTTTCTCCGAGCCCGCCGCAGTTTTGAATGATCCATACTTTCCATAAACATGCGTTGTGTGCAGTTCGAATATGTTTGACGACTGTGAGATTAAGGATAGTGATTTTAGTAGTATAAGGAGGCGCTGAGAAAATTGTTACCTGAGCCATGACAACTGGTTTCCTTGTTAGGCATAAGCAAGGCATAAGAATCAATCCTCAACAAAATTGGCGAGTCAAATGCAATGAAAGTTTGCCAGCCCGTAAAAACACGCAGTATATGAATATCATGATGTTGTGTGCCATCTATTGAACAAGATACATACTACACAGTAAACTAGGGACGTAGCCGGTACGCAAAGTCGAACAGAAGTAAAATAATATAGAGACACAAGTAAGAAATGTTCATTTCGTTTTACAGGTTCCTGGATGGTCAAGAGTAAGTCGTTTGAGAGAAAGTCCACCAGCATAAGAAAGGAAAACCAAGTTCGGCACCGTCCATATTACATACATAGGATGAGAGAGGTGAATAAATACAGGGGAAAGGGTGGCAAGGAAAGTTAGATGGCAGCGTTTGGCATAGGAGCAGATGCAAAGCAGACGTATGATACAACGGAAAGCCCCGACCAGCATTGAGTAGAGAAGGGATCATAGCAATGGATGCCTCGGGCCCTGATTGCGACGCGCAGTGATGGAATCATAGGCTGTCATAGGTTGGTGGATCTGCTTCTCTGTTCTCAGACTCGTCGCCTTCCTCGAAGTCATTCCTGATTGCGGAAATAGGAACGTCGCGAGGTTGACTTCTGAGGTGATTATCCATGATAGAGGTCAGCCTGGGGTGCGGCGCAAAACCGGAGGACGGGGCACCAGTGGTTGACGGGGAGTCACTGAAAGTGTTGCGGTTCGGTGTCAAGCGCATTTCTACGGGTCTATGGGGATCAGTGAAGGCCCTGTTACGCCTCTCCGTATCTTGCGAAGGGGCACGATTGCGATTCTGGGTGGCAAGAGCGACTCTCGCATGATATCCTGCAGGTCTTCCAGCCTGTCGACTCCGTTCCTGAGTAATACCTTCGTGTCTCTCGACGAAGGGATCAAAGTCGGTCACGGATGCTGATCTTAAGCGTGTACTCGGCATAACATAGATAGGCTGAAATGTTGCGAGGTTTCCGGTTGAAGGATCTTCTGAGGTTCCCCTCCTCATTGGCCTTATTCGCTGATCCGAGTTAGGCATCCGAGGTCCAAGAATCCGAGCGTCCCTGTTTCTATGGATAGCTGGTTCGCCGTCAGACCTGGTACGACGTTCATAGCTAAGGCCTGGAGCGCCACCGGTATATCTGAGAGGAGGGATCCCTTCACGGGATCTCTGCCTGCTATTCGCATCTGTCCTGTCTCGCTCGGTAGTCGCTAAAGATACCAGGCTGGGGCGCGCTGGGGAGTTGGTATATTCTTCAGGGGACCGAGAGAGACTGCTTGTAAAAGGAGACACCACCCGGTCCCTCGTGATAGCGCTCAAAGGCTGCGTAGCTACAGAGACCGTGCTAGGGCGGGTTGCAGCATTGGTGTATCGTAAGGGTGACACACTCTGAGCGCTAGTACCAGGAGAGTCCGTCCTTGAGACTGCCGTTGACGGTCTTTCCCCTTGACAAGCAAAAAACTCCGGACTTTCGAGGGGCTGCGCCGTATTCGGTGCTTCACGAGAATCAGTATCTACATTATGGCTGGTTTGAGGAAGAAGCTGTGTCCATATAGCTGGTCTGGAAGGTCTCCTTGACTCCCATAATCGACGCTGATTTTCTTCCTCAACTCTCTCAAGCTTGAACTCTGCAGCGGATCCTCTGTGAGCAGGAATCTGAGAATATGAATATGAATGGTCGAGTGTGAAGGGGGTAATCGTATCTCTTGAGTTTTGCCTTGTGTTCGGTGAAGGTGTTGGACTGTCCGTGAAGGTATTTCGAACGGGGGTTAGCTTAGTTTCCATGAATGGTGATGATTCGGAGTTTCGTCCCATAAGGGGTCTTGTCGACTCGTTGTAATGTTTGTAATAGTCAGCAACTTAATGAACGTTGGAAAAAAATATGAGATGAAGTGAGGAGGGCAGTCGTATCGAACGTACACATATGACTTCCAAGGTACTTGTGCGCCTTCCTCCTGTGTCGTTTACGTAGCCAAATCACGATGAAAGCAAGCAATGCAACGAAGAACAATCCACCAACACACCCTCCGATGATTGCGTTGATGGGCGTCTGCTTCCAGCCGGGTTCCTGCACGTTGTTGTTCGAAGTTATCGGGTTGACATGTGATGTCCCAGCGGCGGTGGTAGATGGTTGGGTTGTGGACGTAGTGGTAGCTCCCGGTAGTCTAGAGCCTGCAGAGAACGAGGGAGAGTATGTGATATAATCAATAATAAAAGATTGATTGATGCATCGGGTTATGTGGACGACGAGAGTGTGTTCCCCAGGTGCCAGGGTATCGTTGGCAAAGAAAAGGAAGTTTGAGGCATCGCCGATATTATTCATAAATTCTGGAGAGCTCGTCGTGACGGTGTACGATTCCGATAGAGAGGCCCCATCGAGAGTGTAAGTCACCGAAAGTGACCCAAGGTTTGACCAGGATAAAATTCCATATAGCGCGGTAGAGGTGCCTGAGGCAACTCATATTAGTTGTAGATTGGAGTCATCTTGAGAGGAATAGATACCGGAGAACCGAAATGTTAAGGAGTCACCAACAGTCGAGGTCTGGTGGGTGCCATTCCGGAACGGGAAGCCATCTGGAAGGTCGCCAGCGTTGTATTTGCTTGTATCTCGTCGCCAATTGCCACTATATTGAACTGAGGGATCATCATCATCGACGATGATACGCTTTCCAGCCAACCGGGTATCAGGACCAACAGTGACGACTGCAAAGTCAATGGAAGTGCCGTCTATACGATCGATCGTAATATTATGATGGCCATCATTTAACTCTGGAGACTGATACCATTGGCCGTACGACGGTGGACTCGAATCACCATAACTCGTGTTGTATGAAGGGCCCCCATCGATAGTAACCAGTATATTCTGAGACAAGGGTGGTGCTGGAGTATTTCCATAGAATCTCACGGAAGTTCCTAGATAGATTCCCACCTTTTAGCGCGACATCCAGTGTTATTCTTGTGAGTCGTCACCTTCAAATACAAGGGACAGTGTTCCGGGCTGCGATGCAAAACCCACATCCGGATCCGGGGAGCGTGTTGTTCCACCATACCATTGTACGAGGCTACTAACCTTCCAATCTGCTCCTGAGTACGAGAACTGGTCTGAATTGTCGTCAACGATCACTGATAGTGGGGAAGCCATGCATGGAGGAGGGAAAGGATGACAATATTGTAAAGTGAAGCACCAATGACTTGGTTTATCCCAAACAGTCAACGCCAGAAAGGTAGCCTTCGACCCGTTCTGGCAGCAGGTCGAGCGGATTGAATGATATTGATCGTCGAAACCCAATGTCTCGATCGTTCTTGACATTCTTGTGATCAGGAGATGCTCGAAATGTATATTCGGCCCTAGTAATTCCTGGCATGTAATGCAAATATTCAAGTTGCCTCCAGTCGTGTGACTTGGAGGCATTTGGCACAGTCGAGAAATTCCTCCAGTCACTTTGATGTGATGCGACTGGTTCAAAATTCTATCTAGCTGGTATGATCACCAAGTAAGTCGAAGCTCTGTTTTGAGAGTCACCGTGAAAGAAACTCCCTTCGGGCCCAACTGGCCATAATCATGGCTTTCCACTCCTTGGGTTACCGTGAACCTGCTTCATATGGCTGCCCATGGCCGTTGCCAGGATCTTAGCACTAGTGACGGCAGTTCTTTCCATACACAGTCGGCAGCGGCTCTAGATGCCTGCAACCGCAGACTCTCGCTTGAGTCATTGTTGACGCTTTGACGCTTTCCACTGTTTTGGGCAACTTCCATCAAGTTGGAAATAGCGTAGCATTGGTTATTCAGATAAGTGCAAGGGAAGATTTCGGAGAAAGAGGAGGGCGTCCCTCTAAGCGGAAATCAGAGCCGACCGATCAAGGTTCTACGTGGCTGTGCAGTACTTAATCTCATCCCACAACCTTGAACAAGCAAATATTGTGCGAGAGATCTTGTTTCGGGCTCCAAAGAGTTAGGTTGAAGTCCTTACAAGCGTTTCGAGTTTATACCAAAACGAGGTTCACGAGCTCAGTGAGATTGAAATTTTTCGTATCGGTTTTCCAGGTTTAGGTTGGTCTCTCTTCAAAGATGTGACAGATTTCAAATCATTATACAGTCGACGAGATGGCCAGCGTCTAACATTTAACTCACGGTTTAACTAATGAGGAAATGAAGTACAGAGGCACGAAACAGTACTGTCACGAACTCTTCGGCCGAATTTCTCAGGTATCATGCCTTTTCGCTAGTTGGAAGTCTGGTTGACACCCGATGTGTGGACAGAGCATCGTATGCCGGTGGACCCTCGACTGCTTGATCGGTATTGATGTTCCCCGTCAAGTTTGAATTGACGTAAATGTTGCTCCCACTTGATGGAGAAGTGCTACGTCCACCTTCACTCAATCCGCTGGATCCGGTATCACTCGGTGTTCCAGCTATCATGGGCGAAGCTAGATACCTTGATCGCTGTGTTTCGTCCGAGGCGTGCTTGAGGTCAGCCGCCGACGTCACACCACGATGCGCCGGAAGAAGTGTATGTTGGAAGGGAGAAATGGTCCCGCTGGAAGGTATTGAGGAGTATGTAAAGTTTCCTGGCACTGGGGACAGTTGCGATCGCTGGTGTACCTCAGATGTGGTGACGCTCTGGCCGGAATCTACAGATGATCATTAGATAATTATATTGATTGAATGATCTTACTCTTACGGGGAAAGCTTTGAACGGTTTCCTGCGCAGATTTTGCTCTGCGTCGTTTTCGAATCCAGATGAGCAGAAAAGCCAGGAGCGCCAACAGGACCAAACCGCCAACTACGCCACCAACAATGACACCGACTGGTGCTTTTTTTGAGATTTCATTTTGGCTAACCTGTGACGTACTTGGGGCGGTTGATGATGGTGATGTCGACGGGTTAGGCAGAGAGGAAGAGGAAGGCGGTGTAACTGTAGCCGTGAGGTTGGGCATGGCCGCAAGTGATGAAAAGGATGGAGAGTATGTAATATAATCAAGCATGAAGGTCTGGCTCACGCAATTAGTGACGTTAATGACTAGTGTATGGTCACCACTTGGGAGAGAATCATAAGAAAACAGCAGGAAGTTAGACGCTTGGCCATCATTATTCAGATGTTGCGGTGTGGCAGCTGTTACGACGTAATTTTGCGCATCAGTGACGCCGTCGAGGGTGTATGTCGCCGCGAGTCGACCAATATTTGCCCAGTCAAATATCCCATAAATAGAAGCAGCAGTACCTGCGGACAAGTTATTGGTGAGCACTCAAGCTGGACTTACTGATGGAAATACATACCTGAAAATCGGAAGGTCATTGTCGACCCTGGAGTAGAAGTTCTATGTGTGCTGTTGCCAACAGGAAAACCATCCGGAAGACTTCCTGCATTGAATTGGCCTGTTTCGCGCGACCACGTTCCGTCGTATTTGAAGGCAGCATTGTCATTGTCAACAAATACTCTCTTCCCGGATAGAGGTGTCTGTGATCCTACTCTGACGAGTGCAAAATCGACGGCTGTCATCGCTAAATGGCCCATTCTGATTGTATGTGGACCATCTGCTAAAGTTGGCGATTGATACCATTGTCGATAGGCTGGCGGGGGAACGTCTCCATAGGTGATATTGTAGGGTGTTCCACCATCGATCGAGACGGTCGCGGTTTGAAATAGAACCGCCTGTGAATCAGGTGTATTTCCGATGAAAGCCACAGAGGTTCCTGCGGTTCATCAGCCTTCAGCACCAGCATTCAGCGTATCAAATGAATGGAACCCACCCTCAAAGGTGAACGTAAATGAGCCAAACTCTGTTCCATCTACGGCAAAGCCTGGGTACCATGATGTTGCGCCGAACCATTGTTCAAGAGTGCTGAGCGTCCATTCCCCGCCCGCGTACTGGAACTGGCCCCCATTATCGTCAATAATCACGTACAGTTCGGTGGCCATGCCTTGGAGAGAAGGAGAGGGATGATGACCTTGGCCGTCACAGATACGCCCTGCCTTATCATGAATCGTGGAACATGGTCGGGCTTTCTCTTTTGATATCACGACATGGAGGCGATACCATTTCTTGTCTGACAGGTTTTGCCATGAGTTATGCAGATTCCAGGCACCAATGCAACAAGCTCACAAGGTAGGTTGACCCTGAGCAAGATATTCAGAGTTGAGCAGAAGATGCTTTTGAACACTGTTATCATTACTTACAGAGGATGTCAATAAGAATGCTATTGTATGAATGTCAAGCTTAGACATCATTCGTGGGTCCGGCAGCGGTGGTACAGATATCGAAAGGCTCTTCCTCTCAACAAAGTCGGAGAGCAAACTGCCAGTGGATACAGGCCAAATGCAGGCTGAAACAGGCGCGTTTTTGAGATGTCCGTCAGGGAAACTTGATTGTCTTCGCGCTCGGGACTTAAGTACTTATGGTTCCGATCTCCTTGCATTGATGGTGATTCCTTATCACCGGGCTTGGTAAGAGACGACGTTATGCATACAGTAAGTATAAGGCTTGCCATTTTGTATCACTAGAAGAGTAGCATGACCATAGCTTTGCTCTTTAGTAAATACTCGACTGAATTTCTTTCGGGAGGCGCAAGTTCTACGAACACCGGTACATGTGAGGTCGACTTCTAAACTGGAGAATAAACGCACCCAAAGGTGTGCTCTATAACATCGATTCTGGCATTAACATGCGTGAGCCTCGCAAGCCAAATCCTCCGACGGCTCCAAGAATAAGGCCAACGACACAACCGCGTAGCTTGGGTCAGGCTTGGGTTGACAAACGCGGTCCATCACCAACTATGTACCAACAATCCAGTTGAGAGATTATAAGTATGGCCCACAGTGCACCAAGAGTCCGTCTGTCACGACATCAGACAACATACATCGCCGGCCCCTCACTGTCAAACCTTACTTGAAGGAGATCTTCAAAGCTAGGCCACCTATAGGACAGTGTCGGGTGCCCACCTCTCTTCGGCTTGAATGATACCAGCTTGAAGAGGATTGTACGGCGCCCAGCTAGACAGGACGTGAGATGACTTGAACGACTCGACAACCAATGAAGAGGGAGGAAGACACATGGTCAAAGACGGTCGAGGACACAAAGGCAGGCCAACGAATCGTGTTCCTTGGTCCGTCGATCTTTGTGGATCACATCTTGCCCTCGATGCAACCCCGATCAAACAGGATCAAACTCGCAGGTCACTGATGTGTGGCATCTTGAGTTGCCTTTGTCACCAATCGACCTGAAATCCATGTCTTCTGACTTCAACATCGAGCGCCCAACACCCAATTGACACCAATAAAAGATCGACAAAAATAATGCACTCTGACCTGCAACCGTGCATCCTTACGATCCTGATCTACGTAGTCAAGTATCTACCGAGGTTATCATGCTGGCAGCATCGTCGTCGATATCCAAGCTGTGAAAGGAGCGTTGGCGGCTAATACTCGATAGGCGTGTCGGGAAGCGATGAAAGATGATAGAGCTTATTGCTTTGTTGCGCTATATTCTCCGACAGTTAGATTCGCACATCCCTGTGCTGTCGACTCACACACTCATGTTCAATCAGCAATGACGTTTCACCGACTTCAAGCTTAAACATCACACCTGGACGGAGTGCATGTGGATAATCACTGTAGACCATGATAAACATGAACAGGAAATTGTGTTGATCGATGTACGACATGATTCACATTCAAGACGCAAATATAGAGATGCTGCTTCGAGTGGTTCCCGAGCCATCAACAAGGAGGTTGTCCTGTACGTCGCAAATGAGGCATGGATTTCTGGGAGAGATGTGCGGTAACGTACCACACAAGCTGATCCCAAGCCAGCGTTTCCAATCCAAGCAGGCTCCCAGTAGACGATTCCAAGGCCATGACCCCCGGAAATGCTTGAGAGAACGGTCCTGATGTTTGATATCCAAGTCGATTGACCTGCAACGGATATCGGTACAGATTTTTCGCTGAGAGTCACTCCGTTGCAAGGGCCCACCGCTGGCCAATCAGTCTCAACAACCATTACGTCCTGTGATAGATCTCAGCTTAAGCAATTCAAGTAGGTACCAAGTAGATGGCTCACCTTGCCAAATTTCGTCACCATAGCCTGCAAGCTCGACTTGAGGGCAGCAAGGGTTGCACGGCTATCGTAGAATGGATAGAACGAAAACGCTAGCACGTCCACATCGGCTGTAGAGAGTTGCCCTGCAATGAAAATCTGCGAGTAGAAGGAACTGACGCCAGCCGCGTCCCATCCGTTTGCAAGATGGACCATTATCCTGGTGGTTGATGAAGCTGCTCGAACACCGCTAGCAGCCGAATGAAGGAGTTGCGAGAGCGGAGAGTAACCGTTGACTGAGATTCGTCCTACCGGCCATAGCATGCCGTCGTTAATTTCATTTCCGATCTGTTGTCTTCGATTAATTCTGCGTCGTGGTTGATGTGTCATACATACCTCAATAAACTTGATTGGGGTCCCCTGTGCGGCGAATGATTTGACCAGGTTCGTAGTGTACCTGTGTTACATGAGCAACTCGAAGTTGTGATGCGTGGAGAAAGATTGACGGACGTGAAAATCTGCGTGTTCAGTCCAGCAAGATCTTTTGGCCACGAGCTAGGAATCGCTTGATGTCCAGGGTCAGCCCCTGATGAAGATGTCATTAGAACGCTTTGGAAAGGTTTCAGATATTGCTTACAGGTATCGCTGTAATGAAGGTCGACATATATCTCCATCCCAGCAGCTGCAGCGCGCTTGGCCAATGCAAGGCCATAGGTTAGACTATATTGAGTATTACTGGTGCTTGTCCAAACACGAATGCGGGCGAGGTTGGCTCCATGATTGTGCAGAATTGTCTCCAATTTAGCACCCGAAGCGGAAGCAGAGTCCTTGTAGACGGTGCCAGAGTTCTCAAGGTTGATCAATGAGCTGAAATCAGCTCCATGGTACTGCAGCGCTTGAATGGAGAGTGGTAGAGACAAGAGAGAAACAACGAATAGAATCAAGGATCGCATGTTGACTGAGCGTCAAAGAGGTCCGACGAGGTTATATAAGGATGGCAGACTAGTCACGACCAGCGGCGACATTAGAAGAAACTGTTAAACGGGAGTGGAGGGCCGTTTGGGCCACGTGCGACGAGGTTGAAGTCAACCCAACTTGCGGGAGAATGGCTTCTGTCAATAGAAATAACTTCTGAGGTATTCTATGAGCGCACAAGATTTGTCACGGGGGTCTGTAAGAGAGTCTACGCCATGCTGATCAAATGCCACGTCTGGTCCTGTGTGAGCATGTGTGAGTATTGTATGAGCTTTAGGAAGGCAGCACCGACCTTGGTGAATTCGTGGATTATTCCGTCATCCGACATAACTGGATATTTCCCGTCTGATTAACTCCTCGTGAACATTCAGCCTAAAGCTGGAGGAATTCTCGCTCCAAGGCGGATTGGGTGTGATTGAAGCCACGGCCCGTCCTTCGGACCATCGTATCTTCAGCTAGACATAAGATCACGTGTTGGTATGGGTTTGCGAGATGACCTGGCACGTCAGACCGTTAAAATCTCGTTGACGAAAGAGACGTAGTGGTTGTGCTGCGTATTCGGTCAGAGTGTCTACTGCGACAGAATGAGCAATCATGACTTGGGCATCCCAAAAGTTGTCTATCGAAAAAGGTTCCGACTAGGAGCTATTTGGGAATCAGGGCACGGAAACCTCCATGTATCATACCTCTCCTGGCCACGTAAATCGATAAGAACAACTCTATGACATATTTCAAGAACAGTCGCACCTTCGTGGGGACGGCATGGCGTAGGGAAAGTGTTTATGTATCAAAGGTATGAACCAACGACCAAAAAGGGTTTGGGTGTAATACGCAGGGCCGAGCGCGAGGATAACGTCAAGCCAGCTATGGCTCTTTCCCGACAAGGTGACGAGGGCTGGTTCCAAGCAGCTGGGAAGTAGCCCAAAGTGAACCGACATAGCATTTCCGATTTGATGCGGGTTTTGGGATTGACACTGATAGAGGAATGCCGATGAGGTAGAAAGAGGGAAATCTATCCAGTCAGCATCAGTGACCTGATTGAAGCTGAGCAGATCGCGACTGATAACCCAGGAGTAACAGCGCCAGACTATGTGATTGGGCACATGGTTTTAAGCATTTCCACAGATCCTCGACCTGTTTCACTTCTGCATGCTACTTTTCCGCCTCAGTATCGACATCATTCGGCCAGTGTGTAATCAAAATGAGTAGGCCATGAGGTCTTGATCCGAGATCTTCAGAACCAATGCAAGGTAAGGTCCCGAGTAATGACCTTTTGGGATTTCTGTGGCAGAGACACTGATCAGGTGTATCACGTTTTACGGGAGGAACGACTAAGAATTGATAAGAACGTTCCTCATGGTAATGTGCGAGAAAGTAATCGCACCTCCTTGGCTCACTCGAGTCATTCACGACAACGATTGCACGCCCCTCGAATCGTGAAAAGTGGCTAATATACGCCTTCATTAATTGGGTCGTAGAAGCCAGACGCGAAACCAACTGGAGACCAGAAATCTCGAACAGTAGGGCCTGGACGTACTCTAGACTAATCGGGGTGAGCCTGAAGCAGTTAGTAGAACTAGCTGTAAGACAGATTGCGACGCGGTTTTCCCCCTTGACACTGACAGAGGAACCATGGTGGAGGAGAACGAAGGTCATGAAATGAAAATTCCGCTTCGGCATGAGTGACATAAACATATTCCGGCAGAATGATCCCGGGAACCGTGGTATCAGCTACAAATATTGCCAAAGGGCGGCGTTGATCAATCTGGCCCTTTCCTTCGATCCTTGACTTATGCTTGGGGCTGCAGGATGGCCCTCATCCAACATCAGTGAGTGTAAGAGGGGTGTATCCGGCTAACACGTAGACTGAGCGCCTGATGATAATTTTATATTCATTTATAACATTCATAGTCAATTTTAGACGATGATGAAACGCTTAACCGCAATCCGCATTGTGGGTCCCGAAATCCGTCGAAAAGCCATTGATCTCCATTGGTGCTCTGAACGCTGCCATGAGGCATCTCGAAGTAACTAGACCTTCCCTTCATCTTATCATAAAGACCCAGTTCCTACCGTAACCCCTGACCGGACTTGCCTGCCCTCGCCGTGGGTCCCAAGATTGTCAGATTTCTTTTTGCATCAGTGTGTCACAGTGGCTAAGGATGCCGCCTGCGTGTATATAAGAGCAACATATTTTTCGCAATGGAACACTCCATTCTCCTGGAACCCTTTCTCCTGAACCAGTATCCCATCCCCCGAAGATTTTCTCCAGATGCAGCAAGGCGCCGAATCACAACCCAAGAAAACTACAGAAGTATGATTGATTAGAATTCTCCTCTTGAAACGCTAAGGGTTCCTGACCGCGTTTTTCTTCTTCCTTGCTTCAAGAACATTTTTTCAGCATCCTCAAGCCACAGGTCCGTACTCGATGGGGCTTTTACATACGGCCCTGGACCCTGATCTCGCCTACCTAATACAGTGACCACTCCATCATGAAGGAACAACCTGATGCTTCTGATTCGTATGTTTTAATTTTTTTCTCTTAACAACGGACCTCCATTGATTAAGGTTTTTGCTTCTAATAGACATGCCTTTTCAAGGACCGCATCATCGTAAATGCCGTCTAGCCCTTGGCTTGGATCAATTCTGACGTATGGTCCTTGGTATTTATACTGACAGGAACTCTCACGAAGAAAGCCTGAGCGCAGAAGATGAAGACTGTAATCAAATCTCGTAAGCATTGATAATGAGTACTCAATGGCGAATCGGCAGTGGCTAAACTGTTCGTAGCAATCTGGATAGCTTGTGCGATTCTTCTCATTGCTTCTCCTGGCTTCCCGTTAACTTCTCAAATGAAGACCACCCCCTCCTCGGAGAAAAAGCGTTGCAACGTCAGTATTTGAGTAATTCTGTCTTCATTTCCATGACATGAAAACGTTAATTTCAGGCTGATAACGTTACCGGCTGATGAGCAAATCCCACCCTCTACGGGAGATACTTCTCGAGCTTTCTCCAAGACACATTCACGAACAAACACCTTTGGAACTGCACTCCCCAACGGTATGTATGTTCCTTACAGCACCTTCCGTCGTTTGTCTAACCATGATATTCAGAATCAGGGCTTCCTACCGACCCGCATAGCGAAACCATCACCGAAGAGTCTGAGCCCGCACTGAGGGGGCGTATCAGCTCGTATCAGTCGGCTTCCGGACCCGATTTCTGGTCGTTCTAATATTTTGAGGTGCATTTACTGATGTAGACCCCAGTTCTATATTTGGGTGACCGATTTCTGTATCTTTAGTATGGTGGAAAAGCTTTCGCTGTGAAACCTGTTGATCGTATGATTGCTACATCGCTGACCTCGTAAATTAATATTTATTATTGGGGAAGAGACGAACATCCAAGTACACAAATGGAGGTTATTTGGGATTGAATAGGGTCAATCCAGAACGAAAGACGCACATTGTGTCAACATTGGGTGAGGAACCTTGATGAAAAGCAACGAATCGAATGCATCAGAAATGACTCCAACCAGGAAGAAGTTGAGGTTCCATGCAACGACATTGATTCATGGCAAAGCAGTGCAACTCCGTTGCTTGGCGTGGTATGGATATGGTTAGCTTGAGAGGCCTCGAGGAAGACACATCTACGCATCGGAGATGTGAGACGGTGCTCCGGCCCTCATACGAAAACCACGATCGCACCCTCGAAGATGATATTGCGACCAATGCGAGGTTACAAAATTGAGGTACAGAGTAAAGGAGCGTGTTCTTGCTAGGTGGCATTAAGCCTAGGAAGGACAAGAACATTAATGGGAGATGTTACCTCGCTGGGCCAAATCGATGTAGTTGGCGGAATGAACCAGAACGAGGAGTATTACCCGACCCGAGGCACAAGGCTAAGGCATCGAGAAAGATCCGCATACGTCAAGAAAAGTAGGTCAATGGCAGGCGTACGACCTGTTCGCCGAACTGGGTTGGAGAGTCAAGGACGACTCAACGCCCGTGCACGTTGATCGGCGATCGTAACAACTTTCGATCAGACCAGCTGGCAACAGACCAAAAGCTCGGGAGGCAGTTGTGAGAGCCTGGCTTGAGGATAGGAGGGAAACCTGGGGACAGAGAATCAAATTTGCCATCTCTGCCCGTTGTAATCGGTATACACTGGGGAGCGCTGGGGAGCGCTGGGATATCGCGTGAGCATTTTTGAACGGTCAAATTGAACCCGGTTCTCCGTTAGAGAGGTGCTGAGAGGTGTGACCTGAGATGTCGGCTGAGATAGACGATTACCGCGACATATGGAGCTTTGGTAGCAATTTGACAAATAAGGTTTTCGAGTCGTACCAAGAAACCGCCCTCTGGATTTCCTCGCTTTTCTTGAGGCGAGTTACATGCTTCGTGCTTCGAAAACTTGGCCAGACCGATTGATTGTCATATCATTCGGAACTAGCAATCCAAAGTATTTCCAACGATGTGCAAAAGGGGATACAGCGTCAAGTTATAGAACCAAACTTGCTTCTGGTGAGGAACTCTTTGACTGTTTTCTTTGGCCATAAAAAGAGATTAATCGGCGAAAGACCAGAACAACTCAGCCATGCGCGAATCTGAACGCAACGTTGTTGGACCTGTATCTCATATTTCCTGGTCAGCTGGTCAGCTGCAAGGAACCAGCATCTCCACCATCCTTTTGTCGATCAGAGACGTTCACGAGCTGAGCAGTTTGAAAGCGTAATGCGCCATTTTGCAGAGAACTAAAGTGTGGAAACCAATATATTTTACAAGAACGACGCACATGAATAACGCAAAAAGAGGGCCATTTTCGTTCGTTCCAGAAGGGAAATGGATGCAGAGGCACAGGATCGATATCTCCCAGTGCATTTCGCGTGGCAATGCCAATGGTGACTGGGCTCTGAAATGCAACGGCTTTCTGGAGCGTGGATAATTTTTGAAACAAGGCGTTCAACGTTTGTGCTGAATATTTTTGCGTTAGCTCGATGAAAATCTCGGCTGAGTACGGGCCGCTCCCACGCATTGTGTGTCCATGGTTGTCAACGGCCAACAGAGAAAACAAACGCCCTTCCTTGGACAATTGAGATTCCTTAAGGCTTTGTTTCTAGTTCATTTCCAATGGCGCGTTTCAGAGCCTATACCAGCGACAGTAGCAGCACCAGCAGCGACGAGGATGAAGCGGAACCTGTTGAGGCCACCTCTTCAGCGAAAGGACATCCACGAGGGAACACCAATGTTGAGGCAGACCGTGATCCTGAGAGCGATGTAGGCGAAGAGTCTTCGGGCTCGAAATCATCGTCAGAGATGCATGAAGACGAGCTGCTCTCATCTCCTCCACGGAGACGCCAAAAATCAAAAAATCAAGACAGGAACGCGCTTGTGGAGGATGAAAATGGAGATATTCGTTTCGCGCATGAGGTTCATGTCCACGTTTCGCCACCATCTTCCTCGTCAAGATCATCACCTCCAGCAAACCCTCGCGCAACCGGCCGCGGCGATCCGACAATCATACCATGGGCAAAACATGTCGGTGTTGACGCGCAAAAGATGCATGTCATGCAAACTTCGTTATTCAGGATGCCCGAAGAGGCTGCGGCACTTAAGGCTCTGAACGAACCGCAGAGAGCGCAACGTCTGGATGTAAACGCGAAGAGCCAGACCGTCAATCGGAAGCACAGCCGCGACTCAGATGGAGACGGCTTGCGGTTTGATTCACGAGAGGTATGACCCATTCTCTTGACGTAACAGGTACAATTTGACGCGACTCACCATAGCGAGCTTCATTCGCACATGACGTCGACCCGCCCATATTTCGTCCATCTCGCAAATACGCACGCGTTGCGGCTACTTCATCGATTGCTAACGGACATGAAGGGGCTTATTTCGATGCCGGATTGTCAATGGGTCGTTCTTTTCGAGTCGGTTGGGGTCCTGGAGGGCAACTGGTGCATTTAGGCAGCATATGCAGCCCCATGTCGACATCGTAAATATTCCATCGATGTCAAGAATTTACTCATGCTTATTTGTCTGTTAGAAAAACCTCAAGTAATTCGTCTACTCTCACTCTCACAAAAACTATACCTTCCCTGGCACCGCCAACCGACACACCATCATCATCAAACCCGTCCTCGCTGGCTGCCAAACTGCTTCAACACCACCTGAGTCACACCACTATTTCACGCGATGAGGCAGACGTGCCATGCGCCTATCCCACAACATCGTCCTCATCCCTTCCAACGTCTTCACAGAGGACTTGGACGCAAGCCCCCGCTACATCACCCGATCCTCTTAATTTCGCTTCTTTTGCGTTGCTCTTCCCCTCAGGCGAGGCATCCAATCCGGCCCCCTTATTTCGTCTGGGAAGCGCTTTGTTCGACCCGATCGAACTGCACCTTGGCCGTTCAAAAACACAAACGATAGTTGATAGCGGAACTGCCATTACCCCCGACATCCGCAATCGAGTGAGCTTGCTTAGACGGAAAAGAGCCCTCAGCAAATGGCTTGAGGTAGTTGTCAAACCCGCTGTGGATGGTGACCTCCGCACAGAGGTTAATGGGTCCAATGGTACGCATCAACAGCGCCTCCGCGTTCTTTAAGCTAATTACAGTCCTTTTACAGTAACATACTCACCGGCTGATGCAGCCTTCACCCACCTCACAGGGCATCAAGTGAGCGAAGCATGCAAAGCCGCAGAGGATGGTGGATACATGAAACTCTCTACTCTGATCAGTCAGGCTGGCGGTGACGACATCTACAAAGACGATATCGTCGCACAACTGGAAATCTGGAAATCGGAAAAGCTGGCCCCAGGCTCCAACTCGAGCCTTGGAAGCTCAAAAAATGGCCTTGTGGGACGAGGCGTGTGGAGAGTGTACAACCTTCTGGGTGGATTGCTGCTTGGAGGGGCTGTTGAAGGCAGGCTTCCAGAGGACCATATCTGCGTAGGGCTGGACTGGAAACGCGTGTTTGGGCTGTGTCTCTGGTATGGAGAAAGCGTGGACGCCTCTGTGGCGGATGTTGTCGATGCATACGAACGAATCCTCTTCCAAAACTCGCGAACAAACACATACAAGATTGCTCGCCCTACACCAAAATGGATCTCCAACGCGGCTCCTGGAACCAGCGGCCCTCATGCACCACCACTAGGCTCGTCTCGCCTAGGTTTATTCTCTCTCTCAGATCCACTCGGAGACCAAGTGCCTGATGACCCCCTCTATGCACTTATCAGGCTGCACGCGAATCCAGCACTATCCTTGTCCAATGCCCTCAACCCCCTATCTTTCGCTCCTTCAGGAATGGCCTGGGGTATCGGCATGTGTTGGCACCTATACGTGATCCTCTCTCGCGTCATGCGAATCCGGGATTTCGCTGATCGTGGTGATCCCGGCGTGAGGACCAGCACTACTCCCAAGAAGGACCGTCCCAAGCCACATGGCATAAATGGTTTTGGGATGAGTACCAGCAGCGACCGCGGAAATACCACTGGAAGCGACGCGTCAAGGGAGGATGACGATGACGATATACAGCCGGAGGGTCATAGTCCCACTGCTGATTTATTGGCCAGCAGTTATGCGTTTGAGTTAGAGAGTTGGGGAATGGTTCAAGAAGCTGTGTTTGTGTTGCTGCATTTGGAAGGGAGTGTTGGGTTCGTCTCTTGCTTCCTTCGCCTCGTGATAAAAGACTCAATTTTACCCGACAGGCGAGAGAAGGCAGTCAAGGACCTTCTAGCGCGGTCTGGTTCAAAACTCGATGACTGGATGACCCGAGGGCTTGTTGGAAGCTTGAAACTGCCAATGATCTGGATTGATGAAGCCAAGGTTGCTATCTTATCGTCCTGTTTCTTCAATGTCTATGATTTACAAACGAATTTAGGCGATGCATGCCCTCGACAAAGGCGACCTCTTCTCTGCTTACGAGCTATACCTCTCTGCCCAGGTGTACCAATCTGCACATAACCTGGCCCTTCATGAGCTAGCGCCGGATGCTATCATTCGGAAGGATTTGGATCTCTTGCGCAGCTTGTTCATCCGCTTTGACGGCGATGGCAAACGAGACAAGATTGAAAACTGGTTTGTGCGAGGAAAGGTACAATCATTTTGCTGCCTCTCACGAAACCGCTCTTGACCGATTGCTTGATGTCGCAGGTGTTCCTGGATTACGTTGAGGTGATGACCTCACTACCCAGATTGCTTGATCAGGTGGCCTCGGAACGGGAGGAAGGGGAGACGATGCTTGACGCGACACAGGCTGCAGAGATCACGGAATTGTCAGGCCGTATTCCAAGAATCATAGGATTGCTACCCGACATCCTGCATCGGAGTCGCGCCAGGGACGATAGGCATCCTGCTGCTTTGGAAGAGATGACGAAGGACTTGCTCAAATTAGCTGAGAGGGCGGACCCACTTCTTTTGGCAAGTGTCATGTATTTGTCATACACGGTGTAGCTGCTCATGCATTGTTCACAGTCGCAGATTCAAGGACCGACGTTGGGTATGCTGGATGGCGCCACGAAAATCAACCTCGTGAGAGGGTTGGGGTACGCACGTTTCCTACAGAGCATCGAGGCATGATTCTGTCATATTTAGTTTGTTCTTATATGTATGTCCATATTCTTTGCATGATCAACTTGCTTTGTCGGCCCACAGCCATAGACATCCGGATCCTTCCAATATAAGTGTGTCCACTTGCGTCCGCCAGTTGCCCGCAGTATTTTGGATCTTGGTTTGGCGCCATCGATATCTGATCGTGATTCTGCCCATGCATGGTCTTCCTACTTCTGAATTTCGTGGACCGTGGCGCGGTTGAAATGCGGAATACGAGATGCGCCCAGCTTTGAACGTCGTCCCTCTACAATGGACTGAATATTTCAATGTCCTTCATAACCAGAACCTTGACGCCTCTCGCTTTTCTTGATGTTTTCCTCGGCTGGATGACAACTCCCAGAATACCACAACCGCAACTGTCGGCTCTCCAGGGTCCCAGTACCTGGCAGTCGCAATGTTATTAATATATTCGTACATAAACTATGGTGGGGTTAATGCAAGGAGGTGTGCGACCAGACGCTCTCTTTTATTCGAATGCACGAATGTGTCGATGTCTCTTTGCCTGATATATTGCCGAGTTTGTACTCTGATCAGAACACCTTCCTTATCTCCAAATAGCTCAGATAGATCAATGAACCCTTATATCGCTAGATTGTGAATTGGAACTGATACTAGCCAGAGGCGATACTTAATCAGATAATCAGGTATTTCCGGAGCACTATACATACATCGATCAAGATACTTGTACAAAGAGGCAACACATATTCAACCAAAGCCCAAGCGTAAACGAAAGAAGAAGGAAGCTCAAATCATACAAGGTTTAGAATAGATTGCACCTGGCAATCAAGAAGAAGTCAAGCTCATCCGTATATTTTGAGCCAGGCAAAGTCGAAGTAGGCGTCAGCGAAAGCAGATGGGTTGTTGTTCACGAAATCTTAAATCATCAAGAATTCAAGGGCTGAAAATTACACGCATGCAGGAATGAGCACTCACCGATACATGACGAGGGACAACCGGATGATCCATAAACAGCACCAGCCCAATCTCCACCTTTTTCAAAGCCGCAACGTCAATCAATGCTCATGGTATATGCAGCTTCTATGGCAACTTACAGAATGTCACTTAAGTGTGAACAACCACAATCAATTTCTTGGTTCCATACTCCAAATTTATCTTGATGACTTACAATTTATAATGATATTATGAAGGCCAAACTTCGATGAGATGGGGCAGTTCGTGCTTGGAAAGAAAGCCCGCGGGGTACCCTGGCATGGATTAATATAACCGGCTCCAATCTAAAGGCATCAACACATACCCAATTATCGGTGTTGACGGAGGTAGCCCCGTTGAAAACATCCGATGGTATGTCCGTAGCTGCCCGTGACCAGAACCAGGTTTTGATGAAGGAGTTTGTTCGCTCAACAGCAAACCTTTTCGGCGAATGGTGAGCATCGAGCTTAATGCAGTTGCGGGGGAGCAACTCACCATCCTCCTCCTTTGCTATTAAAGATCGGGCCATAACTCCTGGTATCCGTGATCTTGACTCCACATCCAGCGTTGTTCGTGGCTGCTGTATCACAGTTGTTTCCAGTGGACGTTCTGAACGACGCAGATGGTCAGTGTCGGCGCAAAGTGATGAAATCATGCGCCCACGCACCCAGTCTGCGAGCGTGAAGCAGGCATTGAGCATCCTGTAGAACATCAATATGGTAGTTCAGTGCAATTCAAGCAACTTACCTGATGATGTGTGTAAGGTGACCTGATCGGTGCCTTGGTCGTTGACACCTTCCAGGATGTCCATCTCGCCCTTAAAAGAGTGGGTGGAATTAGGATATGCAAGCAGGTAAGGGATTATTGAGCATTACTTGATTTGGCCAGTTAGCGCCGACAGTCCACACTGCAGGCCATGTACTGGAGATTCACTCATGAATTATTCCTTATCAATGCCGAAGAGACATACCCGCATCCTTGAGGCATATGGCGAATATTGAATCTGAGGATATCGATGGTCAATTGATGTTCGCAGAAAGCTACAGTAAGACTTGCATCATGACCGAGGTCGTGTACTGCTTGTTTGACTGAAGCCGAACAGAGTTTCGCCCAGGTCCGCTGGCGCTGAGAACCTTTTTTGAATCTGCACGAAGAACAAAATGGTCCCCAGAAGCAAATGTCAGGTTCTGACTCGAGGCTGTCCCAGCGTCGACATAGTTTCTTTTGATTAGAGGGAAAAGTAAGAAAAGTGCTTGATTTGGCCTTGTACAGTGTTCAAAGGACTCACACACGACCATGAGTGGGGTCAGCTATCGCCTGATAGGAAAATGCCTTCGGGAATCCAGTCCCTGTGTGACTGTCCGTCTGCGAATATGTCGCAGCCAAAACGGACGTGAATAGATAGGTCAAGAACAGTGACTTCGCGAAGATAGACATGCTAGGGCAGGCTAAATCAGCCACGCACAACCAATCAGGAGGAATGAGAGATAATCTCTGAAGCTATCTTCATGTGTTATCAACCTTTATAGGACCTCCAGCTAGAAACCATTTCTCATGCAAATTTTCATTCTACACAACGCAACCATTGTCAGGATGTCGAGTCACATCTGTTCCCATGTGGATATTCAATGTTTCCAATAATGGAAATCGCCAGTCATCTGATAGGTTTTTCCTGCAAATAGACTAAGAGAGCGGACACCAGGTACAAGCCGAAGAAGCAGAGGAGAGGAATACGCTGTCAAACTTCCGAATCCTGACGATAATCAGGCTTGTTTTGCGCGACACCGAGGATCCATTTGGCCAAGGGGGTAGTTAATCCGAGATGTACTCGGAGCGAACCATTTGCTATAAATAGAAGACAGACAACGGAGCGTGACCGAAGCAATGATTGAGTTGGACCATGTGGGCCTGGAGACTTATCGAAAATTTTCACGACATAAGGCTTGGAGTAGCAAGGGTCGAGACCTTAAGTGGTGCTATCGGTGCGCCTCGGTGTGCTCGCCCGAGGACTCGCGAGCGTATGTTCCAAAGTTGAACTACTTCCGCTGAATGCTAGCGACAGGAATAAGTTCCGGAAGCCGAGTTTATCTTCAAGTTCATGGCCGCGCAGTCTGAGGGTGGGATGGTTTTTATGTCCAGGTTTTTTGTCGCAGAATAGAGACGCTTTGTGAGAATCAAAAGGCGCCTGTATACCGAGAAACAGGTGAAATTTCGCGCGTGCTGCGAGTAAGTAGAAGGTCACGGCTATGAACCTGTGGTAGCAAGCCGTCAAGGTCGCCCCAGTGGCCGATCAGATAGGTCCAGCCAAGTCGAGAAAATGGGCAATATGTACCGAGCCTCAAGAATCGCAGTTAAAGAATAGACGACATTGGCAGAGCCATTTGCCTGTGCAGGTGCATCATAGCGGTCAGACAAAGAAAAGGTATGGCCAGGCAGCCTGGGAAACCAGTGTTTGTAATTAGTTATGATTTGTTGAGTCCGGAAGGCGAGGGCAGGAAAACATCACCGAAAGTGATGGAGAGAGCTGCATTGAATAATTCGAGTTGAATTCAAGGGTAATACATAGTACTAATGATAACGGTTGGGTAATAATGATATGGGTTCAGTTGGAATTGGGGATCAGGCTTATCTATATGAAGGGAAATAGTCCATGCGGTTGCACTGCTGATGAGTGCGGTTAAATACTGCTACAGTGAGTAATAAATAAATAAGTGATGAAGAGACGTGGATGCGAGGACATATCTATAAATGTGAATCTGAGAAGGGAACGTCTACGGTGCTAATGCTATAGCGGAATGCAAGTTGCGAGATAAAGATAAATGCATGCCAATGAAGGCAATAATGATAGAAATAAATAATAATAGATAAGAACGATGATGATGCTGATGCTGGCGTTGATGATACAGATAGGCTGAAACCAGGTGGAGTATAGATACAGTGTCCATTATGGATGTCGTGAATTAGTCGATGTTACGGCCCGACTGCAGAAGGAGGGCGGCTGCTACGATTGGGTCGAGCAGGCCGAGTTGAATGGCGTCATTAGTCATATCAAGCGTGATGGTCCCGTTGGCGCGCGTTATTCTGGCAAGAAATCTAGGGTTCTTGTGTTCTCCAGTGTATAGCTGAAAGGGAATGAGCTCGCGTTAATATGGCAGAGGCTGTGTACTATACTCACATTAATTGATTTGTCCCGGGGTGTCCAGGTGTATTGCATGCCCCGGACTGTCATTGTTCGAGAACTGTTCGGATTGTAAGCCAAGGAAAACAAAACAATAACGAAGGGCAAACCTTTTGTCTTTTGTGAGGCCAAGCCAGGTCCTGATGTGCTGCTTTGCCAACAAGTCTCGCACCTCGATCAGCGGGTGTGTTTGCCACTCGATGAGAGAGATGTTTTTGCCTTCCGCGTTCTTGATCACGGTGTAGCCTGGCATGTAGTTGTCTGTAACAACTCGGTAGTAGACCTGGGCTTGCGGCCCAATGACGGTGCAATTAAAAATAGTGGGACTGAAAGAGGTAAAGTAGAAAGTAACAAGATTTGAATCCGAAGGAGCGGTAGGATATGGGAGAGCCCCGAAAACAGAAGGGGCGGGTGCGCCCCCGTTCCAAGCATGATGTACAGATTGACCTTGACCGGCCTCCGCCCAAGAACCAAAGGGGTTGTTGTAGAACATGATGATTGACGAGCGGGAGGTCAAGTCTGTATAAAATGCGAAGAGAAGAGAAGGGAAAACAAAAGATAAGAGGCGAGTAGGAGAAGAGGAAGCCGAAACTGAGTTGCCGAAGTTGGAAGGAGTGGTCGCATTCATATAGAAAAAACATCCATAGGGTACCATCATCCAAATCGTGGAAAATGGGTTTCATGGCGTTTAGGAACCTGCCCACGGTGATCAACCGAACTCCATCACTGGCGAGCCACGTTTTCGAAACGGACTAGGACTCCCGGAACGCATGCAACCGCTCAATTGGGGACTGTGTTGCCCGTAGCGGTCATCGCCCAGGGTGGGTAGTACAGAGTTGGGGTTGGGCTGTGGCCACACAACGGTTTCACAAGATATGGGTCCTCGATCAAGATTGACGCGTCCGTGATCTCGTTGATGCGAAGCAGGGAGCAACCCGAATCGGAATTCAGGCTCCAGGATTTGGCCAACAAATCTTGTGTTGTTGTAAGATCGGCGGCAATGGTAGTGTTTTTGTGCCACTCATGCGCATCCGTGGTGGACTTCGTCAAAGTATCCAAAATTAAGAATGGCCATAACTTTCCTTGGCAGCGACTGGCGCCACAGCCCACATATTTTGCCTCAGACGCCTACCAGCATAATACTATTTACGTAATACCAGGTACATGGTCCCGGAGAGACGAACGCATCAGAAATTGGCCTGAGAGCGCCCATCCTAATTAGGATATATTTATCACAACAGTCGACTAATCGTGTTTGACGGGACTCAGGGAGCTGCTGTTGAACGGTATTTGAATGTAAGCCATTCAGTGCCAGTGGTTACACCAATGGACTATGCTGTAAAATATATTGAACGGTGGCGAATTTAAGATCCAGCTTCCTGATCGTGACTATAATTGCCAGATCCATGGAATATTTCGAGGACCCAGGTTGATTTAATCCAGAGTTAGGGACCTCAGGAGTAAATATACACTGACAGACGACGACGCATAGATATTCGAAGTTCGCGCCGAAATAAGAGGAACACTTCAGACTTCATTTAGAACGGCTATCGTTACACTGAGCAATTGCGATGATATGCTATTGATGGATGATGCCCACGGAAAGTATTAACACAAGGAGAAAATTGGTGGAGAAGACATGATATGTTTACAGAGCACCTGGCCTATTCTAGACACCGTTTCAAGTGTAAAGACAGCTTCGCTTCAAGAAATGATCGACTGGTTTCTACATGGCATATCTACATTGAAAATACATCAGACCAGTTCGGAGTGAGTAAAAATGAAAGCAGGTACGAACTTCCTCGTCCATTCCCTCGCTGTGGCCTCATAACGAGTGCGATCTGTCTTGTACAGATGCGCAATGTCAGGTACCAAAGGATCGTCGGGGTTGGGATCCGTCAGCATCGAACAGATGGACAGTAAGACTGGTGTCAGAATGTAAGAGTGGCGTCTTGAAATATATGAGTGGCGTCTTGTACATACCTTTCGAGATCGTCAATGCGGGCGACCATTGGTCTCTCAGGATATCCAAGCAGATCGATCCGTTGGCGTTGATGTTCGGGTGGTAGATCTTGGTTGTGAAGCTGACCTTGGGAGGCTTGAAGGGGTAATCGGTGGGGAAAGTAATCGAAAGGAAGAAGACGCCGCCAGCATAAGGAGAGTCACCCTGATTGCGGAGATGTCAGAATGAGTCACATGGAGTCTGCACAGGAAAACAGCACTTACGGGTCCCATAATCGTTGCCTGCCATTGGAACATGTTGTCTCCTGTCGGACCAGCACTGCATGATGAGGGTGGATCACGGCCGAGATCAATCAATTCCTGGAAGAGGACACATGTAAGCCCCTGTGACCAATCAAGAGGCGAGCGCCTTCGTTGCGCTCGAGCTACCACCGCAATATCAACATAATCATACCTTGTTAATGCGCTTGAGAGCCATCTCTAGCTAAGGACGTCAACGACGGTAGGGTGTGAAACTGAGGTACGATTCGGATCGCAGGTGATCAAGACGATTAAGCAACGCCGACGTGAGTAGCAAAGATGCGATTTCGGAGCGATAGGAAGGATTTCAGGAGACGATCAGCCAAGAAGATCTGAGCATTAAGAATAAGAACTTACAAGCAGAAAGCGAAATGCAGCGAGAAGATGGAGACCTGGTGGTGGTCAAGGGATAAGGTGCAGTGCCTTTGTTTGTCCTCTGTTTTGTAAGTTCTTCGCAGGCACGCCGAAAATCATTGGTCAGCTCCGCGCTTCACATTTCTTCCCAGTGAACACAGCCTTCCTCTTCTGGCAGGTTCTAGCATTTTACGCCTCTAAAGGACATATGTGTAGCCTGCATTTCTCATATCCAGAGCAAACTGGATCGTCGGTACATATTCAGAGATACTCAGGCCTCTGCGCTGGATCGATTGTCATGAAACATATCCGAGTCGGCTTGATCTTCAATCAAATGTCGACTCGAGCGGGTCACCGACTCGGAGGCGAGTGGTTGAGCAACAAGCACAGCGAATATTGAGTAACCCCTAGCGGATTTACGTAGGCTGATACTGACCCCCGACTGTCACACACAGCATGTGTGAAGGACACCACTTTATTGTAGTATGGCGCCCCTTCCCCCGATACGGGTTGCAAGCGCTTCAAAGCAATCCTTGAATTAGAATCCTACTTGTGTGAAAGGGCGCTCATATCGCAACAAAGGTTTGGAGCCCAATTGGAACCTTTATTAAATATAAGAACAAGTGCAAAGTGCGAAACATTTGCGGCTGCACCGAGCATCGCTGCACACTACAAGAGCCGATGTGGCTTTAGAATAGCATGACGAACTTAGACAGGCAAATGACTTACGAAAGACTTCGACGACACGTAGAATTCAAGGTACCGACTCCGTACTCTGATCCATAGTGGCAGTGCCTTACGCACTTAACGACACTGGGAGTCTACGCCCATCCCCCATGTGCTATTTTTATCAAACAGGTCATGCTAGCTCACAACTCGAGTGGGCGAGGTTCTGCCCCGACTTTGTAGCCCTGAGTAGCAGTGATCTTTTCACGCTTTCACGTTCCGAGCCACGGAAACGATCGTCATGTAGATGTCGAGATAGTGAGAATATCGTTCACAGTTGGCAGATTGTACACCTAAGATGCAATGAAGGCGATGACATCACCTTGCTTTACAGACTCATGTCGGGAGTTGGTTTGTTGAATCGAGCTCAGGGTGCAAGCACAAATGCCGATTCGGAAAAGGATATCATTGAACTTGAGATAGAGAAAGAATGCACGCAGTTCCCAGAGAGAAACATCTGGTATGCCACCGTATTAAGCGGTGACATAACCAGAGTTTGGTCTCAAGAGAGCGTCTTTGGGAGACTATTGACACAAGTGAAGAGCCGCAACGGGGAACCTTTTCAAGACGTTTACTCCCTCAGCCCCAACCCTCCATACCCCGTACTTACAACCTGGACCAAGAATCTGGCGCCCCCATATATTTGTGGTGGTTTCAGCACATCGGATGGATTCTATAAGCGAGAAAAGGAAGTTAACTCTCGTTGAACTGCACCACAAACCGGCAACAAGCCCAAAATATCAAGACATCAGACTCACCTCACAACAGACAAGTCGAAGGGCAGACAAAGCCGTCCCTTCCTGAACTGCTTTTCAGATCAAAAAACCACGTTCGAAGGAAGATACAAGCTACTTCCTGATAGGGATCTTTATGAATCCGATCCGTCCAAACCAGTCTTGAAACATTCATATCCTCCACACTCATCCAATCAAAACATCCTTCGTCCCACCCGAGCTATGCCTCTATCCCATAGACTTCAATCAAATAAACACACCTGAGTTAGCAGGGCCAAGATAGTCGTATATGATAGCCGCAACAAATAAAGATAGATCCTCATCCTCTTCATTTACATTCACGTCAACAGCAGCGCCTTGTCGTCTCGGCGACAAGATTCCGCGCGCCAAAAGCCTAACAATTTGGGGGGCTGTGGTAGGCCTGCTCATCTCCTGTGTGAAAGGAAGTGGTCAGGAGTAAATAAAAATAGGTTTTTGATCGCAACTGTACTGTGGAACGTCCATATGCCATCATCCTACATCACCGACGCACGAAAGCCAGTCAATCCTCGTCTGAGCCGTCTACTTCGTCATCACTGAGATCGAACACTCCGGCGTCTTCTTGAGTCTCTGGCCACATATTCTTGAACGATTGATTATGGGACATCGTCATCATCGAGGAATGATCCCCGTTAGCCGAGGTTGTCGTCGATGTCGATGCATAGTAAACAGCTTTGCTTGAGGATGTGGTCGGCTGTATTGGAGCCGTAGCTTGACTTCCTTCTTCAAATAACCTGACAAACATATCGAGGAAATACAAAAGAAGAAAGACCCCAAATAAGGTACCGAAAGTCAGCCCGATTGGTAGACAAAGAGAAAGAAAGAGACCAAAAGAAAGCGATGAGAGACAAAAAAGGATGACTAAAAACGCACCGGCTCTTCGTCCTCATGACTTTCAGGATACTGTCCTTCTCCTGTTTCGTCTTGGCTTGGGACAACTGGGCCATAAGAGCCTTGCTTTCATTGATGTGCTGCTCTAATCGCTTGTGCTTCGCAGCGAGTTCAAGCCTGGTATTGCTGTTGGTGTTGACAGACTGCGCAGTGAACGTTGATGTAGATGCTGATGTCGATACCAGAGCTGATGCCGACACTGATGCTGATGCCGAAGGTGTCGCCTTCGTTGATGGTGGCACCAGCGTTGAAAGTTCTGCAGAAGAACCGGTAGCACCAGCAACTGAGGCAGGGACGGATGCACGGTGCGACTCGATAGTCTCTACTATTGTCTGTGTAATAAAAGATTCCGCGTCCGCGAGATCCTCCAAGGAAATACTAGACGCATGGAGAGAGACAGCAATAGAATTGGGTTTAGCGGGGAGTGGCTGATGCTGATGCTGATGCGGTCGCGGTGCTGTCGTTGGTTTGTGAGGTATTGTTGATATTGGTGCTGATGATGACGACGAGGGAACAATTGATGACACCTGGGTGGCAGTGGCGTTCATTGACAGAGAGGACGCTTCGCTAGCCACACTTGTTCCTGTCTTTCCTCTGGCTCTTTGACTCTGTAGTACCAGCTTCCTCAACCTATCTTCCATAGCTTGTTTTTCTCCCAAATCCATTGAGGGTCTGATCGAAGAAGAAACAATCGGTGTTATCGGTGTGCTCGTACCACTGGCAGTTGCTGCGATCGCAGAGGCCTCTGCAAGCTCGACTTTACTCTTCGCGATTCTCTCCTCCAGCTCCTTCTGCCTCGCCACCAACGCACGTTTTGTAAAGCTCGGTTGTTTCGGTGCATTCTTCATGGCTCTCGGCTCAGAAGGTACTGGGGTGCTCGATGAAGACGACGAGGATGACGCGGTTGTTGACAAAACAGAATTAGGGATGACTTGTAATGTTGTTGCTCCATTCGAAGCAGAAGGAGGGGGGGCAGCCGGAGGCAAAAGCGGTGGAGGAGGCAACGTCGATTTCTGGGCGGCTACTCTCGGATGAGGAGCCAAAATCGTAGACGAAGGTCGCGGTGGCAAAGAACTATGAAATACTGGAGGTTTCGCTGGTAGAGTTGGTTTTCCTGTTTGTTGCGTTGAGGCGGTCATACGGATGGAAGGGATGGGATAAGGATCCAAGACATCCATGTCAACATCCATATCCATATCAACCTCCTCGTAATCAGCCAAATCATCCGCTTGACCATTTGTCGAGGCCACGATAGACCGCGGGGCCGAGTTTGACGAGAGCTTGCTGCGGTCGTCGGTGTGGTCATGACCGTAAAGATTGGGATCAGGCGAGGGAGACCGTCCGCCCGAGGAGGCAATGGATTCTCGATCGTCATGTCCACCTACATCTCCGACGGATAATGAGGACCCATACGCATACTTGTCAGAGTTGGCAGAGTGTCCATTGGTGGGGCGATTGCTGTTTGGTAGAGGTAATGGCGGTCTTGTATATTGAGTCCACGAATAAACAGGGGGACCATTAGACGGTTGAGGATGAATTGTCGAATGCTGGTAGTTTACTTGATTCATGAAGTCTCCATTAATGTCGATAGTTGTAAAAGTTTGATTGGGAACGAAAGGAGCTGCCATGGAATTGAGGGCCGCTGCTTGTCCAACAGCTTGGGTTGCTGGGAGAACAGGAGATCGTGGACCCCCTCTACGAAGTGAAGAATCCAGGGGTGCTGACACTGGTTGGACTTGAGGTTGCAACGGCGGTTGTTGCGCCACCTGCCGCTCATTCACCACCCGCAACTCCAACTCGCGCTTGAGCCGTTTTCCCTCTCTCTCTTTCGCCAACCTCGCCTTCCTCTCCTTCTTCGTTTCCTTCCTCGAAGGCTCCGGTTCGTCCACCGCCACCTCGGTCTCTCTCTCCATCTCCCAGAGATCACCCTCGATCTCTCCTTCCTCAATCTCTCCGACACCCGAACCAGCACCGACCCCATCAACACGGTACCACCACACCTTAATTAGATCTTCCCTCGGCTTTCCCTTCAGTTGATGTGGCTTTAAACCCGCGAAGGCTGACCCAAGCTTCGGACTAGCCCAAGCCTTCCTCGCCAACTCAGCCGTTGCGAACTCGACAAGGCATTTACCAGCCGAACCATCGATGAACAGATGCACAGGGAGGGCACCACACGCAGTCCTACTCCAGTTATTGATGAAATCAGGGTTCCTATGCGTCTTTGGCAATTGCTCCATGACGAGAGTACGGGCCGGATTGGGTATGTATATCTTGGGTTTCTTCTTCATATCAGTGCCACCCTCTTTCGTTGAGGAATTGATCTGAAAGATGCCGTGTTTACTGTTAGGGTCCTGATCGGGCTTCATGCCTATGATTGGCACAGCTTGAGCAGGAGGCGGTTTCGGTGGTAAGGCATGATGCTCCATGGACTTGAGAGTTGTCGAAGGATCTGCAGCCATCGGTTGCAAAAGAGGTGGTAGAGAAATCATGGGCAGCAAAGTTGGTGGGACAGGTAAAGTCGAAGGCAATAGCGGTAACATATTAGACATAGGCGGCCATTTTGGCGGTTCGTCGTAATATTCAATAGAACCATCAGCGCTGCTTGCAGCAGCCAATGCCATGGAAGAAACCCAATCAGACGAAGTCGGCGGGGGTGTAAGAGAAGGGGAAGCTGTATGAGGTCCTTGACGTTTGTAAAATGGCAGGTCCTCTAGCTGCTCGATATACCCTTCGAAAGGCACGAAAGGCAGCCGGGGGGGAGAAGACGCTTTCATCCGTGGATTTTCATATCCTGGCAACCTACGGGAAATGGGTTGTGAATCCCCAATGGAATTCTGCGATCCGTTTGACCATGAATGAAAGGGCATAGTGTTGGGGAAAGTCTGCATCTGCACAGGACCGGACGCGAAATTACTCGGGTTGTTGAGCCAGTCAGCTTCTTCCTGGGCTTGCCGCTGTGCTCTCCGCTTACGTTTCCTGGCTTTCTTGCTCTCCGGTTGCGATAAGCGCCTTTCGAGGCTGTGTTGATAAACTGGGGGATAGCTAGAACCTGCCATTGGCATGTCCTGACCAGTGAGACTATTGCTTCGTTTTCGCTTTTTGTCCGAATGCATGGGTTGGCCTCCAGGAGAGTTAGCAGGGTGGTCCTTCTGTAATTTTATACTTAAGTACACACCTTCCGGAGCTCTAATCCAAAGTGGAGGCGGCGACGGAAGATGTTGTCTCCTATCCACGTGAATAGAAGACCAGCTATAGGGAGACCCAGGCGAAGGCGACGACCGATTTGAGTGTTTATACAATTCCTGGATAACTTCCTCTTCAGAATCGTCGACAGCGATGGGCGAGCTTTGCGTTCCTGCACCGAGGACCACCATGATGGTTCAAGAAAAGGTAAGTATTGAATGTGAATTGCCTTGTGTTTGTTAGTCTGTCTTATGCAGACCTTACAACAACAAATGACAAATCGATCCTTGTAAATAATTTAAGGTGTACTCTGTTCGGGATCAAAAAGCGTTTTTTTACGTACGACAATCATGTTTTCTACGGCTTCGCTCTCTGTTCTTCTTCTGTCCCTGCTTGTCGGATCACTGTATACACCGCTAGACTCAAACAGTTCTTTTGTTACTCAGAAAACTGTAACAGAAAATGCATTCGTTGCACAAAAGATTTTGCTGGTGACAGCGCATCCCGACGATGAAGCGATGTTCTTCGCACCCACGATCCTATCTTTAACAGGAAACCCCACAGAGTCATCTGCTGACTTGTTCCATTTGTGTCTCTCCTACGGAAATGCAGATGGTCTCGGTGAGACGAGAAAGACTGAGTTGGACAACAGTCTGGACTTGCTTGGGATAGCCCCTGACAAACGGTGGATAATTGACCATCCGTGAGTATGACTGATGACTTTCGGTTGGAATACACACTGAAGTTATACGTGACCGACAGTGACCTGCAGGACAATATAACTGCAGAGTGGGACGCAGATGTTGTCGCGAAAGTTATGAAATTATACGTCTCTGATCTGAATATTGATACGGTAAACAATCAATCAACATTCAGTCTATCAAGTCGTCTCAAAATACCCATGTGCTTTAGATCCTTACGTTCGACAGCGGCGGTGTCTCTTCGCACCCAAACCACCAATCTCTCCCCAAAGGCGCCCAAAATCTCATCAAAACACTCGCCTCAGAATCCACCAAACCCACTCCGCGGTTGTTTACTCTTGTAACAGCGCCTATTTTCACCAAGTACATCAGCATCTTGAGCGTCTTTCTCGGAAAAGTCGACATCTACTCTTTCCGTATCACCCAGAAACTGGAACTCCTCATTGTCGACATTCTCTCAGAATACTACCCCGAAGTCGCCACGCCATCGACTAGAAACCTGAACGCGCAGTTGGCACCCGTTTTCATTTCTGGGTACACAGGATACCTCAAGGCGCATGAAGCGATGCGTGCACATGGAAGTCAGATGGAGTGGTTCCGCTGGTTGTACACCACGTTCTCGAGGTACATGTGGGTCAACACCTGGCTTGAGGTGAAGGCATGAAAGAAAGTGCACGCGCCAACGAACTATCTTATATGTGGTTTGTAAAGTAATTATATATGGAAGGATCTGGAGCTGTAATCTATACCCTACCCTATCTACCTTGCCCGTTGTATATGAGAACTGTGCTCACTCCCGGTTCCGCTGGACAAACCCAGCTTCTTGACCCAATCGCGCAGCCAACCCACACCAAGTCCTTCTTTTGTTGGTATAGTTCCACGCACGAAGGTTCCCATGCGAGAACCAAGCTGCGCAGAAAAGGGTGTCAGGTAATAACTGGCGAGTGCCCTTCAAGTTTGCCAAATTCACATGAGCATCCTATATGTGATTCTGGACAGAGAAGTGCTCACCAGACTGCGCCCTGTAGTAATGGGCTCATAACCTGATCGCGCGCCGTTATCCAAATGACCTTCTTCCAATTCACAAGAATGATTTCGGAAGGAATGGACGCGGGGGTGGAGGCAGCCGGTGTGGATGTTAACGTGTTTTCATGACTCGAGAACTCCTTCTTCTCCGACTCATCTCCCGGAGCATCCACAGTTTCATATCCCTGGCCCCCTAGAAGCGCCTGGTCCACCTCGTCCACATTTGTAGGTTGTGTTGCCGGAGTCGACTTTTGGATTTCAATGTACGGCCGGATGCTTCTCAGATAGCTGAACTCGAAGCGCAGATCTGGAATCACCGGTAGCCGCGCCCCGTGCTTGTGTGGATGTTCTTCTTCTGGTCGGGCATGCTTTGGTTCATGGAACACGACTGGCGGATGAGACGCCATAGTGGTCGTCTGGTGGAGAGGTTTGGCAGTTGTTTAGATTGGGTGGCGCATCCAAACAGTGTCTTTCGCCCATCCCGGCCCGGAAGTGGGGCCCCCTGCCTTGCCTCCTTCGTGCCCTCTTCATGTTCTCAAGATTCGTGAATGTCAAGTAAATAAACGCTAGATAAATTCGGACAGAAGAACGTTGTTAAGAAGCTTCCATGTCTCTCTTCTGACTTGAAAGACAGCATGATGTGTTTTTGAATTCTGGGCAGATGCGAGCGTGGCATGGTCGGTTCTTCTAGGTTGGTCGCACCAAGCCTATTTAAATGGTCAGCTCTTCCAAGTCAAGAATCATCCCTGTGTCAATAACCCAGAAATGCGCGTAGTCACACTCATCCTCTTCGTCGCAGTTACCTCTGTGATGGCGGCAGCGCGCCCAACGGCCGCAACAACGAGTCTTGACTTGAACCTGGACTCCATCCCAATCATCATTGGCGGTAAAGGAAAGGGAGCAGGAGGCCTCAGCAATGGCGGAGGGAAGGCTGCAAATGGTGGGAAAGGAGGGAAGGGAAAGGGTAAAGGAAAAGGAAAAGGGAAGAAAAGCGGTGGGGACGTCGAGTGAAAGTCCTGCCGCGTGCAAGCTCTCACCATAAGTAAGGCTTTACCTGTTTCACGTTGGTTTCGCGCGTCACAATAGACTTAATTCCAGGGAGTCATAATTGTATTGATTTCGACATTTTTTCACTAACGGTGAGAGACCCACGGTTCACGGAAGGGGCAAGCGAGCAGGAGGCAGCATTCCAAAAGGCAAAAAAAAAAGCGGCGGCGATGTTCTGTAGCAGTCAAAAATTCTTGACAAATCCTTAACAGCACTTTGACGGCAGTAGGCAGGGCAGCATGCTCGAGGTGAAACAGGCAAGCGAGTGCTAATCTTGAAGATTTGAGAGAGATAGCCATCCAAGCTCTAGAGTCCTTGACATTGACGAAATCTTGTGCCGATGAGAACAGGATTTCCAATCAGCCTGCAGTAGTTGAGTCAGCACAGGCTGTGGAAAGTAGCGTTCAGTAGCCCCACACCTAAGCCGGCCTGCCTCTGCTCATGGTTGAATACAGTGAGTTATGCGGTCGCCAGTCACTGCACCCGGGGATCCCAGCCACACAAGGCCAAACATCTACAATGTCATGGCGGTGAGGTTGGACTCCCGACGCACCTCCACCGTATCCATCTCCAACTATTCATCGCAAGAACACTGCGAACACCGACTTTTCGGTTGAATACTGGTTACTATCTGAGAAGCAAGATCCATTGACTCCATTATGTGCTACCCTAAACGACGTGTCAACTCAAACCGCCAGCCTACTCTTCACAGGAAAGACTTTCCTGTCCCGGCTATATTCCCTCAAACAAACTTCAAGAAGACGGGAAGGTTGTGTGAGCGACCATCGAAGGAGCGTGCTGCGCATTGCTACATATGATCACAAGGGACGTGCATCAAACATGTCGTGAGTCGTTAATCACATCGTCCATTCTCTGGGCCGATCAATGCAACGACTGACATTGAGTCATCCAAGTAGAATCTCTGTCGACTATCCATTCTCAAAATACTGCCTTCAGGTCGATACACGTGTATTTCACACTCGCTTCCTCGGCAGGATAACCCAGTATCCTCGATACAGCACTGTAAAAAGACACCTATGCTGAGGCGGTGTCCTCGGCTAGCGGTTAAATCACTCCGAACTACCTCGGCATGCGATCTTGCCTCAGCTGTGCGTCATGACCTCCTCAATAACAACTTGCAAATACCTTACGTCCTGTATTGCAAACACATTTCACCCACCTTTCTCGCGAAAGGTACTCCAAGCATCCACCCTGGGTTTGGCCGTGCCGTTGTTATGAGGAAAGGCGGTGTCATCACTCACCACACAGGCTCTTCCTCCGCCTTGTCCAACTGCGATCACTAGGGAGAGGGCGCCCTCTGCCCTTGGGCCATCGGTCGCGCCTTTGACGTCGGGAAGGATCAATATATATATGCATATGACATATATGACATGAACATATTCCTTCAGGAACCCTGTCCATGTAACTATTATCACGACCACATACGAATTTCTCCGTCCACATATACGCCACTCCTTCCTCCATTACCACGATCATCAGAGATGGGCTCTACAATACCAGACTTCGCACTCCACCCTCTCCTGTGCTACACGCAGCACGATATCATTCCCGGACATTGCTCACACATCCTTTGGGACCTCCGCGAAGCACCCGAGTCCGCACGCCGCGTTCTCAAACTCGACGAACCACTCTCCCCCTTCGATCTCTCGCAACCCGCTACATCACCACCAGTCCTCGTCCTCCATGTTACGTGCGGGATGTTCCCCGTGGAATGGCCGATCGAGGTCCGCCGACTTCAAGGTGTGACCGTTGGTGATGTCCTGCACGCCATCCACGACGTCGTCTCCAAACAAATCAGACGGGATGAATGGGAGCTACTATGCCTGAAGCAACAAGATAGAATTGGGGTCGTTTTCGATAACCGATGTCGCATGTCGGTGGACCGGGAGGAGTGTCGTGCGCGTGGCGTTCTGCGAGTTGATTGCTTGCTGCACCATACGTGGTTTGCGGGGTTGTCAGCATCTTTGGTGGATGATTGCTCCTGCATATTGACTCTGCGTCGCCCCAAACTTTGAAGCACGGAACGGGATCAAAGGATCTCATTTAGTCCTTTGGAACCCAAATATACCCCAAGCCTTTCGCTATACCCAGGTTGGGAAGGCTGGCTCTTCCTCATCACCTTTACTTATCAAAACTCGTACGAAGCAAACACGAACTATATATTACCTTGGACATCATCTTTGCAGTGTACAGCGCTCGCAGGTCGCAATACCTAGGAATGACCGGAATGGTCTTTTACGTTATGTCATTGATGCCATGAACACTCATACAATCCGATCGAGTAGTCAGTAATCTCATTCCTGCTACTATCCCTTCCTCCTCCTCCCACTTCGGCTCCATTCTCAAGATATTTATCATATTTATCCTCTGTCGTGCAGTTTCTCACATAAATAGGATATCGTGGTGAAGGCATAAGAATCGCTATCGCGACTTGCATCGTTACTGGCGTCGTTGATGTTGACTCGTGAGGTCTAGAGCTCTTGGATGTTTTCCAACGCAACGATGGTGGCCATCCTGGAAACTGAAGAAGCGGTGGTACTGGCGCAGGTGCTTTGGAGTCCTCCGCGACCTGTCCGAGCGCCGACACTGCTTTCGCAGATAAAGGCTGTGATTGAAATTAAAGTATGTCAAGATTCAACTATTACACTGTGCGCAGATTGAACCCAACAAACCATAATGTTTTTCCATCGAACGTCCAATTCGCTCTTATGCTGACTAGGTTTCTGCAATGTTCCCATTTTCCCATGACCATGCCCTTTGCCTGCCAACTGCTGCCAACTAACACCACCTCCTCCATTCCATAGATCCCACAACCTGGGCCTCTGGGGGAGCACCCTGCCCATCGCATATTCGCCCCCACCGCCATGGCGTGGCACGCCCAACGTGAACCCTCCTCGTCCGAACTGAATCCTTCGCCATCCAAAGACAATGATCATCGCCGCGGAGAAGAGCCCAATTGCCAGGAATGCCAAAATAAGGGGTGGCGACCCTGCGGGAGAAAATGCACTCCCCAATCCGCCGCCCGACGAACTGGAACCTGAACCTGAAGAGCTAGAAGTCGAGGCCGGGGGCTCAAGGGCCGAGGTCAATGTTTGAAAGGCCATGTATGTGGAAGTCGACCACTAAGGCCTTTCTTTGTGGGTTTCTTCTCATCCAATGCAGTGAGAAAGCTGCTTGATATCACCACCATCTATTCATAGGGCCCGCTTGTGCACGACCCACCTGACTATTTAAAGACCTCTCTTGCAGTGTGTGAATACGTCCCCCCAATTGACGGTCTCAGTGGTGTTACTTCGCGGTTATGTCATGAAGCCGTGTCTTCCGAGGCCGCAGTTACAATAATCGATATATCTCCTCGATCGTCAAGATGTAACAAAATGGTCAGAGTGGTATTTATAGGTATGGTGTGCTTGAGAGGAACATCATAATTACGGATAATAGTACAATTTCGGTGAAGGTTACATACGCCAAGCCCAGCTCGCAAAACCGAGTGGAAGGATGACGGTGCTACAAGGGCTGGAAGTGTAATCTCGGGTGGGAGGGAAAGGTCACAACAATTCGCGACGTTTGATGCCGATCTTGCATCCGAGGGGTTTGCGAAGGAAGCCCTCTCGAGTCTCAAGCTGTGACGGAATGTATCAGTGATGAGGTGACGAGAGAAAAAGAGTGTGCTGACTTTCTGGTCGGCACTATCCAAAACGATGTCATATCTTCGCATGATGGAAGCGACGATGATTTGCAGTTCCATGAAAGCCAAGTTACGTCCAACACATGCTCTGTTTGGGCTTCAATAACAAAGTTGACATGAAAGCGACGATTTGCGTACCTGGGACCAACCGAGAATGGATTGAATGTCTTTTGTATATCCGCTGCATCACGTTCAAACCAACGTTCAGGCCGGTAGTCTTCGACGTCATTGCCCCAAATAGCCGTGTCGCGATGAATCGAGTAGCTTGGAACGCTCAGGACCGTGCCTTCAGGGAAATATTCGCCAACAACTGTAAGTCCGCCCTGGGGGGCGACGCGCGGAAGGCCAAGAGCGGAAGTTGAGTGAAGGCGCAGCCCTTCGTTAATGCAAGCGTCGAGATAAGGCAAACGTTTGACTTGTTGACCAGTCGCGACCGTCTCATCTTCTGTTCCGAGTTGCTCGTCCAGTTCTTTGTGTAGTTTCTGCTGAGCATGGCGGTTACGAGCGAGGTAGTAAAGAATAGCACAGGTGGAGCTAGTACATCACAACATCTGTCAGCCTTGCGGGTAAGCAAGTTCAAGTGGGTACTTACTTGGATGTGGTGTCAGAACCCGCGATGAGTAATGTGAGAGCTTCAGCAGTCAGCTCCTCCCTGCCCATAGGTTTTCCGTCACCGTCACGGCCCTCTTGTAGCTTACTCAACAGGTCCACTCGATCTGTTGCGGTACCTAACCGTTTCGCGACAGCCATGATAGCGATTCCTGCCAAGGTCTTGACATCTTTCTGGCCTTTCTTGTACCATGGGAGCTGTCGAACGTAAGGACGCCACCAGGCAGGAAGGACTCCCATTGACATTGAATATTCTCCTCGTCCATTAAGAATCTGGACCGCCGGGATCTCCACAACTTCGACTGACGTCTTGGAGCCATAGTTATTCATCGCATCTTCCTGGTTTGTGGGGACCACAGCTGAATCCTTTGCTGCTTCGATCATTCCAAAGGGCGCTCCAAAAGCAAGATCCCCGACGATATCAAACGCAAGGTAATTGGCCCCTGTCGTAATTAATCCATCAGACTAGAAGCTCGGACGTAGGGGGGATATCACATACATGGGAGACAGTCGAGCCACAGTCGCCCGCCTTCACCTTTCCAGCCACTTTCACCTTCTGGCCCTGATAGTCCCTTCAATGCCAAGTCGAAAAGACGGTCCCATTGCTTGATAAACATGCCGACGTATAGGCGAATCTGCGGCTCAAATTCGACAACACTCTTCTGAGAGAATATGTGGGAGACGATTTTGCGTTTGCGAGCATGTTCATGTCGGTCGCGTGTGTTGAATACACCGCGTTTGATGGACACGAAAGCATCGTAGAATTCCGATTTAAGTGCACCGTTTCCATGAGCGTATACAACGGCGAGTGCGTCAGGTTCGGCGATAGAGACGTGATTAGGAGCGAGCCGAACGAATGGTCCTGCGCATTTAGGAAAGAACGAACCATTACCATGTGTTAGCTCGATTTAATGGGAATTCTGTGCATGGCGTACCGTATTTTAGATGCATCTCGTGAACGACCTCTGAGCGGTGTCCGTTCTTGCTAACCAAGCCTAGCCATGCATCTGAGAACTTTGCAATGAATGGACCAGGGTATTTGCGAATGCCATGAGGGTCGAGCAGGTAAGGTATGAGATGGACGAGGGCGAACGTCGCAGGCAGCAAGAAGGCCAGTGTCTTCCAGCCAACGTACTGTAGTAAGAGGTTGAGGACGCCCAACATGGCGGTCTATAAACTCGAGAGAGAGAGAGAGGAGGTTGTTTGGGCTCCTCGAAGAACCGAGGTGGATCTTTATATGGACCAGAAGGCAGATTCAATACCAAACCCACAGATCATTACATGGTCAGGAAAGATTCATCAGGTGTTTGCCGAGGCAATCGAATCCAAGGTACGGTCATTGGTAAATGGGGAAAGTATAGTAGACCCCAAGTAGACCCGCTTCTCTTCGCACTCACTAGATCCGTCCTTGGTCCTGATCTGGACAAACTGACCTCATTGTTCTATACATTTTTAAAACATGCTCCGCCCATGATTAACCATACCGAATCCGCGTCTATCCAGGTACTAATTTGTTCGCAGTAGCTATTACACGCAGTGATATTCGATGGGAGAATGGCGGAGCACGAGGACCACCCTTTACCACCATCAAAGGAAGTGGAGGTGACGCCGCTGCAGAACCTTTAAGCTCGCGACTGTTGCTCGCACTTGAGAAAGGGAAGCTATCGTAAGGATACAGACTACGAAGAAGACAGACGACGGCACCGGACAAATGCAAATGGCTTGATGGAGCTGGTGCGATGGCTCTATGCCCCCTTAGGCCAGGTGACATCGATTGCCTTTCTGCAAAGTGTTCGCATGGCCTTTTACCACATGTCTGACGTCCGTGCAGGGATATCCAGCCACTTGGACGAAATAATCACACCTTGAGAAGACATGACAGGTCGGGAATCTAATCGTCGTGACTGTCGGCTTTGGCTTCATCTAGTCGAGGCCAAAAAGTCCACGAAAAAAATCCAGATTCAAACTTGGTGTGGGAAAGTCTGGGAGAGTAGCCAAAGAGTAAGCCCCCCGTTTTCCTTCCAGGAGAAGTTCGCGGACGTCCTATAGTTGGATTTCGGGCGCGACGGTTAAGGGCGTATGAACACTACTCAGCTGGACCCCGCTACGCCTGCATGTCCTCTGCCAAGCGATGTAATCGGCCCATAGAACCCAATGGAACGCAGAAGTGGTTCGGGTCCGGTCTGCTTCTTACAACGATCCGACAATGGGACTATCCGGACACCGTTTTCTTGAAGAAGAAACCAATCTTGCGTTCAAATCCACTAGACTGTGTGAAACATTTGCCAAAGATTGAGATTGCCAATATCTTGGTCGAAAGGGTTCAGGAGGTGAAAAGAAAGATTCGCAAACCCGCATTTCCTGTGATATTTTGGTCTGCTAGCTGATGGTCGGCCGTGCACGGCAGGCATGTCCCTTTCGTGAGCGGGGCCATCATTTATTTAATCCCAAACTTTTACATTTCACGGCACGACAGCGTCACTTGGGAGGCTCAAGGACATGGCCTCGAACCGCGCAGCCTATTCTAAGATTAGGATTTGTGATCAGAGAAACCGATTCTATCATACGATCTTTTTTCCCTACTTCTGTCTCCGTGACATCGACCCATCTTGATTTGAAAACAAAGGCTCACCTCAGCGTTCGCTTGGTCATTGTTGTCAGTTTCCTTGACAGTATACATCCACGCGCAATATAGTGCAATGCATCTTCCCCAAATTTTACCTGGCACTACAGAAGATGGCCAAATAGGCACCAATCAGTGCGGGACAGTGATCGACAAGACTTGAACCAGACACTCAAATCGCCAGAACGCTTACAGCATGTAAGGATAAATCTGTTTCAAGAGGATAACAAGTGATGCATTGGGTAGTCAACATTGTCACTGATATTGCGTCTTCGCTCCGCTCGATCCAGCGCCCAATCCTGTTATCGGACGTACCAAGCTTTGCTACCAACGAATGTCGGCACGAGACAGATGTATCTCATTCCGAGGACAACCCCCCTCGCTTTACAGTGTATCGAAGTTTCCTGGTGTCTCAAGGTATGCTTCTAAATCTCCGTGAATTCTACCGCGTACTCACAGTGTTCAGTATGGCACGGGTGCCCGCCTGATTCCTGACGGCGCAATCAATGGTGCGCATCTCGTGCAAACATCTCTGTCCAGATCATTGGTAAGTTAAGTTGTGACCAACGTTATTTTCCAGAAGTATTCTTGTCATTCTTGATTTGAAGGGATTGGCGACTAGAAAGTTGACCATGATCAATGTTCCCGCGGATGAAGCAGGAGTGGTTACTTGTGTCCATCCAATTTACAACGAAATTGTCAGGCAGCACGCTGAGATAGGGAGAAGTAAGCACATATCCTCCGTACAAGAATCAAAGGAGACTCTAGTTTCTTTTCTCGATCCTCATGGGAATCGTAAGCACCTTCTTCTTACACAGCGCTTGCCAGGCAACCCTATCGTTGGCTCATTGTCCTAGAGTGCTTATGGAAAGTTTGAGCAGATTACAAAGGGATGGCTCGACAATCCCGATTAAATCCGTTTGCGATACGTAAATCAACATCGCTGGAAATCTGTCGTTGCCGACCAGTTCTGCTTTCGTGCGTGTAAGCCTGGTCCTAAGGCTGGTACTTTCTGCCAACATAACTACCATGTCATAGGCTGTGAGTGGGACATGTCAGACAACAACGATTCGGTATTCGAAGCATGCCAAGCCGTCAGCGGAGAGATGCATTTCTTTCTCACAAATAAGTCCAACACCAACCTAATCATGGGAAAATCTAGCCGGTGGGCGTGTACTGTGCCTCAACATTTTTACGAGGCCAGCCCGCAGGACCTCCCGCCCACTAGTACCTCTTCCTCCTCCTGTGCAACTCTGTCCACCATCGGCAATGGTTTCCGCATGTCCAGTACAAGCATTGCGCCAGTAACCAGCATACTGGCTGTTACAACGGATGTACACTCACACATGTCATTTACAACTTCCAACGTGGGCTCAACCAGTACATTTCCTCTCTCCTCGGCCGCCGGGCAGGTGCTGCCGGCAGTGGGAACCATTTGCCTAGTCCGACGAGTCAACTTCCGGCATGGCAGGCTCGAGTTCATCGGGAACGGTCCGCTCTCACCGTCGGGTCCGCTCTGAACATTTCTATGCTCGGCGCGGTTTCTGTCGTCTGACAAGTAACTGACGCGATGCTACTGAACCAAGGCGGCCAAGGCCGGTTATGTTATCGCGTCCCTCCCATGTTCATGAGCAGTAATTCGGCGTTTCAGTCAAAATACACGCGGTACTCTCCGCGGAAGAATCTACGGATGCTTTGGCCAGTGGTTTGGCGCGCTAGGCGAGGAATGTCATTTTTTTAGCTGTTCCCCGTCACCCCTACGTGGACGGTATGCATTCTTCTTTTCGGACGGACTTATCGGGTTTTCTCAAGGAACTCATTCATTCTTCACTACCGACAGTCTTTATCCTACCAATACTTGTAACGCATATCTCCTTAAAATTTATATTTTCCGCACATTTCGAAGTAGCACATCTCGTCTTTTGGAACTGTGTATCTACAGTTTCCGCTCGGTGTGAATCTTCGCACAAAGCCATGGTTGAAAAACTTGGTCATCACATTGATATCTAGCCACCGTGTTGGTCGCTTCCACACTGCGCAATCTTTGCTTTCGATTGTTCTTGTGGTCATTCATGTTTTGTAAGAGGCTAAACATAGTAACCTGATTCTAAAAATAGACCGTGTAGGGTTTCGTCGACTCGCCGTCGACATCAACCCTTGTCATTATAAGCTCTAGATTCAAGGGACCTTAGTAGAAATACTTCAATTGATGCCGAAGATCGTCCAGTTCGCGAAGCGTTATATGTATGGATACACCGATTCCCACAGAAACCTTACATCTGGTACAAATATACATTCTTCTTGTGTGCAATGTCTACCCACTCGAGTATCATCACAACGGCAGAACGTTAGGAACGGGTCCTTCCGGAACAATCC
This sequence comes from Crassisporium funariophilum, assembly GCA_014925845.1. NCBI lineage: Eukaryota > Fungi > Basidiomycota > Agaricomycetes > Agaricales > Crassisporiaceae > Crassisporium > Crassisporium funariophilum. Next base: position 1,562,320 of record JACGCL010000008.1, read on the forward strand.
TGGTGGGATTGACCTGAAAACGTGTCAATGATCAAGATCGAAGAATCCACGAAGAAGAAACGCACGGATGGATGGGACCAATAGTAGTGGGTTTTGATGTGTTCGAAGTTCGTGGAGTCCTTAAACGAAGGATTGTTCCAGTAAAGCTTCTGCATCCACCTAGATCATCACCATCAGAAAGTGTACCCTAAAGAATAGTCAAAGACGAACTTGTGCATTGCGGGATATCCATCGCGGATAGTACGGAAGTTGCACTTGAAGTGACCAACATAGACGGGGTCAAAGCGAATCTTGTAGACCAGACGCAAGGAGCATGAGCGAGCTATTCCACCGCAAGTAGGAGGGTAAAAACATACAATCGTTACCCAAAGCCTCACGTCGGCCTCGGTCAATCTGTCGCCAACAAGATATTCTGATTTGCTAAGAATCTTCTCAACCTTGTCGAGACCGTCAAATACTTCTACAACGGCTTTCGAATATGCCTGTTGCGTGGTTGCAAAACCTGACCTGTACACGCCGTCTACAAGGACAAAGTTTGTTTATCAATAGGAAGTATGAACACTAAAGGTTACTGGAAACGTACTATTGATGCTGGGGTAGATCCATTCGTTCACCTCGTCGATTTGAGAACGCAAATCCTTGGGGTAGTAGTCCAAAGCCGCCTTCTCAGCAGGAAGGAACTCATCAAAGGCGTGGTTGAAGATGCGAATGATTTCAGAACTTTCATTGTTCACGATCGTATGGGTTTTCTTATCCCACAGGACAGGGACAGTAAATCTGGGCGTCTACATTCAGCAGTAGAGCAGCATGGTTTCCAAATGATGTTACCTGCCACCATAACCAGGGTCAGCCTTTTGGTAGAGATCCTTAACGTGTTCAGAGTGGTAAACCGGGTCTTCATCCGCGGCAGGGAACGCATCGACTTGGGCAAATGCCCATCCATGTTGGCCCATACGAGGCGAAACAACGCTGACGGCTGACATTTTGAGAGGTAGCGTGAATTTACCGTCCAAAATGACTCGAGGAACGACTAACGTATGATTGAATCCAAACCCTTCAGTTTTCTGACAATAAGAGCTCTCGTCGCCCATGCTGCACGGTATTGAATTCAATCGATTATTTGTGTTTGTGGCAAGTAAATGCAAACGTACGACAGGCGTAAGAAACATAAAGGTGGTATCGGTCTAGAATTCTAGTTGCATTAAGGGCGTTGATAGAAACGCTATGATGCATACCTTGTTCGGGTGCAAATCTACCCCCTTTCTCGATGGTATTACGGAATGAGGCGTCCAATCGTTTGAATGAGCCATCCGGTTCGGTCCTCATCTTCGCTATATCCGACTGCGAGGTCGTGTCGAGGTCTTTTTTGCTTGCGGTGGTCATAGTTCGTCTTGGTAGCAGAGAATCGGGTTTTCGTTTTAGACAACTGATGGAAAGCGGGGCTGAGTATCTCGACGCAAGAACAGCACGCCTTATATGATACATTTGAGATTGCAATGGCGCACGTGAAGTGATGTCAGCGAGTAAGCTTCTCAATAAGCGTCTCTAGTTGGCCAAGAGAAGCCATGGGAAAAAGATCCTATAACGAGACATACTGATTTCTCCCACTAAGCTTACAAGGTTGCAAATTGGCGTTCTTGGACTTTAACTCTACATGGAATTTTGTTCTTTTGAAAGTCGGTGATGACTGCAAGATGACTGTGGCTAGTGTCGGGCTTGATACATCCGATTCCATTCAGACATGCCAAGCCCGTCGGTCAGGTATTTCCTTCATGTAAGCATCAATCGCGTAATCATGCCTGGTAAGCAAAATTTGACTACAACGAACACAACTTGGGCCGTTGATATTGCCATTCAGAGGCATCGTTCTTCGAAACAATCGAGCGACACTGGTACTCGCGACTCTCAAGATTCTCATGAACGATGATCTCCCTCAACTCCGAAGAGAAACACACAACTTTTGCCTAACCTGCTATTCAAAGCCTAATGAATGAAGCTTCTGAGAATCTTCGACTCACCGATTAGCTCCTTGCTTGTAAGCAGGTGCATGTGCTCATTCCTAAGTCCTCATTCGCATTGCGTGCTCCTTGGAACTTCTTGATGTGAGTGACATGCCTACCTTAACTCCCGCCTGCTTAACTCCAATGTTTCCCGTTCATGCAGGATCAATTGGTCTTCAGCTTGGCAATCTGGTGTGTGGTGCTCTATCTGGTGCTATCAGCCAGAGGGCTTATATGAGAGGCAATCTGAGATTGCGGTAAACGGTCTTTGCTGAAGTTCCAACCGTGGCTGCCAATATGTTTTTTTTTACCTGACCATAGCCCATTAGGAGGCCGTATTGATCAGAATCGTGTTTGCAGTAAGTAGTTTGAAGACGAGTTTACTGAGTTTGGACTGACATTGAATCAATCTAAACGAGTCCACGCATGTCTCCAGGACGTCGACCTGGCTATGTTACATAGCCAGGTCGACGCCGTAAGTGAAATCGATCCTCACAGGCAATCCACGACCTGTCCGACATTCGCAATGATTCTTCATTCCATTATTGGGTGTACCAAAGGTATACTTTTCCATAATCTTCGCCCCTCACTCCCGTTTACGAACCTCAGTAACGGAACGCTTCAAACCATCTAAAGCTCTCTTGATTTCCATTCCTTGGAGAAGAACGTCTTTGCAAGAGCAGCAACCGGTCGAAGTTAGTTGACTTTAACAAGTGATCGGTAGGTTACGCCAGAGGTGGATAGCGGCAACCGCTCGTTAATGGATACCGCCACTGCGGATCCAAATATCCTTTATAATAACATGATAGGGATGTATCTTGTTTAATCTTTGTGAGTACACACCAAGACGGACTTGACGCGCAACGGTGGAGTAGTCCAAGTTGACTTCTCAGGGAGCTCGGGTTGGCTATGTAGGTTCGTCTACATATGGACCATGCTGTGCTACTCTGTATCTAATCTAATTGACTTGGTCTCGGACACCTCGGGCGCATTGGCCAGAGGCCACTACCACAACGTAAATAAACGTCGCCACACAATGCGCAGCATGTGTAGCAAGTTTGAATGTAAATACTAACAGGACTCCGTATCTAATCTCATCAGTATAGATATTCGGTGGCGTAAGCCGGCCGGGTAGTTCTGACTGCAAGGCAGAGACTCAGACTGGCACCTATCATACATTTGAGATGGTTATCATTGAGGCATCTGGTGAGCATCTCTTCCTGTGACCTGTAAAGCCACACAAGATTACGCTGCAAGCTCTTTAGGAATCTCCCTTCCAGCGGAGCTTGAGCGCGAGATATTCGAGATCGCTGCATCAGCAAATCCGTCCTGCGTCGTCGAACTGGTTCGTGTCGCCCGGCGTGTTCAAGAATGGTGAGTGATTGTTGAGGATTATTTAGCCATCAACGCGCTGAGAGGCATATCTGGTGAATTAGGGTGGGCCCTGAATTATATCGCGTCCTCAGGTGTGGCCAAAAACGAGTTGTTCCTCCTATTTACTCCAGCGTGTCCGACAGCGGCTCTCCGCGACTTCTAGACATACCTTACCTCAAAAGTTTTGGTCACCACGTACAGCACATCCTGCTGCAACAGTGCCTCGCATCAGACGTTCAGGAAATTCTCAAATATTGCCCCAACGTCCACAACCTGGTGCTGTGGGGAGTCCATGACTCCTGCTTGCCCCTCCTTCCTGTCTTAGACGCACTTTCCATCCGCAGACTATCCTTCGACACACAGCTTTTCTTTCCGTCTTATTATGACCCTATTCCTTTTGTGCGACCACTCTTCACGAATGTTACGCACCTGGAGATGATCAACGCCCCTTTTGCATGGGAAAGATGGCACAATCTTGCCCTCATGCCCCGGCTGTCTCATCTGGCGCTTTCAGCAGACCTCAGTGATGAACTCCTCAAAATAATACTTGAGGATTGCAAGATGCTGGAGCTGTTGATTGTGTTCTTTGGACATCCCACATTTTTGGACGAGGCTATGGCAACAATGCCGGAGGATCATCGTATAGTCATGGTGAGTTCGGTGAGGAATCGTCTTGATCATTGGGAACTAGGCGCTCGAGGTGGAGATGATTTCTGGATAATCGCTGCAAAACTTGCAGCCAAAGCGATTCGTCGAACGGTATGGCGTGAATTTATCTCTACCCCTGCGTATCCCTGCACGCAATCCAGATGTTTCTCCGCTTGAAGCTAACGAAAGAACTTGGCACAACTTGGATTAAAGCGCTACTATGTACTTCTAAGGCGTGTTTACTTAATCGTATTGCATAACCAGATGCACAGAGTAGTGCGGAGAAGACTCACAACTTACCTATGTAAATATCACAATAACAAATGCGGGTTTCTCATCAATAGCTGGCCACATCAGCATATAACGGCGACAGAAGAGTCCTTTCTACTCGTACATATCCCGATTGCCTTTAAAGCAAACAGTATTGAAAAAAAATCGAAACTGATCGACGGAGACACATGGAAGTGAGAAGCGTTTACTGTGAGTTCCAATTTCTGATTGAGGTATCAATAACGGAGGCAGGGGCATGAGAAACCCCATCCGAAGTGCTCTTGACGGAGTTTAAGTAATTCACCATTCTCATTAGAAGGGTAGGTCGTAGTTGGGAGGGGGAGAGTGGATTTCCCTTGGCACCTTGAGTATAATGCCAGGACTTACTCTTGTTGCACGAGCAACCGGCAAGCTAGCAGCAACTTCGAAGTCGGTCATGTTAGTGAGAGAAAGAAAGGTCCAGTAGTCGGGTCCCGAGGTCAGAACAGGTCGGGTCCGCACCATATATAAATCATAAATACCATGAAGTAACGACTTTCGCGATACATGTCATTCTTGTGACGTGTGCAAACAGGCATCGGTCGGTTTGCAAGATACCAGTTCTTGCGATTTCTCAGAACCCGGCACCCACCGAGTCCTCCCTGCCCAACACACCGCTGCTTGCATCCGACAATGCAGGTCCATGCAGCGCAAATGCACCCGACTGCAGATACGTGCTCCTCCCAGAAGCGCGGAAGTTCAAAAGGGTGGATCGGCGCCAGCGGGCCTGAGTAAGGGAGGAACGTGGTCGAACGCCATGGCTGCTGCTGGTACGGGCGCTAACCCCTGTTCCCTTCGTCGTCTGGGTACTGGTATACGTGCGGGCACTCTTTCCCGAGCGGAAACTCAATAAGGTGGATCGCCGCGAGGAAGGCCCGGCGTCAGCGCTGACGGAGCTGGGGTACGGGTCGCCAAAGGAATCAGGGCTCGGCCGGAGGCGACGGTGGATGTGGAAGGGAACGTGGGCGGAGGAGGAGGAGGGGGAGATGGAGCTGGGGGTGGCTGTTTGGGAATGCGGGTTCAATGAACTGGTTGCATCAATGATTGGGTATGGTGGTGGGCGAGCTGGTCGGTGCGGTGGAGGCGATGGGGAGAAAGCGTGAAGATGAAGAGGAGGAGGGACTTGAAGCTGAAGAGGTGTACGGTGATGCGTCGTCGGCATACTTGAGCTCTGTTCCCGACGGTTCAGTTTCTGTTCTTGATCTTCATATCTCTTCTCATTTTCCAGAGGCGCGTTCCTCCCACCTCCGCCACCTCCAGCAGCAGGCAAGTGCTGATGAGTGTGCGGGTACTGGTGCTGGACGGGAAAGAGGGGCTCGTAGCGTGCATTACGGCTTCTCCGGCGGGAGACCATCATGCGTGCGATGATGATCATGATGGTGATGGTACAGATATTTAAGACGAGAAGGTCCACAATGATGATGATCTCCGTTGTCGAACGGGTGTGGTCTGTCTCTGTGACGTTCGTGGCGCGGCGGAGGAGTGGGTGTCGCAGCTGCGGCATGTCGGATGGGTGGCGGGATGGCCTAGGAAAAGTGAGCGATGGAACGCAATGAACGTGCGGATGGTGGCGCACGACACAGCTGCAACTTGGCTGCACCAAGCGAGGGTGCTGTTCAATAAGTCGTGAGCCGTTTGTAATACAAACTGAGGACCTGCACTCACCAGGAAGGAAGGAGGGGGAACGATGGAAGTCGCTGATTCTCCCTTGCTGGCGGGCGAACTTTTATTCTTCCACCTCCGCGTTTATCAAGTGGAAGTATCGCGTCGATTGATTGTGCATGCGACAGACGCGCTCCATCCACAGCGTTTTATCGGCTTGATGAATGTATGATAATTGCCAGTTCCAGCATCTCGCTCGGTCAACCAACTCCCGAGTTCTTCATCCCGAGATGGCTATGATTTTGATTGCCACCCCGTCCGTCATTATTAAGCTCCTCTGATGTCGGTTGACTAACTCCCGAGTCCTTCAATCCCAAATTGGCTGTGACTTTAATTGCCACTCCGTCCGTCATTATAAAGCTCCTATGATATGTGAGCATGCCTCGTGTTGACGATCATTTCCATCATCATCATCATCTGCATCACTTGGATTTCTACTGCTGCAAAAGGACTCTTCATAGTTCTTTGGAGCATCCTGCACGCGGATGTTGGTGGAGTCTGTGACAAGGAGGGTAGTGAGCATGTATAGTGGGGTAATGGGCGAGGGAACCGGAGTAAGACGAGTAACATACCAATAAGGCACCCATTGCGTTTCTTGACCTGACTCATTTCCTTCGGCTACTCCGTCGACGATCAAGTAAACAACCAACAAAGAGAGCGAGTTTGTACTCCTGTCATGTGGGAACTACCTACCTTGACCCCCGGTCCGGCATTCTGATCCCGAGGGCCCCTTGAGCCAAGTAGACAGCCAACGAGGAGAGCGAGTTCGTACTCCTTGTCATGTTGGTGATAAAACGCCACATCATGATGTATATTCAACATCAAAGGAGCAGTAGAAAGTCATACGAGAGTGGCTGTGGAAAGTTCCAGCTGACTTGCCATCTCGGCTCGCCTGGGTCTTGACAGAATTATAGAGTCGCTAAGTCTGCCTGAGAGAGGTGCAAAGGTGGAAGACTTGTCAGACCCCCCATCGAGGGAGAGGATGGTAAGTCGTAGATTCTGCAGCATAACATTGGTGGATTCTGTGACGAGGAGTGAGGTGAGCATGGATAGCGGGTAAAATGAAGACGTACTGAATGAGACGCTCCTCGCGTTCCTTGAGCTCATCCATATTCGTCGGCGCGTTGAGCGTACCAAGGTACGAAGGGTTTGTTTGACGAAGCGCGGACCTGCGGAGGTGGAAGAGGGTGGAAGAGATGCCGGTAAACACAGCCACCGGTAATCAACTTTGCTTCCTCCCCGTGCAATTAAATTGCGTTGTAAGTAACATGGGTAAAACTGAAAAGGTGTTTCTGAACACAATACTGATCATTTGAAATCACAGCCAAAAGACCTCCGTTTTATCGTTCTCGTGGTCGACAAATTCGTCCAGGTGAAACCCATGTGGACTGTCGCTACCCCCCTGCGCCACCTGCAATTTACCTGCACTCCCCTGATTACTCGCTGTCTGCAATGCTCAAGGGCATGAAAAGCAGCTTTTGAAGCTTTTACACTTTGAACAACATTCAGGTCGAGTGGGACTACGAAAGTCCACCAAATGTTTTTGACATCGTGGCCTCACTTCAAGACAAAAGCAAGTATAGAAAGGTCGGCCACAACAAGCAGCTGAAGAATATCGGAACAAAATACACACGCGATCCATTTGTGATAAACGACAGGGGAGACAACGCCGTCAAAATTGAAACTCCTGGACCGAAGCAGTTGCGCGGTTCCTGTAACAAGCGCACTAGGCGCGAGTAGCCGAATGCTCCTCGAGTTCTCAAAGGCTCCATCTTGTCGTCCTTCCTCGACGCCCTTAGATTTCCTCTGAATGGTGAATACAACATACATGTTCCTGTTTGCTGATGTCTCCTTGGCAGTTCATCTCGAGGCAAGAAAGAAAGAACACGCGAACAAAGTGCGTGCGTCGTTTGGGCTATCCACAATTGCCAGTTTTCAGAGAGATAGAGGAGATTAAAGTCCGCGCTCATCTCGACATAAGGAAGGAAGTGGAAGAAGTAAAAAACAAGTGTGCTTGAACAGGAGAACTACGAAGCGCGTCAGTCGATTTGCTCATGGTGGTACAACGCAGGAGTGTGGTTCGCGTATCTACAGTGTCTCGCAAGCGTCATTCCGTGATGGTAGAAGAGGAGAGGGAAGAGGGATAGGAAGGTGAGTCGACCTGCATTCCATCTTATCAAACTTCTTGGAAGAGTCCAGAAAGATTATTTGGGCGGGCATGGCGTCCCTATCCTATTCATGGTAGTTGGAATATGCGTGGTGGCGATGATGATGATGATGCTGCTGATGATGATTATGACGAGGGAAAGCCGCTCGCTGTGGGACACAGAGCCGACTCGCCAGGAATGTAAGCTTACGAGAGTTGCGCGTGTTAGAGAATCCGAATGCGCGCCATCAGATTTCAGATACAAGCGACACTGGGTCCACACAGCCAGCGGCCACCGGGAACAGCGAACAGTAACAGAGAACCGTGAACCGTGCGCAAAGCCGCCGGGGTCTGTCGTAATGCGAGTGAGAAGATGGGCGTGGTCAGCTAGCTGGCTCCGGAGAAAAACTCGGCACATAAAAGAGTAAAGTCGAAGAGAAAATTGAATGTCATGCGTTATAAAGCTCTCGCCTTCTTTGTGTCCTCGTCCCCCACCCTTCACGAGCTTCACGAGCGTCACGAGCCCGCGCAGCCCCAACCGTTTATCAATGATTTGAAGATTCGAGAATTGAAGGTAACGCATACGACCCAAGGTTTTCATTTCATGTATCGACACATGGCAGCACATGGCTAGCGCGGGGCAAGTCCCCACTAGGGTCGAAGAAAAAAATGAATGTCATTCGTCATTAAGCATTAAGCTCTCGCCTTCTTTGTGTCCTCGTCCTCGTCCCCACCCCTCCACGAGCTTCACGAGCCCGCGCAGCCCCACCCTTTCATCGATGATTCGAAAAATTAAAAAAAATGGAGAACATATAACGCATACGACCTGGAAGGTTTTGAGTGGGGTAAGCCCCACGAAGAAGTAGTTGGATGTCATGATTACGATTCAATATTCGAGATCCTGAACGACCGAGTTCCCAGAGAAAAACAGGGAGCGGAGAGCGCGTTCTTATGGTTATTCGTGTGGTGGTGGTGGTGGCGGTTGTGGGGGTGCTTGTCTCGTCAAAGTGCGCCATAGTGCTGTATACAGGTTATAAAGCGCCAATGGCATCACGAGCGTCGTAACGCCAGCGTGGTGAGGTGCGGCAAAATAGAAATCGTGATGACGGTGCTGGAGTGAGTGCGGCGAAATGCGACCGTGTACCCCAGGACCGACTCAGAGTTTGGGATATCCACATTCGGCTCTTCAGTGCTTCAAAGGCTTGTCAAGCGGGGCGGGATACTAAAGCTTCACGTCCCACATCACATCCCGCACACCAGCGGAGAACGGGAACAGGGAAAGGGACTGGGGGGGGGGCGTACTGCAAAGCCGAAGTTGCGGATACGGGAGTGTGCTGTGGTGCGTATAGCGTGGTCTGGTGTATTGTGATGGACTTTTCTGGACTGTGAGATTGGTGGTTAGCTGGGTTTTCATGATGGGAGGTAGTAGGAAGGAAGGCAGCGGGAAGAGGGAGAGGAAGGAAGAGCAAGAGGAGAGGGGAGAGCAAGAGGGCAGAGAGGGAACTCACGATTCGAGCTGAACAACCAATTGCCCATAAGGAAACGCGGAGCGCTTTCTTACGGTTATTCGTGTGGTGGTGGTCGTGGTGGGGTGCTTGTCAAGTCATAGCGCGCGATAATGTGCATACTGAGCATGATATGTCGACAGCAACATCACCAGCGAAGTAAGACCGGCGTGGAGATACGGCGAAATTTGAATGGTGATGAGGGAGCTGGGGGAGGGAGGTGCCACTCCTCCTCCAACGGGGAGGACGGAAGACGGACGAGGGTGGCGGTGTCCCAGAAAAGTACATACCGTAAGATGAGGGGAAGGTTAGGTTGGGCTGCTGTGCGAGCTGTTGGGAAGCCGTTTTCAGGAAAGGAAGATGATTGGGGTTCGCGCTCACCTGGACGCATGGAAGGAGGGAAGGGAAGGTTGAAGGAATACGAAGCGCATCAGTCCGCCTCTGCTCATGCTCATGATGTTATTGGTATGGATAGACCCCGTACGATTCGCGATACATCGCAAACGGACGAGCGTTGCACTGAATCCGCACCCACCTCTGTATCGCACTCGCCCTAGCGCTCTGTGAGTGGGAGCGTAAAGGTGCGTGTGCGTGAAAGTGTGAGTTTGATTGTCGGTGTTGGAGACTCCTAGCCAGCCCCCGACCGAAAAGAAAGCCTGGTGGTGGTGGAAGTGGAACTGGACCATGGAGAAATGGAGATCACGCTACGTCCGTCCTGTCCGGTGGTACGCAGGTGGGTGCGAGTCTATGGCAGCGGTTCGCGCATGTACAGCCCCTCTGACAAGCATGATCGATCATAGGAAGAGCAGAGCGAAGAAGGATGAGGGAAGGACGGGACTAGGGGAGAAAACGTGCCATCGACCCGCGCGTGAGGTCCCGTCTATCGTACGTCTCGCTTAAGGCTTGCTCAACGCCCTCTCTCAAGTACGGCTTCCGGGGCGTCGTGGCGATGATGGTGATGATGATGACGACGACGAAGAAAGGCCACCGTAAACCCCACAGTAAGATATGGGATATCCACATTCGGCTCTTCCTCTTCAAGTGGTGCGAGTTGCTGAGGACCCTCCAGATTACATCCCACATCCCACATCCCGCACAGCAGCGGAGAAAGGGAAACAGGAACAGTGAACGGGGAAGGGGAAAGGGACGGGACGGTGGGGAGTGCTGCAAAGCCGAAGTTCCGGATACGGATACGGGGTGTGGTGCGTGTGGTGCAGTGTGGTGTGTACTGTATTGTAATGGACTGTGTTGTACTGTGAGATGGACGTGGTTAGCTGTGTTTTAGGATGATTGATGGGGATGTGATATGAAAGGGAGGCAGCAGAAAGACGGGGAGAGGGGAGAGGAGAGGAGAGCAGGGATGTGATGAGAGGAGCGGACGTACTTTTCGTTGGCGTGACCCGAAGTGCTCTCGCCTATTCGTTTTCGGTTCGTTCTGCGCCCGTCCGCCCGTGCATGTCGTCTACTGCCCCTACCCCATCCACGAGCCAAGGAGCAAGTGAATGGAGTCGGCAAGGAAGATGTGGACAGAATGTGACGCATAAACACGAGGAAGGAAGATAAACATCATGATACACGGAACCAGCGAAGCAGGGACGCAGACAGCACCAAGAGGACAGCAACGCAGGAGAACAGCAAGAGCAAGATAGCAAGACCAAAAGAACAGCAAGCGCAAGAGAACAGCAAGCGCAGGGAGAAAGCAGAGAGAGCAAGAGCAGGGAGAAAGCAGAGAGAGCAAGAGCAGCAAGAGCAGGTAGATCAGGGAGAGAGCAAGACCAAGAGAGCAGCCAAATAGCATTGGCAGGGAGATAGCGAGTGCAGGGAGGTAGCGAGTGCAGGGAGGTAGCAAGTGCAGGGAGAACAGAAGAACGTGAATTATTCATATCGAGTACGCACATCCACAACTATCATAACATGTTCCTCTCCCCTCCTCCCTTTTCTGCTCTCCTCCCTTTTTCACCCCCGCCTCCTCCTCCACCCTCCTGAAGGTCGAAATGCACACAGCGCACCCAACCGTCCACGCAGAAAGCAAGGAAGCAACATAGAAGAGAAACTCAGTCGATCAAATACTTGCGCTTGAAGAACGCCCTCAAATGGAAGATCTGCCACGCGCAGAGGCCGGCGAGGGAGAAGAGGGTGAACCATGCGAAGTTCTGGACGCGGATGTTGGTTGAGCCTGTGGAGGATGTAGTCAGTATCTGAAAAGCGTGTGGTCTGTTAAGAAGTCTGGTCGGTGAGGGGGGGGGGGGGCGAGGGAGAAGAGGAAGAGGAAGAGGAAGAGGAGAGGAGAGGAAGGTATAGGGGGTGCGAGGGAGAAGCGAGAACGGGGGATGCAAAGAGGAAAGTGAAAGGGAGGATGCAAAGAGGAGAGGTGGAAGGAGTGGGAATGGAGGAAGAGAGGCAGGGATTAGAGTTATAATGGGGAAGGAAGTGGGAGAAGGAGAGGCTAGAGGAGGCAAAAGGAGAGGGAAGAGGGCAAAAGAAAGAGAGGGACGGAAGAGAGAGAGGGACGGAAGAGAGAGGAAGGAAGAGAAGGGCAGAGCCGGAGAGTAGAGGAGAAGAGCGAGAAGAGGAAAGATGCAAGATGCAAGAGACAGAAAGGTGAAAGGGAACGGAGAAGGGAAGAGGGAAGAAAGAGAGGGACGGAAGAAAGAGTTAAGAAGGACGAAGAAAAGGGCAGAGCTGGAGAGGGCAGAGCCGGAGTGGAGGGTGGGGGGGAGAGATGGAGGGGAAGAGGGAAGACCGAGGAGCGAGGAGGGAATCGACAAAGGAAGACAAAGGGGGAAGAGAAGAGCGAGTAAGAGAAGGAGGAAGGGAGAGAAAGGGGAAGAGGGTGGGAGGAAGAGAAGGAGGGAGCAAGGCAGGGAGTGGACGCAAGGCAAGGGGTGGATGCAAAGAGGAAAGAGGAAAGGTGAAAGGAACGGGGGGAGGAGAGAGGGAGAGGAGAGGAAGGAGAGGAAGGAAAGCGAGAGGGAGGAAGAGAAGAGAGGGACGGGAAGAAGGTGAAAAGGACAGGAATGAAGAAAGAGGAGAGGGAGCGCAGGAGGGACGGGAACGGGAGAAGGAGGGAGAAGGGAAGACGAAAGGTGAAATGAATGGGAATGGGAATGGAGGAAGAGAGACAGGGATCAGAGGGGGGAGGGAAGAGGGGGCAGAACTGGAGAGAGGCGAGAGGAAAGAGGAAGAGGTAGGAGAAGATGGGGAGGAGAGGAAGAAGGAGAAGAAGAGAAGAGGCAAGAGTAAGGAGGAGAGGATGCATAAGACAGAAAGGTAAAAGGGAATGGAGAAAGAGGAGATGGGTAGAGGGAAGAGGATGCAAAGGAGAAGAGGGGCATGGTGCGCATATACGCGTAGTAACGCAAAAGAGATGGTAGGGAAGGAGAAAAGGTGGAGAGGGGGAGGGGGGTATAGGCAGGAAAAGAGAAGGGCGGAGCTGGAGAGAGGGCAGAGCCGGAGAAGAGGGTAGAGAAGAGGGAAGAGGAGGGGGGAAGAGGGAAGACGGCGAGGGAAAGCGGAGAGGGGAAAGTAGGGGGAAGAGCAAAGCACATACTATTAGTCTCCGTAAACCGCTCCTCGCGCTTCTTCAGATACCCCATCTCATCTACAACCTCCTTCACAATCCCCTCCAGCTTGCGCATCTCCGTCTCTAGGCCCGAGAGCGACTCCTGGTTCGCAATCGCACTTTACCAGTCGTCATCAGAATGTCGTCACAAGAATGGATGGAGGGAAGGTGACGTACTTGTAATCAACAGCGTCTGCGCCAATATCAATATCCAAGTCAATAACCCGACTCAACTTGCCCGCCTCCTCATATCCCACATCTACCCAACCAATCAGCCCCACCCAACCAACGATAACGAGGAACAAACACCCCCCAAAAAAACCACCACTCACCGCCCTCAATAAAATTCCTCAAACACACCCCCACCTCCCCCTCCCCATGCGTCGTCACCGCCAACCGCCCCTCGCCCTTAATCCCCCTCTTGCTCAGATACACATTCCTTTTCGGCCCCGAATCGATGATCTCGACGTCCACGCGCTGGTTCACGCCGGGCCCGACGTTGGCCGTGACGATGACGAGGGCGTTGGGGTGGGCCGCGTTCCAGATGCATTTGGGGGCCGGGTAGCGGTAGGCCGGGAGGGTGAATTTGATGGCGGTGCTCAGGTGCAGGAGGGAGAGGAGTAGGATGGGGAGGAGGGGGGCCATTTTGGTTGGTGGTGGGAGGAGAGATGTAGACGTGGATTTCCCTTTTGGGAAGTCGATCGAGTTGCTGTTTGAGGTGATTCATCTCGCTCATACATATCCAAATCGAGGTACCCCTCTCTCCCCCTCGCACCTGCGGCTCTCCACCGCGTATACACCACCTCGCACGTCGACTCAGACGAAGTCACGCTCATCTCTTCCTCTTCCCCCTCTCTCTTTTTGCCTCCCTCCTCCAATCCCTGCCTCTCTTCCTCTCTTCCCTTTCAGCTTTCCTCTTTGAAACCTCCCTTCGCCTTCCTCTTCCTCTTTCCCTTCCTCTCTTGCATCCACTCCCTGCCTTCCTCCTCTCCTTCCTCTTCTCTTCCGCTCCGCCCTTCTCTTTCTTCCATCTTCCTCTCCTCCGCCTTCCACCTTCCTTTTCTTTTTCCCCTTCCTTCCTCTCCCTCTGCTTCCTCTGCTTCCTCTCCTACATCTCCTCCTCTCTTCCGTCCTCTTCACTCTTCCCGTCCCTCTATTTCTTCCATCTCCCCCCTCCTTGCGTTTCCTTCTTCCCTCTCCCCCTCCCCTGCTCCTCTCCTTCCTCTCTCTTTCTTACCTTCTCCCCTCCTCCTCACTCTTCCCTCTAGACCTTCCCCCCTCTTGCCCTTCCCCTTCTTCTCTCACATCCTCTTCCTTTCCCCTACCATACCGTCCCCCCTCTTTCTCCTTCTCCTTCCCTCCTTCTCTTCCCCTCCTTCCCGCCACGTTCTCATCTTTCTCCGTCCTCTCCCACCCCGTCCCCGTATCTCCTCCGCTACCTCTTTTGATTGATTGTTTGGTTGTCTCTTCTTTATGATTCGTTTCCCCTTCTCAGCGACCCTCGAGGGACACACGCCTCTGCGCAAGAGGTGTCGCATCGCCCGCGGACGTCGTTCCTACAGGCGGTAGGGCACTCACTACCTATCCCCCCTAAATAAAGAAAAACGGCAGAGTCGGCATTGCAACCTCCAATCAACCACGGTGACGACAGGGCATCGGGTCTGCGCCTCACCACACAGCGTCCTCGAGATTCGATGAGTCTGATGCTCGACATCTCTTCGTCATAGCGCACTGGTTCTGTGTATAGTGTATCGAAGGCCTCTTATTCCTTCATTGTCAATCCTTTATGTAGTATAACATGGTTTTCCATCGTCGACTACAGCACCTACATGGGAAGAAAATGTGAGCGAGAAGACTTTCGCCGCAAAAATATGATACACAAACATGGTATCCCAGAGGATCTCCACCGGCTGTGGGTCAACGCAAGTGAAGCGTATGTCATATTTTGTATGCTCCTCCTCCTCCTGGTCAAACACAACCTGTACCACCTCCATTATGTTTGACGCTCGCTCACCACCTGTGGGACACACTGACAATATAACGTTGATACTTTCTTTGATGCCCATACCAAGCACCAACATAAGTGCAAGTTAACAGATTTTTCTTTTCTACGTTAAGAAGCTTATAGTAACGATACCCTAGTATATTCCAATATGTTCCAATACTTCCTAATGACCACTTGCATTTGCTGGCACCTATCTGCGTACTTTCAGCATTGGTCTGTCGTCCCGCCGGATTGACGCAATCACTGTTGTGGATGCCGACAATTGAAATTCTCCGCAACTCAGAGATCTGACGTCCATCGCCTCCCTTTCATCTACCCTCGAGGGACGCACGCGTCTCCCATCACATCACCATCACATCGACTCTGACGAAGCCACTCAGGGAACACCACAGCGCTCTACGGCTGCACCTCCGCACGCTTCGGCGCGAACGACGACCTTCATCTGCTTGCCATCTGCATCTATCTAATCTACAAGCACCAAAGCCTCCCGTCCTCTCATCTCCCTCCCATCTCCCACTTTGCTCTCCGCCTTTCTCCCTCTTCCCTCACCTCGCCGCACCATCGGCCCTCCCCTCCCTTGCTACCTCACCCCACCCCTTCCACCCCATCCACCCCGTCCCTCCCCGTCCCTCCCACTCCCCGCTCCACCCCAAACAAACCCGCCGCACCCATCCATGCAAACCCAAACCCAAACACACCCATCCATCACCGCCACGATAGAACCTGCGCGGCTGGGGGACCAGTGTGTTGTGGTGGTTCTCGAAATGGTTGTGCTGCCGTATGGTTTGGAGTTGGGCTTTAACAGGGGGGAGGGTGGGGTGCGTCTCCGTCCTCTTATCTGCGTGTTGTGCTGTACTCTAACCTACCTGCTTCGCTCGGCTTGATCACGAGCTTGGGCCGTTGTGCTCGCGCATATATGCATCCGTGCACTCCGCCCTGCCGCTAATTACGACCCCTTCCTCCCTCTCCCTCTCCCTTCCTCCCTCTCCCTCCCTCCCTCTCCCTTCATCCCTCTCCCTTCCTCCCTACGTCAGCTGCCAACGCCCAACGCCCACCCCCCTCCCCGCGTGCTCTCCAGTCCAAACGACCGCACTCACCGCACTCACCACACGCACCAGGCAAATCACGCAAATCACTCGACATGCACCTAAGCCGACTAAAGCCCTCATTAGCCGACCACCAACGCGCTCGTAATCTATGTCGACATTTTTGGGTTCTCACTTGTAATTCTATACATCTATTCATACATGAAGGCAAGTACTCGACTTGTTGCTACCAACACCACTATGCACGACGTCGGACACATACCGTCATCTGCCACACTTGATCCATCTCTCGAACCATCGTTTCGTTGCGCGTCTCGTCGAACGGCACCCGCGTACTTCGAGTCTGCACATCTCGTCGAATGATTCCCACGTACTTCGAGTCTGATGCTTCGTACTCACGGATGAACACATCGGGCCAGAAATGTCAGTCGACGGACGGGCATGGGCTGCAGACCACCCCTTGACCGCCTTTGCATTTTTTACAGTCGCTGTGTATCTGGCCGGCCCCATTTGAGCCGTGCCTTTCTCTCTACCGTCCATTGCCTTTGCCGCTGTCGACGACGTCATGCGTGCGACGTTGGGCACCGTCATCGGCACCCGAGCGTCCAACACGTCCTCACCCTCCTCAGCAGCACACAACCCCCTCTCGCAGATGCACGCCTTGTCGCCCCCACTCCTCACTCACTCACTCGCACCGCTAGCGCACGGCGAGCCACGGGTTAGAGTCCTCTGCTGTCGCCGCCGCCGCCGCAGTCACCATCGGAAGGGCTGGGGTTGATAAAGCTGCCGCAACCGATGCAAGTACCGTCGAACGTCCGGTTACCTGGCCAGGGCGTCGCTGGGTGTCTGCAGTTGCGTGTCGTGTAGAGTTACCTACTACTCACGCAATTCGCATACACGACCACCTACAACTACTACAAGCACGGCAACGGCGGTGCCAACGGATCGAATATAGACACGGCGACGAGCACGACTTTACCCCACAGCCTAGGAACCACGACGACAAGAACGTAGTGGCGCTTTCCTTCAAGCTGAGCCCTCCGCCTCCTCGTGCCCACGAAGCGACCCTTGCCTCCGTCGCCCAACACACGATGTGAACCTACTCTCGCTCATATGGCCCACGCATACCTTCCACACCCTTGCCTCGACAAGCGCCCCGTTGAAACGCACGTCCGTACCTGCAGCCAACTACCCAGTCTGTCACCGCCTCAAATCATCGCACAACCAAGAAGGCACTCTTCTATTAACCACCACCTCCTCGGAGTCGGCGTCGGCTAGGGATGGTCTAACAACCCGGGGTTGATATATAAGTTTCGATGATGCTGGATCGACTGTCAGGTGAGTTGTCGTTCGTCATTCTTCGAGTCATTGAGCACTTACCAGGGCGGACATAAGAAAACATAACCAAGAGGGCACCGTCGCTGCCACGTCGCCCATCCGTGATCACCGTAGTCTTCGAGGACGAGACGACCCGAGGGCCGTGTATACGTGCTTATAAGTTGTTTGGTGCGGTTTCGGGGATGCTGGATGAACGTCAGGTTAGTCGTGTCGCTGACATTCTTCAATGTTAGGAAGACTTACAGGGCGGATTTATGACCAGGAGGAAAGCAATACAACCACCCTTCACCTTATTCCGCCCGTAGATGCCGTAAACGTGTGTACTGACCCTTCTAGTCGTCGTCCTTCGGGATTCCAGCAAGAGATGGGTTTTGCGATAATGATCGGCTGGCCAACAAGGTAAAGGCGAGCGGGCGCATCTCGAGACCGTGACAGGTATCGAAGAGATGCGACAGCCTTGATGAGGGAAAGAGTGGGCAACCAAGGTAAGAGAGAATGGAATATGTGCAGAAGCTCGAACTTACCTGCATGACACGGCGTCGTTCAGGACCATTCAAATTGACAGCAGGGCACGGTGCTTCTATCAAAGGGATGGGGCAGTCAATGGCAGAGTGATCGAGCTGGTGTCAGGTAAGTGGAATGACCAGCAGTATGAGCTTACCTCTTCGCGCAAGGCCCTCCAGTCGTCGTCCGTCGTGGATCCAACAAGTGGCGGGGTCGTACTTGCGACACCCTTCGGCGGCTTGACAATGGACTTTTTGACACGGTTGGACGGCCTATTGAATGGACGGTGCGGGCTTCATTGTGAGAGAGGAAAGGCTGGGATAATATTCGAAAGCTGAGTGAGGTGTCAATATGGAAGCAGAAGCGTGAACCTACCTGTTCATCACCCCTTCCATTCTTCGTCCGCGGGGTTGGCTGCAACGTCCCTGAAATACCGTTCGGCTCGACGACTGGGCCCCAAAATTGTTTCACGGTCCATTGAACTACATTGGTAGGGCGAGCGAGGCGCCGAGGAAAGGCTGTGGATAACATGCGAACGGTGAGTGAGGTGTCAATATGAGACCTGGATCGTAAAAATACCTTCACACTGTGCCCGCAAGTCCAAGCGGGCTCTGTATGACAGGAACCGCGACGTTGGCGAGGAGAGGAAGAGCCGGGTGCGAGCTAGACAGCGAGCAAAATCTGGAACAAATGTGAGTGCCAATCAACAGAGTTCAACCAATTATGTGACTTACGGTGCTTGCCAGCTCACGAGGTAATGAAATAATGAGGAGACGATGTCCAGCGATGACAGCGAGCAAAATCTGGAACAAATGTGAGTGCCAATCAACAAAGTTTCAACGGGCTTGCCAGCTCACGGGGTAATGACATAATGAGGAGACCATGTCGAGCGATGACAAGAGGATTATCCACGGCGAGCTCGCACAATGGCACGGTCCGGAAGGAGTATCGAAGAAGTGGGAAATGGGAGAGAAGGGATGTGGAATGAAAAAGAGGAGCCTTTTCGCTCTCGTCTTATATGTTTCTCCTGTACTAGTGTATATCAATAAAATAATAAGTGTTCGTACCTGGTGTTGAAAAGTGCAGGGTCTTGGACCAACAAACCTAAGCGAGGCGTCATGTTGAACTTGATCGCATCCACACACCGCCCCGCTATGCTTTTTAGCACATTCCCGTTTGCTCCAGCTGCCTGTACGATAGACTGAACACATCCAACTTCTATACACTTCGACAGTCGCACAAAACAGAACAGAAGACATGAGGCTCTTTCGTTATTTGGCGTCATTTTGGCATTCACGGATTTCGGCACATACCCCTCTCGTATCTGTGCTCTCCCTTTCCAGATATCCATCGAGCCAGGTCTCACACTAGTAGACGGCTCACCTTGAAAGCACGGACCTGAATCACGGAAACACGGAAACTGGCAGGGCTGTTCTATTCCTCTTGTTTCGTGCTGTTCTTCCTGCATGCAATACAATCCTTCAAGACAAAGGCCCACTGGGCTGGCTACCTGTGCTTCCCAAACTCTTGCTAGCCGACGACCCTTGATGGACCTGAACTGGCGCCCGTGATCTGGAGCGGCCTTTCGCGTTCGGCGTTTCAAGTTGAAGGGGATTCGGAAGAGGAGGGGGAGGAGGATATCGGGCAGTCGGACAAGATCCAGGTGAGTGCTCATCCAGTATCTTGCACACACCACTCACAGACCTATACACAGTCCCCTACGCTACTGCGCTTCATTCGGATATGCGTCAAACGTCGCACTTGCATAGTAGCCGCAAGTATACAGACGGCCGTTGCAGGACGGGGAACTTGCGCTTCCGCCGACACTAGCTCAGGGAAAACTATTCCATCATGCTACCATCAATACATAATGCCAAGCGAAAGAAGAACGCCAGAGATTTGGGCAGAAACGACGAGTTGGGGATGGAGGAGAAGTAAAATCATGAAAGGTATCTTCATCTTACTGACCGTCGACCCACCGACCTCATAGCTCATACTCAAACATACAGACCACACATCGACTCATGTCGACGACGCCTAAACATTGAAATGCGGTGTAGTACAGCAAGACGGTGTTTCGTCGTTTGAGTACGCCACACTCATTCGAAGCAACTCGGAAGATCTGGCTGCTTTGCCAGATCTTCTGTCATCATTCAGGTACATTTACTCAGGAGTTCAACTACGTTAGTGACGTCTTGAATCTCCTTTTCAATAGCCAGCGGAATGCCACTTCGATATTCGAGCGCCAACATAGGTACTTGCCACATTAGTATTTTTTCTTCGATGACCCCCACCTGTCCGATGCCGTCCCTTCTATCGTTCAACTTTACAGGAGCTTGTCAACATACTTTCTCTATGGAATACCACGGATTACAGAGTCGTTGATTCGAGGGGATTCATCCACATTCGCATAGTAGCCGCAAAAACACATACTGGCGTTTCAGCACGGCAATCTCGCGCTTGAACCGACGCTAGCTCAGGGTAATCTTTTACTAATGCAGGAATACAAATATCTAATGCCAAGCGAGGTAAGAGCGCCAGCAGTACGAGCAGAAACGACGAATTGGGGGTCGACGAGATGGTGCATAGTATAATCATGAAAGGTATCTTCATTTTCACTGACTGTCGACTCACCGAACTGACAGCGCATATTAGAACATACAGACCACATATCGACTCTCAAACACGACGTTTGAACGGTCGAAGGAGGCCTAGAACAGCAGGACGATCTTTGCTCGTTCGAGTACGACACACTCATTCACGGAAGTTCGGAAGATCATCGCTTGCTCTACCTGATCCTCCGTCATATATCTAGGTATGTTCATTCAGGAACCGTTCTCCTTTTATGTTGTCTGTAAGTGCTCGCTTCGATCGATGACGGTACGTCCGTTCATTATATGACAGCTACAATAGATTTGACAAGATGTATCTGCTCTTCGATGGTCCCATGCGCCGTCCCTGACATCCTAGGAGTCGTACGGTATGTATTAGCAACTGTAATAACGCTTTGTAATCCTTTCGAGTATCTATTTTCTTTCCCCATCTCCTTGCGCTGCCCTCCATGCATCTCTTCAGGTAACGCAACCAACAACCCGGAAATTTATGGTAAGCTGAACATGTCCATCTATCGTTCGCCTTTGTTATACCTTGCATCTATGTAAATGACACACATAAAGATTTGGAGCTCTTACTTGCTGTTCTGCGTTCATGTACTTGCTCACCTCATGGTCCGGGACACTTTTTGACTTCTCACTCAATTTCACGGTGTTTCCTTGAAGTTGCTTTGCATTTGCGTATACGGTAAACGGTGAATCCATTACATTGTCTCTATTCTAATTATGTCACTTTGCGAGTACCCTTTGTATGATACTCTCTAGTACTTGGACAAATATCGAAAAGGTCCATCCAAACAAGTGTTACCGCTCTCCGTCCGGCAGCCACGTAGACTTGGGTGGTATATAGCCTTGACAAGAAGCTGCGTGAGTCAAAATAAAAGTCAGTGACCCTTCATTGTATGATTCAGAGATTGTACTTACACCTCGACAGCTAGGCCAATCCAAATGATACCCCTCGCACCTCACATTCTGGGACTCGCTCGACGTAACACCTACGGAATTTCCTCCACCAACATCACCTGCATTTGGGAAAACGTGAATCACAAGCCCGCGCTACTCAAGCAAAGACCTGGGACGATGACGCGATGGATTGGCCTCAATGTTAGAATGTTGTGGTGCGTTGAGAGGACGCTAATGTGTAAAGTAAGTCAACGGGAATTGTCTACCAGCTTCGCAGGCTTGATACATCCCACAGCTATTCTACACCACAACGAAGACGCCAAAAGTGCTAGAGGTACAACACGTCAGCGGTTTTTCACAGCACCAGGGAACAACAACGGGCACTTACTTTTTGGGATAGCTGGCAACCGTCATATCAGTAGCAGCGTGAACTGACCAGTTTCGGACCTTCCCCTCCCAAAGGGCCTTCACGCGCGCAGCTGTCAGCCTGGGTGTAGTGGGGTGATTGGTGGTTGTTATAAGTAGCTCTGTATCGGTTAAGTTGACTCGTTGTTGAAAATGTGATGACTCACTGGACATTCCGTAGGTGCTTGTCTGCAAACCGGGGCAGGCTGTGCAGGTACGGAGCATTAGCAAAATAAGCGAACGCAGCAAGGTCACTCACCGTCGGACGCATGGAGTCGTTGTCTGAGCGGCAATGGATGGTGAGTGACTCAAATGTCTGACTGATGCGGATGTGCTGACCTTTTGTTGTACAATACAGCATGATTAGAGGCTCTGAATAAGCTTACTGTGGAACCAAGGTTGTCAATGAGGGGGAAAAGTAGGCAGCAAACTAATTTCAACGGTGCGTTGCGGAATTGTCTGTCATGCACCCGGCTGCGCGGTACCATGAATGCAGGGGTTGCGCCCCTTATATTACAATGGAAACTTTCAGTATGCACTAGTTGGGGACCAGGCCAACCACCTCCCTGCATGGTACGATAATCTTATGAGTTTGCCGTCTGATTTATTTTCCATTCATCTGCAATGCTATGGGGAATTGAGGAAGTGGGTATGAGATTGACAATCCTCAAGAATAATATTGCGGGACAATAGTTTGAACTACATAAATTTACGGCGGGGATATTTGTCCAGACCCAGGTGTAATACAATCACGCTAGTGTATTCTGTGGGTCCTGATTCACGGAAGTTGCACGGAAGCGAAGATGATCATGACGAACTTTACCACCACATACCACCACAGCTGATGGCAGCCTTGGTATAAAGGGTACTCATCGCATTTACTATTCAAATTTCATTCTTCATGCCGAATCTCTGCTGCTATTCCCCGCTGTGTCACTGCCTTGTCATCGCCTGATTGAATCCATCATCCTCTTGTCATCACACAGAGCTTACATTGGACCCAACAATCTGACATGTTTTTTGGGCTTCCCCGGAACGCCTTCACCTCGCAGTGAGTACCATTGTTTTTTTTATCTCATGTTGTGTAGCTATTTACACAAATCCAGTGCTTTAGAGCTCTAATATTCCGACATTTCGGCCGCGTGGCAAGCACCCTGCACGTTCTTATCAAACCTGCGTTGTCATCCAACAACAGTTTGTATTGTTATATGGAGCAGTGCAACGCACTGCGACCCTAGGTAAGCTTTAACCAATATACATTGTTATTGGGCCCGTCTAATGTACCGACATAATCCACAGGTTCTAACCCCAAAGACAACACCAACTCCCTGTTGTTGCTGTTCACGACATTCCAACCTCGCGCTATCACTATTTGCAACGGCACAAGCACTCCCTTGCCACCGTGTACACCCCAAGACGACATATCAATATCCCACGGTCGCTGTTTCAACGAGGCGGCATCGGTAGACCATAATGTCAATATTTTGGTCTTTCCGTCGTCGAATTCTCTGAGGTTTCGGCCGCGCGGCGAGCGCCAACCAAGTTGCTAGCAAGACTTCGATGTCATTGGGCATCACAAACTGCTGGTATTGAGGGAGTAAGGAGCAGCGCAAGGCGCTGCGACACCAAGGTAAGCCTTCACTGTCCGTTATACATAGTTTTGATACCTTACTGACGACATTACCATCTTAAGTTCAATTTCAACCTATTTCTGGCCCCCATACATGCTTCGAGACGACGTATCGACTTCCCGCGGACGCTGTTTCAACGAGGCGGCATCAGTAGACCATAATGTCGATATTTCGATCTTTCCGTCCTCGAATTTTCTGAGGTTTCGGCCGCGCGGCGAGCGCCAACCAAGGTGCTAGCAAGACTTCGACGTCATTGGGCATCACAAACTGCTGGTATTGAGGGAGTAAGGAGCAGCGCAAGGCGCTGCGACACCAAGGTAAACCTTCACTGTCCGTTATACATAGTTTTGATACCTTACTGACGACATTACCATCTTAAGTTCAATTTCAACCTATTTCTGGCCCCCATACATGCCCCGAGACGACGTATCGACTTCCCGCGGACGCTGTTTCATCGAGGCGGCATTGGTATATTGTAATGTCGATGTATCGATCTTTTCGTCATCGAATTCCCCAGGATTTCGGCCGCGCGGCGAGCGCCACGGACATTGCTGGCAAGTCTTCGATCTCAATGGGCACAACGTGTTGTATAGGGGCGACGAAGGAGCAGCGCAGGGCGCTGCGACGCCACGTAAGTCCAACTATCTGTTATGCTTAATTTTGAGACCTTACTTATGAGTTTGCAATCTTAGGTTCAACTACATTCCTACCATGCCCCGAGGCAACGTCTCGACTTCCCGTAACCTCTGTTGCAACGACGCAGCACATGCTACTCCTCCAAGCCCCTTGATACCCCCTACATGTCCTAAAGCAACCTATCGACTTCCCGTGATCGCTGTTGCGACAACGTTGCACTTGCCACTGCCCAAGGCCCTCGTACATGTCCCCAGGCAATGTATCGACCTTCTCGTGAACAACGCCGCTCTTGATGCTTCTTAAGGCCTCTCAGGCCTTTGTATATGCCCCGAGACGATGTATCGACGTCCGGTGAGCGGTCATGCACCAAGGCAGCACTAGGGTCAATGTACCAACCTACACATGAGGCTTGGACATCCGCTTCAACCTCCCACATGCCCGAGACGACGTATCGACGTCCGGCGAGCGGTCCTGCACCAAGGCAGCACTAGGGTCAATGTACCAACCTACCCATGAAGCTTGGACATCTGTTTCAACCTCCTACATGCCCGAGACGATGTATCGACGTCCGGTGAGCGCTACTGCACCGATCCGGCACCAAGTTCAGCATCTCAACCTCTTGGACTCCCTCTAACGTCTACTTCCTTCTCAACCACCCAAAGACAATGTAACAAAGTCCGGCGGGCACTGTGTTCAATGTCCTGACCTCTCTTGACCTCGTCCATACTCCGAGACGACGTACCAAAATCCGGCGGTCGCTGCTGCACCGGTGTGGCATTAGGGTCAGCATCTCAATCCCTAGGACTCCCTTCGGCCATCCTACATATCGAAATCCGGCGGTCAATGCTGCACCTATCTGGCTTCTTTCTCATCTCGACATTGAAGACGACGTCAAGGCGGCACTTGAGTCAGTGTCCTGTATATGCCTCGAGACGATTTCGGGAATCCAGGTGAGCAAAGTGCTTTCATTGTTCACGTTACTGCTTACTTACAGACTGCTGCAATCTCAGGTTCAACCAGAACATTAGCGTGGTAGTGTCGAGACGACGGCATTGTCGGGTAAGCGAAATCCATTATCATTGTATTGAGACATTACTTACATTAACAATAGCTCACCACTGACTGCCATCAAGAGACACGCATCAACGACACAACCAACCGAAGGATCGGATTGTGGAAGGCACACTTCTTGTTACCTTCGGGTAGGGAGGAACACGTCGACGTGGCAGAGCAACAAGGGAGAGTGAGGCTGGTTCGACTGTACGACTAATGATAGGGAGAGCACGCTTCTTTCAACCTTCGGGTAGGGAGAAGTGCTGCCGGTTTGGACTTTTTATAAGGAGGGATGGGTCACGTCTACGTGGAACTGAGTGGGTAAGGTAGAGCACACTTCTTCCAACCTTCGGGTAGGGAGAAGTGCTGCCGGTTTGGACTTTTTATAAGGAGGGATGGGTCACGTCTACGTGGAACTGAGTGGGTAAGGTAGAGCACACTTCTTCCAACCTTCGGGTAGGGAGAAGTGCTGCCGGTTTGGACTTTTTATAAGGAGGGATGGGTCACGTCTACGTGGAACTGAGTGGGTAAGGTAGAGCACACTTCTTCCAACCTTCGGGTAGGGAGAAGTGCTGCCGGTTTGGACTTTTTATAAGGAGGGATGGGTCACGTCTACGTGGAACTGAGTGGGTAAGGTAGAGCACACTTCTTCCAACCTTCGGGTAGGGAGAAGTGCTGCCGGTTTGGACTTTTTATAAGGAGGGATGGGTCACGTCTACGTGGAACTGAGTGGGTAAGGTAGAGCACACTTCTTCCAACCTTCGGGTAGGGAGAAGTGCTGCCGGTTTGGACTTTTTATAAGGAGGGATGGGTCACGTCTACGTGGAACTGAGTGGGTAAGGTAGAGCACACTTCTTCCAACCTTCGGGTAGGGAGAAGTGCTGCTCTTTTGGCTCTTATTCAAGGAGGGAGAGCCCACGCGCACCTATCAAATTTCGGTTTTTTCTCTTTTCTCTCTCAGACATACAGTGGACTTGTATATTCTTGTACATAAATACATCAACAGAGAGAGTGAAAGCGCACCTTTGACATACATGCAGGGCAGGAAGAGACGTGGGACGAAATGGTAGGGAGGAGTGAGGACAAGAGGAGAGGAAGGAGCAAGGCAGGGAGTGGATGCAAGAGAGGGACGGGAACGACCGAGGAGGAAGGGAGAGTAGAGGCAAGCGGAAGAAGAAGGGCAGAGCCGGGCACGAGGGTTTGAGGAAGAGAATGAGGGAGCAAGGGAGGATGCAAGAGACGGAAGCGTGAAAGGTGAAGAGAAGGGGCAGGAGGAAGAAGGAGGGCAGAGCCGGAGAGGAGGGTTGGGCGCATATAGTAGGGAGGGACGAAGAGAGAGGGAAGGGAACGAAGGCAACGAAAAAAAGAAGGGAACGGAGAACACGAGAAGGAGAGGGGTAGAGGACAGAGGCGGTATAGGGAGGGACGGTAACAGGGGAGAAAGGAAAGGACATACTATTAGTCTCCGTAAACCGCTCCTCGCGCTTCTTCAGATACCCCATCTCATCCACCACCTCCTTCACAATCCCCTCCAGCTTGCGCATCTCCGTTTCCAGGCCGGACAGGGACTCCTGGTTCGCAATCGCACTTTACAACAGTCGTCATCAGAGTGTCGTCACAAGCAGGAGCAGAAGGGATGACGTACTTGTAATCAACAGCGTCTGCGCCAATATCAATATCCAGGTCAATAACCCGACTCAACTTGCCCGCCTCCTCATATCCCACATCTACCCAACCAATCAGCCCCACCCAACCAACGAGGAATAAACACCCCCCAAAAAGAAAAGCCAACACTCACCGCCCTCAATAAAATTCCTCAAACACACCCCCACCTCCCCCTCCCCATGCGTCGTCACCGCCAGCCTCCCCTCCCCCTTAATCCCCCTCTTACTCAAATACACATTCCTTTTCGGCCCCGAATCGATGATCTCGACGTCCACGCGCTGGTTCACGCCGGGCCCGACGTTGGCCGTGACGATGACGAGGGCGTTGGGGTGCGCGGCGTTCCAGATGCATTTGGGGGCCGGGTAGCGGTAGGCGGGGAGCGTGAATTTGATGGCGGTGCTCAGGTGCAGGAGGGACAGGAGGGAGAGGGAGAGGAGGAGAGGCAGGGGAGCCATTTTGTGGTGGTGGTGGGGAGAGATGTAGACGTGGATTTCCTTTTTGGGAAGTCAATCGAGTTGCTGTTTTCGTTGATTTCACTCTGTCTTGACTGGGTAAGTATTATACTGTAGGTGTATTATACATCCGAAATACATGTAAGATACACGTATCAAACATATCTTCCATGGAGGGTCAAAAGTCAGTGGTAATACATTCGCACATGCTTGACGGGCAACGCAGCACTTCACTCTTTGTAATCCATGGACTCACGTTTACCAAGAAGACGGTTTACTTGACATCCGCACCAAGTTCAACACCCAGAGATCACCTTCGTTTCGAGCTTGCAACCAAATCGCAACCTACATCAAGCTCAGTGACCCTAAACTCAAAGCAATTGCTTGACAATGTCACCCATGACGGCCGCTGCACCAGCTTGGCACCAACTTTTCTGCCATCTGTGTCATCTCACATCTTTCTGGTTCTAGATATCTAGGGCGTTACTTCTAATCTGGAGTTACCTTGGCCGCACTGATTTCTCCTGATTTCTCTGTTATCTTATTCATGTGCAAGGCTACCAATTTCGACTGGTTTCATGGATGCAACGGATGGCCAACGGATGACTCTGTGAGCCGATACGGAGGACCACGAGCTCGCTATGGAGGACTACAAGCCCACTGTGGGACGGATGGCCGACGCATGACTCTGAGAGCCGATATGAGCTCGCTATGGGCTGGATGCGACCGATGGACAATGGATGACACTACGAGCTCACCATGGGCTGGATGCGACGAGTGGACATTGGATGACTACTGAGAACTACGTGCTCACTATGGGCCGGAGGGGCTGGATGCGCCCTATGGACAATGGATGACTCGGAGAGCCAATACGGAGGACTATGAGCTCGATATGGGCTGGATGCGACGGATGGACAATGGATGGCATCTGCGGACCCCCCTCTGACCCCCCTCTGAGAGTCGATATGGACTACGACATCGCGCGGATTACGCCTCGGGAATCGGTCTACGACCTCACTGATGGATGGGTGCCAGGCTTCGACGTCTGATGACGCCTCGGAAATCAGCCTTGGACCTTTCTGGTGGATGGATGCGGAGCGACAGCGTTGGTCTTAGGACGTCGCTTGGGGATGGAGGCAATGCCACGACGGTGGGCGACGTTGTGGGATCCGGACCGCCTTGAAAGCTGGAGTTGCGGGAACTCGGTGGCGAATGGTCCCTCAACAGATGAATTCAAAAGGCTACGGGATCGGTACCGGATATAGAGGACGGGACCTATAGAATACGACTGGGTACAGAGAGGGCGAGACCTACGGACTACGACTGGATACAGAGGGGGCGGGACATATGGACTACAAACACGCCAATGTATGGAGGCGATGTAGGACGGTCTGAGGAACGAGGGGATATCTACGGACAAGAAGGAAGGAGGGCAGATGACGCCCTGGACTGATAGATACACCGGACGGCCTGGAGATAGGGATGTATTGATATTGCCAATGCGAAACCCCCGTGGTGGTTGCCAAACACAAAGTTTCGTGGATCGACTAAGATTGACTGCAATGGCTGAAACACGCTCCCAACGCGAACGCGACGAACGGATGGAGTGGGATTGGATAATGTCCAAATGCCAGTAGACTGCTGCACGGCCGCAGATGGCAAGGGACGCTGCAAGTGCGAGGGTACTTGCGAAAGGTGGCGATAGGTCCCCGTAGCCACTCAGTAACTTGCCTTCTGGTCTCCTCACATCACCTAGGGCCGGCGGTGAGCAGGGATAGAGGAGTTTGCCGTTTCTGTACGGAGGGGGTGGAGGATTCCACGCCGCAATGGCATGTGGACATGCTGACCTTGAGGAGAAAAGAGAGGCGATGACGCAGGTGGTGATCCGTCTGGACGAGAGACTACGAGTGGTCATGGAGGGCAGGGATAATGTGTCAAAGATGAAGGCACTTACAAGGCATCCCAACGAGCGGGTACTGTGCGAGTTTGCCAGTTACTTGTAACACGGTGCTGAAGGTGTTCCCAACGCGCATGGCTCCGGCATGACTGTCGCAAAGGCTCGGAGGATGACACCGATGGCTTGCCCGGCCTGGTTATAGGATCTTACAGTGACGAACTTAAAGAGTCGTCTGGATGTGTTGTAATCGTACCACAAACATTGTGCATGGCCGCTGACTCCGTGATACGGCTTTCTGGCCCCAATAAGCCCTTAGACATGAGAAGTGTTGTCTCGAGGAGGAATGGCTGTTTGCAGCGGTTCCGGTAGGGGGGACTCCCTCGAGACTCCTGCTGGCCAAAATAAATTAAAATAATCAAAGATGCTGGCAGGTTTTACCTCGATGATCCTGCCCGCATGAGTGGGTACTAGATACCTGACAGCGGGCCGGAGGGTTTGGATTGGTTGGAAGCTGTTCACAGCGGTAAGGCAGTCATGTGCCCATAGCATACATGGTATTTATGACCTGTATGTACAGTCGTTCCGACCTCGGGACCACAATCTGGAACTCTCTCTCTCTCTCTCTCTCAGCCAAAGGGAACGGCAGGTGATTGGAACGCTGTCATTTTTTTCGCCTAATTTGCCTTTTCCGCTACCCAGGCCTACAGTTGCGCCAAGATATCGAAAGAATATAAAATACATGTATCATACCTAAACATACATATCTGACAGACCCTCAGACTTATCTGACATTTGTGACAATCAACTAAAAATATCTTACCCAGCCCTCAGTGCTACTAGATAATCAGTAAGAAGTATAAGGGTCGTACGTAAGGGAAGACTTACACCTCAGTAATGCTGATGGCAATGACTGAGGTGTCCTCGGAGCAATTAAGTAATACGCCGGTGACGTGATTGACTACCACACTGAGCGTCATGATACGACTGCAACGACCTCCATCTGCTTCTCCATGTCCAACCCATGTCCCACTTTTCTCTCCCCCCCCCCCACCTACCCTCCCCTATCCGTTCGCCCCTCCCCTACTACTTCTGCCACCATCACCCTCCCCACCCCATTCCCTCCCCACCCCCTCCACCCGCTTCCCTCAACCCCCGCTCTCCACCCCTCGCCGGCTCTCCGCCCCTCCCGCCGCACCCATCCACGCAAACCCATTTACGCATACCCCACACACCTACACATCACCGCCACGATAGAACGTGCGCATGGGGATGGTCAGTGTGTTGCGGCGGTGTTCTGAATGGTGGTGTTGCTGATTGCAGTTGGGGGCCTTAATGGGGGGTGCGTCTTATCTTGCTTCCGTGCTATACCCTAACCTGCTCCGCTCGGCTTCAGCCCGCTGCGTATATGCATGCGTACACTCCGCCCTACCGCTAATTACGACCACTCTCCTCCCTCTCCCTTCCTTCCTACGCCAGCTACAACCCGCACCCCCCTCCCGCAGGCTCTCCAGCCCAAACAACCGCACTCCGCACTCACCACGCAGTCACCACTCAAACCGCACTCACCACGCAATCCGCGCAAACCACACTCACCACGCAATCCACGATCACTCGAAACGCACCAAAGCCTAAGCCCGTCCAAGCCCCGAATGTCCTGCAGGCCTTCTCGGTGCGAGCGCGCGGTGGTGATTGGTTCGTGGTGGGGTGTTTCGGACGTTGACGGGGCTTGGAGGCGGCTATGGTGGGAGGGGGGTGCGGTGCGTTTTTGTCCTCCTCTCCTCTTCTCTGCTTTTTGTGCTGTACTCTATCCGTCCGGTTGCGCTTTGTTGTGCTCGCTGCGTGTATCCAAGCGGGTGTCTCTTCTTTATTTCTTTCCTCCTTGTCCGCTTTTCGTCGGGCTTTCCATTACTTTCTTCAACCTGCCTCCCCTCCTTTGACTATGGAGCGCCGAGCTCTTGACTCCACCGGCATAAGCGTTAGTACCTTTCTTCACCTCTACCTCTTCTACGGACCATCGCTAAAGCACCACATAGCAAAGACCTCCGTGGTGGGTGGTGAGGTGCTGTGGTGGTTTGGTTGGAGGGGTTGGAGGGGTTGGAGGGGTGTATGGGGCTGCGGTCGGCGTGGTGTCTTCCCTCGTTTTCGTGCTTCTCTGCCCTTCAATCTCTGCTTGTGTTGTGTGCCATATTCTTTCCGCTTTCCTCTGTTCTCTACTTTCTGCTTGTGTTGTGGGCCATACTCTTTCCGCTTTCCTCTGCTTTCTACTTTCTGCTTGTGTTGTGTGCCATACTCTTTCCGTTTTCCGCTTTCCTCTTCCCACTTGGACTTGTACTTGGACTTAGGACCTGACTCTGGACTTGGGCTTGAGACCGAGCCCGAGTTTGAAGTTGTCCTGCTCGCGTGTATGCGCTACACTCCGCCCCGCCCCCGCCTGAACCGCCCATCACTTCAAGCGTCATCTCACTTTCCCTCTTCCTATCCTCCTCGCTTTTGTAGGCAAAGCACGACTACTTTCCCTTCCCTTCCAGCCCCCCCCCTCCGACTATCGAAGGACAGGCTTTATTGCCTCCACGACACGACGCCCGCACTGCGCCTCTTCAGCCCCCTCCCAAGAACTAGCACCGCACAGGTACACTTCATACATCAAAGACGCGACCCCGCCCAACTTTCGGAATGAGTACACTATACAGATACCCACGTCTAGCGTCGCACCATCTTTTGCCCGGCGCTAACCCGCCGGTGCGATGATATGATATGATGCACTACTCTATCAACTTCCTGTGGTCTCCTGCGATGTGTTTCGCCCTGAACGAGGCAAGACGCTGGGAGGTGCGGTGTCGGTGGCGACTATGGGAGAAAGGTCTGCTTTTGCGTGCTTCGTGCTATGCTCTTTCTGCCTTCCGCTTATGCCCTGTGGTCCTTCCCTTCCCTTCCTCCCATTCCTTCCCTTCTTGCCCTTCCTCCGAGCTTTATGACGGCTCGACTACCCCTTTGAGCTCACCTCACCTCACCTTCCTTCCTCTCCTTCGACTCCCGAACCCCAGGCTCTGAGCTTTCCGGCCCGCCGAATCACTAAACAAACATGGGGTCTCTCTCTCCTTCTCTTCCTTCCGTTTCTCGTCGCTTTTGGCCTACGCGACTATTTTGGCTTGGACCGAACCTTTACCCCTCCTCGACATTTGAGCTCTGAAGTTCGTGGACATGTCGACGGCGACGACGTTGGTGCCTTCGCGTCTTCTCTTCTTTCTTCTCTTCTCTTCTCGCCTCTCGCTCTCGCTTCAATGACGGCTCGACAACTTTCCCTTTATTTCCGCTTCCCTCATTCCTTCCTTCCTTCTTTGACTATCGTGTATCGACCCCTGAGATTCACGGTCTACCAACGACACCCGTGCCTCTATTTCGCTTTTCTTCCACTTCCACTTCCACTTCCACTTCCACTTCCACTTCCACTTCCACAACTCAACACCTCCCATAAACGCTGTACGCGGCCCCCCCAACCCCCGCCTCCGCACATCCTACTCTCACTCTCCAAAGCCGAAGCCGGTGGGTACACGACCGTTCGCTTTCTCGTTCGTCACAGTGCCTTCCTTGAACGCAGCGCACAATTCCTCCGTGCTTCATGACGGCTCGACGACCCTTTTGACCTCGAAGACCTCCCTTTCCCCTGCCCTCCACACCTCCGCAATACGCACACCGCACACCGCACACCCCACTCCTCGAAGTGCGCAATACCACACAGATGGACAAGCACACGTGCCTTTTCCATTCAACGCATTGCATCGCATCGAGCTCGCTGCGGTGGTTGTGCGGTACTGGTACATACATATGCGCGAGCCACGAGCCTTGAGCTTTGTTGTGCTCGCTGCGTGTATGCTGTATGCTGTGTGCAGGCGGGTGCTGTGTGCACTGTCCCACTCGCTCTGGGTTTTCTCGTTCTCGTCGTTCTCTTCTCGCTGTTCGTCTGGGTAAACTCTCACTTGCTTCGCTTCCTCTCATTCACAACCTCAGCTCTACGCCACGACGCCATTTGTTCCCACCTTTGACCTTCGACCTTTAAACGTCCGCTCCGTCTCCTTTTCTTCTTTCTCGAGAAACCATCACCGAACACGTCTAATCCCACACCAAACCCAAACCCGCTCGCCAATGCCGATCCGCACATAAGTATAAGTACATCCCACCCTCCGATAGCCGCCTTCCCCAAACGCCGCACATCCGTCTTTCTCTCCGTGCGGTTGTTGTGGTTGTGGTACGCGCTAGCTGGGTGTGTGTTTGGAGGAGTGAGGAAGAATAGAGTCGGATCGGGAATCGATGGGTACTGGGCACCGGGATTTGGGATCGGTGAAGTGCAGTGAAGTGAAATGAATGAATGAACGAGTAAGGCGGACGTGTGCGTGTGTTGCGAGACGAGAAGGCGTGGTTCAGTTGTAGGAGGAAGGTTGGGAGTGTGTGAATGTTGGGTTTTTCTTTTCTCTTCTTCTTCATTTTAGCTTCGGCTTCATTTCAGCTCCAGCTTCATCTTTATGTTGCCACACCTAAGCGATAAACAAGTTACAATTCAGAAAAAAAAACAGCCCCAAGACCCTCGGGATCGCGTGCTGGTTCTTCGCCTATCTTCTCCTCCTCCTCCTCTTTCTAGGTTTCTGCTTTTGTCTGTGGTATACCCTGGTTGGTTATCCGCTGCGCTTGGCTTGCTTGTTGTGCTGCGTGTGTGCAGCAATCTCGGCTTAGTGCTTATGGCGGGTTCTTTCTTTCTTTCCTTGTTTGCGTTCTCTTGATTGTTGCGTGCCTACAAATTTTCTTTCCCTTCGCTCCTCACTTCCTCAACGCCGAGCTTTTCACTCTCCCTGTCTGCCTCGTGCATTTGCCTGTCTGGTGGCCTTTCGAAGTATCCACTCAACCACGTCTACACATCGAACACTGGAACCACAACCCTTCCCCTCCCCTGCCCCGTGCCGATCCGCACACCCCCAAACTAGCGAGGTTCCTTCATCTCCAAAATACAAGTACTCACTCATCCCCCTCCCCTCCCTTCCTATCCAAATCAACACTACCCCATCCACCCCTCCCCAGCCGGCTCTCCAGTCCAAACAGCCGCACTCACCACGCAAACCACGCAAACCACCCGAAACGCATCCAGCCGTCAAAGCCACAAATGACCTCTGCACGCGCCCTCCCGGTGTAAGCGCGAGCGGGCGGCGATTGACGATGGTGGTTGGATGGCGGTTGGAAGCGGCTATGGGCGGCTGCGGTGCATTCTTCCCTCCCCTTCTCTGTTTTTTTCTGTGATGTACTCTATCCGTCCGCTTGCGCTTTGTTGTGATCTCTGCGTGTATGCAGGCGGGTACATCTATGGGTTCTCTCGCCTTCTCCTTCTTCCCGTTCTTATCGCGCTTTTTTCGTTGGCCCTTCCATTACTTTCTTCGTCGGCAACCCTCCTTCGACTATCGAGCTCTGAGCTATTGCTCCACCGACTACATCAATACCTTCACATTTTTCTCGCCTCTCAAGAAACATCACTAAAGTACACATTAAAGCTGAAGACCTCCCCACCTCGCAGATCCGCCCATCTACGACACAGATGGACAAGGATATGACAGCTCACGGCGCTTTTTGCTTTTCATCTAACGCATCAAGCTCGGTGCGGTGAGTGTGGGTGCGGGTGTGGGGACGCGCGCGCTGGCAATGACACAGCCGCACTCGTCCAGTGACAGGACCACTCGAAACGCACCGAAGCCGTCGAAGCCACGAATGCGAATGACCAGGTGCAATATTCTGGCTATACTCTATCTCTATCCGCTTTTTACGGGGGTGGGCTTGCGCTTGAGCTTGAGCCCGTTGAGCTCGCTGCATGCATGCAGGTCGGTACACTTTCTTTTCCTATCTTAATTGCTGATTACTGGTCCTTTTCCGTCTCTTCCTCCTTTCCTCCTGTCCTCCTTGCTTTTATGGCAACTCGTCTATGCCTCCCACTTCTTTTCAGCCATGAGCTCTGAGCTCCATTGCCTCCACCGACGGCATCAGCGCCTTCACCTCTTTCCCGCCCCTCAAGAAACATTCCCAGTGCTCATGATACAAATGGACACGACCGCTTCACAGCGCCTTTTGCTTTTTTCAATCAAAGCATCGGTTCGCTCGGTGTCTATTTACCTCACCGGGACTGGGAATCGCTGTGAAGAAGGCGAGGCGCTGCAAGGTGTCCGTGGTGGCTATGGGAGAAAAGGCTGGTGAAAGGTGTAGTTGGTGCCAATGGAATGGAATGGAAGTTCATGTTCTTCACTTTATTTCATTTCTGAGAGAGATTGAAAAGAGTGATAGTGAAGAGAGGCGTTATCCTTTCCACGAGAACCGAGAACCGGGTGCGCGGCGCCAAGCTCAAAGACGCGCCTTCGGCCTATGAACCATTATATAGCTGTATATGATAGGTGAGTTTCATTTACTTAAGTACCTGCCCTTGCACGAGAATAAATTTTTCCAAGGCGACCGTCCCTGTGATGTTCCAGCAGAAATTCTACAGTATGGTCGTGCGTGATTGCAGCTTCTTCCCCATTCAGACTCTGCGTCATCCCATGTCATATGTTCCTCGACTTCATTCCATGGCTTTCGCGTTGCGTTCTATATTCTGGTTCTACCCGCATCCATCGGAATGTCCAGGATGGGACCCGATGAGCGAAATCCGTTTGCCTTCCCCGGGATACACATCGAATCCCATCCCGTCTATTAAAACCCATCGACTCGTGCTTTGGGAGGTCGCGTAAGTAATGCAGGGCAATTCCAGCGATTGATGTTGTACTGCCTTCTGGCCGAACTCAATGCGCCGAACTCAATACGTGGACCGAGATACCATGTCACAGACGGACGCGGGCGGGCATCAAGTGTGTCGTTTGGATCTACATATGTCTTTGCCTACCTGTCTTGACTGCTGGTCCCGATACCGCCATTACCGAGCGTGTGTTCCCTTTACTTGGGTCGTTTACAGCGATGCGTATCGAAGCGTTGTTTTGGGTATTGTACGAGTATTGATTGTCAAATTTGGGAACTTGGAACTTTGGCAGGCAAAAACACGGACTTTGAAATCATCCGGAAGCAAGGTTGAGATTCGAGCGCTCAAGCTCCCATATGAACGCCCAATAGCTCCAACTTAAGCGTCAATCATCAAATGAACCCGCGTGTATATCCCCTTTGGGTAGTGGGAGCTTTGAGTCATAAAAGCTTCGGGTAATGGGATGATGGCGGTGTGGATGTTGCTCTCTGTAAGACCAGTGCCGCAGAGACAGGTCGTATAGGTACATAATGTGGTCAAACAAGGGCGCTATCTCTCTTACGGGGGTATGGTTGCCTGAAGACATGAGCTCCAGTATTGGTCCATGCATGATTAACTGCACATGCAGACGAAAGTATGAAGTGCGAGGCTAGCACTTGTCGCATTTCTATGTTATCGGATTGAAATCAGAAACCTTCCATGAAACAGATCCACGACGGCTACAGGTCTAATATTCGAAACCAGTGTCCCAAGAATAAGAAACGAGGAACAAATCCATGTTCGTGCATTACAGTCTAAAGGGATAGAATCTACTAGAATAGTCCGTATAAGCTAAACTCTAAACGAGGTCAACGACATAGCAAGGACAACATTTCGAAGATATTGATATGAGATGGTAAAAACTAGACATGATCAAGCCCGCGGATGCTTGCAGGGTCGTTTGGAACTATGATCTCGACTATGTCGGTGCCATCGGCATATTTGACCTTGACTTGGGTACCAGTAGACTAGGAGTGTGGTCAACAAATGGTCGGCAAAGCAGAAACGCAAGGCTCACGCTGACCGGGTTGGCTGTGCGTTTAACCTCGACAACCTGACCATGCACCCACTGGCCCCCAACGTATACCTTGACCCGTTGACCCTATTCAATTGTGTGAGTGAGCTCAGGATGTTGAGTGCTTGGGAAGGGCTTACTTGCGTGAACCTCCGAGGCTGCACACGAGATGGTCAGCTGAGTGTAAGAAGAAGGCTGAAGAGAACATAATACTCACAGTGTAGTCGCTGGCTTCAGCAACCACATAAGGGGCCGAATTGAGGTTCGGATACCCGATGGGCGGGAAATCATTGCCATTGAAGGGAGCAGCGTCACGCATAGCATGTTGAGAGTTGCGAATAGGTTTAGCCATACTGTTGTGTGAGAGGGGTGTTCGATGTTGCTCGTTGATTTTGGTCAATTATATATGTGTTGGGGGGGGTGTTGGAGGGGTGAGGTTATTGGCTGAGGTTTTTATGTTGTAGATAGAGAGATGCAGTGGGTGGCAACACAGCCCAGCTCGCGGTGTATGAGGGTTGCAGAGAAAATTCCTGCGGTGTCTGTGTGATTCATTTCGTGCTTTTACTGGAAACATGATTCGGCAATTGCTATACATTCATAAGGTGGCGTCAGTATAGCATATCCCACCCCCAGTGTTGACTGTGGGTCCTTGAGGATATAGTTCCGTTCGAAGGAATGGGGAGATTTGATCTACAACGAACAGGTATGACTCTTATGAATATCCGCTTTGGGAGGTTTGCCCCTCGAAAACTCAATCTTCATTATCCATGTCTTCCACGCCGGCCCATAAAGACGAACTTTCCCCTTGAAACCAACTAACCTCCCAGATCCTCGTATAAGCTGTCCGGAGGGGGAAGTTGTGATATCTTCCTTTTCTGAGAGTATGGAAGAGGTATATAGGAGAATTACGAATCTCATTCGCGCGCCTCCCACATGGAACTCGCGATATATATATAGTTTCCTTCAGGTACAGAGACGCGTACTCGAGCGACCAACGATCCTACTTCCTCCTTGTCACCGTACCCATCCGCGTTCGAGATATACAAGAAGGGGAACTCAAGCCCTTCTTTTTCCGTGCCCATCGCTATTGCTAGACCTATATAGCTTTCGTGCTCGGGATTTACCCGCATTGAATCTATTGCGCGAACCGCCTTGAACGGAATACGGGTTTTTGGCGGGGTACATGGCCGAATCCTAATTGAGCGCCTATCGTACTTGGGAGAAGTCGCTAGTCATGCCCGAGAACCTTTGACGTCCAAGGAGGCAAACCTGCTTTAAATCCGCTTTGGGTGAGTTTACGCATCAGCTTGTCGCGACATCACATTGCCGCCAAAGTTATGAGCTCACAATCTCAGGATAGCCTTACAATACCCTTGTAAGGTCCTTGTAACAAACATTGTATGGTCAGCCAATGTTTGTGTGACCATAACAAGGACGACATCGCCATGTCGTTCGCATGTCGTGACAAGTCCCTTTTGCTGATGACCGATAACATGATCGATGAGTTGTGGAGGGAACCAAAGGACGGAGGAATCAAAAGATAGATAGAGTAGCATCTACGCCTACCATATGGCGTAGCCATAAAGAGGGGTTTGCGGAATAAATACAAATGAAGATATGATCGTCGGTGTGAACGTTAGGCGCCCAACACTGGCTTTCTCTTCTCACACTATGCCCCCCCTTTGAACAACATGAATGCAACACCTGCTCTGATCCACGTTTGACATCGAGGGGATAACTGATCTCTTTTCTTCTCTATCTGTGTCTCTCTGACACCGGCCCGTCAAAAAAGAGCTAATCCAACCAGCTGACCACCCGATAATCGTATCATAAAAGCCCAACCCCCCATCTGTAGCCACACCCTACACTATGTCCACACCCCGTCCGCCATCCCTCATTGCCAAAATTGAGGTTTCCCACTTTATTCCCCTCTTCTCTTCCATATCGCGCTAACATCACCTCCCACCACAGACATTCCGTCTCCCCCCGCGCTGGCTATTAGTGCGCGTCGAGACCGAGGACGGCCTGGTCGGCTGGGGCGAAGCCACCCTTGAAGGGCACACCGAGGCCGTCGAAGGCGCTTTGCAGGACCTCACCACGCGTTTCATCGGTGCGAATGCGGATGATATCAATGATATCTGGGAGGAGGCGTACAGGGGGCGGTTTTATCGTGGGGGTCCCGTTCTCATGGTCCGTTCCGTCTTTCCCCTTTGTAGTTCGACAGCTAATCGATGGTATGACGTAGAGTGCACTGAGTGGCCTGGACATTGCGCTGTGGGATATCAAAGGGCACAAATTCAACGCCCCCATCTCGCAGCTCCTTGGCGGGAGAGTGCGCTCGTCCCTCCGCGTGTACGGCTGGATCGGCGGGGACGACTTTGTCCACCTTCTCGATGCCGCGCGCCGGAGGAAGGAGCAGGGATTTGGCGCCGTCAAGATGAACGCCACGGGTGCGTCCCTTTTCTCGTTTTTGGAAGGAGAAGGAGAAAGTTAAAGGGGGGTATAGAGTCAATGGCGTGGATCGATAGCCCCGCTATGTTAGAAGCCGCCGCGGAAAGGGTGAAGGAGGTTAAAAAGCTTGGGCTGGATGTGGGCGTGGATTTTCATGGGCGCCTGCATAAAGGCATGGCACGGCAGCTCGCGAGGGTGCTCGAGCCGCACCAGCCTCTATTCATTGAAGGTGCTTACCTCTTTCCCTCTGCACCCTTCTTTCAGCCCTTTCTCCCCCCTT
Source organism: Crassisporium funariophilum (assembly GCA_014925845.1). Taxonomy (NCBI): domain Eukaryota; kingdom Fungi; phylum Basidiomycota; class Agaricomycetes; order Agaricales; family Crassisporiaceae; genus Crassisporium; species Crassisporium funariophilum. Next base: position 1,602,218 of record JACGCL010000008.1, read on the forward strand.
TCTGACATTGACGTGGTGTATAGAACCCCTCCTCCCAGGGCACCCCCTCGAAACGGCCGACCTCGCAAAGCTCACCAGCACCCCCATCGCGCTTGGCGAGCGCCTATTCTCACGCGCCGAGTTTCGGCCGTATTTGGAGGGGAGGGCGATTGATATCGCACAACCTGACGTGGGTCTTTCCTTTCTTCTTTCTTCTGTTCTTTACTTTGTTCCTTTGTTCCTTCCCACGTTACTCTGTGCCTTAATTCGTTCCTCCTTCCTTGCTTCTCTTCTGAAACCCGACTTCTCATTCGAAAAAAAAAACTAACCGCTCCCTGCCACAGGTATCCCACTGCGGCGGCATCTCCGAGCTGATGCGCATCGCCTCGCTCTGCGCGACGTACGATGTTGCTCTAGCGCCGCATTGTCCACTTGGGCCTGTTGCACTCGCTGCGTGCATGCAGGTGGCGGCTGTTAGTCCTAATTGTAAGTTTGCTCCTCTTTACAGGTCCAAAATGATTCCGTTCATTGGGGAATGCTGATGGGGAACGATACACACAGTCTTCATCCAAGAAATGAGCTGGGAGATCCACTATAACACCCTCCACCCTTCCCGTGCCGATCTACACACCTACATGCTCAATCCCGAGGTTTTTGACGTCAAAGACGGACACGTCGCGGTGCTCCAAGGTGTGTGTTTCTCGACTCTACTTACGTGGCTTTCACGCCGTGATATGGGTTTCTTCCGCTTACTCGTGGTACTTGTGCAGGGCCAGGGCTGGGGATTATCGTCAATGAGGCATTGGTGCGGGAGGTGTCGGCGGCGTATATGGAGGAGAAGGCGTGGAGGAACCCGGTGTGGAGGGGGGAGGATGGGACGGTTAGAGAGTGGTGATATCATTTTGCTTCTGTTCATGAAGTCTCATTCGAGAGCCCGTCTGACAATGCGAGAACGTTGGATATGAAACGGAGGCCGAGTCCAACAGTCTCCAAGATTATGTGCGTATTTTGAAGGAATGGACGCCCTGCTCTCTCGTCTTAGTAACCCACCTTTAATTCGCATAATCAAACCCAATGTGAGGTACCATCATCCGACTCGAGACTTGTAACTCGCGCGTTAGAGTCCGATACAAGTCCGATAGCCTCAACTGACTTAGGGAATCACTGACTTCTGTCTATTTTGTTGACTCTATTCACATTCGCAATCGAACCCTGAGGTGTGTCACCATTCCTCTAACTGCATTAGTTCTAATTTCTCTGGCACATAGGCACTACTCATTGCGAGTCTGCTTCCAACCTCGTTACCACGGCCAACGAGGTACCCGCACGTTCCGTCTGCGTACGTCTCCTGATTCGGCCGTGTGACATAGAGGAATGACGTCGAGACGGCTGAATAGTGGTTATGTTGGGAAGAAATGTTGGTTTCCCTTCTTTCCGTGACCGAACTCCCATTTGCATTTGTGTCAATTACCCGGCTCGAGAATCGCGACCTCCCAAATCTGAGTCTCTCGGCCTTAGAAATGACAGAATCCACATACCAAGAACGCTGAAACTTGCGGAATCGGGTTTGTCCGCCTCGATGGGGTTCCTTGGAAGGATGATAAGTTCTATTTTACATCTTAACTTTCAGAAGCTTCCAGTTGCATGAGCGTGTTGCTCATTCCGAACACAGTGTCGATTCCGAGGCTGTGCCCAATGACAATGTATGACTGGGTGGTTTAATAATTTTAAAGTTGTATCCGTAGGTCCTTGGGTGTACTCATGCCACAAACAATGTTATCGCATGCACCGCCTTGCGACTCTAGGTTGTATTTGTGCCAGAACAAGCTTTGAGCGGAGACTTAGAAACCCGTCATAGGATTGTGCGTTAGATCCCGGCGCCGCCCTCTTGTCAAGTCGCTCTCTCAGAATGTAACAAGAAGATTCCTTGGGTTCCTCACATGCCCATTTCATACCTTCATCTCTTTCACATCCTGCTGCGGGAACGTTGTCATAAAAGTTCTCTCCACCTTGGCAACTCGCCCGTGATCATTAAACACCCGCCGGTTGTTGAGTTCATGTCAGTTTTTAGAAGTCCAGTATTCCTCGTTCAGCATGGATCACATGATGGAATAAGTGCGTTGACTCGATATTGCATTCCTCGGGACGCTCTACCCATCTTACGAGATGATTGGGTATTAGAAGTGTAATGAGTCCTTGGTATGTTGTCCATTTTGTAGGGCCCTGCCGAGCACCGCAAATCGGTCCATCCCGACTGATCAAGATCGAGACCTTCACAGCGAGGTCCTTGTTTATATTTATTCTCTCGGACCGCTGTACCTTTGTACGTACTGGGGCGTCCTCAGTCGGTCGGTGTTGTCGCACGGTGTCCTAATTTGTCGCACTCGAAAAAACATATGGCACCATGCATGTGAGAGTGATAGAGTCCCAGTATGTTAAATTGTACATGAGCTCACGTCACGCCTGCATAAGATTGTTTTATTTTTCCGACTGTGAGAACAGGGACCGTGTTTTATGTCATCTTGACTAAGAATTGTCGATCCAGCTAGAGAAATTTTCTGGTCTCTTCGAGGTATGTATCCTGCGTTTGTGGTCTCACCGGTCGAAAGCGGGGTGCTTGTGCCGTTTTTTTTTGTCAATAGGGTACATGCAAACAGGGCACAAAGCGGGCGCACACATAGGCTGAATCAAGATGTCGATCTTCATATGAGGAAGGTGGAACCCGAAGCTGCCAACTCCACCGATTGTCACTAATCCAGCGACTTTTGATGGATGGACTCATTGCAGTTTCAGCCCACGGTCGCAAATGACCGCGCAACTCAAGACTAGTGCCACAGAGACATCGTCCTCACTCCATATTATCTTGTTTCTACATTCCTAAACCACCGCGTTTATCAACTGATCAAATCACGTAAATTTCTGAATGGCACATCTTTACCGGACCAACACAACTATATAGGTATATAGTTCTGTCAATGTGCAGCACATTGACAGAAGTCTATCTTGTGTTTGACTTCAATCTTTCGGACGCAACAACCACGAATACTAACACTCCCCCCCCCCCTCTGAGCCACCCCCGCCAAATGGGCCAGTTGCAATATCTCGCCAACTTCCCCGTGCCTCTTGAAATTCTGGGTAGTTACACACATAGAGTAAGTCAATAAAATATGAAGTTTATTTAGTGAAAAACGGCTGCGGAAAGGTGGTCAACTAGACAGGTCTAGTCACACCTTGCTCACACCTATCAGTGGCATCTGAGCCCCTGCCCCCCAACTTCACCTGTGACGCACTGTGTGACCTGCTCCATTTGACGGGGTGGCTGGGTGGGGGGGGGGGGGTGTTAGTATGTCATACTCTCATAACTGGTCTTGAACTACCGGCGGAAAGTAAAGCAATATACGAGCCTGACGTCGTGTCCACATGGTTTCCCGGCGCTTAAATATCTCCAAACGGCGACGTCAGCCTACATCAGCTCGGTTCTCCTGCTTGGCAAAACACGTTGTTCGAAGAAACTCAGGATCGCTTCTTTGGTCTGCCTCACATTGCCCGCTCAGTAGACAGGGCCCAGGCAATCACCATTACTAGGATGATTGTGGCGTGGCTACGTTAACAAATAGTACATCAGCCTTTTCTGGGATTTAACGGGGGCAGTAAAGGTTTGCACTGGACAATGTCAGGCTATGTAACCAATAATTCGCGAACCCATCCTCTGATGAGATCAAACAGGGTTCGCGAACGTACCTCTGATCACAAGGACGACCTTAGAGGGGGGGTTTGCGAATAGGTTCGCGAACCCTCCTTGCCCCACCTCGTTTCCGTTGCTCCCGCCAGCCGCACCGCGCCCTCCACGTGCACCGCCACTCAATAGGCCCCGCTCGTTGTCTGGTACAGGGATCAAATTTGTTCCTTTTTGGGTCATCACTTACCACTACCCGAAATCCTCCTCCCCCTCCGCTTCCGCCCCGCTCGTCGTCTGGGACAGCGATCAAATTCGTTCCTTTTTGGGTCATCGCTTACCACTACCCGAAATCCTCCTCCCCCTCCGCTTCCGCCCCGCTCGTCGTCTGGGACAGCGATCAAATTCGTTCCTTTTTGGGTCATCGCTTACCACTACCCAAAATCCTCCTCCCCCTCCGCTTCCGCCCCGCTCGTTGTCTGGTACAGGGATCAAATTTGTTCCTTTTTGGGTCATCACTTACCACTACCCGAAATCCTCCTCCCCCTCCGCTTCCGCCCCGCTCGTCGTCTGGGACAGCGATCAAATTCGTTCCTTTTTGGGTCATCGCTTACCACTACCCAAAATCCTCCTCCCCCTCCGCTTCCGCCCCGCTCGTCGTCTGGGACAGCGATCAAATTCGTTCCTTTTTGGGTCATCGCTTACCACTACCCGAAATCCTCCTCCTCCTCCGGTTCCCCTGCGCTTGGGGCTGCTTCCACCTTCTATACAGCACCCCGTGCCCTCCACACGCCCAGCCACTCAATGGGCCCAGGTCGTCATCCGGTACAGCGATCAAAACACTCCGTATTCGGGCACCACTTACCACCTACCTGGTTTCCTCCTCCTCCGGTCCCTCCACGTTTGGGGCGGTTGCCACCCTCAATCCAGCATCCTAGGTTGCGATACAACTATGCAATGCATAGCTAGGTATCCCATAAAGTCTATAGTCATGTTATTACCATTCCCCATGTAGTCTCTTCTCTCCTTAATCTATGTTGTGTTGCCTAATCCCAATCCAACAGATTTAGTACTCAAGGAATCTTTTCTAAGTCATTATCAGCCACCTGATAAGATAAGATCAGGCCAATATTCTGTGTAAGTGGTACCATCAACATGAACACATCCAATCATATCAGGTACGCCCAACGCATGTATATTTCTTTCTAAGTATCTACTAACAAGTGCTTCCTACAGCTACTTCTTGGATTTCTTTGTCTTACTCCCAGAGGTTGCTGTTTGTTTTCGCTTCGCAGGGACGGTGGAGTCAGGGTCAGGCACGGCAGCAGCAGCGGGTCTACGGGAGTTGGCCCATGGCTGTTCGATGACCTCACCATCGGGATGACGTACTGGAATGCGCTCGCGAGGCCCGTTTACCTTCTGATTTTTCTTTCTTAACTCCTCCAACACCTTGGCCTTCTCCTTATTGGCCTGTCGCGTTGCCTTAGCCTTCTCAGCGCGTGTGAGTTCTGAAGGCTTGTTGGCTGGTTGATCAACCACGAGGGAGTCCGAGATTGTGGCGCCGGCTAAACGATAGTCTTGATCTTGGTCCGACACCTGACCTTTTTCCCCGCGTGCCAGTGCCTTCTTTTTCAATTCGGTACGTTTTGCCGCTGCTTGCTTGGGTGGGGGAGGAGGTATAGGTGGAGGAGGAGGTATAGGTGGGGGAGGAGGGATAGGCGGGGGAGGAGGGATAGAAGGGGGAGGAGGGATAGAAGGGGGGGAAGAGGCAAGGGGTTCCGGGACACCTCTGTCGTCGTCGAGTGGGAAGGGTGGTTGACGAGGCTGTCCCCGGAGCCGCGGATCAAGGAGGTGATCAATATCATCATCACCATCACGACACATATCCTCAGCTGGAAGGCCCATACGTTGGAACGCATGCTCGATCGGGGAGCTCGGCCCGCCCGGAGGATCTGGGAACGTACTAGCCGACACAGACTCGGACACAAGGGGAGGCAGAGGTACAAATGGAAGAGGCGGAGGCATGTATACAGGAGGCATTGGGGACGGAGGCATGTATACAGGAGGCATCGGGGACAGTGATGGAGGTGATGAGGATGGTGGTGGTGAGGAAGGCGGAGGGAGGGAGGAAGGCACGGAGGACGCGCAGGCGACCAGGTATGTTGATCCAGGCCCAAAATCTTCTTCTTCCTCGTCATCTGATCTTGATTCATTAGACCCTTTGCTGGTGCCGCCGTCATGGGCGTCTTCCTCATCCGAGGATAGCTCTTCCATTCGGTAGGGAGCATCCACCACAACTGGTAAGATTGACTCCGTATCTACCCGTGGTATACCAACTGTTACATCACAGGCCTTGGATTCAAGCACTGGCTGCATGCCTTGGTGCTGTAATGCACGCTCAAAACGAACTTCTGGGGCTTACTTTACGGTCAGCACTACGCACTGGGCACAGGAAAATGTGCGTGGCAAGCGTGGCACGAGCGTGACAGCGTGCAGTGCGCTGGTGCCGCCGTCATGGGCGTCTTCCTCATCCGAGGATAGCTCTTCCATTCGGTAGGGAGCATCCACCACAACTGGTAAGATTGACTCCGTATCTACCCGTGGTATACCAACTGTTACATCACAGGCCTTGGATTCAAGCACTGGCTGCATGCCTTGGTGCTGTAATGCACGCTCAAAACGAACTTCTGGGGCTTACTTTACGGTCAGCACTACGCACTGGGCACAGGAAAATGTGCGTGGCAAGCGTGGCACGAGCGTGACAGCGTGCAGTGCGTGCCACGCAATGCAAGTCTCACACCACGCATATCGGGTCGCGTGCCACGCATTTCAAGTCTCGTGCCACGCATTGTAACTTTCGTGCCATGCTCGTCCCTCACATGTCCTGCCACAAGGGCAAGATTCCAGGCTTTCATTGGTGAATAGAGCTCTGTTATGTAGCAATATCATGTAGACATTCTTGTACAATAGTTTCTTGACATGTTTCTGTAACTACTTTCAAGATCAACCACCGGTGGAGCAGCAATAAAGAATAGAAACAGAAATAAAAGAGTCAGGAAGCCAAGAAAATAAAAAATTACCCTACGGAACGTCATTCTCTGCATGAAACCAGTTGTCCGATGACGAATGGGCGAAAAACAAAAACTTGGCGATGGACTGGCGGGGTACTCAGCAGCGTGACTCATCCCCTGGCAGTTTCTCTACAATAATATTAAAAATAACGGCTTGGTGTAGAACTGCTTCGGAAAGGCGATTGAGTTGGCAAGTGAGCTCGAGAACCGTCCGCTGGAGCTTTGCGATGGTGGAACGACATTCAGACAGCTGCGGGTAACGAGCCAAACCTCGTGAAGCATTTTGCTGTCTGGCAAGTGAGCTCGAGAACCGTCCGCTGGAGCTTTGCGATGGTGGAACGACATTCAGACAGCTGCGGGTAACGAGCCAAACCTCGTGAAGCATTTTGCTGTCGGATTCGGAAACGAGCACAAGCAGCACAATCTGCTGGGTCTGGAGCTGCATGTAGTGGTAGTTATAGTCGTCGGTCATCATAGTTAGCTTGCCACAAAAGTATTCCTCTCCAATAGTGGTAGTGGTGTTGGTTCTGAACAACGTTAAGAGCACGCAACCCGCACGCAACCCGCACGCACCATGCACGCACTTGCACGCACTTGCACGCACCATGCACGCACTTGCACGCTTCTGCACGCACACGCACGCAACCTGCACGCACTTGCACGCAAGCATATCCATATGCACGCACCTCCAACAGACTTGCACGCACCTCAATCAAACTTGCACGCACCTCAAACATTCTTGCACGCACCTCCAAGGCTCTGAGGACTCATTTGGTAAGGTGATCGGTGTTGTGCCGACGGCATTGTAAATGGATATCGACAATTTTTTTCTGGCTCCTCAAATAAAATATCGTTGACACTATGGCATTTGTAAGTACAGAGAGATTAAGGTCCTTGGACAAAGGGTGATTCCGCAGAGCTTTATCAAGGACATCTATCACTTTTTTGTGACCGAGGAGCAAGAGACAGGGCCTCCAAGCCACGATTGCGAAACCAATTCGAAAACGACGAAACTGAAAGAAAGAACCTCAGATGTTTCATTGGAGAATTTAATACCGGTGCTTGACAAATCTGGTATGGGCGCTCTATCAGAATATCAGAATAGAGAGCATTTGTTCACTTTCACTGCGCAAAGGACGACTCATTTCATATGTGCAATTGGATCCTCCAGGTGAAACCACCGGTGAACGTGTTACCCAATCTCTGGAGATCGCAAAGGCAAAGACTATGGAGGTACAATGTGAGTACACGCTATGTTATTTTAGTACTTGCGGCTTAGATCGTCCCAGTTGAACCTACCACGCATACACGAAAAAAATCTCAGATCGAACCGGTTTCATCCAGTGGCACTTCTGTTCAAGATGTTCTCTATGTTCGGACACCTGATGGACACTTTATTCCAGCCAACAATCCACTTCCACACGCTCCCATGGCTGCCCCATCATCCCCTCTACCAAATACTCCCAAATCTGATGACGACGTCGAATGGGACGGTTGGCCAGATGGGTATTTCGTGCGAGACTTTACATTCAAGGCAATTGAGAGGACGAATAATCTGAAGGTTCACTGGGCGTCAAAAGCAAATGGGGGAGATAGGACAGGGGATAATTTTGCAGATAGCTGGGACGGAGGCAAACGGTCTTGGAGAAATTGCCTTGGAATTATCAGATGCGATAATGACCAATGCAGGGTTCTTATAAGGCCCCAAACTTCCCCTCAACGCATAGCAAAGCAGTTGGAGGGCGCATGCAACTGCGGAGCACAATTGGTTCATCAGCGATGCGATGTTCGTTCGACACTATGGACCTGGTCAGGCGGCGTACGCTTCAAAAATGAAGGATGGCACATGCACCCTCGACCAACTCACCTTCTCCACATTTCTCCAGATGAGCGGCGGCAGTTTGAGGAGATCGTCATGTCTCATCCAAAGGTTGGGCCACTTGGCCTAATTGTTGGTGTTCCGGGCCTTGACGGACCAGGGAAATCTGTGGCAGATATTTCTGACGTCTTCCTCAATGCGGATCGTGTTAGCAAGGAACGCCAAAAACTCAAACATGGTCCAGGAATGACTGGCGATGCATTTATCGAGTCTTTTGCAAAATTTTCAGCGGAGCATCCGGGATTTGTCATTTTCTCGCAAATCGGCATGGTCACGGTCGTCTCTGTTCAGTCTTCATTCATGTTATCACAACTGGTTAAAGAATGTGTACTGGATGGACCGGTCAATGGAATTGTCAGTGACGCCGCGCATGGGTGGTGGAGGGAAAGAAACTCGCTTCTTATGGTCACTTCAACATATTCACCTGATCTTTTCTGCTGGGTTCCTGGAGTCCTATCGTATACAAACGGCGCCAGTGCGGAGCACTTCATGTATCATTTTCTAGGTACATTCCAGAACATGGCTCTCGAGGCAGAAAGGAGAAATATAGCCGTCACAGACCTTCTTTTTGCCGGGGTCAGTCATTCTCCTGTCCTTGAATCATCGTCTCAACATGTTTTCTAGATAATGGACTTCAGCGAGGCAGAAAGAGCAGGATTTATACGTGCCTTTGTTGAATTTTGGATCATGCGTTCTGGTAATACACGCACCCGAGATGAACTGCAGGAGGCCGCCGAGCGACTGCTTAAAGGGTGTGAGGAGCATTTTCGAGCCGGCGTTACCAGAGTCAGTCGTATCAGCGGCGTTGTACCACCCGGGATGGCTGATGCATTCACGGCACGAGCTCTTGCCCTTCTTGAGACATCCGACCCAAAAGAGTTTCAATCTCGGGCAGCTCTTGTCGTGCGAGACTTCCCCAAGGTTAAATCGTGGATGGACTGGTGGTTGCGGCCGTCACACGCATCTATGCTCTTCAAGTCTCAACGGAGAATGGACGCTGATGTTTGGGACTCAATACCTAACACCACCAACGCGGAAGAAGCGATGCACTGGAAGCTCTACTCTGCAGCTGGCAGAGACCACACGTTCCTTGAAGGAATGCGCTCCCTTCACGGTGTTGCAGTCTATTACGAACGGCAGCATGAAGCGGCCATGAGTATGTAGTGTTCATTACTCCAAAATTTGACTAACCCATGATTTTAAGAGGGGAAACCGATTCGATATGGCAAACCCGAACCATGGAAGATGACAGCACTTAACATCGGTCGTACAAAGCCTTCACGCGCGCCAAAGGCTGCTGATACCAAACGCAAGGCAAATGATGGACGGCCTCCTGACACTAGCAAAGAACTCCTGAAACCAAAACCCCAGAAAAAGAGTCAGCAGCTGCTCACTTTTGAGGTAAAGCCAAAACCACAACCGACTACCAAGACCACCGTCCCAACCACCAAGACCACGGTCCTGGGACCTGTGAGTTACCCTTGGAAAGATAACTCCTGCTGGCTTGATACATCACTGGAGCTCTTCTACATCACTGTGATGAGCGACTTCCAAGGCTTCGCTGATGTATGTCAGCACCTACGGAAGGAATCACCATTGTATCTTCTCTTCAAGATGATGGACTCGCGTCGCCTCATGGGTGCCGATGACCCGGAGAGCTCGAAGATACTTGAAGCGCAGAGAGACGAGCTTAGAAAGGTCTTGTATAAAATGCGTCTCATCAACGGACCGAAATCATTTGACTCGTTATTGGTACGTTTGTTTCATTCACATCAAATAAACCTGAAGTTTAATTTGATCATTAGCCATGGTTATGGGATCTTGTTCGGCGGGAAAAGCCTACCGAGACTTCAGATTATCGCCTGTGCTCATATTTCGAAGTCCTCGCTGTCAGCTTGAACATGTGTACAGGATCGGATGAGATTGGAGGCCGGCACCTGCAAATTCGAGGTCCTAGGCGAACTTATATGCATCAATTAAGCGGTACAGAACACGAAACATACAACGGGAAGGTTACCAAGTGGTTCAAGAATTTTCTGTCCACAAAGAAAGCACCTGAGCGTTCTGAAAACGGATGCTGGCGTGTTCGTTCAGGCGAGAAATATTGTCCTGGAGAGCGAGAAGACATCATAGGCGTTGTTTTGTCACTCCCCGTAATGCTGGTTGTCGAGGTTGGAAACGAATCCACTACAGACACTGACGGCGCCGTAAATAAACCACCAATCTGGGATATCCCGCCGACATTAATGCCATTGACGAAGTCCGCTGCTGATAAGGATGGCCTGGTATACGATCTCATAGGCCTCGCGCTCAATGGGCAATCTGGAACCCATTTCATCGCTCGACATGCTTCGAAGGATCACTCGACAATCTACACGTACGATGGCATGAGACATGGTGGATTTTGTATGGAAGAACCAAATGCCAAATTCAATACTCACGTCTCAGGAAATAAAATCCAACTTCCCTCCGACTACGTAGTGTGGGCAGTGTTTTACCATCTTCGGGGTGGATCAATTGCTCAAGACCGGTTCTTCGCGTCGCGGGCCCAATCACTTGAATCATTGTATGATCTCAGCATTTCCTCACGGAGTTTGGATCGCTTCCCCTCAGTTTCATACGTCGGTCAAGGCCTTGTCGAGTTCAACCAAAAAGATCGCTTCTGGTTGACCAATCCCTACAAAGCGGAGACATTTGAGTATGTATCACCTCATGGAAAATACCACCCACCAGACATAACCTCAGAGCCGTCATCACACTCGCCAAGCGAACCAGAATTGCCAGAATCAGAAGAGGAGACCATTCCCCCCCAGCCCATCGTCAAGAAACCTCCTACCATTTCAGAATTGAGTCTTGGTGATAACGCTCAACCAGAGCAGAAGTGGGTCAGTGGTTCACCTACGCCATCATTACCCGACTCCTTGTTTGCGTTGAATTGTCGATGTGGGCTGAAAGGGAATGGCAATACCATATATCGGGTCGAGGAGGGGCTGGCGATCCAATGTGATTTGTGTAAGGAATGGTCGCATGTGGCATGTCAGCGGGGAGGCAGGGCAAGCGATCTAACCCAAAAAGACCAGTTTGTATGCGACATTTGCACGATGGATGGTCTCTTGCCTCAAATGAATCCTCGGAGGGAGTCCACACGCAAGTAAGTGTTGCATGATATCCTGACATTATTTTTACTTATGAAAATGTTCTCAGAAAACTCGAAGCACGCACTGCATTCAACAAACCGTTGAAAGATCGACTAAGGCAAGTTCATGGGCTTTATGATTCGCACTAAATGCTGATAGCGAGCATAGGTCGGGACGTGGAGCACTTGCACGGCATGGTGATTACTGGTATCCGGTCCACCTTATTCAATTGAGAGATGATGGTCAATGGTCTGTGCGGTGGTGGAAGGGCTGCGAGTTTCACATACCTGGTATTGAACCCGACACAATAACGGCAGTGACATTGGATGGCATTGTCGACTCATTGTGGATGAACCGAACTGCCCGCCGAGGAATCAGAGTGAGCATTTACTTAATCAAGAGTCTGAATAAAGCACACTTATCATTGACAGCTCGGGAAATGGAGACACGCATGCGAAGTGCCGACTGTGGAGGACATCCTTGCTGATCCCTCGTCTATTCCGTACACGAAGGAAATCGATGACGCTCTTGCTCCGTTTAAATCTACCTTGAAGTCGCTTCTTGTGGAACCAGAACGCCTGGACAATACCGAAATTCCTGTCAAAGCATGGCTGGAGAGCGAGAACAGGAGCCTTACCAAGACCATAATTCCCTACGTTGGAAGTCTCTCAGTAACCGAGAGGGCTCAAGTTGCCAACTGGTTTGAGGCGCATGTTTCTGAGGATAAACAACTTCGTCGTCATTGGTTGGGATTACTTCCCCTGGCCCATGCGCTCACCATTCTCATCGCGTTCCGTCACATTGCTGCTGATGGCTCGGGGGACAAAAGAGGCGTCGTAAATACGGAAACCATTCAGAAGGCTTGGATATGGCAGTTTGAAGGAGTCGGTTCTCCTTGGAGTGAGGTCGACGTTGAGAAGGAAAGCTTGGAAGCGCTTGAAGAGGAGATGTTTGAGAGGTCGGCTCGAGCAGGGATTGCAGGTAATTGCCAGTGGGGATTAGATGTGGGTGACCACCAGGATCGTTGGAACCCATACTCTGGAACGCCAGAGCACTGGATCCACGAGGATAGGAAGGAAAGCGACGGTGAACTTGAGGTCAGTCACTCGAAATCTGAGACCTCAAAAGATGACTCATCTGAAAATGTCCTAACAGCGCGGGTCTAATTATATCATGCTCGAACCGATCGTTCCCGTGGATAAGAATCCCCGCCCCCAGGCACGAAGGAAGCAAAAAGCAGGCAAAAAATTCAAGTAGAACGGAGCGACAGTAAAATGTACTTAGTATTAGGGATACACATTCTATGTACATAACAGTACCTACTTATCATTGCTTCAATTGCGCCCCCGACTTGCTGGTAGAGACGGGGGTCGCATGATTGTTTCTCACAGGCTGCACGCACCTCTCAGACATATGCACGCACCTCTCAGACATATACACGCACCCCTCAACCATATGCACGCACCTCGCACGCACTTCTCAACCATACACACGCAACTCACTACATGTACAAACAGCACGCTCCTGCGTGTCACGCTCTTGCACGCACGCCACGCTCGTGCCACGCACATTTCTACTTGCCCCTACGCACTCACACCAAGCTAGTGTAGGGATACATACGGAAGCAATTTGACACGTGTTTGCCAAAGGGATCCTGGACGTTCTCCTCAAACGCCAAGTATGCGTCCTGAAAGTCATTTCCAACTGCTGAGGTACGCCCAAAATAGAACCTGGAAAGAGATTAGAAGTTGACAACAGCCTGACAGAGTAATGAACACATACGACTCCATAAAAATAGATCCATGCGCGTCAGGGTTAGGACCGCCAGCTGTAATGAAAAAAACCCATCCTGTCGCGTCTGCCAGGGACCGTATTGCAGCGCTGAGCATTGCGGGGAGGGACTTGATTGCCCTGCGTGTTGGTGAGATTGGTGAGCACCAATGAAATCTCAACAACGTACTCGTGGTATTGAGATGGTGTTCTTGCGGCCCCAGCCTCCTCATTATTCTCCATGTTCTTTAGCGTCTCAACCTCGGCCTGCCTCTGCCCCTTCAGCTCCTCTGCCTTTGCATTAACCTTGGCCTGTACATCTGGTGGCTCCTCGTCCAAGAGCTTTGCGACTACCCTACGACGGATACCCATTGCCGTGTCTTCCTCAGTAGCGTTTTTCATGGCCTCCTCCACGACGGCCGCTATCTTCTTCTTATCACCAAAATGCTTTTGGTAGACCTCTACACGCTGGAGAGCTCGCTTTCGAGGCTGACCTTTCTTCACCACCTGCATGAGCTGCTTGAAGTCGGATGCCGTGGACCGTGTCTCCTTCACAACGGAGCGCATCATCCACGACCGCAATTGCTGCATTGCAGTCAGTCTTGTATACCCAAATAGGTTAGTCACACGTACCTCCTTGCGCTTTTTGACTGCCTTGGCCACTTTTACCTTTTGATCTGCATCCAGCTCGCCTTTGTCGATATCAGGGAAGACCCGCCCTTCCTCAGGCCACTTCTGGAACCATTCCTCGATAAGAGACGTGAAAAAGCGCGAGACTCGGTCACGGCGTTTGGACTCGTGATATAGAGGTAGCTTAGATTGCAGCCAGGCAAGTTCTTCATCAGTCGTCCAGCGTTGACCACCCATAGAAGTGACACTGAAGGTAAGGGATTAATCATATGATCTATTTCTCATATTGACATACTCCTCCTTCCGCTCGGTCCTCCCTTGCATCCCGAATTTCATAACCACGTCCCATGATGCTCCTCTAACACATGGTACGGAAGGAGGCACCCAAAAGCTCAAGCACAACCACACCTCGGTAAACTCCATGCCAATATGATAAATAGCCACCTCATTTGTTGACGTTTAGTGAAACCCAGATTCCCATCTCTTTCAACATGACCAACGACAAAGGAAAGCAGGCAGTTGGTGGACAGAGGCCTTGCACCTCGTGTTCAGGAACTGCTGAAGCCCTCCACGTCCTGGCCATGGCATTACGGACAGCTCAAGATGGTAAGTGCGTCAGTGACGTTGTAGCTGCGTTGTTCCTAACTGTTTATGTGCAGCTCTCGTTCATATTCACTTGCCCATCCCCAACGGTATGTATTTGGATCACATACCTGCTGCTTGCTGCTCATTGTTTATTTTAGAGGGCGCGCTCGCAATGGGGTATAGCGCTGTCCCGCAAGCAGATCTGCCTCAGCAACTTCAAGACATGTGTGCCCGCATGGGCTATCTTGTTCTGGAAGGTAAGTCTTATCATCACACCTCAAAATAGGTTAATGCTTAAATTCAAATTGTATTTTCAAACAGAAGATCCCATTCGGGTTCCTGATCCCGTTGATCAGGACATCCATGGCGGTAAGTGGCCCCTATCCCTTCATGTGCACCGCATGTCTAATATACTTACCGTCAGACATCATCCCCCCGGCCGCGGTCACCGCCACAAGTGCCCAGCCTGAGGCAGATAGTCCCGCCGATGATCGCTGGTACGCAGTGATTTCTGGCCGAAATCCCGGAGTGCATCGCGGCTCGTATGTATTTCCTTCTCTCATGATTAGGTCACACTCTAATCAAACTCGTTAGGCAAAATCTTGCAGGCAACGCAACAGGTGTCCCAGGCGGGTTTGCGCAACGCTATGCGACACAGGCCAAGGCACAGGCAGCGTACGACGAGGCCCTTGCCCTCGGCAGGGTGTACAAGATTACCTTCAACGTGGGAAGAGATCAGGTTCACCCTCCCGGCCCTCCTCCGCCCCCTCCTGCCGCTGGCGCTGCTGCAGCTTGAATCATACCTCCCTCAGCATGTATGTATGTAGACGTACATAATCTTTGCCGTTTGTAGCCTGCCGTGCACAGCAATAGACGCCGTTCCCCTCATCATTGAGTGAATTCTAAGTTATACTAAAGCTAGTAGACACATGGTCCCTCGTGCCCACCCATACAGTACCACTTGTGATGGAACTCGTCATCATCTGACGGACAGCCGCCCTGGACTTCATCACCGTCGCCGTTGTTCTCGTCACCATCATTGTTCTTGTCCTCGCCCTCGTCCTCATCCTCGTCCTCCCCTTCATCACCACTATCAGTTTCACCACCATCAGTTTCAACAGCGCTGTCTGATTCAGTGTATGTCACTGTGCAGAGGCCTGGGAGAATCGAGCTCTTGAGTTCCAGAATGGTGATGCCTTTGACAAGGATCTCCACCAATTCAATCTGGATCCTCCACAACTCTCGTATCTTCCACATCTCCACCGGTAAGTCTCCCTCCATGAAGTGTAGTCGGCTGAGCATGCGGCGTCCTCGGGCCCCGTGATTATGCAGTTGTGCTCGCCATACTTCCACACGGCGCTCCTCCACTGCAAGGTTGAACGACTTATCCAGCCCAATGCTCCAGTACGTGACACCTCCCCAGCCTTTAGCCCAGTTCAAGACTGCTGTGTGTAATTTCAGGAGGACTTCAAGCTCAGGGTAATGCGTCGGGAAAGGCTTCTTTCCATCATAGTCAACCAGGTTGTTGATAATGTTACCCAGTAGTGCATCCGGGTTAATGGACCTGGTGCGGTGGAAGTCCAACGGGAGGGAATGGGGGGGATTATTGGTCTTGATGTCGAACTCAACCGCCACTGTATCCATGGTGCGCGGCCCGTCTTTGACAGAAATATCTTGTGTCAAGGGTTCATAAATGGAAGAGTCGGTAGAGGACTCTTCGGACAAGTTGGGAAGGGGGGACATAAGCTCAGATACGGGTACAGGTTCTGTGGGTGCTGAGAGCATGGTCGATTTAGAACTCTGTACGCTAGGTTGGGTACAGGAGAATGTGGATGGTGCAGCATCCTTCTGTGATTTTAGCTCACGACGACGACGCTGTCGCTCCCGGTTCTTTTCTTTCACCTCCGGATGCCTATGAACATCGAGGTTAATTAAATATGAATAATGAGAATACGGTACATACTTCTGATAATAGCGTTGATATTTTGTCAAGCCATCTTTTCCTTTCTTCACTGTTGCCTTGGTGTTACTTGTAGTCATATTTGGACTTTGAAGGTGGTGTTCGAATGTTTCCGACTTAAGAGTACACAACACTACTAGTATGTACTATTCTTGCGGTTGTGTACCGTGATTTCCAACCAATTTGAAGCTCATTTCATTGTACGCCATGCCCACATGCTAAATTGGAAACATGTGAATGTCAGCAACCGGACGCATCAGCAACCTTAATTTTCTAATTTGCCGAGACCTCAATCTGATCTCAGCCATATGGTTGCGCACATACGGTGAGCAACCTCGTTCTTTAAATTTCAATTCTTTAGTCTCCCACCTTTTTCTGTCTCCCACCTTTTTCTCCCACCTTTTCTTACAGAAGAATGTCTTGCCTCCACTTCAAAGCCGCTCCAGGCCGTACCAACTCTGGCTTGCGGTTTCAGGACCATCGAGGCATATGTACGTCATTGTTTATTCCGGGCCGACTTGCCACGCTGATCATCAACGTCCGAAAATAGATCATGCGAACCCTGGACGCTTCCTTTCACCGCCCACCGTTGAGCCGCTCGGCACCATTCAAACCTCCTTCAACCTCAATGATCTCCCCAAGCGCACTGGCGGCTGGACTGTGCCCGACGTCTCAACAGTCTCGCAAGTTGTACCAACGCTACACGACCTACAGAAGGAGGGTAATTACCGGCTCTTCAAGTGGGATGGCATGTGCGTTTTTCACCTACTTAGAAACATTTTTGATTGGGCTAATCATCATAAAGTACTCCCTATGCTCTTTTAGACACTGATGCACGCATCTTCGGGCTCCTAGCAGGCGAGCCAGCCGCTCCCACACCCCAACACCCATCCAACGATCTCGACTCTCATATGGACAGTCTGGACACGTCCGACATGCCCGGCCTCATCTCGGACGACAGCGACGGGGACGATAGCGGCTTGCGACCGTGGGCCGACGTTGTGACGGGCTTCGAACATGCCCTGAAGGCTGTGCGTCTCATTGGCCAGGCCTCCGGTGCATTCCCACCTGTTGCCGGGCCGCATCGTCGTGGTAATTATTTTACCTTGACCTCTGGGATATCCTTTGGGGGCGGCCAGACGGTACGTTCTGAGTTCAACACCATTCTTTAATGTTATTTGACTGACTGTTTAAAACCCTTCCAGGAGCCACAAAACCTTGTTCACACACGCGAGGAGCAACGGCTTATCGATAGCCTCCTCCTCAACGACAATGTCGAACGTGTAGCCGCTTTCCAGTCTGGTATGTGAACTATGTAATTATCTACTTTGAATACATATCAAATGGTTTTACTACAGAATCTCTCGGATATATTGCCCCACGCATATACGAAGACATTGCGGTCCACATTGCCAAGCTGATGCTTGCAGCCGGCAGCGACGAGAAGAGAGATCAATTACGATCTAACTTCTCCTCGTCTGTTTACCCGGCTGGAACGTTCAACCTCGGTCCGGAGACCGTCACGGTACTCCACAACGACGGCAAGAACTCCAGGTACAATCTGTGCGCTGTGACCGTTGCGGGGCATTTTGATTCAAAGCGCGGTGGTCATTTGATTCTGTACGACTTGAAATTGATCGTCGAGTTTCCGCGTGGCTCCACCATCCTCCTACCTTCAGCCCTCCTTCGCCACGGCAACACCGCCATCCAGCCTGGTGAGGAGCGCGTATCTTTCACTCAGTATTGCGCAGGAGGTCTACTTCGTTGGGTCAGCCATGGTTGTGTCACTGATGTGTCCATCAAGGAGTCGCATCCTGACACTTGGTGCACGAAGATGAGGGCAATGAATGTTAGTCGAGGTCAGGGGTTCAATTTTTTTTCCAAGTTTCACGAGCTAGCAAGGGACCGGAAGGCAGTATTCCATAACTTGGGGCTGTAATTACATATCGTTGTTGTAATTATGCGTTATCTCTTAATCTGATCTGATTTTTTTGATTTCCACCAGCGCTGCATGTGGATGCGCCACTTCTAAGTCGATCCTTGAGGCGGAATTTGTCTGATGTTCATGTGAGTGTCCGGTGCCATCAAACGTGAATTTGCCTGATGCCTGATCCACATAGCCAGTGTCCGATGCCGTCAAACCGGATTTCACATCGATCTAGCCGCGCCCTCCCCTTCTCCCTTGGCCTCCATGTCAACGCAGCACCCAAGAAAGAAGGCCCGTCGGGGGGGGATGATCGCTGTGCCGTCAGGTGAACCCGAGGGCTCTTCCCAATCCACCATAATCTCAACTCGTTATCGCCTCCCCCCACAAGCTAGCGCCTACAGCACCTCTACCACAGTGTTTAGTGTACCCACTGAGCACCATTTGCCTACAACGATTTCCACCAGCGCTGCATGTGGATGCGCCACTTCTAAGTTGATCCTTGAGGCGGAATTTGTCTGATGTTCATGTGAGTGTCCGGTGCCATCAAACGTGAATTTGCCTGATGCCTGATCCACATAGCCAGTGTCCGATGCCGTCAAACCGGATTTCACATCGACCTAGCCGCGCCCTCCCCTTCTCCCTTGGCCTCCATGTCAACGCAGCACCCAAGAAAGAAGGCCCGTCGGGGGGGGATGATCGCTGTGCCGTCAGATGAACCCGAGGGCTCTTCCCAATCCACCATAATCTCAACTCGTTATCGCCTCCCCCCACAAGCTAGCGCCTACAGCACCTCTACCACAGTGTTTAGTGTACCCACTGAGCACCATTTGCCTACAACGGTAGTACATCCGGTGGACGACCCTTTGCTTTGGAACAACAAACCTGCAGCAAATTTCTCGTCACTTGACGTTGACCCTACCCTTGATCCTGCCTATGTCGCTGAAGTGGAGGCCGAGAGAGTCACTGCAAAACGTTCAAGAATTTGTGTTAGTACAATTTCCTTTTTTTCACTCATCACCATCTCACTCAACCATTATACCAGACAAACCAGTTGAAAAGATGGCTGCCAGATCGGGACCTCTACCTCGCCGAATTTTTGCGTCTTGAAGGGCGTGGGGACCATCCGGATGTCTGCCCCCGCCATCGACATACTGGCGAGCTTCACCACGCCTCATATCGCTGTATCGATTGTTCTGGCGGCGAGCTTTTATGCCAGGGATGTATGGTCTCAACGCACATGTATAACCCACTCCATCAAATTGAGGTTGGTTTGCTTTGTTGTTGTCCTTTAGAAAGTCTTTAATCTTTTTCCCAACAGGTTTGGACAGGTGTTTACTTCAAGAAAGCGACTCTGAAGTCTATTGGCCTCCGAGTTTCTCTAGGTCACCCTTTCGACAATTCTTGCCCAATCCCTCACTCGGTCAATGACTTCGTCGTTGTCCACACCAACGGAGTTCACGAAGTTGCAGTCGACTTTTGCAGCTGCCAGCAGGCAAAGCCCCACATCCTTCAACTCCTTCGTTATTGATGGTTCCCCGCCTCTGTCGATCGCCCTTGCACCGCAGCCACCCTTGCTGTGCTTCGACAGTTCCAGATCCTCAGCTTCGAGTCTAAAGCTTCCGCATTTGAGTTCTATAATTCTCTCAAACGTCTCACTGAGAATACAGGGGTATCACCACCGAAGGTAGGATTTTGTCCGATAAAGTAATTATTATGCTAACGGACACCTTCAGGATCGGTATCGTTCGTTCATGACCATGGTGCGCGAGTACCGTCATCTCAAAATGCTCAAGCGCGCGGGGCGTGGTCATGATCCAGCTGGGACCGTGGCTACCAAACCGGGCGAGTGTGCTGTCCTTTGCCCTGCATGCCCACAGCCAGGGATCAATTTGAAAGACGGCTGGAAAAATGCAAGTCCTGAGGACCAGTAAGCGCTTCATCTTTGCAGCAGAAATAATTGTTACTAATCGTGCTTATCATTGTAGATTCTTATACCGTCTCTTCCTTGCCATCGACGCAAACTTTCGCCTGAAGAGAAAGAAAGTCTCGTCCTACGAGGCCGATCCAGGCTTAAGCAAGGGATGGGCATACTTTCTACCCGAAGACGAGTACAAATCATTTCTCAAAGCATTTGATAAGCTTGTAATCCAGGAGGTAACTCATTCTTATTCTCAATATCTATAACATTCTGACTTTGGTATCAGCGTAGTACCTGTTCCAACCACAAGGCCGTCGATGCGGAACGTGCGACTAAGGGACTTGCGGCGACTGGTGTAGCTGCTGTGGACTGTGCAAGACACGACGTGAAGCGCCCACTTGCAGTTGCAGATCTGATTGCAGGGGAACGGTGCGTATGTGAGGATTTTCATAATCTAACCCTATTTCTGACAAGACATTTCCAGATATGTTACAATGGATTCCGTTTTTTTTGGGTCGCTCAAGGACATCGACCTCTTGGAGATCGTTGTCTCTTACGATATTGTGTGCCAGTGGAGTAAGCATGTGTGGGATCGGATGGCCAAGTACCCGCACAAGATGCATATCAACACCGACGACACTACACAATTCTACTTCTACATCCCTAAGTTTCACCTCCCCGCCCACATCATGGCATGCCAGTCCATCTTCTCATTCAACTTCAACCGCTCCGTTGGACGCACGGATGGCGAAGGCGTTGAGCGCGGCTGGTCACACATCAACCCGGTTGCAACAAGCACGCGAGAAATGGGACCTGGAAGTCGTCGAGATACTCTCGATGACCATTTTGGCGACTGGAATTGGAAGAAAACGTCATTCATGGGTAAGCTGTCCACTCTGCCTTTTGAGTGCATATATCTAACATTACCTACCATCAGGTGCATCTTTACTACGAAAGATACAAGAGGCCGTAGTAGAAGCTAACGAGCACCGACAACTTCATGATGAATTCGACGCAGGGCTCGACCCCAAAATTACCGACCGCTGGAGAGCCGAGTTGTCAGCATGGGAAGTGAGGGAGAGCAACAATAAGGAACCAAATCCTTTTGAGCGGAAGTTTCAAGGTGCGTTGTGAGTCATTGTCTCACCTTACCGCTGCTAACCATTGGCAAGTCATTTCTCAGGATGCTGTTCGGAAAAAGCTCGCTGTTCAGGAGAGCGAGGATACCAGGGCCGGTAGAGCTTATGCGCTCCATGAAGAGGTTTCAGCATCGCAGCTGATAATCATGGGCCTCGACTTTGAGGAGAAACAGTGAGCATCAGTCTTCAATCTATCTTATCATTGCTCAGTCAGTGCTATAGACGACGCCTTTCTGTAGATCGAGCTGCTTTGGGCCAGCATGCAACGGACAAGCAGAAATCCAAGCTTCAGACGCAGTCCAACATCCTGCGTCGGAAGATTGACGCATGGATTGCTGTCCAGCATTTATACATGCCTGCCCTTGCTACCATACGCACGCGTGACGCCGAGGCAGACGATCACGATAGTGACCCCACCGAGGATGTGTCATTATATCTCCCATCTGCCCTCGCTCACACCCCCTCACATCCACGCGCCCTCCCATTATCTTGCTTAGAAGTCCCTGTTGTCCCTTGCGATGTTCGTCTCCGTGAGATGGAATGGGAACTACGGAACGCCCAGGCCAGTGACGCCCTCGCAGAGCTTCGTGACGGCCTTCGTCTGCGCTCCTACCTCTACATCGACAAGGATCGTTTCCAACGTGGGCAGCGCCATAATACACGTTCCAGAGGCATCATCGACCGTACGGTGGTCAAGATTGCCGCCGCCGCTTCGAAGTACCGTGCCGCTCGTCTGGCAATCAAGGGTCTTGCCCCAGTGTTGGATAAGGTGGGCTGGGAGGACGCTTATCCTCTGCTAGCCAGCGAGGATATCAGGGCAATGGGCGAGGCGGATCCAAGTGTCCATGTGCGACGCGGGCCAGCACAGGGCCGTCACAGGGGATCTTGGATATGGACGCGGCTGGGAGATCTTGAATATATGGATGACGACCTACTCCAGGACGGTACGCCTCTCATCATCTTCTATAAGTATTCTACTCACATACGGTTAATCTGACAGACCTCCGCATGGAATGGTGTAAGGGCAAGGCTCGTGCGGACCGATGGCAAGAGGAGGTCCGGTTACTCTTGGAGGAAATGGAGAGGGTCGACCGCTTCTTTAATTATAAGGCGGCGGAGTGGGGCAGGCATGGACTAGCCGTATGTTCCTCAGGCACCTACGATGATCGGGCAACGGCAGAAGGAAGGAGGGCCTACGCAGCTGAGCAGGCAGCAATGTATTCTGCGATGCGGCGCCGAGCCGCTCACTTATGGCTCCATGTACCAACATTTGTCGCACTGGGGTATGGCTTAATTGTACCGGAAGATGTTGAGACCGCTGAGAAGGGTGACGACGATGCGGAGGACAAAGAGTAGTATTATACCTGTAGGTAATGATACATAATATACATGATAGTTGTCTTTCTAATGGATTTCGTGAGATGCCTGCTATGAGTGGAATTGGGGTGCGCATATGCCGACCTGCAGGCGGGAAAATCGGAGCGGAAGCGGGAAAATCGGAGCGGAAGCGGGAAAATCGGAGCGGAATCGGGAGGCGCCTACGCCAAAAGGAAGGGCGGGTGAGTTGTACCTAAATGGAGGTGGTCCAAATAAGGAAGTAGCGGCGCGGCTGCTCTGAACGATGAGCTCAAGCACTAGAGAGGGACCTATCCAAATTGAGCCGTATAGGCGGGAATGGGCGTGCGCAAGGGTGGAGAGTGCTTCTAACTTAGAGCAATATTCGCGAATATGGCCTTCTGATTAGAGGCAATGTTCGCGAAGTCATCCTCTAAGTTAGAGGCATGTTCGCGAACCCTGTCTGATCTCATCAGAGAGTGGGTTCGCGAAGTCACGCCAACAACAGGTGACAATGTTGGTCGGCAGATAACAGATATGTAGTAGAGCCCATAGCTCTTCTTGTGACCCAAATACTAAGTCTGCAGCACTAACAATATCAAATCAAGCCATTGGTTAGAGGAATCCGTGTTTTGCAGAAGTGCATGCATGCGGGTCACATCATCAACTCATCTTGGATTCAAGTACTCGACCGAAGAGCGAGGTTCGCGGTTGGCTGTGTGGTAAGCAATAATTAGTTTGTCACACGTCTGTCCAACCGCATTGAATCTGTGGAACGAAAATGTCAAAGGTCGCGTGGAAGGATCAAGGAACAATTGCAAGAACGCAATCTCTCCCTCGGGGATAACCTACTTTCAGCAGGCAGGGACGAAATCCAGCAGACGAAGGTAGCCAATTCGGAGTACGCTCATTCCGCATTACCTGTACGTTATCCAATTGAAATCAGAAACGTCGAAGAACGGGTCTGCGAATGATACGATGGCTACAGCGCTGATTTCCGAAACCAGTGTCACAAAAGTAAGAAA
Organism: Crassisporium funariophilum; assembly: GCA_014925845.1. NCBI lineage: Eukaryota > Fungi > Basidiomycota > Agaricomycetes > Agaricales > Crassisporiaceae > Crassisporium > Crassisporium funariophilum. Next base: position 1,626,249 of record JACGCL010000008.1, read on the forward strand.
CGAGGAAAAATTCTATGTTTATGCATTACAGTCAGTCTATGGAAGGGAAAGAGAGAAAGAATAGTAGAAGCAACGCCTAACTCTAAACAAAATAGCAAGACAACAACTCGTAGGTACCGATATGAGATGTTGAGAAACTAGGCATGATCAAGCCCGCGGATGCTTCCAGGGTCGTTTGGAACTATGATCTCGAACACTTCTGTTGCATCGGCATATCTGACCTTGATTTGGGTGCCAGTAGACTAGTAGTGTGGTCAACAACTGGTCGGCAAAGCAAAAACGCAAAACTCACACTGACTGGGTTGGCGGTGCGTTTGACCGCGACAACCTCTCCGTGCACCCACTGACCATCAATATATATCTTAACCCGTTGACCCTATTGACCGGTATGGGTGAGCTGAGGATGTTGAGCACTTGAGAAAGGCTTACTTGCGTGAACCTCCGAGACTGCACATAAGATGGTCAGCTGAGTGTAAGAAGAAAGGTGAAGAGAACAGAATACTCACGGTAGAGTCGCTGGCTTCAGCAACAACATAAGGTGCCGAGTTGGCGTAGGGATATCCGATGGGGGGCAAATCGTCGCCATTGAAGGTTCGGCCACCAGGAGCAGCACCACGCATTGCATGTCGAGAATTGCGGATATGTTGAGCCATGGTGATGTTGGTAAAGGCTAAGTGGTTTGAGTATGGGGGCGTTAGATCTTGCCGTTGAATTTGGTGGGGATTTATACTTTTGGGGGCGTCACAGGCCAAGTCGAGTAACAAGACCGTTGCAGAGAATATTTAGGTGCGGCGTCTTTGTAATACCTTGCTGCCGACGTGACCACATATCGAGAAGTGCCGCTCAAGGGATGAAAGTGTAATATTTCCTCCCCTTGAAGACTAGAAAAAATTCAAGACCAGCGGACCTGCAACTGCGGCCAGGACTTCCTGGACACGTTATTTCAGAAGCGTCGTCCCGGAATTGGGTCATCATTTTATCAGTGTCCTAGGAAAGGGCTGCATGTTTACAGCCACCAAGGATCCCAGCCACGGGATCCTGGAGTATGAAGGGAAACAAGTATTACTTTCACTGCACCTTCCCTTCCGTTGGTAATTCTCAGTGTGGTGCTGATCGCGACGCCATCATCAGAAGAAAGAGATAAGGGGGTCAAGGTATCTGGGCTTGCCCGAATCACCGATGGCGTTTCCGGATCCTAGCGTGTCAACCGATTGATTTGGCGGCCCGAACCTAGACATGCATACTTTGGTAGAGAGGAATTCACGGATGGGATGCGTTTCGGCTCCCTCCAGAACGTTCAGCTGCACAGCTTGCAATCAAAGGAAGTTCGGCGGGAGGGGTTTCCTGGCCAATTCCTGGCCACATCAAGTAGCGTGATGGGAGGGGGAAAGGAAGGAAGGTTCGGTCGCATGTTCATTGCAGCTGCATTTAAACCATGTCAAATTCTGTCAACTCACATCAAGTTAGCTTATCCCTTCCATCTCAACGTCAACATAACATTCGAATTGGAAGTTTCAGGAGAGATTGACGTACATCACGTGGAAGAGTGAGCATGTCATTCTACCTGCCCGGCCCGTTTGCCCACATGAAGTTCGGTCCTCTAGCAATTTCAAGCAGGAACCCGACGTGGCCAGCCATGACTTCATGGAATGTAGCATTGAAGATCACTCTCTTTCTCTCTTCAAGTAGCACTAAAGCTGAGCATTGGAACCTTTGCTTGTGTCATGTAAGCTGAGCGACGGTTGAGTATGATTGCTGGTGATGTGACACTAGTAGACAAGAACCTGCACTTTTATTGAAGGCTTTGTGAGTTCAACAGATTGAGCCATGGGACGCGCCTAAATTAACAGCATAGGGAAAGCAATTCTGGCGCTCATGGTATGCAGCGATTGGTTTCCTGAGTCAATGGGTGTGGTGAAAGTCTGACTGAGTCTTGGACATTGTCAGCAGTATCATAGACAGAATACTCCAGTATAGAATCATGTGTAACACATGAATGTACCACGATCGAGAGAAGTCGAGAGTTTTCCTGGATGTGTGTGGTCATCGATCAATGTTTGTGTTTAGTGAACTGGCTATATTCCTTTCACGAGCGCGGGCCGAACCATGGCCGGTCTCGTTTCCTCAAGCTTGGCGTTCGACTTTCATCTCCCACCGCCAACTCAACATGCTCTGGAATCACTATCAGTTGACTCGGGTGAGTTCAGCACCCAACTCGTCGTACTCCCATATTTCGGCTTACCTATAATTCCAAGTTGACGCTGACAGCACGACACCTAAGTGAGCCATCTCATAAATCACCATCGCCTCACAAACCTACTACGGCCCTCTCGAAGATCCAAGTCAACAACTGGAAGCGCATCAAGCCAGGTACGACAATCCCGTGAGTTTTTGGCTCATAATTCGCGCTCGTGTTCTTGTTTTGCATTCTTTCGTCTACTCAAAAGAAGTGTGCGGCACACCATTCACATCAGACTGCGCTTCCAAGAGCACCTTCCACAGTGCCTCCATAAACGCTGGCGTGTCCTTAGCCAGAAACCCCGTGAGGTTGATTTGTAACTTTTTAGGGTCTGGAGTCTGCATCAACGAGTGTAAGGTTGGCAACATGAGGAAGAGTTGGACAGGTAGGCATTACAGGATCTCGCTCATCCTCTAGGAGACTCATAGCATATTCTATAAAGACCTCATCTTCGAAGCCGAAGTACGCAATGGTTTTCCTGGCTATCCAATGCCTGATAGCAGCGGGATTGACTTTCCTCATATCGACCTGTGGCATTTGTGGCACATCAATGGGAGTTGTGCCTTTTCACGTTACGATTCACCTTTTGGTTGTATTCAGGGGGTAAATCCATTTTCTCGAAAAGTTCAATCTCCTCATTGGAAAGTTGTGTGTCCCAATGGTCGGCAGACTTGTTGTTATCTAAAGGATATCCGAGTGAATACAGAAATGTTGCGAAAATGAGTTGTGAACACAACGAAGAGATACTACAGTCGTCCTGCGTTTCTCACCAGCGGCCGTCATGCTCTTCTCAACCAATTAAAGTACTATCGGAAAGAGTGGATGGAGTGCTGAGCAAAAGGTGCGTGCTTAGCCTTTGCGGTGATGCACCCTGGGAATTTCACTAGATCTATATCTGGACTCTGACTTCCAACACTGGTTTTCTCCCTCGATTTCCAACAACCAACACTAACTCCTAGATGCCGTAGATGCGGTCGGACTTGTGACTTTCTCGGTCAATAATGTTTTGATCTGAGCCCTAATGGTGGCCTAGTACAACAATGTCACCAACACCTGGGCGAAGCACCTCAAATGTTCGAAACCTCGACTCCTCAGGATCTTTATGTTTCCGAATGCTTTCTCCAAATTTGCTGTACAGCTAGCAATTTATGGCGACACGTTGAGCTATGATCTTTTGGTTTGGATTTGCATCAACCAGCCGTTCCTGACGATCTCGATTCTCTATCTACCTCGACATTTTCGGCTTCACGGAGCAAGGGTCCACCTCGCTGGGACCTCGCTGGGACCGCCGGTGTACTGGCCAGGAACTAAATGGACTGTGACATGCGCCCTGCTACCTAGAGTAAAACAATTGGCTCATTGTCAACTTCTGCTATTGTCAAAGGCAGCACCCTTCTTTTGCGCATTTCTGTCGTTGTCATCTCTTGCACTCGATCAGCTACTTACACCTCAGTCTCTTTCGGCGCCCGAGTCAATAATGTTACGGCGGACGCTTGGCTCATTAGAAGTAGGCCACGTTTACAAGGTGAATTCCTCAGTCGCTTTAGCAACTTCATCACACACACACACACACATCACAATGGATTCTTTCACTGCCATCTCCGTCCCCGCTTACGTTCCCACCAACGAGGAGACCGGTGGATCGGGCAATAATGCCTACTGCGTCGTCGCTTGAGTACATTACTCGCGCTTTGCAATATGCAATTGCCCGTTCATCATTGTGAGTGTCCTTACATGCCCTACAATCTACTTGTGCTCATTCCCTTACATGAAGAACCACCATCAGAAACTTTAATGTCATCCTTGATCCAGCACTAGCAGTTGAGGGCGAGGGGCATAACACATATTTTGGATTATCACTATCAGATTCGGTTTCTCGAGGAAGTGTTGTTGGAATAATATCATACATTTTGGAAACATGAGATTTGAGTTGAGGACACTTCTGTGGTGATATGACGCGTTTGTCGTGTTCTACTTTATTCGATCCAGATGATCCCGCCTCCGTGTAGGTACGGGTCTCTTATGCGTATCCGGCCGGGCATGACGAGCATTAATTTGCACCCCATTAGCCCTGCAAGGGGCGATGCACCTTGGATGCACCCCCGGGAAATTGACCGGGATCCGTACTTGGTTATGTAAGTAACTCTTTTACTGGTCCTCTCTCTCTCTCTCTCTTTCTTCATCTGGAACCATCGGCAATGTGCTGTCCAGGAAAGCATAGCTATTTTATCGGCTGGACTGAATATCTAATTGAGCTTTGTTCTTCGTTCCTGACATAGCATTTCGGTGTCACCAACACCCATATGCAACCCATATGTGTCTTCATCGTCAGATCTTGACTCCTCCGGATTTGTATGTTTCCCAAGGTACACTGTAAATGGACACAGCTGACTGCGACGCTTGCCTGTGTTCTTTTGTCTCGAATTCCCTCGACCAGCCGTTCCTGAGATCGCCCGCCAACCTTAACGGTTTCGGCTACAACGGAGCAACTCGAGCCTGGGTCCACCTCGCTATGGCCATCGGTGTGCTGGCCGGAAACAAAGTATACTGTGCTCATATTATTCTGCGGCTTAGGACAATTGCCCTATTGTCAACTGCTATTGTTCCACCCAAAAATCTCTTGACAAGCCACCATCTCTGCGATTCTCGGCGTCTCGATAGGTGTTCCAGCAGGCCTCTGCTTTCCTATAAAGCAAGCCGTGCTCGAGGTAAGTATTCCTCAGTCGCTTTAGCAACTTAACCACACACATCACAAATGGATTCCTTCACCGCCATCTCTATCTCTGCTTCCATCCCCACCAACGAGGAGACCGGTGGATCAGGCAACAACGCCTACTGCGTCGTCGCTTGAGTACACTACTCGCGCTTCGTAGCATGCACTATCCCGTTCATCAGTGTGAGTTCTTTTCTCTCTGCCTTCTGTTTTAGTTTGGGCTCAATTCCTTACGTGCAGAATGACCATCACGACTTTAATGTTATCTTTGATAATCAGCACTAGCAGTTGGGAACGATGGGCATCACACATATTTGATTTATCTTTATTACAATTCGATTTTTTCGAGGGAGGTGTTCGTGAATAATATCATGATTGAAAACATAACGTGGAATTGGAAAAGAGTATGATTGCGATGTTGCTGCTATTCATCTCAGTTCATTAGCTTTCCGGTCGTTCAAATGAGTTGCTTTTCCATAGGGTGCATGTATGCCTGAGCTGGATGACATAGAGCCTTGATTGAACTACCTATTGATCCTCTACCCTAAAACCAAAGATATAAAAGTGATGTACCCGATATATACAATAATCGTGTTTTGACCAAACCAACATGCTCCGACTCATCAAAGTGACAAGCAGATAAACAAGATGCAGAATGGAAGCGGGGCCGAGGGTGGCGGGGGAACACCTCCTCCTCCGCTGCTCACGGGCAACGGCTGGTTCACAGTCGCCTTCTGCAGTGCGACGTTCGTTTGTGCCAAAATTCTGCCATTCAGAGTGCTCGAGGTAATCAGCGTCACAGAGGTCTTGGCAAGGAGGATGCCTTGGAAGGTGGCGGATTCTCCGATGGCAACGGCACCAGTGACAACCCAGAAGATGTTTTGTGGGAGGGCGCCGCCGGCCAATATGATCTGGGTGCTGGCGGATTGAGTTAGGGCGCCGGAGACTTGAAAGATCCATGCTGTTTGAGATGAATCGCAAGCGCGTTGAGCGATACCGAAGTTAAAGACGAGTCAAGGTAGGGCAGACGTACTGTCTGTGGGACCACCGGAGATGGTGCAGCTAGTCGGAATGCTCACTCCGGTAGTGAACTTGTAGAGCCCGGGGGTAAGGGTCAAACCACCAAGGCTACCTGAAAATACGATACAGAATCAATAGAATTCGGCTGTTGATCGGTGAGTTGCGTACCAGAACCGAGATTCAGCTACGGCAAGCGAAACAGATCACAAAATGAGTCAAGGACATAGATATTTATGCCAAAAAATCCAGCGTACATGATCAGGATTTATCCGGCCAGATGCATCATTGAAAGCAGTCTGCATATCAGCCACAGAAGTCGCCAAAGTGGTGGGGGTGGGGTTCGCGTAATCCGCAGCCCCAAGTTGTCCGGTAACTTGCGACGACGTCGAAAAGGTCCCAAAAAGGCTCATGGTGAGATCGAAGCCTGTAAGGAATGAACCTGCGGCTGGGCTGAGACCAATGCTGCCCGCTATTACGAACTCATAAGTATGGTCCTATCTGGAAAGATGGTATAATACTCACTGACGGCAGACGTAGGCACAGTAGACACGCCAGACTTAGCTAGGATAACAAATTTGTCCGCGGTGCGGAGGTTCACCGCGGGAGGTCCCAATGCACGTGCGGAAATGACCAAAGGAAGGGAAAAATAGCAAGATAAGTGGAGCTGGTCATTTTTTGTAGCAAGGATCTCACAAAAGCTGCAGCGTTGCCCGAGAGGGCCTGATAAGATGTGGTAGGTGTATGAGTGAAAACATATAGAAACAAGCGGTACGATATGCACGCACAAGAAGGCCAACGAGAACGGTTTTCTTGAAGGAAGCCATGAGATACTCGTTTGTTGGAACTTTTGTTTTGGGCAGGGGATGTTGGATCAAACTAGCCTGCTCAAAACTTCAATCCGCAGGGCGCTTTTATACCTCGCAAATTAACGTCAGTTACGTCTAAGCGCAGGCTATTCCATGTCATCGTCATGAAGAAAAATTCTTCTATGCATCAAGTCGACTCGAGCAAACAACATCCGCGTCATCGCGCTGGGGAATCCCTGGGGTCTGCAAAAGCTGCTGAGGTACAAACGTCCAAACATTAGCGACATAGCCTTGGTGTAATGGACGCCCTGTATTTACCATCCTATTGGCATGATGGAAATTAGAAGCACAATCCCAAGGCCCGAGGCTCAAGGCCCAAGAATGACCCATCGAAGGCACGACCGGGCTGCCACTCCGTGAAGTACAATATCATGGAGCTCTTTTGACTCCTGCCAGTTATAGCGCCCGGCGCAGGACTGTAAATTGATTCATTATACAGTGGGACGCTGAGAGGGGATTGTGTGGCGATAGCTTCTCTCAGGCTGTCGGTTGTCGAGGCATTCTTTTTCTTGCTTCGCGTGGGTGTCATCGTCATCGTTTGTCAACTGCTACCGCTGTCGTATGGGAATGCAAATTGGTGGCTGAGTGCTGAGGCCAAAGTGGAGTAATAGTTCCTTCGGGTCTAAGTATATGATGCCCTCTGTATGCAGCAGAGTCTATGTTGGTTCGAGTATGAGCGTTGCACTGAGAATCAAACCATTACATACAAGAGAGAGAAGATTGTTGTAGGTGTCAGACAAGTTCCCGCCATCCCCGAAGACGTCAGGACTTCAGAAGAGTCAATACGGCTGTTCTAACCAAGTTCTAACCTTTTTCTTCGGACCGGAGCACTTGGTCAAGGCACTCCGATTCTCCCTTGTCTTCGCCCGAGTTGTGTCCTCGCACCAGTCCGTTTAAATTCATATACCCAACCTTGATACCGAAGTTATCGAGGCCATCCGTGTCGACAAAATCGCGGACCACATCTTCAACGGCGTCAAAGAGCGGATCATCTCGAGCTTCCTGCAGGTTGAAGTCAATAACACCCTCCACAGCTCCGGTACGTCTCTGCCTTATACGCCCTGTCTCGGTCGATGAGGACGACGACACGACTCCAATGTGGGACAGTCAGACCCACAATGCAGCACTGTGTAAGCAAAAAAACACAGGTTCAGATACACCAGTGACTGACAAAGTACACTTACGAGACGTCCATTCTGTCTGTCACTAAAACAATTTGGTCCAGTCAGTCGCACCGATCATGTTGATCTTAGGTTGATTCGTCTTGCTGGTCACACTGATCCACATGTCCCGGTTTTGGCCTAATAATTATAAAGAAAGGAATAATACAAATGTACAAACGGGCGGATATATACAGAGAGAGCAATGAAAGGAAACATCTAGAGCTCTTGGCTGATTGCCTCGTCTTTCTTTGATTTGCCTGATTTCGTTGGTAGGAGTTCCTGAATGACAAGTCGTGTCAGTGGTGGTGAAGTCTATGACAGAAAGGGTGCAGCTTACAGGTGCGATGTGGGGTACGACACCACCTTGCGAAATCACGACGTTGCCGAGGAGCTTCTGCAATCTGAGACGAGGAGTCAGCTGTGTAGATTAGAGCAAGAGGTCAGTGATGACTCACTCTTCGTCGTTTCTGATAGCGAGTTGCAGATGACGAGGGACGATACGTTGCTTCTTGTTATCACGAGCGGCATTGCCGGCAAGCTCGAGAATCTCGGCAGCAAGGTATTCAAGCACAGCAGCCAGGTAGACTAGATATCAGAAACGAGTCAGCAACAAGGCAGTGGCGAATGAGCATCGGGACTGACCAGGTGCACCAGCTCCAACACGTTGAGCGTAGTTGCCCTTCTTCAAGAGACGGTGGACACGACCGACCGGGAACTGGAGACCAGCCTTGGCCGAGCGCGATTGGGACTTTGATGAAGAGTCGCCACCTGCAGCTTTGCCTCCGGATTTGCCAGCTTTTCCTTTACCAGACATGTTTATTGAATTGGATGGTTGGGTTGGTTAAGGTGTGCGAGCACGACAGGTGGGTGGCCTGGTATAGATGGTGGTGGGGTGAGGGAGAAAGGATAAGCTTGGGGCCTTCATCGTCGTTCTGTATTTATAGTAGAAAGGAAAGAAACGCACGAGCCCAAAGAGTCACACACTCGAAGTGACAACAAACGAAATAAGGTTTAAAGGTCACGTGCCCGGATGAACGCGTTTGTGTTGATCAACAGAGACGCGTTGACGAAAATAAGGACAAACTCACGCGCTGGTATATATACATCCCTCTCTCTTTCTACCATGGACGCTCATCTTTCTTTGTCACTACCACTCGCCACCCACATCACCCACCTTCAACCTCTTTACGCCCTTCGCAATGGCACCCAAACCCGCTTCCACTGCTGGAAAAGCCCCAGCTTCCACTGCCTCCAAGGCGCCAGCCAAATCCACTGAGGGTGCAAAGGCAGCCAAGAAGACCTCCAAAGCCGCAGCACCTGCTGACGGTGAGAAGAAGAAGAGAAAGAAGGTCCGAAAGGAAACCTACTCCTCTTACATCTACAAGGGTACGCATTCTTCGCACTTTGCCTCATGTCGCGCCAACTGACTCGTTCTTCCAGTCCTTAAACAGGTCCACCCCGATACTGGTATCTCCAACAAGGCGATGGCCATCCTAAACTCTTTCGTCAACGATATTTTCGAACGCATTGCCACCGAGGCCTCCAGTACGTGTTTTCTTCTTCCTCTCTCATGTTGCATGCTCAACCACCTTCCTTCTTGCAGAACTTGCCGCATACTCAAAGAAATCGACCATCTCTTCACGAGAAATCCAGACATCAGTGAGACTCATTCTACCTGGAGAGCTGGCCAAGCACGCCATCTCAGAGGGTACAAAATCAGTAACGAGTACGTCTTCTTTCCCATCGAATGTACGAATTGTGCTCATTGTCTTCTTTTTCATCAGAGTTCTCGTCAGCGGGAGCCAAGTAGATGATTTGTCGATTGTTTTCTGTTTATTCTGTACATCGTATTGTATTTATTTAATGCATCTCTCTTTTATCTTGTACTACTGTGTGATTCCACTGGCAGCCTGCAAATTGCCTCCAGCGTGGATTTGGTCCAGATGTTTGGTTTGTTTGCGTCTTGTTTCAGCTTCTGTTGCTGACTGGCTCTTTCAGTACTTAGCCCTGAAGCAACTAGCGCACCTGATGTCTCTTGCCCGAGAAATGTGCGTGATCGTGCACGATCCAATGTTTCCATTTGTGCACCCTCCGGATCGATCATCCCTGTCCCCGTTGGTCTTCCTCTCAAGAACTGCTACTTCAATATTGTCGACAAACGATCCCACTTGATCCCCAGAGCTCGTAACCCCGAGTCTGACACTCCAGCATCACATTGACTATTCTGAGCACACGGGCTCCAAAGGCGAGGTATGGACCTTTTTTCGATGTTCCCTGGTGTCTTCTCCCCTTATCCAGGACGAAGACCTGCTTCTGCTCGTTCGCGGTCTGGGCGAGCGATGTTGTCTTGAATAAGGCAGGCAGGCCACCACGAGCTCAATCTATGTTAGGACGACTGAAAGACGGTGTAGGGATGCAACTCACGGTGTCACCAAGGCCGTTTTGGTCTCCCCAACCCCGACAATGAATTACAATCCACCCTATTCAAGATATCCTCGCTCATGGCCAACCGCGGTCTGCCACCTTGAATACCTCACTCAGTCTCCCGTCGGCAATTCGAAGACTAGAGAAGACGTCAGGCACTGTCGACATTCAATGAGAGCTGCGTCACCTGTCTCTTGAGCATTGATGTATTCGTTGTCCTCTCCCCTTCAAGCTTTCGTTACGCCACCAAGTGTCCGATAGAGTTCGTCCTGGGTGTTCTTGAATATTTCTTCGATTGGCCAACTTAGTGATCTCTATCTTAACTGCCTCCCGATTGTACTTGGAATCCCTGCTGCTGACCACAACTGCCGAAGTCGTCTTGTTGCAGTACAGTCACAAGTGGACGTTCTCTTTACGTCTTAAAATGGTCGCCATCTGGGACATGGTCGACGTTGTTGCTGCGGAGTTTTCATTGCCCATTAAAGCCAATTGGATGGACCGTGAGCAACATCATGTATGGTTCCAAGGCCACTTCGTCTTGTCAATTCACCTTCGTACAATCTGGGTGATGGTCAGGAAAGCTTTATTTGGCCAAACTTGCTGGATATCCATGATCATTGGTGTAACGTGTGTGTCGCGAGGTCGCAGCCTGCTGCCCAGCACGCGAACTGGGAATTGACTTCGCGCCTACACCTCTGACAGCTCCCACTTGCCAACATGTAGCTGCGTCTGAAGAGACAAAGATCCGTTGTTCATTGTTCATGCCCCACGTCATTAAGGGTTCAAAGTTACAGATACAAGTACAGTCCGTTTCAAAGTGATTGTCTAACACAGACTACAAGATCGTATTTTGGCCAGTGTGTCCGGCGCCAAGTACTGAATTCGCTGGTTGAGCACCTATGGAGCTCAATGAGTACTTGTCCTTGAATGGTGGGAGAATAAGACATACCCTGTCCAACTGCGTGATTGCGACGTGTTTGAGCTTCTTGCTCTAGACGTTCGGCTTCAGCAAGCTCGCGTCCTTGCGCTTTGAAGGCGTTCGCCTCTCTGCATAGTCGCAATATTGGTCAGTCATTCTTGATCCCCAAAAATCCCCGGACTTCTGGCAACACTTACTGCTCTTTTTGGAGTCCTTTCGCTTTCAGGGCGCTACTTCCCACCGTCGGTGGTACATTACCCCCGCCAGCGTTGTTCATACCAGCGGGAATTCCTTGACCGCCCATTTGCAGGGGTCCGTGACCTCCACGGAGGTACGGGTCGTCCGCTTGCATATTTCCTTGGTTGGTTTGTGGATTATTGAACTGTACGCATGGTGAAGGGAGCAACGAGTTACATGCGGCCCCATTACTTTCCAATCTGAAAAACTCACGCCGTCGGGTCCCTGCTGACCCATCTGTGTAGGTTGACCCATTTGTGTAGGCTGGCCCATCTGTGTAGGCTGACCCTGGTTAGTAGGTCCCCCACCCATTGTGGGTCCAGTGGTTCCGGCGGGGAAGTTGCCGGCACCAATGGCATTATGATGCCGTCCACCCCCTGTCGCGTCGGTGGTGTTCGTCTATTTGATGGTGGTTAACAATTGAGTTTATGTTTTGCCACCCTATCTGGGAGGTTCGCTTACATCGTCGTGCTTGTGCTTGGAGCCAAAAAGAGACGGCATTATGATTGTTTATGAAGTCAAGTCGGTTGCTGTAAGAGTAGAGGAGATGGGATTCAATGAATTCAAGAGAAACAATTCGGTCTCTTTTATAATCTCTGATCTGGGAGTTGTGGCCACTGGATGACGCGGACAGGGTAATGGGCGACCAGTTGCTCCGCCCACCAAAAATACTTTGCGGGTGCAGCTATTCATTTTCAAAATAAAATCCATGCCCGAGTCGGTCCTGTCGTATAGAGGGTGACGTAGAGTTTCCCGAGCTGCGGTTCGAATGGCCCAGTCGTCCAACTCCAAGTGAGAAAGTTGAAATGGCACGGGTTCAAAATCTCGTACAGCTTGAACAACCCAGGCTGATGTCAGTGGTGAACGTGGATGGGACATGGGGAGCAAAGCTTCGGCATTTCGGCAGCGTGGTAAAGCTTCCTTCACGACATCGCGTAAATATCACTGGGAGGAGACGCGGACTAGAAATAGGAAAATTGCTCAAGGTGGACCTCGGTAACTGCTGAGTCGATCACACTAGTGCTTTTAAATATAATGTTCTCAAATATAATGTTATTCCACAAACACCTCCCTCGAAAAGTCGAATTGTAATAATAATAGATCAAATATGTGCAACGCCCATCCCCCTTCAAATGCTAGTGCTGATTATCGAAGATAACAATAAAGTCGTGATGGTCATTCTGCGCGTAAGGGAATGAGCACAGATAATTCAGGAGGCATCAAAAGATCGATACTCACAATGATGAACGGGATAGTGCATGCTACGAAGCGCGAGTAATGTACTCAAGCGACGACGCAGTAGGCGTTGTTGCCTGATCCACCGGTCTCCTCATTGGTGGGGATGGAAGCAGAGACTGAGATGGCGGTGAAGGAATCCATTTGTGATGTGTGTTTGGTTAAGTTGCTAAAGCGACTGAGGAATACTTACATCGAGCACGGCTTGCTTTATAGGAAAGTTGAGGCCTGCTGGAACACCTATCGTAACGCCGAGAGACACAGAGTTGGTGGTTGGTCAAAAACAGGCGGAACAAGGGTGCTTTTCACAATAGCGATTGACAATAGGGCAATTGTTCGAGGCCGCAGAGTAAGATGTGCACATTATACTTTGTTCTCGGCCAGCACACCGATGGCCATAGCGAGGTGAACCCTGGTGGACCCTTGCTTCGTTGCAGCCGAAACCGTTAAGATCTCAGGAACGGCCGGTCGAGCAAAATTGAGACAAAAGAACATAGGCAAGCGTGCCGCAGTCAGGTGTACAGTCAATGTACAGTGTACCTTGGCAAACATACAGATCCGGAGGAGTCGAGAGGGGGAAGGAGGCGAGATGAAGGCACACATGGGTGTTGGTGGTACCGGGAAGCTATGTCAGGGACCAAGATTAAAGTTCGATTAGACATTCGAGTCAGTGACGATGAGATAGCACACTTTGCGGATGGTTCGAGATGAAGGTAAAGGGCTACCCTAACCAAATACGGATCCGGTCAATTTCCGGGGTGCATCAAGAATGCTCGTCGTGCCCGGCCGATACGCACATCCAAGGAGGCTTGACGCGTTTACGATCCCGGATCACATTAGGACACTATAGGCGCTTCATTTCACCACAGAACTTCCCTCAAATCAAATCTTATGTTCAGATAACATGATATTATTCCATTAACACCTCCCTCGAAAGATCGAATTGTAATAATGATAAATCAAATCTGTTACTCCCATCGCCCTCAACTGTTAGTGCTGATTATTGAAGATAACAATAAAGTCATGATGGTCATTCTGAAAACATGTTATTGAGCATAAGTCACGTATGAAGGCTACACCAAGATACTCACAAGGATGATCGGGTAGTGCATCTACGAAGCGCGAGTAAAGTACTCAAGCGACGACGCAGTAGGCGTTGTTGCCTGATCCACCGGTCTCCTCGTTGGTGGGGATGGAAGCAGAGACAGAGATGGCGGTGAAGGAATCCATTTGTGATGTGTGTTTGGTTAAGTTGCTAAAGCGACTGAAGAATTCTGTTCCTCGAGCAGCTTGCTTTATAGGAAAGCAATCGCCTGCCAGAACAACATCGAGATGTTGGAAATTGCAGAGATGAAGGGAACTTGAGAACTGCGGAAGGTTGTTTCGTTCAAACAATAATCGTTGACAATAGGGCAATTGTCCCATATGAGCACAAGTGTTCAGCCAGTACGCCGGTGGTCCCAGCGAGGTGGACCAGGCAAAAGCATTAAAGTTTTGAGCGATCGTCAGGAACGGCTGGTTGAAGCAATTCAAGACAAAAGAACATACGCCAGTGGGCTGCCACATGCTTATCAGCCGTACAGTGCCTGGAGAAAACATTCGGAGAGAGAGAGAGTTTTGGGCGAGTTGAGATCTTGAAGATGGTATACAAATTGAGCGCTCGTGACGTTAACGCGTCAGAAGTACAAAAGATAGTAGCTTCAGTAGGAAGATATCACTGTCCGATGAAGAGGGAGTCCTGACGGCAAGTATTATTGCATCACAGAAGTTAGCATAACGACTAGTCAAGTTGAGGCCAAAAGAGTCAGAGTCAAGATTGAGTCAAGAGGACGCTCTCTCATGGCTGTCGCATGTCGGAGACAAATTTGCAAATTTCGGCCGTTATGTCGGACCATCTTTTGGCCAGTTGCGTCCGCATATCGAGCCAAACTACTTATCATTCCCGTCCGCATCAAGGGTGATGAAACGAAATACAACAAGTACTTAGATAATACAAAGATAATATATTCTTCTGCATTTCTGCAACTTTCTCTTCCTGGCCTTGATGTCGCCGTTTGAGCCTCGACTTTCCTTTGATTTGCGGAGAAAGAACTGGCTAAGCAGCCGATGGGAATCTTGATTGGTCGCTTTTTCTTCCCAAGCGCCTTCAAGACTATATGCAAAAACGAACGAATTAAATATCAGACTTTGCTACCAAACAGCCACTTCAAATCCACCTTGGATAGGATATCCAGGACCTATGGCTAGGCGGTATTTGGAGGAGTGAAATCGCGAACTTGGACACGGCAGATGCCGTTAAATCACTGAAGTGTTTTCAAGTCTTATGTTTCCGAATATAATGTTATTCCACAAACACCCCCCTCAAAAAGATCGAATTGTAATAATGATATGTCAAAATCTGTAACGCCCATCTTCCTCAACTGCTAGTGCTGATTATCGAAGATAACAATGAAGTCATGACGGTCATTCTGCACATAAGGGAATCAGCATATATCAGAAGGCATGAGAATATACTCACAATGATGAACGTGTGATTGCATAGCGCAAATCGCGAGTTATGTACTCAAGCGACAACACAGTAGGCGTTGTTGCCTGATCCACCGGTCTCCTCGTTGGTGGGGGTGGAAGCAGAGATAGAGATGGCGGTGAAGGAATCCATTTGTGATGTGTGTTTGGTTAAGTTGCTAAAGCGACTGAGGAAATCTGTCTCTGGAGCACGTCTGCTTTATAGGTAATCAGAGGCCTGCGTGAACACCATCGAGACGCCGAGGATCGCAGAGTCGGTGGCTGGTCTAGAGACTTTGAGAACTGCGCGGAAGAGGGGTGTTTTCTTCAACAATAGCAGTTGACAATAGGGTAATTGTCCAAGGCCGTAGAAGTAATATGAGCACGGTACTTTCAGTTCCCGGCCAGCACGCCGATGGCCATAGCGAGGTGGACCCTTGCTCAAGTCGCTCCGTTTCAGCCGTACCGTTAAGACTAGCGCGCGATCTCAGGAACGGCGGGCCAAAGCAATTCAAGACAAATGACCACAGCATGAGATATCGAGAGTGTCGCAGTCAGCTGTACAGAAAACTTTGAGAAGACATACAGAAACATATAGATCGGGAGGAGTCGAGATTTCGAAGATAGAGACACACATTGTTGTTGATGAAGAACAAAAGATTACTCACAACTCGAATAGACTTTGACCGATGAAATAGCTATCTCAGATCCTAGATAGCACGGATCGGATGTGCAAGATGAAGTCAACGGAGTTGAATGCAAAGAGCGAGCCCTACCAAAGACGGTTCCGGTGAATTTCCCAGGGTGCGCCACAACGCCAAATCAAGCGTTCTAAATATTCTTCACCGGCAACTCTCTTTCTCGACCCTGGCAGTACTACAATGATCACATTACAACATCTAATCTATTATATGGCCTCGAACTCGATGCACAAGAGAAACGGCGGATGCTGGTGAGAAACGCCGGAAGACACCATTGCATCTCCTTCAGAGTCAACTCAGAGCCCTCATTTTCGGATTTTTGACCGTACTTCTCAGAGACACCTCTTGTCGGGCCAACATTGGACACATGGGCCTCAAGCGAGTGCTCGTCGTTCCCGAAATAACAAGACCCGTACCTCCAAGGAGGCGTGAGGTGTGTTTTGGGGCGATGGTCAGGTACCTCTGAGCCAAAATAGAATACGATAGGCGCTCATTTCACCACTTTCACCACAGAAGTGTCATCAAATCTTATTTTTCCAAGAATTATGATATTATTCAAACAACACCTCCCTCGAGAAAACCGAATGTAATAATGATAATCCAATATATATAACGCCCACCGCCCTCAACTGCCAGTGCTGGTATCAGAGATAACAATATAGTTCCGAAGGTGGTTCTGCACGTAAGGTAATGAGCACAAATGAATCAGAGGGCATGGAAGGACACTCACAATGATGAACGGGTAATGGCATAGTGCGAAGTGCGAGTAATGTACTCAAGCGACGACGCAGTAGGCGTTGTTGCCTGATCCACCGGTCTCCTCGTTGGTGGGGATGGAAGCAGAGACAGAGATGGCGGTGAAAGAATCCATTTGTGATGTGTGTTTGGTTAAGTTGCTAAAGCGACTGGAGAACTTCTCCCTCGAGAAGGCCTTGCTTTATAGAAAAGCAGCGTGCGGGAACACATGTCCAGACGCCGAGATTCACAGAGCTGGTGGCTGGTAAAGGAGCTTCGAGAGCTGCGCGGACAGGAGTGTTATCTTCGACAATAGCACTTGACAATAGGGCAATTGTCTTCCTAGGCAGGAGGTCAATATGAGCACAAGTATTCGGCCAGTACGCCGATGGTCCCAGTGAGGTAGACCAGGCAAAACCATAAAGGTTTTGAACGATCGCCAGGAACGGCTGATTGAGCAGCTCAAGACAAATGAACATAGGTCAGCGTGCCGTCATTTGACTATCAGCCGTACAGTGCCTGGAGAAAACATACAGAAACATGTGAATATGGCGAGTCAAGATATTGAAGATGGCCCGTTGCGCATTCCTGGCGTCGAAGGTCGTCGAAGTGTTATTCCAGTAGTTAAGATGATGGCTCGAGTCAGAGAGAGAGAGAGAGAACCAGTATTGGGGTCCCAGTGGAACAACTGGGGTTCGTACTACATACACGCAGTAATTTACTAACGATGTATGCTACGGGCACAAATACTACTGTACCGTTGTGATTACCTTACTCTGTTTTTGATACATCCTGGCCGACAGGCAGCGGGATCAGCAAGGTAAAACCTGTCGCCCTTTTTTTTTTTTTTTTTTGCGACTGACAGGAGTCCCGAGGGAGTTCCCCCTTCCGGAATAATAGCAACATTATTCCTCCTCGGGACAACACTCCCTTGTGTCCGGAGATTGAAAAAACAGGCAAGACCGTCTCGCGGATTAAGCAGTACTGTACGATTATGTCTATATTAGACCCGTAATTAGTGATTCCTAAGTCCCGGCCTGAGCCCTCGAGCCGGGCCCAGCCGGGCCCGCGAAGCCCAAGCCCAGCCGGGACTTTTGTCAAACCACTAATGGGCCCGGCTTGGGCTTGGGCTTGGGCTTGAGAATGCCGAAGCCCTGGGCCCCGGCTTGAGCCCCGGCTTTTCGGCGTGTAACAAGAACTGACCATGACCATTTTTTTTTTGACCGCCGAAACCTGCAATACGCGATCTCCTTCCAATTGCTTTCTAATCGCCTTCCAATCGCCTCACCCATGGCATCCCAACCTGACGACAATCTCGGTAAGGGCAAACATGTTGGTAAGCCCAGCGTGCGCCTTGCAACATCTGGAACTGAATTTTTGCATAGAGCTAGTATACACTATTTAGAGCTAACCTGGGGTATTTTCTAAGAAAGTTGGTTGCTGTGGAAAGTGCCATGACATGAATTAGAATGCCCACTTTCCAACGAATGGTCACATGACCCAAACCTTCGCACTGGATATGCTGCACAGACAACCAGCTAACCCACACACATCAGGAAGAACTGAATTTTTGCATAGAGCTAGTATACACTATTTAGAGCTAACCTGGGGTGTTTTCTAAGAAAGTTGGTTGCTGTGGAAAGTGCCATGACATGAATTAGAGATTGACCATATGTGGCTGTGCAGCACAGCCACAGGCTTGGATACATATAATTACCGTACAGTATAGGTTTCCAACTCATCTGTATACATATACTGATACTGATACATTACCATATATATATGGTATACTATATGGTACAGTTGGAGCCTTAATTGAATCTAATCTTTGCGTGATTTTTAAGCTTCCATTACACTTTGGTACTTGGCTTTATTGAGTATGTAAGCCCGGGCCTGAGCCCAAGCCCGGCCCAGGCCCTAAACTAATTGGGCTCAGGGCTTGGGCTTGACTTTGGCTGAGCCCAGGCCCGTTGAAGCCCGGCCCAAGCCCAGGGCTTGAGCCCAAGCCCGGACTTCTTAATCACTACCCGTAATTAATAGTCACA
This sequence comes from Crassisporium funariophilum, assembly GCA_014925845.1. Classification (NCBI taxonomy): domain Eukaryota; kingdom Fungi; phylum Basidiomycota; class Agaricomycetes; order Agaricales; family Crassisporiaceae; genus Crassisporium; species Crassisporium funariophilum. The sequence continues at coordinate 1,645,052 of JACGCL010000008.1, forward strand.
CCTCATGCAGAGCGCGTGCAATGTAGGGCGTTAGGCAATCAAAGAGTCGTAGCACCGCATAGCAGTAGCTAGCGGTTTCGCAAAGCACTTGCGGGTTGGGATGGCGGGTGAGCGCTAGTAACACAGCAAGGGCATCCGTGGACTGCAGTACACGGGACATGCGGCTATCTATATGCACAAGTGTACTAAACAGTCGTTGACGTAGATGAGCAATGTCGACATGTGTACATTGGATCATGGCGTGCACTTCGTCCTCAACCGTAGTACGGCAGAAACGACACAGGCAAAGCTGTTGAGGTACAAGTGGTCTGGCGTAGCGCAGGACCTCAATTCCCAGGCGATGAGACGAGACAAGCAACCTGGTAATGGCAACCCTGTGCGGCGCATAGGGGACATTTGCAAGGTAGGAGCGCAAACATATGGCAGACTCCGGGTGGCGGCCTCGTAACAAATATGTTCTTTCCATACGATTGATCTCCATATGTAGCCAGTCTTGACAGGACACATCCAGCATCTTTATTATATCTTGTATGCCAGTCACAGACATGTCGGAGATCTCGAGTGCCACTGGTATGGGCAAGCGCGCGAGTACTATGCGTAGGTCGTTTATCCAGCAGGGCGAACCTGTTAGCGCCAATTGCAGGGAGTCCTGGACGCACGCTTTGGTGTACTCCCCAGCTGTTGGCCCCAGTACATATGCGAGATATTTGAGTGCTAGCATTAGACGTCTGTAACGAACCGGCAGGACACCCGTTTCGGAGTACAGTATGGCAAGAACACTTTTAGGGTTCACACCTAGAAGTCTGCGGAGAAACTGGATTTGAACATCCTCTAGCAGTTTCAGCAATGCGGGCCTAGTGTCAATAGCCACTTCGCACCCAGACGTTAGATGAGGGTCAACTCTTGCCATGTACAGCATAATACCCTCCTTTGGCGGGATTGGCAGATGCAAGCAACAATTCCACCTTGGTAGTTCAATCACGCGATTTGTCAAGTGATGTCTGAAGAGTCAGAATCAATTCGATACAGAGAGTAAGAGCCGAATCAAGTATATCTTCATCGATTCCCATGCTCAACCGCTACTCTATGTAATTTAGACCACGACTCTGATCATCGAGGAGGTCGTTGTGGTTCTTGTGGCGATGGCAAGGCATCATTTGGAGGAGTACTTTGACTGGAATCCACACAAATCCTCAAATACGGCAGATGCTGATCTGATCACAGAAATGTTTTCCAATTATAATGTTATTCCACAACCGCCCCCTCGAAAAGTCGAATTGTAATAATGATAAATCAAATAAGTAACGCCCATCGTCCCCAACTGCTAGTGCTGCTTATCGAAGATAACAATGAAGTCGTGATGGTCATTCTGAACGTAAGGGAGTGAGCACAAGTAATTAGAGGCCATGGAAGGATACTCACAATGATGAACGGGGTAGTGTATGCTACGAAGCGCGAGTAATGTACTCAAGCGACGACGCAGTAGGCGTTGTTGCCTGATCCACCGGTCTCCTCGTTGGTGGGGATGGAAGCAGAAATAGAGATGGCAGTGAAGGAATCCATTTGTGATGTGTGTTTGGTTAAGTTGCTAAAGCGACTGGAGAACTTCTCTCAAGCAGGCCCTGCTTTATAGAAAAGCAGGTGCGTGCTGGAATACTACCAAACCATCGAGATCGAGACGCCGAGCACCGCAGAGTTGGTGGCTGGTCGATAAATCTTGTTCACTGTGGACGTTTTTCCGTTCAACAATAGCGGTTGACAATAGGATAATTGTCCTCCTAAGCAGCAGGTCAAGATGAGCCCAGTATGCTCGATCAGTACTGCGGTGGTCCCAGAGAGGTGGACCGGCCAAAATCATGAACGATCGCCAGGAACGGCTGGTTTAAGCATCCGAAAACAAATCAACATACTTGGGCCAGCGTGCCGCCATATAACGTTGTGCCGTACGGTGCCTGGATAAAACATACAGAGACATGCAGATATGGGCGAGTCGAGGTTTTGGGTTGTGAAGATGGCCATCGGGCGTTCGTGGCGTTGAATTCAAGTCGACTCTCCGTTTATCAGAGTGTTGTTCTAGTAACAGAGTATAATAGAGATAATAGCTCCAATACAAACAACCTTGGTAGTGAGCACATGCGACTTATTCTTGAAGAGTCAGAATCAAGTCGATGCAGAGAGTCAGGGCCAAATACTTATGAATCTCGTAAACTCTCCATCGATTCCCATAGCCTACATGATCCACAAGTGAACGAACGGGATTGTCGTCCTCTGATTGATGCGATTCGAGATCGCGACTGCAATCATCAAGATTGTGGCATAGGAATTCGCGCTGTCTTTTGTGAAATACGTTCGGGATGGGGTATTGAATTGTGTTGTATCGTACCAGCAGATTAGATTTAAGATAACAGATGACATGGTTCCTGATAACGTAGGGATGGTTTAGGCAGTACATGCGTAAAACAAGGGCTTCAGTTATCGAAGTGGTCGTTGAGATTCATGAGGTGATAGCAAAGCATCACTTAGAGGAGTAGATTGAACATTGATTGAACATCACTGGAGTTCAAACACGCAGATGCTGTTCTGATCACAGAATTGCTTTCAAGTCATATGTTTTTCCAAAATATAATGTTATTCCACAACCGCCCCCTCGAAAAGTCGAATTGTAATAATGATAGATCAAATATGTAACGCCCATCGTCCCCAACTGCTAGTGCTGATTATCGAAGATAACAATAAAGTCGTGATGGTCATTCTGAAGGTAAGGGATTCAGCATAAGTTAAATATAGAGTGCACATCGAGTTACTCACAATGATGAACAGGTAATGGCATTGTGCGAAGTGCGAGTAATGTACTCAAGCGACGACGCAGTAGGCATTGTTGCCTGATCCACCGGTCTCCTCGTTGGTGGGGATGGAAGCAGAGACAGAGATGGCAGTGAAGGAATCCATTTGTGATGTGTGTTTGGTTAAGTTGCTAAAGCGACTGGAGAACTTCTCTCTCGAGCAGGCCTTGCTTTATAGGAAAGCAGGTGCGTGCTGAAATACTACCAAACCATCGAGATCGAGACGCCGAGCACCGCAAAGTTGGTGGCTGGTCGATAAATCTCGAGAACCGCGCAAGGTCGTCGTGCAACAATAGCGATTGACAATAGGGCAATTGTCCTCCTAGGGGCAGCAGGTCAATATGAGCACAACACGTTCGGTCAGTACGCCGGTGGTCCCAGTGAGGTGGACCAGCCAAAATCATGAAGATCTTGAACGATCGCCAGGAACGGCTTGTTTAAGCCTCCCAAAACAAAAGAACATACTCGTGCCGTCATATAACTCAGCCCGTACGGTGCCTTGAGAAAACATACAGAGACATGCAGAAATGGTCGAGTCGAGGTTTCGAAGATGGCCCATTGGACATTCCTGGGGCGTTCGAGGTGTCGAATCCAAATCGACCGGTCGTCGGAGTGTGGTTCCAGTAATGAAGATAGTAGCTCGAGTCAGATTCCAGCAACCATGCCACCTTGATAATTAGCACATGCGATTTGTTCAAGTCACTTGAACATCAGACTTAAAGGTTAAGTCTGAAGAGTCAGAATCATGGTGATGAAGACAGTCAGGGCAAAATACTTATGGATCTCCGTGGATTCCCATAGCCTCAAGTGACCGAAGGGGCTTGTCGTCCTCTACTTCATGCAATTCGAGGCCGCAACTCGTATTATTCAGATTGTGGCTTGATTGTGGCATAAGAGCTTGCGCTGTCTTTTGTGTGTATTGACTTCAACTTAGAACAGATCGATTGTACCCAGATTAGACTTGAGATGAACAGATGACAAGGCTCCCTGACGTAGCGATGGTTCAGGGAGTACATGCGTGAAACAAGATTTTTCGTTATCGAAGATTTCGTTGAGGTTTCTGAGGTGATGGCAAGGCATCACTTGGACGAGTAGATTACATATCGCTCGAGTTCAAACACGCAGATGCCAATCTGATCTCAAAATTGCTTTCAAGTCTCATGTTTTCCAAATATAATGTTATTCCACAACCGCCCCCCTCGAAAAAGTCGAATTGTAATAATGATAGGTCAAATATGTTCAACGCCCCATCGTCCCCTAACTGCTAGTGCTGATTATCGAAGATAACAATAAGTCGTGATGGTCATTCTGTACACCAATGTAATGAGCACAGATTCCACATGAAGCCATACCAAGATGAAATACTCACAATGATGAACGGGTAGTGCATGCTATGCTACGAAGCGCGAGTAATGTACTCAAGCGACAACGCAGTAGGCGTTGTTGCCTGATCCACCGGTCTCCTCGTTGGTGGGGATGGAAGCAGAAACAGAGATGGCAGTGAAGGAATCCATTTGTGATGTGTGTTTGGTTAAGTTGCTAAAGCGACTGGAGAATCCCTCTCTCAAGCCGGCCTCGCTTTATAGGAAAGCAGATGCGTGTTGGAACCCCCATCGAGACCCGAAGACCGCAGATTCGGTGGCTGGTTGAGAGACTTGGAAGACTGCGCGGAAGAGGGGAGACAATAGCAGTTGACAATAGGGTAATTGTCCTGGGCCGCAGATTAATATGAGCACAGTATAGTTCGTTCCCGGCCAAAACGCCGATGGCCATAGCGAGGTGGACCCTTGCCGCCACGACCTAAAACTATGAGCGATCTCAGGAACGCCCGGTAGAAGCATCCGAACAAAAGACCATGTCCAAGAGACTTTTTACAGCAGCACTGTAGAGCACTGGCAGCTGTACACTCATCTTCAAGAAAACACAGAACAGATCCGGAGGACCCAGCAGAACAAGATTCGGATCTTTAGGGATTCGGGGGACCAGTAAAATCCGGATATGGTACGAGTACCAGAGCTTTTGCGGTGCTTCACAGTACCACGGCGGACGAAGAAGAAGCCTGACACTTATGCCAGCAAGTACATCCATAGCATGGTATGAGAAAAAGAAAGAGGCGCGTCAACGTACGATTGTCACCAATTTGATGCATATCCGAGCCTACAATTGAATTCCCACGGTTTTTGCATCACAGAAAGTTAACATTGAATTTGTTTGTGACAAGCCCAAGTTGTACCCTCGCGTCAACCACTTTCCCAAAGTACCCCCAAGTTCCCTCTAGACGAACAATGGCGGACGCTGGTGAGAGACAACCCCAGGACATGGTATCTCCCCGCTATACTCACAGCCCGCATTTCGCTCATTCCGCACAGGATTCTTCAAAGGCACCTCAGCCGACCAGGACCGACGATTCTCTGACAAAGAGGTCAAACTGCTCAAAAGCATCAAGTTCCCCGCCGAGTTCGACAAAAAGGCAGGTCGGCTTCAGAATGCGTCGGGTTTGTGCGTATTGCTTAACTAATTGACGCTTTCTTTGGGGTGTAGGTTGATATGCGGAAAGTGAACTTGGCTGTGATTAGGCCGTGGATTGCGAAGAAAATTATTGAGCTCATTGGGTTCGAAGATGAGGTAGTAGTAGAATACGCCATGGGTCTCTTAGAGGACGAACAACAACCAGTAAGTCCCCTCTTCCCTTTCCTTCCCATCCCCCCCAATGACGTTTTTCAGACCCCAGACCCAAGAAAGATGCAAATCAACCTAACAGGCTTCCTCACAAAGGACACGCCAGAATTCATGTCCTCCCTCTGGAAACTCCTCCTCGAAGCGCAGTCCGACGTGACCGGCGTCCCGCGCACCTTCGTCGAGCAGAAGAAGGAGGAGATGCGCAAAGCCCGCGAGGGCGACACGCGCGCCATCGACGAACGCGATCGCCGGGCCCGGCTGGACGAGCTGCGCGATGGGGACCGCGGTGGGCGGGGTGGGTACGGGGGTGGGTTTGGCGATAGGGGCGATGGGAGGGGCAGGGGACGGGGTGGTGGTGGTGGGAGGGGACGCGGGAGGGGGGGACGGGGAGGGTTCGATGATGATCGTGGTGGGAATCGGAATCGCGATTCGGGGTGGGGGAATAGAGGAGGAGGCCCGAGTGGCGGTCCTGGTGGTGGTGTACGTGCTCCATTTTTTCCTTTTACTTTCGTCATGCTAACGAGGAAAATTGAACAGGGTCAGCGTCGTAGAGGATCTCGTGAGCCCCCGCCCCGTCGTCGATCTCGCTCAATCACCCCCCGGGGCTCCCGCTCGTCAGCTCCCATGCGCAACAGCAGATACCGAGCCTCACCCCCCCGCCGCCGTTCCCTCTCGCGCGACAACAGCTCCCGCTCCCGCTCCCGTTCCGCCCCACCACCACCGCCTCGAAGACGCTCATCCCCCGTCCGCAGGCCCTCCCCACCCCGTCGTTCCGTCTCCCGCTCCGTCTCGCGCTCACCACCCCCGCAGAACCGCCGCAGACCGCGATCGCCCTCGGTCACACCTCCGCGTGGTGATGCCGCAGGCCGTCGTTATAAGTCTGGCAGGACGAGTCGCAGCCCGCCTGCTAGAAGGCGCCGTATGTCCCCCCGGTCGCTCTCGGATTCGCGTAGTCGGTCTAGGTCGCCGCCGCGGAAGTATGCGAGGAGACGGAGTGCGAGCCCCGCGGCGAGGAAGAGGAGTATGAGCCCCCCTCGTCGTCGCAGGAGAAGCCCATCCGGGTCGAGGTCCCCCTCACCGCCGGCGGGCACGCGGAGAAGCCCCAGTGGCGAGAGGACAGTGGCTACGCGGAAGGCTAGGCGTCCGAGCTATAGTCGCAGCAGGGGCAGCGCCTCGCGGTCGCGGTCGCGTGCGTCGAGACCGAAGGGAGGCGATGAGGGTGAGGGTGATAGGATGGAGGTGGATAGGGACCCGGAAAGTGGGTCGGCAGGTGCGAGTGCGGTGGGGGAGTTGAAGATCAAGGGACAGGCGGACGCTGAACGCAGGAAAAGTAAGTGGGAGGAAGACACCCCTGATGATGTGCGGAATTATATCTGATGTGTTGATTTTGGCTGACTTTGCTTTCTTTTTTTTGTTGTTTCGTCTAGGGTAAGGGCACGAAGGATTTGGAGAAGAGGGAGAATGAATTGAAAGAGAGAGCGTTGAGGAATAAAGTCATGAGGTCTCGGAAGAGGAGCAGGTAGATTTAGGATCTAGAAGGTATGTTGGGTGTTTCTCCAAAAGTCAGATTCAAAAGCAAGTCAAAAGTTTCGTTGTCGCTGCTGTTTTTTCCTTGCAAATATTCCATACGTCTTTCTCTGTACACAGTGATGTTCCCCTTAGTTGTGTTTCTTGTTTGGTGTGGCTGTGGCCCTGTTTTGAATGCAATACATCGGTCTGCCTTGCCTTTTTCTGTTCGTTATGTCCAACTGAACTGACTGACGCAAGACTTGGTGAAAGTCCAGATAAATCTTATCAGCTCATCAACGGTTTTCCATGGTCATGTCGGTGGTAAGAACTCCAAAGTGAGATTATTGATTTATGTGAAAGCACCTGTATCATCCATTTTACCGGCTGCGGCTCATTCAAGATACTCAGTAAGTCGTTCAATCTCCCAGCACGGTTAATCTTCCTTACACACACACGATTCGGTACCATTCCGGGTATGTTGAGTTCTCAGGCCTGGTTCTGTAGGCAAAAGCCAGACTCATCTAGAGAGAGACTCTAGAGAAATAATTAGATGAATGCCTCTAGGCAATGCAACGGAGTGCTCAATAATTCTTACCCAATCTGGAGCAGCCATTTATCCATCCTTTCACTTCCCGATTTACAGCTGTTTCCAAATCTATACGGAATCGCGAAAAAAAAGTCGTCATGGTGGTCGTGTTTGGCTCGGAAGAGTCAGGACCCCAGAACGAGTTCCCAAGCCTGCAATGCTCGCCATTTGTCTACTTCCTTTCCATACCTTTCCTGTGTATTACAATAACTTCCATGCCTCGTCGCCATGTTTCCAAGGACCTCAAGGTACATATTCCTTATCTATTTTATGTTGAATACTTCAAAGTCAAAGAAATTGAAAGGCTTCTCAACGTAAAGAAGTCCTTGATTGACCAATGCCTGGCATACTATCGAGAATATGGAGCGCATATAATCCTGCCGCTTTTCTACAACGCGCTTGAGGCCGGAAATTCACTCTAGACCCTGTTGACCTGAAGCTTCTAAAATCACTTCTCAGTCAAGATCCATGTCTGTACCTTGATGAATTACAGGATCAGCTTCTCATGTGTTGTGGTGCTGATGTTTCTGTTCAAACACTCCTTTGCAGTCTTCGACGTCTCCATATTTCTCAAAAATCTGTTAGCATCCATTGGAACAACCTCAATAGATTGATTTACATGAATACATTTGCAGAACTCGTTACAGATCCAGCCCAGCTGATGTTCACAGATGAGGCAGCAAAAAACAGGAAAAACCCAACACAGAAGATGGGCTGGTCCTTGAAAGGCCAGCACTGCAATCAACGCCAATGCATTGTTTGAGGACAGCACTTCTCAATCCTGCCAGTTTTGACCATGGTTGGAATCATTACTCACAATATCATTCCTGGTTCCGTCACTTCCTCTAAATTTGTCAATTTTCTTCGAGAACATGTTGTAGGCACCCTTTTGTTGATGGAAACAGGCTGAATAATAAAGAGCAAGCTGTAGATACCCCTCACCAATCCTTACCCAGGTCCAAGGAGTGTTCTTGTCCTTGACAACTGCAACATTCATCATGCTGATGCTGTTTGAGAACTCATGGAAGATGAAGCTTTGTTTGTTTTTCTGTATTTTCTTTTCAATCTTTGCATTTTTGACACATTCCAATACAGATTGCAAATTTCTTTTCCTACCGCCTTATTCCCCAGATTTGAACCCAATAGAAACAGGCATTTTCTGTGATCAAAGCCTTTCTGCAACAACACTAAAAGGATGAGTTGTTATCCATCATCAACCATGCTTGCCTTCATATCAACTCAGACATGGCTTGGAACTTTTTCCGGGCTTTGGGATATGTTGTATGAATAACTATTCAGATGATGTACTGTTTGCAGCAACAAAAAAAATTGTAATTGGCTCAGCAAGCAACATAATAATGTACAATAAGCGACTTGGAATGAATGATGTCAGGCATGATTGAAATGGGTTCAGTGCAGTAAAGAGTTAGAGCCGCTAGACATTCACAACGCACCAGCTTCCTGCTTACGGCTGCGTGGGGGGAAGTCAAAGGGAGGAGTGTTGGGGTCAAGGTACTCCTTGTCAAGCTGAGGAACATAGCCGTTGGGAACCTTCTCTACTCACTTGGTGACAGAGTTATAGTACCACCATACAAATTCATCCTCATGCCAGTTTCTGGCTTTGATAATCTCTGGCCCAAAGACAGACAAACAAACTCCATCTGTGTACCTTTCCTCAAATCAAATCTTCCTCTTTTCCACCACCTCCTCAACATCAGCATCTACAACCTTGGGCTGCTTGGCCTCTGGGCTATTCCACCACTCAGATGCTCCTCTTTTCAAGTGTATTGCATTGCCGTGATTCAGCCCACAACTGACTAGCTTCTCTTCATCAATGAAAGGGAGGATGTTGGGGGCATACCTTCTCAAGTGAGCGCATGTTCAAAAACCGTGATGCCAATGATACCAAGCTCATTTTCAGCATATTTGAGATAGCAAGTAAGCTTTGTGGAGTATTCTTTGCAGGGGAAGCCTTTGTTTTGACAATTGAGAGGCACGAGCATGGCTGGGTGTCTGTGGGTGAACATTGCCCCCAAGCATCAAGCACACATTGTGCAGGATTGAGGAAACAGCCTGAAGGGCTAGGGCGCCGTCACTGCCACTGTGCTCAGAAGATGGAGTCGTTTTTTTGATAGTGAGCAGGAATGTGTTTGCGCATCAAAGGAGATGGTATTTGGAGGGGCGTTCAGTGTTGCTTCATTGTTGTACTGGAAGAGGTGTCATTAGTTCCTAGGTAAGAACCACAGCTTGCCACAACACTCATGCATCCCAAAGCTTGTGCCCATGGCAACACAAGGGCAGGTGTAAGAGGTATCTTTTCCCCGTTGTCTGCAACATATGTATAACCACTATCATTTGGGCTGGCATATTTCCGTTCAAGCCATCCTCAACAGCGGGCTATCTCTTTTTCAATGCCCCCCACCTTTGGCTAAGATGCAATAGACAGTAATAAACTTGTTAGTGTCTGAACATAGACAAAAGACGGTAGATATAACCGTACCTCATCTATGTCCTGGCTTGCATCCGAGTTGGCTGCACTAGCATCTGACTCCTCCTTGGCACCTTTCTGTATCATATACAATGTGAGCCCCAAGACACAGATTGAGCAGGCAATAAATAGACCTTGTGGTTCTGCTTGATGTCTTCAAGACTAAAGATAACCAAAATCTTTGGTGTTTCTGTATGGATAATTTTCTCAGCAAGTGCTTTGAATTTGTTGTATTTGTTGACATCAATGGCTTCCTTCCCCCTACGTGGCAAAAAAACAAATAAGGTGAGTTTTGAGGAGGACAGGTTTTCAAGGTCAGCAAACTTACGCCTTTTTTGGTGGAGCCAGAATCTTGATACCAAAATGGTGGTTAGAGGTGACCGGCGCATATGTCTGAAAAATCGAAAAAATCATATCTGGTATCATAGGGTAATAGAAGACCGGACCAGGGGTTATAAGGTCGTCAGGCAGCGGGTCCATATGGCACTTTCCATCAACGTTTATAATCTTTGATGTGACCTGATAGACTCCGCACCATATGTTGACCTTATTTGCCCTTGTATACTGTACCAGGACGGGTAAGGCCTGGTGTACCCCTTTGATATATTTCTTAATTAGGCCATGCATACTTGCGGAAAACAATATTGGTACTTGATTTACAGTTGCAGGAAAAATCTGTTTGAATTATATATAATCATTGGGCTGGTATTTACATTAAGTAGGTACATTGGGGCGCTCATGATCACAGGGATTCCTCTTGTCAATCAGGCTCCCTTCTCTGTTCCCAGTGTCAGCCCTAGGTTGTCTACACTAATGAGTCATGAGTACTTTGAATGGTAGCTGATGAAGATAACACCTACAATTGTTCACTATCCATGAAACTTCTCTTGTGGTTTTTGAGTAATGTTAAACCACAACCACTGTAAGATTAACAAAACATGTACTTACCCAAGGATGGGGCCGTGTATTTTCCGAGTCATTGCTTAAGGCTGGACTAGCAGCTCTGGGTAGTTGTCAGTGGGGGCCGATGAAGTTGGGGTGTTGGAAAATAGGGCAAGAGTCGCGTCCTTTTATGTTTTTTGGATCTGACAACCGCTCCAATGCCCCAAGCTCATGACAACGCCAGTGGAGTGCAGTAAAGTTGGTACTGTAGTTCCCGGCATATTTTTACTCCAAAAAAATTACGGGACCACAACCACCTTTGGTTCCTATGAGCAAGGTACAAATAAGTAAAAAAGCATTACTCACTTTACAAAAAATTCAATCCTTTCAACATCCTCATCTCAATGAGGAATATCTCATACATTTCTGATTAGAAACTATAATGTCTTGATACAGGCCTGACATAGGCCATATATGCTTTCCCGCCAGAGTTTACAATGGTTTATAGTAACTTTACCCACTGCTGATGGCTTTCCAGGCCAGTGCCAATCAGACCTAACAAGGCGGGCAGACAATACAAAAAGTTGATCAGAGCAGGCAAGTCCATTTTCAGTTGAGACACTCACCTGAAAGGGGAGTGATAAGTTGTACTGCTGGACCTGGTCAGGCTTTATCAGACCTTATCCCACCATATGGGGCCGTTAGGCGTCGCAATGCCTGACACGCAAATTTCTATTTTTCAGACATATTTACCATAACCATGTATCTCAACAAGCTGTGAGAGAAAGGACAAGTAGCTTTCTTTGGAGGACTGGAACGTGAACGGTCCTTGTTTTTCTCCTCAATTTTCTTTGCAGGAGCCGCTGTTTTCTTTGCACCAGGGGCCTTTGGCTTCAACACAATGAGTTGCATATGTGCAGAGACAAGAACTTTGAGAGGAGATGAATTGTCCTTGCCGTCCTGAGAGCTGGAAGGGCTGTTAGGCATTATTCACAATAAGGAGAAAGAGAAGAACTACTAAAGAGACTGGTTTATATACAGGATTTGGCATTCTTGAGGGCAAGATCAGCTATTGGAATAGATAGAACTAAGGTATGAATCAGTATAGGTGAAGTATAGTAACAAGACATGGCGCTCACCTCAGTCAGCGTGTAGAACAACGGACTGAGGTGATACAATGCGAGTATTCAAGTATATAAGTAAAGGTATTTGGACATGTGCTAGAACTGTCCATGTGGTACAAAAGATGGTAGGAATGGGCTTGTCTCTCAAGACAAGCCCCTTTGTAAAGTAATCAGTCAAATACATAGAGGTGAAATAAAGTTAGGAGTAGTGCACAATCCGTCCAACCAAACACAATCAATCCGACTGAACGCAATTTATCCAACCAAAGTTGGCCGCGGTTTGATTCTCCAACATCAGCGTCTTCTAACTTCTGGTGCTGTTGTGTCGTTGATGTTGTGTCAAAAGCCAGGGGAGGTGTTCTGGGGTCCTGATTCTTCCGAACCAAACACGACCACCATGAGGTTTTTTTTCTCGCAATTCCATATAGATTTGGAAACAGCTGTAATTGATTAAGATCACTGAAAATACCTGGACCCACAACTACGTTATCTCGAAACCTGAAACACAGATCAGCCCTTATGTAGTCCTCCTACGATGGCTGCTAAGGGAGAAGAGGAGATGCCGATCTATAAATAATCGCGGCTACGACGTCATGTGGTTTATAAGCCAATCGCATCTCCTGAATTAGGTATCCCAACGCGATCCATCTCCAACTCCGCGTCTCCAGGTCTCCCCCGTCCATGGCTCTCGGTGGCACCGGAAAACCCTCAACCATGTCCTCCACCGCGCTCCCCACAGGCACCTTCTCCCTCCCCGAGCCCGTGTCCACGCAGGGCAGCACCGACAGCGGTGGGGGCGGCGGCGGGCCCCAGCGCGGCGCGAACTACTTCTTTGGGTTTCTGATCACGTTCGTCGTGCTGCTGCTTGTGTTCGTGGCGTGCGGGGTGGGGTCGAGAAGGCGGTTCGCGGCGAGGAGGCAGGCGCTGTTCCATGGGTCGCTCGAGCCGTGGGGTGCGCTTAGAGCTGATGTTGAGCAGAAACGTCCCACGATGTACGAGCGCCAGCTTGTGGTGGTGGGCGAGGACAAGTGGGGCGGCGTCATGGTGAGGTTATCTTTGCTTGCGTTTGATAGCGATGACTGATAGTTGCGGTTGGTGTTGTACCTAGCCGTTATCTGCGAACTTGTTATTGAAGAATAACCTAGACAACCACGATACATCCTGGGACACTCTCACCCACCCCGCACCAGCGTACCCAGGCGTCGTGCATCAACCACTACACGCATCCGAACACATCTTCTCCACATTCCGTCTCCCATCTTGGTCATCCAGCCTCAAAAGCAAAGAGGCCGAAGCCTCTCAACACAACCTCCCGCAGCCCGACACACCGGAAGCTATCCAGATTGCGGTGATGATCGTCATGCCCTCGCGGGATCGCCCGCCTGATTATATGCGTACGGAGGCGGCGGGGCAGAGGCTGCCGGAGTATCAGATTGGGGTTGCGTGCGTTTCTTGGGAGAAGGACATTGCTTTCGTTTCATGACCACGGTTGCGTGTAAAATGTTTCAATTTGATTTTTAACTGATGTTGTAACCTCACTTGCTATCGTTACTGATTGTTGTATGTATGTACTATAGTGTAACAGTAGTGTAAGAAAATTTGTGCGTTTATTGCAAAGTGGTTTAGGTATCGACCCATCGACTGGTGCGCAAGATTCGAACACTTCTGTATCTTGACGGGGGTGTCGTACGTGGTCATTTGTTCTCGTTCTCATGTCGGGCGTTCTTTATTGTCTCCATGGAGTGGTAAACGTCCTGACATGAAGAAACTGCAGGGTCTTCGCTCTAGACGCAAATAAATGAATGGTACGCCACCAGCGTGAGCGGTGGCGTACCGCTCACACTTCTGCAGAACCTCTGTGTTTAGGTAACGTGCGGTAGGAAAAGGTCTCCAAAGGCCAGAGGTATGGTAGAAGAAGTTAACGACGATGCAGTAAGAGTAAGTGTTAACTGGCAGGAACAGCGTCTGAGCGTATGCATGCATCTCTAGTGTCACTTATAAGTCCAGTATGCTAAACCATGAAATTGAATTTTGACAGCAAAACACAATCCTCCCAATTTTTACGACCCTCAAACCAAACCAAAATCAAATCCTGTAACCCACGAGAAACACCGTTGATTCTCATAAATGTAGTTAATGATACACACGGTCTCACCCGACTATGTCGCGCCTTCTCCGCGGTTTGGAAGAGACGAAAGCCAGAGGTCAACAATAGCCGAAGACTACACTCAGTACCTTAACACCTCCTACGCCTGGGGTCCTGCGACAAGTACATGGCTTTGTAAGCTGGGGTCTTTCGTAGTACATATAAAGGAGTTCAAAAAAAAAAGAAAAGCCAGAGGTCGAGTAGGTCACGTCCCTCCAGCCAGGCTTACGGCAGGGAGTACGACATCTTCTGTCTCCATGGTTTGCGTGCGATTCCTAAGCGTGAGCTTGCAACGTTAGATTGGTCAAAGAGATAAAATCGACTGCGATACTCTGCAGGCGGGCTTTAGCGAAATCCACTCGGAGAACATCATCCCTGCAACATATGAGTTTTTGTAGACGAATATGAAGGATCTCTCTCTCTCTCTCTGAGCTATTTCTGCATCGAATTGATTCTGACTCTTCAGACATCACTTGACAAATCGCATGATTGAACCACCAAGATGGAATTGTTGCTTGCATCTGACTCGAGCTATCATCTTAATTACTGGAATAACACTTCGACGACCTTCGACGCCAAGAATGCGCAACGGGCCATCTTCAATTTCTTGACTCACCATATTCGTATGTTTCTGTATGTTTTCTCCAGGCACTGTACGGCTGATAGTCAAATGACGGCACGCTGACCTATGTCTTTTGTCTTGAGCTGCTCAATCAGCCGTTCCTGGCGATCGTTCATAACCTTCATGATTTTGCCTGGTCTACCTCACTGGGACCATCGGCGTACTGACCGAATACTTGTGCTCATATTGACCTCCTGCCTAGGACGACAATTACCCTATTGTCAAGTGCTATTGTCCAAGATAACACTCCTGTCCGCGCAGCTCTCGAAGCTCCTTGACCAGCCACCAGCTCTGCGAATCTCGGCGTCTGGACATGTGTTCCCGCACGCTGCTTTTCTATAAAGCAAGGCC
Source organism: Crassisporium funariophilum (assembly GCA_014925845.1). Taxonomy (NCBI): domain Eukaryota; kingdom Fungi; phylum Basidiomycota; class Agaricomycetes; order Agaricales; family Crassisporiaceae; genus Crassisporium; species Crassisporium funariophilum. Next base: position 1,660,282 of record JACGCL010000008.1, read on the forward strand.
TTCTCGATGGAGGATTCTTCAGTCGCTTTAGCAACTTAACCAAACACACATCACAAATGGATTCTTTCACCGCCATCTCTGTCTCTGCTTCCATCCCCACCAACGAGGAGACCGGTGGATCAGGCAACAACGCCTACTGCGTCGTCGCTTGAGTACATTACTTGCACTTCGCACTATGCCATTACCCGTTCATCATTGTGAGTGTCCTTCCATGCCCTCTGATTCATTTGTGCTCATTACCTTACGTGCAGAACTACCATCGGAACTATATTGTTATCTCTGATACCAGCACTGGCAGTTGAGGGAGATGGGCGTTATATATATTGGATTATCATTATTACATTCGGTTTTCTCGAGGGAGGTGTTGTTGGAATAATATCATAATTCTTGGAAAAATAAGATTTGAGGACACTTCTGTGGTGAAAGTGGTGAAATGAGCGCCTATCATGTTCTATTTTGGTTCAGATGGTACCTGACCTTCGCCCCAAAACACACCTCACGCCTCCTTGGAGGTACGGGTCTTGTTATTTCGGGAACGACGAGCACTCGTTTGAGGCTCATGTGTCTAATGTTGGCCCGACAAGAGGTGCCTCTGAGAAGTACGGTCAAAAATCCGAAAGTGAGGGCTCTGAGTTGACTCTGAGCCAATTGTGAAGGAGATGCAATGGTGTCTTCCGGCGTTTCTCACCAGCATCCGCCGTTTCTCTTGTGCATCGAGTTCGAGGCCATATAATAAATTAGATGTTGTAATGTGATCATTGTAGTACCGCCAGGGTCGAGAGAGAGAGTTGCCGGTGAAGAATATTTAGAACGCTTGATTTGGCGTTGTGGCGCACCCTGGGAAATTCACCGAATCCGTCGTTGGTAGGGCTCGCTCTTTGCATTCAACTCCGTTGACTTCATCTTGCACATCCGATCAGTGCTATCTAGGATCTGAGATAGCTATTTCATCGGTCAAAGTCTATTCGAGTTGTGAGTAATCTTTTGTTCTTCATCAACAACAATATCTTCGAAATCTCGACTCCTCCCGATCTATATGTTTCTGTATGTTTTCTCAAAGTTTGCTGTACAGCTGACTGCGACACTCTCGATATCTCATGCGGTGGTCATTTGTTTTGAATTGCTTTGACCCGCCGTTCCTGAGATTGCGCGCTAGTCTTAACGGTACGGCTGAAACGGAGCGACTTGAGCAAGGGTCCACCTCGCTATGGCCATCGGCGTGCTGGCCGGGAACTGAAAGTACCGTGCTCATATTACTTCTGCGGCCTTAGACAATTAACCTATTGTCAACTGCTATTGTTGAAGAAAACACCCCTTTTCCGCGCAGTCCTCAAAGTCTCTTGACCAGCCACCGACTCTGCGATCCTCGGCATCTCGATGGTGTTCACGCAGGCCTCTGCTTCCCTATAAAGCAGACGTGCTCCAGAGACAGATTTCCTCAGTCGCTTTAGCAACTTAACCAAACACACATCACAAATGGATTCCTTCACCGCCATCTCTGTCTCTGCTTCCATCCCCACCAACGAGGAGACCGGTGGATCAGGCAACAACGCCTACTGTGTTGTCGCTTGAGTACATTACTCGCGATTTGTGCTATGCAAACACACGTTCATCATTGTGAGTATATTTCTATGCCTTCTGAAATATGCTGATTCCCTTATGTGCAGAATGACCGTCATGACTTCATTGTTATCTTCGATAATCAGCACTAGCAGTTGAGGAAGATGGGCGTTACAGATTTTGATTTATCATTATTACAATTCGATCTTTTTGAGGGGGGAGTTTGTGGAATAATATTATATTTGGGAACATAAGACTTGAAACACTTCAGTGATTAAACGGCATCTGCCGTGTCCGACTTCGCGATTCACTCCTCCAAATACCGCCTAGCCGTAGGTCCCTGGATATCCTATCCAAGGTGGATTTGAAGTGGGCAGCTTCGCCATTCCAAGGGATTTCTTTAACGGATCATACTTTGGCCGACTTTTAGAGGGAAAAACCTTTGGCCCAGGAACGCACAGATTTACTTCCGATAGCCCTTGAAATGACCGATTTTTCGAGTACTGCATTTCCATTTCCGAAGATGCATGCCCCCATCGCTTGTGTCCGGTGCACTACCTTGAAGCGTAAGTTCTGGCCAAATGGATAAAATCGTTGCGGTACTGCAAGAGAGCTTTCGAGACATTCACTCGGAGAACATCATCCCTGCAACATATGAGTTTTTGTAGACGAATATGAAGGATACACTCGGGCCCTCTCGCTAGTTCGCGCCTTCCTCTGGATTCCTTTTTTATTTTGAAAGGGTTAACGAAAGCCAGAGGAGCAGGCCACCACCATGGAGTCAGGTTCACTGACAGGAAGTACCGCTTCTTCAAGTATGCTTGGAATCATGGTTTATGTGTCCTGTGCTTAAGAACAGTAAGTCCTAGTCAATGAGACAGAATCATTGCCTTATAATCTGCAAGAGAGCATCTGCGACATGCAATCAGAGAACATTATCCTGCGACACGAGAAACGGTTGATTTTCGTGGACAGATTTGAAGAATACACACGCATCGCGCTTTCTCCCTCGCTATTCGGAAGGGTCCATGAAAGCCAGAGGTCGAGCAGGCCACGACCACGTAGTCAGCTTTATTGCTCGGGAGTACCGCATTTCCGAAGATGCATGCCTCCATCGCTTATGTCTCCGGTGCCCTAAACCTAAGCTTGACCCGTGAGTTCCAATCAAGGAGACGACACCAACGCCATATCCTGCAGAAGATCTCAAAACTCAAAGAACCCTGCACGCTGCGAGATTGATAATTTTCGACAAGTCAAGGAATACACACGCTCTCTCTCTCTCGCTCAGCTATTTCGCGCCCTCCTCCTCCGGCTTCCCCTTCTTTATCAGCCCCACACCCGCAATAGCGCCCCCCGAGATGATCTCAGCGGCCTTCCGGCTCTCTTTGGCTTCGTGCTCGACTTTGCGGATGAATTCTGCTTGGATGGTTTGTGCGCGTTTGAGCTGGTGCATTCAGAGTTTAAGGCAGGCAGGCAGGGAGGGCACGGTGATGGGTTGGTTCCGAGGAGAGAGGGGTGGGGTTATGAGAGAGAGAGGGAGGTGTTAGTTTGTGTGAGGAGGGTAGTCGGGGTGACTGACCTCTTTGGGGTGGTGTAAGCATTCTAGGTAGTCGTTGCTCTGCGGTCTGCACTCAATTGGGTTGTCCGTTTGCGCGTAGCACTAGGATCCAAAAGTTAACAAATAAGATCTACGTTCGGATAATACTGGCTACTCACTTTCTGGAATTCTTGCCAGTAGGTAAAGCACCGTGAACGTCCTGAAAATCGTCGTCACAGTAATTCAATCCGAGCGTTCCTTTCTCCATAACACTCGTTGGGGGTGAACGTACCTCCGCCCCAGCTGAATCCAGACTAATGCAGCGTCAGCGACTACACTTCAACAACGAAATGAAGTTCATACCGCCATTATCTATGCCTGTGGAAGGTGGAATTCGGGAATATACTCTTCGTTGTCGAGCGTGACAATTGCTTATGCGTGACCCGAAGCTTAGCACGTGATGCCGACAAGATTGCAGTTCTAGATGACTGACGAGTTTAGGAGTCGGTCTAAAATAGAACTAGGGCTTAGTAAGTTTGATTAGTCAGGGAAAATCAAGCGACTTCACGGTAGTGCTGGGGATGGAACCTGGGTGTATTATACGTAGTGTATGATACAAGGTATTATACGTTCTATACGAGCAAGGGTCCGGTTCTCGTGTATTGAACTGTATTGAACCCAGGTTAGGGTTGTAGGTTTGCTCTTCGCGATCATGTGTCCATTTTTTCACCACACGCTCTTCATGGGGAAAGAGCTCATGCCCATAGGCTATGAACAGCTCTGCAAGGCTTCCGAGGCGTTCCTTGGTGATGCCAGCTTTGGTCACCCTCAGGTTGAGGATGTTATGGAAACAGTTTTTGGGAGCTACCAAGGCCGCTCAGATGATCTGAACGCAAAGGCATGGTCTGCCTACTGGACCGGCTTGGCCGTGTATGAGGAGAACCAGCGAGAAGGTCTATTAGCAACCATTCCCAAGGTCAGATACTTCTAAACTTGACAGCAAAAGATCTATCGACCCTGATTACATGCGTAGATACCAGCATACCCTGGGAACGAGTGTACGGTCAGCGAGGACGTGCCTTCCCCGACTTTCTCGCAATTAATGGAGGTCGATGATGACGGAGACAAAGACACACCAGTGGTGACTAAGGATAAGCATGCGCGAGACATGGAGTGTCATGCCCGCAAGCTAAACGGAAACAAATCGGGGAGGGTCGCCGCTCACACTGGCGCGAAGTTTGATGCGCTCGCCGCAGATATTGTCATTGAGTCAAGAGAGAAGAACTCGCGCAGAGCCATGACCACGACATACTACTGCATTGGATGCAACAACAGCTGGAAAAACAACGCCAGCACCCGCTCCTATCCCCACGCCAAAAAATGCGAATCACTTGCGCGTCATTTCCCTGCAACGCACAAGAAGGTTCTCGACGCGCTTGGCAAGCAGTCCACTGCATTGATTCTCTCTGGCAACGGAAAGGCACCAGCTGTGCGGAAGAAGAAGAGGAAGGTGGCAGAGTGACAATGGTTGTGTTCCACTGGAGACAGAGGAGGGCAAGATAACGGACCACATGGGGCCAAAGAAGTTGAATGCTCAACAGCAGGCACGCATCAATCACTTTCTCCTTTGGTTCATCATCTGCTGCGCTATCGCCTTTGCCATCGTCGATAATGGATTTTTCATTGACTTCGTTAATGCACTGTATGTGCACTCTAGTGTCTTGTTCTCCAAGTGTACTAACCCTTTACTTCTTGCAGTTGTCCCGCCTACAGTGTTCCCAGCCGCTCTGACTTCTTCTCTGTTCGCATGGCTGCTGAGGTTAGCGAGTTGACCAAGACCCTCATTGAATATCTAAGTGCACCCGTTTATCTTACTCTTTCGTTTGACGGCTGGACAAGTCGAGGACATGATGAGATCTACACAGTGCACATCACAACAGCGCTTTGACAATCGTTCCTTGTGGCTGGCCTGGTTTTGACTGGTCAATTGGTTACAGCTGAACTACTATCAGAGAAGCTCATCGAGGTAAATTCTTATGTGTTACGTGGTATCTGTTAACTGACCTTGACACGCAGCTGATAATAACATACACCACTACTGCATTCTCAATTGTAGTCTCTGATACAACGGGAAATGTCAAGAAAGCTCGACAACTCAATTGCGCTCGGTTTCCTTGGATTCTGAACTGTGGCGATCCGTGTCACCAACTGAATCTAATGGCGAAAGATGTCATTGTTGGTAGCAAGAAGCATCCAAAGATCAAACCGTTTGCTGACATCATGTCTGCTATCTCCTCCATCACGGCCTACTTCTCGCACAGCAACTATGGCCAATTCTGGCTACGACAGGAGCTTCAGAAGGAAACTGATCAATGTGGCATTGAGTCTGCAGGAGCCACCCAATTCTCCAGCTTCTCAACCAATGCAAAGAGTGTTCAACGATGTCTCGAGCCCATGAAGCGTGCCTATTGAGCTGGGCACCTGAAGTTCAATACAAATGCGGTATGTCTTCCTCTTCTATGTTTACTCAGTACTGACTTTTAGCAGACAAAGAACATTGAAAAGTACTTGAAGGAGGGTAGCTCCTCGCTGCGCTTCTTGGCCGAGCTTCAGAATATCAATGCACTACTTATGCCAATTGACCGTGGCCTCAAAACACTTGAAGGTCAAAATGTTACATGCTCGGATGTCTTTTTTGTCTATATCGGGATTGCAATTGGGTTTACGCGCGTCTTTCAGACTGACCAGGATGGTAAATTATGATTACCAATACATACAACGGGACTTCTCACTTTTGGTATAGACATGGATCTGCTCACACATCAGGTCGACACCTACAATGTCGATTCTCCATTCTTATGACAGAGTCAACACTGGATATGTTTCTCTTTGCATACTTCTTGGACCCTGGTACGTGAAGTCTCTGTCTGCTCTCTTTCTCAGATAGCTAAACTGATGTACGGGAGCAGTTTATTATGGTGATCGGGCTTTGTGTCTCAATCTCCCACCCCGTCTCTCGTTCTTGAAGTCAACAGCACCACCACTGGTGATGCAACTCTTCCAGGCGGCGTTGTCCATGTTGGAGAATGAGCAAATTTGTTGGAGTTCAGGGGGAAAGGAACAGGCTTCCGGGCTCATAGTCCAGCTAACAGGTGTGTATCTTCTTCTGTCAATTAGCCATTCACTAAAGCTCATTCAGGATGGTTGTACGTGGAATTGCCATTCAACAAGCCTTGCAGTAAGTTGGAGAACCGACTTGCATGGTGGCAAGGCCGAGAGAATGATAACCGCTCAGATATATTGGCAGTGAGTAGTCTAGTGAACCTGCAAACTGCCCAGAAGCTGACAATATATTAGTTGCTGGGTGTTAAACTCTTTTTGGTTTCACCATCGGAAATGTGGGGTGAGCGTACTGCATCAAAAATGACAGCTCTGAACACAGCAAATCGGAACGGGCTGAGTGGTCAACACATTGTTGAGATGGCTCAGCTGCAACAGCACTGGATGTATGGTCTTGATGCACCAAGGTATCAGCACAATGTCCACCTCAAGCTGCCAAAAGGCCCCTCCACATCTTCCAAGTCTTATCTCCCTACCCCGACATTGCAAGACCTGCTAAACCCTGCCACGGACGATGAAGTTGAGGCACTCTTGAATAACCCAGATCCGTATGGGATGGAGGAGCTTACGGATGATGATGATGACAACGATGACGATGAAGCTGAGCCAATGGTGACACGCGGCGCTCCACGCCTCAAGATTGATGATCTTGTTGATTTGGCACAGCCAAAGCTTCTTGCACGCTACAATGGAACCAGTGTTCAGGAGAACAAGAAACCGTCACAGAAAGTGGGTGGAAAGGTGACACCATGGGTTCCGGAGATATTTAGCATGGCAGACCTGGACTTCTGAGGTGTATCATACAGTTTAAGACCGTATTATATGTATAATACCTATAATACTGTATCAAACAGGTTGTAAACCTTTAATACCTCAATATGTATCATACAACCAATACCTTCAATACCTGGACCCCTCAGACTTCAATACTTCTATACTGGGCCAAAATAGTTTCATCCCCAGCACTACTTCACGGCTCGAGAGTAAAAGTGAATCGAGCACGTGAAGGTCAGCTTGAGTTTTTCTCTTTCGTACTGTCACCAGTACTTCATAGAAATTTTTTCTGCCCCGCCCACCATCCCTTTATAGCTTATGCGTGACCCGAAGCTTAGCACGTGATGCCGACAAGACAAGCCTACTTGGGGAAGTCTCGTGCCAGATTCCGCGTTCTCCTTGGTTTTCTGGAGTTGACATATCGTTCACGGAGATTGTCTTTGTGATTTAGCCTGGTAACACAATTGATAACACAAATCAGTACCAATAGCTCACAGAGACAGATCTTCAGAACCATTTGTGTTGGACGCCACACGACTACAATAGGAACCTGCGAGGAACTTGATCAATAATGGCTGAACAGGCGGAGAAGGCGTTCGCTAGAACGTTCTTGAACACGTTGGCTACACAGCCCATCACATACGCGGACGATTATCAGCAGCTGCCGGAGCATTCCCTCAAGAGAGTCCCTGTTCTACCCGTGCGTACAGATCTTTACCTCCGCCCTCCTATCTTCTTTGTTTATCAATCAGAAAGACAATACAAGTGCTGATTACTATTGTCCTCCTTTCCTTCTTGTCCTTATCCTCGAACGACTACACAGATCGCAGTCCCACCGCCTCCTGAGCGCAAGCCCCAACTCGAGGCGTCAGGTTCTTCATCCGGTAAGTCGCCACTCGCGTACCCCACCTTACTCTATAATTCGATCTCAGCAAGCACCACGCTGATGCCTCGCTCCTCCCATCCCCTACCTAAACAGCATCCATTTCACTAACTTTCAAGTCCCTCAAACCCTCCGCATCCTTCACCCTCTCCATCTCCCCCACCGACTCCATCTCCAGCATCAAAGCCCAACTCGCCGCCCAGCCCTCCGCGCCCCCCGCAGACGTCCAACGCCTCCTGCTCAAAGGAAAAGTTCTCGCCGACGGGAAACTCCTCAAGGAATACGGCATCAAAGACGGCGACACCGTCAACCTCATGCTAAAGCCCGGATCCAACTGGGACCCCACACAACCATCAGCACCCTCACCTTCCGCCTCCACAGCATCCCTCTCACCCATGGACGCCACCCCCAGTCTCTCGCCCAACCCGAACGTGTTCGGCTCGGGATCGCTTGACCCTGACGCGCGCCCGAAGCAGGGCAGGAAGCATCAGCGTATACCGAGTGTGGTGTTGTCGCCGTCGCCGTCGAGCGAGACGCCGGGCGCGGTGGAGAAGGATATTATGTTGACGCTGGATGCGGGGGTGTTACCGAGCCCGATCGCACAGCCGGAGACGATGTCGACGTATCATGAGACGGTGGCGCAGCCTGAGTTCTGGGAACGGCTGTACGCGTTTTTGAAGTGAGTCTCTTGGTTGATCTTATGCAACGTTTACTAATTTGGTGTGTAGGAACGAATTCCAGACGGAGGCGGATATGCTCTTAGCTTTTGAAGACTTCCTGTGCGCGACCAAAGGGTCTCTTACGGCCAGCGAGATCGCCAATCCATCACCCACTCTTCATTCACGCCATTCGCATATAACGATCATTACGCTACAACGACGGCCACCACGCCTAGCTAATGCCAACCAATCGAGCACCTGAATACATCGAATACAAACACGACGACACCTCGCCCCCCTAGATATCGTACGCTTGGGCCTTCTACCCTCGTCGACGTCGCCATCTGGAGGGTCAAGCGACCTGCCGCTGCCGGTGCAGCTTTAGTCCGGTTTGAGCACCATCGAGGAGGCAGGGAAGGTAACGACGATCGTCGGGAATCCCTACATCAAGACCTCTCCTCCCAATCCCCTCCAACACAGCACACTGCCTCCCTCCTAGCACATGTACACCCACTCTCCAACTACACTACGACTATGACGACAACCTCCGCCAGCTCCTCCGCCTCTTCCAACACGTTGATCACTACGACCACACCCACGTTCGCGAGCTGGCTCAGGCCGGGTCGGCCTCAGGTGCTAGTGCAGGGCGAGAGGTTGTCCTTTGAAGCAAACCGGGGGTTACAGTCCTCTGCATGCGTCCCTTGGGGGTCTGCGGTTGCGTGGTCGTGTCGTGTAGAGGAGCGCACGAGCCTGTGTTCGAGTCAAGGTCGGCGGATGATGAGGAGGGGCACACGAGCCAGAGTCCACATATCCTTCCACGAACGCCGCCCTCGCCCTCTCTGAATGGCCGGCACGCTCACGTACGACGAGTCCGCCGGGTGATAGTGGTAGGGTAGAGTGGGAGCCATGAAGGGGCAAGTGCATATCCGTTGCCGAGGTTGGCTCACACCGGGTCGTCGGGTGCTGGTGGTGACGGCGAGTCCATTGGGCAGAGGGAAAGGAGAGAATGAAGGGACTGGGGTTAGCATCCACCGTGGACGCGCTAGATGTGGGCCCTCTGTCGTCGCCACCGCCGCTACAGTCGCCATCGGAAAGGAAGGGGAATGGGGTTGGGGTTCATCTCGTTGCCGCCGTCGTCGTGTTCCATGTTCAGGGGAGCTGGTCATGACCCAGCTTTGAGGGTCTGCAGCTGCGAGTCCGAGTAAGAGGCCGGCGGATGAGGAGGAGAGGCACAGGAGTCATAACCCATCCATCACTCTACAAACCCCGCACCATCGTACCCCCACCGCCTTCGACGACATCATCACAACTCCTTCCACGACGACTACTTCGACATGCGCGGGTCCCGCTTTGTCTACAGCCATCATCAGTACCTCGATCCCGACGTCACAACCAGGAGACGACGTACCAAACCTGCCCGTCCCTCCATGTAACTCCTCGAATTGGGGGACGGTGGTGTTGGCTCGAGGTCGTCGGCGCTCAACGACGACGCGGAACGTTGGGGCGACCGTTTATGTTCAAGGCGAGACGATGCCTAGGGACCACTCGCATACGGCGGGACTGGCGACAAGCGGCGCGACTCGCTCTCAAACTGAAACTAAGAAGAAGGGTTGAGTTCTGTATTATATTATCAAGTCGGAAGCTGTCACTCACCATAACTTCCATCGATAGGACTTTGGTGGCTCAATAAACAGCCGCTGTAATGGAGTCGGTGAACTGCCGACAGCGACAACGACGATGTGATACGTACAGGTAAGTGGTTCGAGGTCGGACCTAGCGATGGCTGGCGCTGTTCAATGTCAGGTAAGTCGCCATCGCACGTCGAGTAGCTGAATTCCTACCGGAGCCAACAGTTAGGACGACAATGCGATAACGAGGGAAATGGCAAATGCGGAGAGAACATATGAGGGGGGAAAGACGGAATGAAGACATATAGGTAATTCTCACCTTCCTTTTATTCATTATTCAAGTAGCGTACGACTTTAATATAATGTACTAGTCAGTATGTAGCGAAATAACATAAAATGATAGACCCTGCAATTTTAGAGATTCGGAGATGAGGACTTGTTCGGGATACCAAAACACACCTAACATTCCTTCGAGCGGCTCGATAATACCTTCGCCTTGCCCTTCCAATGCGACAGATGTGTAGGTAGCCCCATAGATAGTTCATTGTCAAATAAATACGAAAAGTGCGATGGAAATCACAAGTGATTTTGTTGAAACCATTTTACATAGCATTATGTATCTTGCCTTGATCTTTCGTCTCGTCCATCTCTCGTTCCAGTCGTATCATCTACTACAGCTCAGTCCAGGATATCAATACAGCCCTCCCATATCTTACAGTCTACACCAGGAGTCAAATGAAACCCAGGGAACGGAACTCGCTCTACGACGAGTGCGGCGCATGCGGCAACCCCGTACTCCAGTCCAACTCGCACTCGCTAGCACTCACCCATTCAAACAATATTGCTTCTATGTCAGCACGTACACCTGTCACTCGACCCTGGATGGACGATATACAAGTTTCAAGTGCTCATTTCGAGGCGAAATAGACACGGAGACGCGGATACGCCCCAATACACTACAGCCATTCAACAGACATCGGGTCATCTTTCAGCGCCGGTTTTACGGCCAGCGATCACCCTAGAAGCCAATCAGACCCTGGTCAGCTGATGCCAAGCCAAAAGGAAAAGATCGAAGTTGAGCTGGGGATGGAGGAATTGGGGTGGAGGAGAGGGTGGTTGATTGTGCTGGGACACCAGTTGATTGCTTCCTGTCCGTTGCTTGCTCTTGAAAATTGTGGATCATCACTCACTTACCTACTAGAGAGCATTTTATGCACCGAATGAGTCCTTTATTGGCTTTGTTTCTGCAGTGTTCACTGAACGACGCGCATGAACATGCTGCGCCACACTCCGGATCTGGCCACACTTACTGTCAACACTTCCTTCCTCCTGTTCTAACGCCAAGCCTTTCAGCTCTCGCAGTCCCTGCATGCTCGTGTGCTCCATACATCCAAAAGGATATATTCCTTCGAAAGGTACCTTTGGAACTTGTGTATTGATTCATGGCTATTCACGGACACCCCGGTCTTTGCGAATCGCACTTGCAATACCTCCCTGATAGGCTCTAGAGCGTGTACAGGACCCAAATGGAATAGTGAGAGACGGCGTTGGGAAAGAGTATCATTCTGTGCGTTCGCGCATTTCCACAAGTATTCAAAAGTTCAAATGTACATAGCTACAGTAGTACATACCATAAACACATAACCAGATGTGAGAAACCGTGAATGGGCACGTAAGCTGCACTTACAAGGACCGGTCGAGTTGTACGCGCACGTCATCTCTCAATGAGGTACGCCCTTCAATTACCCCGATGCATCGATTCCGACGTTCGATATCTGTGATTCTGGCCTTTCTACCAAGACAGCTGTCCTGAATCAACGATAAGTAGTGTCTCGACACACCCAGTATGTTGCTTACCTGCGATTGCTTTTGAAACGTGCCATGTAGACGGGAAGCTGATTGTACGAACCATAAGTAGAAAACAGTAGGTATTGTGGGTGGTGCTCGCCTGAAGACCAAAAATCAAATTGAAGGAGAACTTGTCAATAAAATGATACATATACTTGTCGTCGTCGCAGCGCCCTGCGCTGCTCCTCCTTCCTGCAACTCTACTGGAACCCAATGACCAATATCAACGAATGTCAGCTTCAACTTGAATGGCGCTCGCCGCGCGGCCGAAATCTCGGAAAATGCGATTGCAAAATGACTGGATTTAGGTAGATATTCACACAACAAGCAACAGAATTACGGTACTCATGGCGAGGTGGAGGCGTTTCCCGAATGTCTGAATATCAAGTCGGAATTGGAGTGAATTAAAGTAGATCTGATGTGCACAATAGTCAGTTACATTCAAAATCAATAGACTTGCCTGGAACATCGTCGTCGCAGCGCACTGCGCTGCTCCTCCTTTCTCCGATATTGACAGAGTCCGATAATCAATGACATCGAAGGTTAGCTCAACGTGAATTGCGCTCGCCGCGCGGCCGAAAACTCGGGGAAATCGAGTCGCAAAACCTCTAAGATAGTGTAAGCATTCACTCTCAAGTCACACTGTTCATATTACTTACCGCGCGGTGGACACGTTCCCCGGAAGTCAAAAAATCGAGTCAGAATGTTCTTTGATGACGCCAGGAATGACAGAGCGATGCATGGGAGTTGTTAAGGTCATATTTTCAAGTACAAGGTACAGTGTGTACAGGTATACTTTATGAGCGTGCCGTGCTTTATCTACCAAACTCGACCCACCTGTAGTGAACAACCGCAAGGTCAACCACCCATTGCATCATCTTCACATTCGATTACACACCCTCCGCACACCAAAAGACGAACCAACGCCCGTCTCCACACTGAACCTCACTTTCCACAATTCACCACCTTGTAATATTTGAGTCCACGCGTCCGAGTTGTTGGCCACATTGTGACTGCATACTGGGAAAGTCTAGCGCGAGGTCAGCGCTTCATAATCTTGATTCTCAGCATGTGGCACTCACCAGAGCGGAATAGACGTGCAGGAGCCGCCAGACGGGGGGTAGAGAATGTAAGGAGGAATTGCTGATCGGCGTTGGCAGCACTCCATGGAGCTAGCCAAACACATTGTCAGTATCCGAAACTTATGTTGAATGTATGTGACTCACCCTGCCTTTCCTATGTGTTACTTGACCGACCGGAAACAACTCTTACAGACTGTTAGCAGGGCGCTAGGAGAGAAACAAAGTCAGAGGAGGAGAATTGGTGCACTCCATGGGCAGCAGAGTGAGCCGAACACAATGTCTATGTCTGAGTGACTCACCGCTTTATTAGGTGATTGTCTGCGGCCTGAGGAGCCTCCACGTGTACAAGTCATCAGCGCAGGGGTAAAGACACATTGGGAGGGTGGTTGGTTGTTTTTGTGAGCGGCTCCATATCGAGTAAGTCGAACACAGTGTTGCAAGTGGCTCATTGGTCGTTCCGTAGGCGCGAGTACAGAGCATTATCAAAGTAAGCAAGCGTAGCAAGCTCACTCACCATTCGGTAAGTGACTCAAGTGTCTGACAGAGTTGTTGTGTATGTGCTCACCTTTTGCTCGGATACACACCACTATTAGAGTCTTTGTGTCGGCCTGCGGTAAATCAAGGATGTTGAAAGAGGGGGAATAAAGTACAGCAAAAAAAGTTTGACGTCGCATACCGGAATATTCTGTCATGCGCCACACGCCCGACTGTGCGGACAAGGGTTGTCTCGCCTAAATTAAGATGCAGGATTTCAAAAGTACACTAGGTGAGTAACGGACCTACCACCTCCCTGCATGGTACGATTTTCTTGAGAGTTCACCGTTGCATAATATTTTATTCACTGCAGATGCTATTATTGGCACTGAGAAAATAATCATGCATTCAACAAACACTTTGAGAATAATACTACGGAATCGACGACGGTTGTATTGGACTGCGTAGTTACACGGGGGGATCTTGTCTGGAGTGGAGTGTAATAAATTTCTGGTTCTAGTGCATTATCCGGGAGCAGAGTCATGGAAGCGAGAATAGTGATGACAAAGGGTTTCATTGCAAGCCAATCCGTCTGCTGGCAGCCTTGGCTTTGGATTGGTATAAAGGCTATCAGGTATTGTTCGCCTTTACTATTCCAATTCCGTTTCTATGCCGAACCTCTGCCAATTGTCCATCCTGCTGCATTGCCGCCATGTCTTCCTCTTGTCCTGACATGGAGCACGCACAACGGGCGTGAGCATTCTGACATATTTTTTCGGCTTCCTGAAATCGCCTTCACCTTGATGTGAGTTTCAATCTTTCGTATCTCACGTTGTGTGGCTGTTTACACAAATCCAGTGCTTTTGGACTCGAATATTTCGAGGTTTCGGCCGCGCGGCGAGCGCGATCCACGTTGGAGATAAATCCTGTTGTTGTTGATTGGATCATATGGGCGTAGTTGGAGGGAGGAGCAGCGGCGCAGCGCTGCGACGACGAACGAGTTTCAGGCAAGTCCATCATCTTTATAATAAGTTAGTATGATATCTAACCATTAGTGCACCACAGATACATCCCGTTTGACCACTCCATGATCACCAACAACTCCACGGTCCCTTGCAATGGGCTTCAAAGTATCAACTTGATATTTAGACGTCCGGGAATCACATTCACCTTACTGTGAGCACTATAACAACCTCTTTGCGTGTTGTGTGATTATTCACACAAATCCAGGTTCATTTTGCCGGGATTTTTGCCGCGCGGCGAGCGCACTTCAAGTGCTCACTAACATTCGTTGACATCGGACATCACATCACATCGACATTGGAGGGGGGAGTCGCAGCGCGCTGCGCTGCGACGACTCAAGGTGTGTTTGTTTATTCATATGTTCTATGACATCCAACTAACCATTCAATGTAGCTAACCTTTTACGGTCATCGACTCACCACATGACACCTTCAATGGGGTTCAATACATTGACATGGTATGTCCTCTTCTGGGGAAAGTGATGTGAGTACTGTAGCAGTTATGTCCCGTAGTTTGTAACTGATAACTTAGTTTTTAGCGTTCTGGCACTCCAATTTTCCGAGATTTCGGCCGCGCGGCGAGCGCACTTCAAGGCAAGCTATCCTTCGTTGATATCGGTCATCTCTAGTGGACGGAAGGGAGGAGGAGCCGCGCAACGCGGGGCGACGACGACGGTGTTCCAGGCAAGTCTAATGATTTTATGACAAGTTTTGTATGTGTCTAACCAATGTGAACTTTAGATATACTCCATTTCATTCACCAACACCTCCCCTCCCCCCCTTGCGGTTCCAACTCTATATTTCGACATCCGGGGAACGCCTCCACGTTGCAGTGAGTACCCGTAACAGATTTTGTACTTATTGAATGGTTGTTGACATAAATCCAGCATTTTTGTCGGTCAATTTTTCGACATTTCGGCCGCGCGGCGAGCGCACTTCAAGTTCTAACTAATTTTCGTTGACTTTGCATCATATTGGGGTTGGAGGGAGGAGAAGCAGCGCAGCGCGCTGCTACGACGAAACTTCTTACTCGCAACATCCCAGTTCCATTCACCAAACGAAGCCACCTTCTGGAACATATCCCTTCCCACATCATCACACTATGTAACTTTTGTTGCACCTCAATGCATCCCAGATCAATTTTTGGACATCCGCCAACCACCTCCCACCCTACCATAAGTACCGTTATCCCTCGGTGATCTTTGTGTTGTAACCATGCATCCCATATCGATTTTTCGCCATCCAACAAACACCTCGACCCTCGTTGCAGTCCTCCACACCCCAATTCGATTTTTGCCATCCTTCCCTTCATCCTTTATCCCTCGTTGTGGTCCCTCCTTTCCAATTCGATTTTTCGTCATCCGGCAAACACCTTCCTCACTCCGCCATGTTATGCAGTGATTTTGCACTCGCATTTGCCAGGATTTCGGCCGCGCGGCGAGCGCACTCCAAGTGTTCACTACCTTTTGTTGACATCGGCCACCACATCTTATCGTTGTAGGGGCAGCGCACCGAAGTTCTTATTTGCAACGGCTCTGCACATGGCCTTTCACATCTCAATTCCATTCGCCAAACAACACCATCTTTTGGAGCCGCACGTACTTCATACGGTGGTGCCCAAATCCACAACATCTCGTTGCAGCCCTCTGCATCCCAAATCGATTTTTGGACATCCGCCGAACACGTCCCACCCTTCCTCAAGTGCCGTTGTTCCTCTGTGAACCTCTTGCTGTGGTCCCTCTATTCCAATTCGATTTTTTGACATTTGGCAAACACCCTCCTCAGTCCACCATGTTATCCCCCAGGCCTCTGCATCCCAATTCGATTTTTCGACGTCCGGCAATTGCCTCCCACCTTTACTTGAATTCGGACATGTCCAGTATGGCCAATTGATGTACGTACCCCCCTTCTTTTATTTCCTAGCAAACAACAAGCTGACGGATCACCAAAAACAGTGACAGTATGATTCCATGTCGACATACGAGTGAGTTCAAAGTCAATGAACCTTTGCTGACTAATGACAATGTTGATTTCAGCGCGTATCACTTCATGACTGTGGCCACGGTAAGACGCATGGATACCACTAACGCAACACCCTCTACTAACCTTTACATGACGGGGCACCGTCACCCGTCATGTGTTTCCCTGCCCTTCGGGGTGGGAGAGACTTTGGTCCTACATTAAAAAGAGGGGAGAGCGAGTTTTGAACTTGTCTAAATTTCACCAGTCTAACCCTTTAGTAGTTAGACCGCTTCCTTTTTGCACCGTAAAAGTAGGGATTGTGCCTGAAATGTAGTAAATAAATGTGAAAACAGTGCTGCCATTCTTTCGCCTTGTAAGGGACCATGGATGAGTCCGAGATGTTAAATGATACACACGATCCGGTACAGGCCTGGTCTAAGGCCAGACTCATCTGGAAAGACTCTACAGATCAAAGCCTCCCTGGTACCCAATGTAGAGCAGTCATTTAACGAGCATCTGTTCCACTTTCACTACACGATGTAATTGATAAGAATCAGTCAAACCACCTGGACCCACAACTACGTTATCTCGACACCTGAAACACAGTGCAGCCCGTACCGCCCAAGTACCGCCATTATCTATGTGAAAGGTTGAATTCGGGAATATACTCTTCCTTGTCGTTATGCGTGACCCGAAGCTCTACACGTGATGCCGACAAGCCTACTTGGGGAAGTCTCGTGCCAGATTCCGCATTATCCTTGGTTTTCTGGAGTTGACATATCGTTCACGGAGATTGTCTTTGTGATTTGACCTGGTAACACAATTGATAACACAATTCAGTACCACTAGCTCACAGAGACGGATTTGCAGAACCATTTGTGTTGGACGCCACACGACATCAATAGGAACTAGCTATTACCTGCGAGGAACTTGATCAATAATGGCTGAACAGGCGGAGAAGGCGTTCGCTAGAACGTTCTTGAACACGTTGGCTACACAGCCCATCACATACGCGGACGATTATCAGCAGCTGCCGGAGCATTCCCTCAAGAGGGTCCCTGTTCTACCCGTGCGTCCTGATCTTTACCTTCCCTTTTCCCCGTTTCCGCCCTCCTATCTTCTCCTTGTTGATCAATCAGAAAGGCAATACAAGTACTGATTACTATTGTCTTCCTTTCCTTCTTGTCCTTATCCTCGAACGACTACACAGATCGCAGTCCCACCGCCACCTGAGCGCAAGCCCCAACTCGAGGCGTCAGGTTCTTCATCCGGTAAGTCGCCACTCGCGTACCCCACCCCTACTCTATAATTCGATCTCAGCAAGCACCACGCTGATGCCTCGCTCCTCCCATCCCCTACCTAAACAGCCTCCATCTCACTAACTTTCAAGTCCCTCAAACCCTCCGCATCCTTCACCCTCACCATCGCCCCCACCGACTCCATCTCCAGCATCAAAGCCCAACTCGCCGCCCAGCCCTCCGCGCCGCCCGCAGACGTTCAACGCCTCTTACTGAAAGGAAAAGTCCTCGCCGACGGGAAACTCCTCAAGGAATACGGCATCAAAGACGGCGACACCGTCAACCTCATGCTAAAGCCCGGATCCAACTGGGACCCGACACAACCATCCGCACCCTCGCCCTCCGCCTCCGCAGCATCCCTCTCACCCATGGACGCCTCCCCATCCCTCTCGCCCAACCCGAACGTGTTCGGCTCGGGATCGCTTGACCCTGACGCGCGCCCGAAGCAGGGGAGGAAGCATCAGCGTATTCCGAGTGTGGTGTTGTCGCCGTCGCCGTCGAGCGAGACGCCGGGCGCGGTGGAGAAGGATATTATGTTGACGCTGGATGCGGGGGTGTTACCGAGCCCGATTGCACAGCCGGAGACGATGTCGACGTATCATGAGACGGTGGCGCAGCCTGAGTTCTGGGAACGGCTGTACGCGTTTTTGAAGTAAGTCTCTTTGCCTTTTTTGGTTGATCTGATCTAATGTAAATTTCTCGTAATGTGTAGGAACGAATTCCAGACGGAGGCGGATATGCTCTTAGCCTTCGAAGACTTCCTGTGTGCGACTAAGGGGTCTCTTACGGCCAGCGAGATCGCCAAGATTCGCGATCAGGTTGGCGTCATTGGCATGGCCGGTACTTGATTCATCGAGTGTGCTTCACCGGCGGAACGGGGAGAGACGAAATGGGCGGGATAGTGTATCGGCTGACGTAGGCGTTTTTTGGAAATAATATGCACGATTTCTTCTAAGATCTGCGTACATCCGGAGACGTCGATTTATGATTGAAGCCACCAATTGGGGGACTTGTGGAAACGGCTGCTTTCGATATAGCATCACTTGCCTTGAGAGTCTATGCTCGATGTCGGAAAGACCCCCAAAAAGATATCAAAGGTTATTATACATCTTCGAAGCTGACTTGAGATTGACCTCACATATTCGAGCCGATTCCTGCAGATTGCCTAAGTTAGCCTCCATAATTTACTGTCAGGTTCGAGAGAGAGAGAGATCC
This sequence comes from Crassisporium funariophilum, assembly GCA_014925845.1. Classification (NCBI taxonomy): domain Eukaryota; kingdom Fungi; phylum Basidiomycota; class Agaricomycetes; order Agaricales; family Crassisporiaceae; genus Crassisporium; species Crassisporium funariophilum. The sequence continues at coordinate 1,679,344 of JACGCL010000008.1, forward strand.
AGTATTGTGGTCCCGAGGTCGGAACGACTGGGGTTCGTACTACATACAGGCATAAATGCCATGTATGCTACGGGCACATGAGCCTCCATAATTCACTGTCAAGTTCGAAAATGTTTAATAACTTTGCATCTGCTTTTTGATGTTTTTCCGACATATCGGCTGGTACTTGATTCATCGGTTTGATTCCACTTGCGCAACGAGAGGCGCGAAGAAACGGGTGGGATAGTGTATCAGCTGACGTAGACGGGTTCCTTGCAAGAGACGTGCACGATTGTTACATGCTGTTGTAATATTAGATGTGTAAGAGATCTGCATGACGTTAATGCTTTATTGACTTTATTAACTGAAGCTAATTGATACCGAACTCACTGAATCAAGAGGGTTCTCGGTACCAGGCTATCAGGCTGGTAGTCAACTACAGTTTCTCATCAATTGCTTCACGGCCATTGCCACAACTGCCTTCGATACCAGCCCTTACCAGCCTCATGCTCCATAATGTATCTCTGAGATGCATGATTGGAGGTAAGAGCTTTCAAGTGCACCGCCATTCTGTATGGCGCTGTATGGCTACAGCCCTGCGTCCACAAGCGTCTAATGGGAATCTACGATCGATCTGTAGATTGACTCGAGATGGGGCAGAATAGGGCAGGATGGGGCTCATTAAAGCTCATCATAAAGTTGCAGACTGAGTACCAACCCAGAAGTGATCATGTTGGTTGGTCAAGGTTGGTTAGATACGTTACGACTGTGGCTTGATTATTTCGCCTTCACCTTGATGACCGTATGTTATGACCTGCTATGACTACCTTCTGCTTGGGGGTGCCATGGCGCCATAAGTTCTCGATAGCACCAACAATACTGTGATAGACCGGCTTGAGATTTGCTTGAGATACTTGAGATGCGCCATACGCACCACAAGCTTGGCAAACAGACCTAGAGCGCGCAAGTTCAACAACATCAAACAAAATGTCAAGCTATTTCGGCTTGGCGCTTATCCTGCTTCTTTAATCTTTCCCGTTGGGACTGCCATGAACTCTGGGCTAGTATAACCAGTATGGACACGGGCTTGTAACTGTTTGCTGGGCCTGCTCGACAGGCAATGTCCTCCACAAGGGTGGCTGCTGGTGCTTGTTGCTGACTTGGGCCGCTCGAGACCCACGGCCTTCCGCTCACCGAGTCGCGCGTCCCGATCATTTTCGTCAAGTTCCACTGTTTGTTGCACTCGTTGGCTGCCATGAGGAAGAATACCCGATGATCGTCCAAGTTGGAAGGATCGCCATTTAGCGAACCTCAAGGCTCTAACTTATACTGATAGGAGTCTTTGACGTCTGATTTACAACCTAGGATCCGTGTCGATTTATAAGGCTTTGGGCTGGTATGAAGCAGAATAGCGCTGGAGTCGGCTTATCTTCGTGATTGCAACTTTTCATCCTTCAAGACGTTCAAAGCCCAACTTGACTTTTGCGCGTGCAGGTGATCTGCTCGTGAAAGCCAAGAGTCTACATTTCTGAATCCCTCTTATGCATGCATGCACCACTGCACCACACAACTTCATTGAGCGCTCCCGCTGTCGGCGTATCCCAGGCTCTCTGTCGGACCCAATTCACATGTAAGAGGGACCTTGTGGACGAGCCCAATTTGCAAACACTTTCCACCCATCTGGCGAGCAACGCAGCGTGCTTCACTTTTTGCATGCCAATGCGTTGCATAATGAAATCTGACTCGAGGTGCTTACATATTTTTATTTCCGAACATAGGGGGAAGCCTTGGAAAGCAAATCGTACTGAAACGCATGGGCTCGTTTAAAGGTCCTTGCAGAATGATACGGGATGCTATTTTTGAATGCGGCGAGTGAGGGCGGTCAATGGATTGACGCATGGAGATGCTTGGAGGCATTGCATGTGATCGAGATGAGATCATGTCTAAAGCCAATGAGGAGCATACTTTCCGTACGTGCCTGGATCGCCGACCACGAAAGCATTGAAGGCAGCGTTATGGCGTTTCGTAAAACTTGACAACGTTATTCCCCGTGAGTCTTTCAGATTACTTTAGCTTTGTGAAGTTTCGCAAAGGAAATTGGCCATACGGCGCTGACTATCACCCCCATCCACCTCGGACTCGAATCTGCAAACGAGCTGCGATTCCAAAAACATGGTTGCGTTATGCGACTACAGGCGAAGACCCATCAGTTGGATCTTCCGGATGGTTGATTGTCCTCTTCCGAAGTGAGTCAAGATTGCCGACTGCTTAAACTGCAAAGTCCCAAATTACTCGGTTCTGCTTGACTTTCATGATCATATATGTGAAGAGGTAAGTGGCTATCCGATGGTAGCACGACTGGTACGCTCTGGTACGACTATCTCGGAAGTTTCCCATCCTTGCATGTTGTCCACGCCAAGACTGTTGAAGGAGGCTGAAGGGAGCTGAACCAACCGAACGTAGAGGGCTCATACAGCCCCGGGGGTTTTCGGGAATTTCATGTTGCTTCCGTCTTGCCCTTATCGGTTGCAACCATATGTGCTTTGTTTGAAATGAATGCGGGCAGGGAGGCAAAGGCTGGGAATGGTAAGTATCTGAACTCAGCGGCACATCATAGTTTGATATTGTCAAGATGTCAGACAGTTGTTCGGCCAGTTCACTACTCTCTTGCCAAACCACACCATGCTTGCACTTGGTATGCACATGCACAGGTATGCACCAACAACTGAATTGCCATTCTGAACAGATAGTTCCTTAAACCATATGGATGGGGACGGAGAAGCACACTATTCAGCTTCTATTCGTAAACAAATCTCCAGATCCATGCTTGAATCTCCATGCTACGTTCAACAGCATGGTTGACTCAAAAAGCGGAACTCAGAGGTGTTTGGTCCTGACCTTACATCCCCCGTTGTCCGGTCGCTCTCAGCACGCTCGTTTGCGAACCCAGCCTGGGCTCTAGCACTATGAGTACCGCCATTGACCAGACGCAGACGCCTATCCTGCACCGCGAACCAAGTAAAGAAGTATACACATCCGAGAAGCAAGGGAGCTCTCTCGAAGGAGGCCCAATCATCGAGGAGAAAGAAGAGTTATACGATGACCACGACGTGTATGCACATTATTTCTTTCCATCTCGCGCTACGTCTGACTCTGGTTCGGAAGGTCCAAACCCTTCCCAATCGACCCTGATGAGCCCGAGGAAGAGCACCAGCTCACCTTCAGGTATGGATCAGATATCCTCCAATGGGGCCTTATTTTGTGATGCTCAAATTTCTCTTAGGGCGGTTTTCGTTGGTTGTCTCCTCGGCGCTATCGTCGGAGCCTCCAACATCTACCTCGGTCTGAAGACTGGATTTACTTTCGGTCCTCAGCTGTTTGGTGTGAGTTCCATTTTACCAAATTCAACCTTGAGCGAGCTTATTTAAAGGTATAATGTGTGCAGGCTATTTTCGGGTTTGCCATCCTCAAGCCTCTCGCGAAGGCGTTGCCGGACTCTGGCTTGATAGGTCGCTGGTTTGGAGGATCTTTCGGACCCAAAGAAAATTGTACTGTCCAAACGTTAGTGCATCTTTCACGCAACTTGGAAAGGAAACTGAACAACTCCTCCTATATAGTGCCGCTACTGGTCAGTAAGATACGAGTTACGGCAAGTGTCCTTATACTGATGTCACTGTCATTACACAGCATCGGGAGGGCTGGGTATCCTCTTCGTCAGCGCTATCCCTGCCATGTATCGTCTAGGACTTCTCTCCGACAACCCGTCGAAAGACTTCGGTAAACTCGTTGCACTTACCACATGCGCTGGTTTCTTTGGTGTCTTCTTCGTCATTCCGCTGAGGAAGTACTACATCATTCATCAGAAGCTTACCTTCCCTACCCCGGCTGCTACCGTGAGTTTAAATCATTCTTCTATCGTAAGATCACTGGCTAAATATGATCTGACCAGGCATACACTATCCGCTCGCTGCACCGTGGCAGGACTGGCGCTGTCGCCGCAAAGAAGAAGGCCCTAGCGCTCCTCTACTCGTTCGCCGCGACATTTGTCTACAAGGTCATGACTGGTTATGCTCCCGGAATTGTAAGTCTTGTGCCTTCAACGCGGAAGAGTATCAGCTGACTAGCTGTTGGTCTAGCTCTACGACTGGCATATCGGCTGGACACTTTACCGACTTGGGTTCACGAGCATGATCAACTTGGAAAACTACGGCTGGTACATTGAATGTAAGGTCGTTATTTGTCACCGACAACACCTGCTCATCCCTTGTTGTCATCAGTCACACCTGCTTTCTTTGGTGCCGGTATGCTCAGCGGTTTGAACGCTAGTTGGAGTTTCTGTAAGAGTTTCTCTTTCTGAACGTTAACATCTTTCCAATCATCTCTTGTAGTTGGAGGATCAGTCTTGGCTTGGGGTATCAGTAAGTCTTCATCTCATGTCAAGCAGGCGAAGATTTAACTTCTCGTTCTCTTCAGTTGCGCCATCCATTGTGAAGAATGGTCTTGCTGTCGCAATCCCTACAAGCGAGGAATATCCCCTCAAGTCCATCTTCGCCATGTCTTTCTCCGACCCCGAATTATACACCAGGGAACCTTCCCCTCGGTACTGGTTGTTGTGGCCCGGTGTGCTGATCATGTTGATGTACTCGTTCGCGGACGTTGTGCTCAGCTTGGCCCCTCTCTTGAAAGGTTGGCATAAATATCATGTTTTGGGAGCTTTTACTCATGCATAATGACAGGAATGGGGAAAACCAGCTTCACTTTCAAATCCTTGTTCAGCAGCCCCACAGAACTTGACCCCAATGACGAAGATCAGGTGCGTAAATTTACGTTCTCATTGGAGATCTGGTATTCAGTTTCCCTCTAGACACCACTTGCAGACCGCATTCCGACACCTTGGTGGACAATCGGTCTGCTTCTCAGCACCATCATGTCTTGCGCCATTCTCGCCACCCAGTTCAACATGAACGTCGGAGAGGCTCTGCTAGCTCTGCTCCTTGGTTTCGTCTTCTCCTTCATCGGTGTCCAGTCCACTGGTCACACCGATGTCAACCCCGTCTCCACCGTCGCCAAGGCTTCCCAGCTCATTTTCGGAGGAATTGCAAAAGGATCCGGACTCGCCGAGAAGCCTGGTCAAATGCTCAATTTGGCTGCTGGTGTTATCGCAGCTGGCTCTGCTGCCCAGGCAGCTGATATGACGGGAGATTTGAAGACTGGTTATCTCCTCCGGGCTAAGCCCAGAAACCAGTTTATCGCTCAACTCTGCGGCTCCGTCGTTGCGGTGTTCTTGACCTCAGGGTTGTTCATCCTGTTCACGAAGGCATCTCCTTGTATCATGTAAGTCCTTTCGTCATATTCTTGGATAACGAGGTCTGACATCGGTTCTAGTACTCCCCCTGATGATGGTCAGTCCCGCAATGTAGCTCGAACTTTTATTGCGGACGTTTAACATTTGTACCACAGGTGTTTGCACATATGGTGCACCTTCCGTCTCAGCATGGGCTGCTGTCGCTGTCGCTGTTACAGCTCCCAAATTGCGTAAGTTTCACACATACAGTTGCGCATACTCCCTCCTAAAACGATACGTTCCAAAGCTGTCCCTCCCTCGTCTGGATACACTGCCATTGGGCTTGGAATTGCTAGCGTCCTTACCTTGGTCATGAGGAATTACTTGCTACCCAAAAAGTATTGGGGCTATGTTCCCAACTGGGTGAGTATCCCTGTGAAGTCACACAGCTAACTCTTATATTGATCTTCATGCTCTAGAACGCTATTGGCCTCGCCTTTGTCGTGCCTCAGGTGTTCTACTCGATTGCCATGGCCGTTGGGTCCTCCGTCAATTACTTCTGGTTGAAGCGAAACCCAGGTAGCTACGACATGTACATGTTTGCTATTTCTGTGCGTATCTATTCTATCTTTACCCATTTAATTTCTCTAACGTCAATGTCTCGAAGGCTGGATTACTCGCTGGAGAGGGCCTTGGAGGCGTCTTCCAAGCTCTCTTGGCTGTCGTCGGTGTTGATGGTGGCAGTAAGTCTATAAGTCTTGGATATCCTTCGCAACATAACTGATATTGTCTGGGTAGAATATGGCACTGCAATTGGCTGCCCCGCGATGGAATTCTGTGGATGAAATCCCTGAATCCCAACTTCCGCCTTGATGTTCTTTTGCGGGTTTTGAAGGTGGTCGTGTAATGCGCAAAATTGTGTATATCTGTTATAATTGTAGTATCTTTGCTTTAACACGACCCAACAATTAATTTATGATTCTGCCCACTTGGATCCGTTGTGCATCAGAGACTCGCCTTGTAAATCAATTCACTCTTTGCTGCGTTAATATTGCGGCAATACTTACAGTGATCTTGGCTTATTTGTCCTTGTCTACTTTGAAGGGCCCAACTTTTTCCAACTGTATTTCTGCCTATTTTTAGGTCAACGACGCCTCAAAATGTCCTTGTCATTATTCGCAAGCCTTTGGCGCAGAAGCCCAAAACTACCGATCGTTCCCGTCCCCACACAGAGTACAGCCGCTCTTTATTATCGGAAGGCCCCTTGGTGGGCAAGATGGGCTTTGGTTCTTGTTGCACTGGATGTGATGGCTGCGTGCGTGTTCTGGTGTACTTCTCCATTGTGTTAAACTCACGATGTGCTTGCAGAACATCCGCCATGGAAATAACCTGGAACCATTGGACAGTGCCCTCGCCTACCAACTCCGCTCGCGAAGAATCCACAAATGACACAGCTGACGAAGTGATTCTGCAACCCCTGTGGAAACGTGGTCCGGCTTGCATGCTTCACTTTATGTCTGGCTGTGTCGTTGCAGGAAGCATTCTGGCTTTTCGCTCTCGTGTTGTTCGATCCGTGTCGATTGTCCAGACGTCGAAAGCGGCAAACACAGCTCCCCGAGTGTATGTCCAGACAGCAAGCCACCCGCCCAATTTTGGACACGAATTCCCCTTGAGATGGTGCTTATTGAAGAAGAGGAGCGATGCACAGTTGATCTTCGATGTGCAGAACCAGGGCAGGTGGTTGTTGGACATGCGTGGAGCGTCAATCAATGGCAGGCCACCGTCCGCCGCACCAGAGGTGGCCCGCACAAGCATGTTGGGGGCTTGGAAAAGTCAACTTCTACCTAGTGTCAGTAAACCTACCGTAATTCCAACGCAAATAAATAAAAAGAGTACGGGAAGGCGATAAACTCATGGTTCAAGGATTTGCGCGCGACCAAGAATGATTTGAATAAGTCCTGTATACTAGAGGTACAGTTTTGACTGATTATAACAGTTTACAACAGTTCCAGAATACCGCTTCCTGCGTCGTAGATATTGCAGTACCAGCGGTCAGCGGGCATCTACAGACGAACCAATGAATAAACGTGAGGAAGAAAATTAGATTTGCTTACCTGCATGTAGAGAACACCCTCCTCAATCTTGACTTCACAGTAACCGCTTGTCGTCGAATCCACAACACGAAGTCTGATGGTTTTGGATGGAATGCCTTCAGCAAAGCCTTCCTGTAACATCTCATCACCCTCGAAGCCCTGCGTCTTGAGCTGGGGTTTGAGGCCATCCCTAGAATGAACTTAAGCACATGAACGACTTTAAGCGCCTCACAGCGAAACACGCACGCAAAGTACGCAAGGGTGGCTCTACCAAACGCCTCTTCGAAGTCCTGGTCTTTCTTTGTCAGCAGTTTTGCATAGTTCGCCTCAAGATTGGCATCCAAAACGACATCCGGGAGGTTGAGAATTGTCCCAATTTCTTCTCTAAGGTCATCAATTTCTGGGTCGTATTCGGTTGCAATGGAATGCTTCGCGAGGAGTGAGAATCCCTCATGAGGAGCCTTGTTGATGGCTTTCACCAAAGGATCGGCGAGCGAGGTTTGATTGTAGCCCAGTCTGTCGTGATGGAAAAGGATGCGGAAGACCCCATCTTTAACGTCCGCGGAAATGGATTCTGCCTGTATTTAGGAAATGGTTCGTTAGATCGCGCCGGCGGCGACATCATGTCAACACTGACCTCTTCACCTAACTCGTTCGCGTTTATGGAGAGTTCGTTCGCTGTCACCGTCGTTTTGAAATATACTTTGCCGAGGTCGCCGAATTTCTCAACGAAACTTTTCAACGCGTAGATAAAGCCATCGACATAGCTATCTCGAAGGAGTATGTCAATGTATCGAAAGCTATACATCATATGAGAACGCACCCATAGAACACACTTCCTGGAGAGCTATCAGGTTTGGCATAAGCCCAGACAGCATTGACATCTATTTTGACATTCAAAAGATATCCAAGAAGCTCAGCAATCTGTGATTCAAGATCCTCTCTCTTGGCTTCGAACTCGTCTCGAACTGAAACATTCTTGTCAGGATCTGAACAGCTTGGAAGATAAGATACTAATCCACCGACTTTGTTTGCGGACAGCGAGACTGAGTTTCTCGACAGGAACCTTTGGGACGAAAAGAGGCTTCTTGGCCATTGTGAGTTGGAAGTTATTCAAGTGGATGGCAAGCTGCGGATGAAAAATGGCATTCAACTACATATCGCTTTTATAACAGCCTCCCGAGTCACAGGGCGGGCACAAAAAAATCCGATGAGATGCGCCCTTGATCAAATCTGTTAATACGAGATTTCTGAACTTGGGTGATTGCTGGCCAGGGCCGTGCAGGGTTCGAAGGTCAGCTGAGGGTTGGTTGTCCTCGCGATGAAGACAGGACAGATGTGAGAGATCGTATCCAGAATATTGATGATGTTCATGACAGCCGCAGACAGGTGGAAAGAGTTTCGTATAGAGTTGAGTAGAAGTAGGGTCGACGAGTTTAGTCCGTTGGACTGCACATGCGCGAATGACGAACAGCAGCAAGTAATGGTCCTCATACAACGCAGCCACGATGTATGTGCATGATAACTTATCCAGAAATGACTCCGCCAAAGACCCAGTAAAAGAAATACAGGATCGTGGGCGAGGTGATTCGTTCTCATCGCCATCATAACGAGTCTTGGCAGAAAGACCCGATGAACAGAAACGACATTTAGCCAAATCGTCAAACTCGAGCTAAAGACAAATTGGCAATCACACCTGCCAGGATTCTGAGAGAGGCAGGTCTGTTCGTGAATGATTTCCCCCGAAGCAACACTGCGAGGTTCCTGTCCTCAATGAAGTCGTGCAAACTTAGCGCGAGGGCTGTCCACAGAAGTTAACCAATCCATTACTACTGATGTGTCAGGAACGACAGCGACGATGTCAGCATCTCTCTCGGTATAGGGCTTTGATACACTTGGTACCTGAAATTTCACCCGACACGTCTTTTTGAGTACCTGCCAAGTGACGCAGGGCGCCTTGTTGTGACGCTGGTGAGCACCGGGTCAGATTGGCAACGGTGATATATGTGAAGAGAGTTCCAGGAGTACTTATTGCTATTGTTTCTCCCTTGAAGTCGCGCTGTGGCAAACAATGTCAGATCTGTAAGTCATCTCTCACAGCAGGATGTAACAGCGACACGATGACTTGTCTATCATCGAAGACCCCTCAAGATACGAGCCGACATACGTGATCGATGGGATTCAACCAAAGCACCCATCCACGAGGTAGTAGAATCATTGTCGAAGACGTTGGGTTTCAAGATAGAACCTCAAGTACAATGGTCAACCCTCTACAGCACAATGAAGGACCATTTTCCCGACAAGAGCACCTTTGTGCCAGCAGTATCTTGCACAGTCGTCGCGTTCTATGAGCGGCTCTCGTCGCGGCTGGAAAGCGAATCACATTCTGAGTGGACAGAGCGATTACTCGAAGTGCTAGCAAAGAAACCGCCAGGTTCAAGTTGGCCACTCCGGGTTGAAGTAAGTGTAGCGAGGTGGAGGTGCTTATGGATACTGACAAAGAGTGTTCCAGGCATCTTCCACGCCGGGTCCCCGCCCTCGAGTCACATGGAAAGCCGACGTAGGAGCCTTCTATCTCAAATTTCCAGATAGAGAACCGGTTTTGCAAGCAACTCTCGACGCTGGTTTCGACCGAGATTTGGACGACTTGCTATCGCCAGCTACTGCCGTCAATGATGATGAATGGGCAAACATTACAGAACTGGAAGCACATACCCCAGAGATCCCACAGACTGTGAATGTTTCATCCCAAATCGCGGTCCAGTCGAAGTCAAGCACTGAACGTCTACCCAACGTCGACGTGCTGCCTCGGCCGAGCGAACTGTTCAAGACTTCCGCTCCGTACATTCTCATCGTCGATGCAAGCACCAAGCCTTTTACTGTGCAATGCAGCCACCAGCCAAGCATTGAGCTTTTAGCGTCCTACTTTAAGAAGTGGGGCAAGACGAATCCGAACGACATTATGAAGGTAAGCGCCATCTACCCTCTCGAGTCTCCTTCAAGTTCACGTGAAACAGCGAAATTATCTGCAAGTGGAACTGATCGAGTCCGCTTTCTGTTTCGGGGTCATTGATGGCCTAACAATAGAGCCGTATTCGAACTACCGCACCGACGGGATACTGAACCCAGCACTGGTGCTAGCCTTTATCGAAGGAACGTTAGGATATAAGCGGGTGCATACCGATGGATTTCGTTGGGTTTACACTTCGGAAATCATCATGAAATGACCTTCAACCCAACTTTCACCACTGATCACGTTGGGTGGCTCCCCTCCATATGTTGTTAACAGTGAAGACCTGGATATATATCTCCGCGGTTGCAGCTGTAGCCTGGACACCAGACAGGTCATAGTGAATTCATTTTTCCCTTCCTGAAACTCGGGTAAGATTGCATGGGCATGGGCAGGTCGGCAGGCGTTGACCGTTCTAGATGCATGCCTGTACTCATGCAGAATGATCCAGTGTGAAGTATAGACGCAACCAGCAAAAGTGCGGTAAACTCGCTTTGAGACTACAGTACTGCAAACACCATTCTGGTCAACACGGCCCTCTGAACCGGATGGACCATGTTCGAATAAAACGGCCTAGTCACATTCTGGAACTTGAACAACCGACCGTCATTTGAGATTGCCCTCAAAGTTGCAGACCATCCTACCCTGTTTGCCCTCTGGCTGATAGCACCAGATATAACATCATACCCCAAACATACCTCAGATTCAGATTTGGGAGGATTGCGAAGCTGAAGAGAGAGAGATGCTGCATGTACGAAAGAAATTTCAAGACGAGTAGCCTGACTTACATGGGGAAGCCCTTGGAAAGCCCTGAAGCATATGCAAAGCGAATGAAATAGTATGAATCAGCACATGCACTTGCAGCTACTTGCAGTGGGTGCTCCTGTTGATTTTTCATAATGCAAGCTGAAGAATTGCGCCATCGCAGCCAATGCCAGCTACGAGATTCCATTGGCCCTACACAGAAAAGTCGACCCGAAATTTCAGAGGTATTTCAAAAATCTGGAGTAACACTTCCATGCGCTAGTGGTATCATGAACTAGGAATTGCATCGAGGTTATCTGGGAGGTCATGCGATCAGGGGGCACTCACATTGCATCGAGTATAGTTACATGTCTAGGGTAGACGCACTACCTATTCTGAGTGATTGAAGAACTTCTTCGTGGACGAGTAGTAGAAATCTAACGCACCATGGGACCCATAACGACTCACAAAGTTTTATCCGACTCAGAGCGCAACCGTCTTATCGTACGGATGATCCCCACCACCAAATACACTACGCTGCTAGCAACAGAGAGACAGATGCCCATGGCAATGTCAAACATGATATACTCCAAAATATCAGAGCTGGTGTGACTTGAGACTTTTAGCTGTAACGTATCGGCTAAGGGCTGGGCGTATAAAAACAAAGAAATCACACTGAGGATCATACTTTGGAATGACGTATCAATTGCTTAATACTATATCAAAGAGGGCAGAATTTCACTCACAGAAAGAGCCCTATTATGATTTTAATCAAGATCTGCTCCGCCCACCCAGAGTCCATCACGTCCCAGTCAGAACGAAGGAACAACCGCCGCCTACGCATAGGTAGCCGCCGGGGAATCACAATCTTCTTAAAAAGAAACGGCATACCGACTAGCGCAACAAAGGCTATTACTGCCAATATCAAGAAACCGAGGAGAAATGCCGCATATACGATGGCCAAGTCAAAAAACAAGTAGTAACCATCAAATGTATCTGGCCTTCCAGCAGGGTCAGACAAACGCTGGTGTAGAATGAGTGCACCTCTCATGGCTATCGGTAAATATTGTAAGTCACTGTTCCGTGGTCGGTTGCTTTCACGATTATTGAAACTCACAAGCCCGCAAGACAGCTGGTTCAACGTCATACGACTTAGTTTGAGGGTAACAAGGATTTGGACTGCGAGGCTTACTAGGCGAGAGAAACATAAAAATCGAATACATCAGAGGGTATCCGAAAACGATGCGGATCACTCCATTTTCATAGAGGTCATATTCGAGCAGCCATGGAATGGCAGTCGGGGCTTCGTTTTCCAAAATAGAAAACCAATACGAACTGTCAAGTATACGTTCAAGTTCAGGATAGAGAGAAGTTTACTTGATGAACGTACATCAAAGCCCAGATGACACCAATCACCCAATCCAAAGTGTTTGGCACTGTAGTTTCACCCCGATAGGCTGATGCCGCCTTCGCTGTGCCAACAGCCAGTAAAAAAGCGGTGTTCAGCATTCTCCAAGTGGTGACCTTGATGGGAAGCCCTTGTGGGCGAGGTGAGTCAGATTCGCTGGTGAGCTCTCCAGAGGACGTATCAGAAGTGGCAAAGCCAGGCGCCCCAGGTGAGCCTCCAATGGCTCCTTCAGGTGCCACAGTCGACCGTCTACGGGGTACAACATGGAGAGAACTCTGATTTTGCCTACCAGAACTCATTGGATAGCAGAACGGGGTCGAGTTAATCACGGCGTGAGATCGTTCAGGAAGTTGGACTGAGAGAGTAAGCTTTCAAATCGGATAGCGAAGTGGAACGTGAGGCCAGGCTCAAACGAACACGACATGCCTCATGACCACTGCGAGGCAGGAGGGACCCGAACAACCCAAGGTTATAGGTCATTCATATTTGGTCACAGACTTTGAGAAGTGCCAGCATACTGTCAAGATGTATTATTGGTACAGCTTGGTGTAGTGAGAGTTGTTCTTGCCTCATTTAAGCCGTCGGTTGTTAACAAGAGCATACACTCTATAATAAGCATTGTATCTAATCTACTCCAACTGGGTGGAGGCCACCAGGCCTGTAGTCTTCGGCACATTCAACATGTTCTAGTCGAGATGGTCGAAAGCGTGCCGGAGTCATTGAACTAAGAGACATCTTTGAACTTGTCGATAGACATGCTGCCCTGACCCGACGGAGCACGAACATCTACGAAGATGGTCGTGACAACTCAAGTTCGTTTAGGATAGCCCCCCAATGTTTACGTAATTTGTACTTCGGATGCACGGTCCGGCTGTTTCGGAAAAGCCGTCTACGGGTGAGGTGACCTATTGCAAGCAAATTGCAAGATATCTTGAGAGCACAATCTGATGTTGAACTCAAAGACCTTGAGCAGTAGGAAGCTCAACAGGCTCGATCCTTATACGTTGACCTGTTGACCGGCCCACAATAAACTTTACCAGGCATGAAAACTGGATACTGTATCTCGATGGTAAAATCTACTTGTACATTGTCATCCGAAATAAATTATACCTGTGCCACGCTCGATCAGAGGTAAAACGGTATACCGTAAACCACAGGTGCTGCGCCTGTAAGATACCTCAGTTTGCAAGAGTCGCGAGATTGTGCCACTGCAGCTACGACAGAGGTCCGGGGTCTAGCGCGCTTCTCCTTCACTTGACCGACGTCCTTACCAGTTAAGGAAAGTTTGTCGAACACAGATTGGGAGAACTTGTCAATGTCCTTGTCTGTGACGTCCCATAAATTGGCAATAAGGGTTGGGCTGAAGATAATAAGATAGGTAAGCGACGAAATGACTCGAACAACAACGAACTTACCATCCTGCCAACATATAGTTGTACGGTGTCCCTGTTCTATCAAAATCACCCATTTCACGTAAAGCACCTGAAGAACATCCCCATAACATCGCCGCTGCGCATGTAGGAAGGCTCCTAATCTTGTGCGAACGCACATACTGTTCTCCTCCTCCATGACCAAAGTAACTAGAAACACCTCTCAGCAATGTTGATTTGCTCGGGAGAAGGGTTACTTACACCACAAGATCCTGGGTCTTCAGAGCATTGATGAACTGCTGCTCACTGACAGGTTTTCCAATCACACCGTCCCATCCAGCTCGCTGCATATTCTTCGTCCAGTCGCGAAAGCGGCTTTCAGTACGACCCAAATCTCCACTCGGGTTGAGAATATAGTAGCCCTTACAAGGGTCAACAACCGCGCCGTCCTGGGGATCGTACTGCTGGCCAGCAGATTCACGTTTTAGTTTGGCAAAAGCGACTCTATCGTGCAGAAAATCAACACCAGGAATCCTACTGACACTCCTCCCCCGCAGTATTGGCATGCTCTCCCACGGAAGTCCTTGGACGTTCTTATCAAGGACCAGGAACAAGTGCTCGTCCGGCGATAAAGAAGCCGCGACGTCCGTGCTCTTGGGTTTTGCAGAAATTATCTGCTTGGCCATCTTCGTCGAATGCTCCTCCAAGACGGTTCGGAGATCAACAACGACTTGATCGATGTCGACTTCGGCAATAGCGACAGGGACGCCATGGAACTGATATAGGTCTAAGACAAAATAGACCAGGTCCTCCAGCTCCTCGTCTCTGCATTTGGGAGACAGAGTCGAGAAACATTTGATCATCCTGTCATCCAATGTAACTTGGTTTGGAGCACGTGTCTGTGATTGAGAAGTGCTTTTGTTGTGAGCCGTCGTTCTTGCCTTTGACTTTTTGTCTTTAACATGAAGGCTACGTTGGAAGACCTTTTCGAATTGCCCTCGCAGATCTGAGATGAGTTCCGGGGAAAGATTAGGTCGAGGGGCGAGAATGGTCTGAAAGAATGCCTGCTCGTTAGCTGCGTAGAGTTTAACAGTATGATTCAGAACTTGCCTTGAAAGCTCCCAGCCAACAGTACTCGATGTTCTCCAAGAGTTCACGCATTCTGACATCGAGCTGGCCGCGTTGTTTCCACCAGTTGGATTTTGCCTCATCGTCGTCCGACTTGATGGTGACAGCAGCCTTCGTACTTTCGTCGCTCGATTTGACGATGTCTTTGAGTTCATCAATTGCGTTCTCGAAAGACAAAGGGTTTTCGTCTTGATCACCAGTCCCATGATCCCTTCGCCCGTTCAAGGGAACACAAAAAATCAAGGGTTCCGTCTGTTCTGACCCTCCCTCTTGCCTGGAGACAAACAGTGCGCTCTTGTCCTGAGTGACAGTGATGTTGATTACGGTCCAGTTTGACGGAAGGCCTCTGGTCTGGCAAGCCGACAGAGTGGAAAAATCCATGATGGGCGATTGATACTTCTTTCGAAGAGTATTCCAATAATTTCGGATATCTTGATCCTTTTTCATGGCACTGCCAGAGTCGTTTTCTTCGTCGGAGTCAGATGGGGACTCAAAGCTGAATGTTCTGCAGGGGCCAGGTGTGGGACGAGAATGACGAGCCTTAGCTCCCTCAGCGATTTGCGGCCATTGTAGGTCACCCAAGGATTGGAGATCAGGGAATTTATGTTCTATAGCATCGAGTAGGTCTCGGCGTAGACTGAGTGCAGATGAAGCATCTTGAGAAAATTGATGAGTATCACATCAGAGCTCAAAAGCTAGCGGCATACCCAACAGAGACGCAATTACCCAAGGTCCCCCAGTTCGTTGATTTCCTAGCGACGTTTGAAAAGCTCCAATCAAAGCGAGAGAAATAGCTGCGTCGCGGACTTTGATAATGCTTCCTGTCCCGGCTGTCGTGCTCAAATGCGCCCAGAGCAGTTTCTCAGCACTGACCAAAGCGTCAAGGATATCAGGTGATGGCAGAACAGACTCCATCTTTCCGATGCTCAACATTCCCATTGGCACAGCGATCGCTAAATTGCGCTGAGTTCAAAGGCAAATAAATAGGAACCTGTTGGGGCCACTTACTGGACTCGGTGAGTGAACTCAAAAACATGTCGGCCCGAAAGCGACCATAAACGCTATGAAGCGTCAGTTTCGCCATAAGGACGTTTTCTTCGGCCTGATCATCGTATGTCAAAGAAGTAGAAATAATCATATATCAATGCCAACGTACCTTGTTGCGAGCCGAGTACGATAGTGATAAGAATTTTTCCAGTATAGAGTTAAACACGTCGCCAATATCATCGCGTAATAACCAGACTGCATTCAATTAATGGAAGCAAAGTGAGTGTAAATAGAACAACTTACGTTGTCGGTACAGGATCGAAGCAAGTAGTTCAGGTACCAGCACGTCCATAGTTCCCTTGCTTGCTGGTAAAGTACCTAGTGATTTACGGGGTCTTCAAACGGCGTTAGTCGAGGAACCAATATACTAAGGAATGGGAATGAACATACCCAAACGCGAGGTTATCAAATTGCCGGAAAGCGGCGTCTAATTCCTCAAGCATGGTTACAGTCTCGTCAAACATGTCTTGAGCGTGTTCCTCCTCGGCAACTCGCTCATGGTAATCCGCCTTCAAGCGACGAAGATCAGCTGTGTCGACGCCAGGCATCTCTTGCAGCAGTCCTTCAGCTCTTGCCAAGGCCTCATGTGCATCCTCTATGTGGCCCATCTGCAATTGAATTTCCCCCTTCTTAGCTAATGCGCGGCTAATCATAGCAGGGGCGTTCAATTGATCTGCGAGATCCGCAGCTTGTTGAGCAAAATACTCGGCTTCGCGAGCTGACCCTCTGAGTTGATAGGCCTGTGATAGAGAAAACAATGTCCCAAGAAGGCCGTCGGATAACCGCCATTCGAGATCATCCATTGGGGGTTTGCGAAGAAGGGGCTTCCTCAGCAGGGATTGGTTTGATTCTTTAGACTCGCCCGAAGGTAAAGCATCCTTGATATCTGACATCTCGAAAGGATCTGAGTCTGTGCTTGGACTCGTGAGGGAGGGAGGCTTCAGGCGAGCCAAAGTTTCGACGGCCCGGTTCCATAAGCGAATGGACTGGAGCAGCCCCTCGAGTGACGTTGCAATATCGCCCTTAGGAAAGAATTCTTTGAGCAATGACATCTCGTTGCTGAAATCTGGCTCACCTTGGAATACTGAATGGCCGCAAATGCATGTGATGCCATTGCTGCCATCTCGAGAAGCCTAGCCCGAGCATGAATTCGTTGATGGGTTGACATGCCTGTATTGTCAACCTCAAGCTGGTTCGACAATTCCTGTGCTTCTAGATAGACGTTTGAGCTACAATTGAAGATATGTCAGTTCTTCAAAATCAAGTAGTATCATTTAGCTTACCTCTTCGGAACATCATCTATGAGAGCCAGCGATTCTGCAAAACGGAGAAGGAACATGATCGAAATCTCTTGCGATGCTTGCCCGCTACGCACGACTTCGAGAGCTTGATTGAAAATGGTGGCCGCCCTCTTCATTTTACCAAGCGCTACATACTCATGGGCGAGATCGATGGAGGCAGCGACGTAGCCTGGGGTACGTGTCAACACATATGTATCGAATATATTGGTGACTCCACTTTACCATCACTCGTGACCCCGCTCTGGCGCTCGGATAGCTTTCTCGTCATATCGAGCATTCGGGCTTTAGGTAGGATAAGCGCTAGGAGCCCTAGAATGCGAGCTGTGAGTTCTGTGGATATCCAGAGTGACAAGTCAGCAGGTGTTGTGCAATAGATCCATGAAGACGTCACAAACGAAGTAGGCCGAGTAGCTTGCCGAAGTTGTCAAAGACGATTGGAGCCTTGAAGACTACACTCCCATCAATTGACCGCCGAGGGGGGGTTTTCAACGCATTAAAGGAGACTGGTTTCAAAGCTAAGGAGGAAATACGCGGGTCAATTGCCAATAGCAATGAGCAACACACATGCCTGTTCACTCACCCGTTCGTGTCTTGGGTGTGACCGGGTTGAGGACTGCTTTCTTCTTCACAGGGGCAGCTTTCTTCGGAGCAGCGGGTACACGTTGACGAGTAACGCGAACCGGCTTTGGCGAGACCACCCTACGAACTTTTGGTGACATTGATTTTTTGGACAATCTCGGACTGATGCCCTTCTTGAATGTTTTTGGGCTTCCTTCTGGCACGCGAGACAAGAGTTCTTTGATTAGTTGGCAAGCTTCGTCAGCATGTTGGGACATCAATGTATTTTGCTCCGGCTCCGCTCTCCGGTGTGCAAAGATGGCCATCCAAAGATGTGAAGATATCCGATACTGAGATAGGTATCGCGCCAAAGACGCGTCTCTGCCAAGATCCTAATGAGATGGAGATGTGGGTCAGCCTCGACCATTGACCGAGATGTCAGAACATACATCTATGGCTGCAAGCTTTTCAACCTCATTTCCGATATCATCCACACTCGCAAAACCAAGCGATGACACACAATCATCGACATGATCCCGATAGGCGAACTCCATGCATCGAACTAAAATCCTCGCTCGTCTCACGGGCATCCCGCTCGATAATTCCTTGACTTGATAAATATCAAGAGCATCTCGCAAGAGTTGTATAAAGATGGGACGAACACCCTCCTTCCAACGACTTGGTTCCAAGCTGTCAAGTTGCCTTTCCAGCAAGGCGCCCATTACACAAGCATCCATAATCGTCGGATTTGAGCCATGAGCAGTCTCAGAAGAAGTAGCGCAGTTCACAGCTGACCGGAGGGAAATTCCTTCAGGCGGCAGCAACAGGTCGCACGCTCCTAGATAAGAGACCCGGTCCACGAGAGTGATCAGTTGCTTCACCAACGAGGTGGCTGATTCGCCGAACAGCGCATCCGGTGCTGATGTGTGGCTGTGAGCTGCCAACCCAGAGGAAATGAATGGAAAAGTGTGGATGGCTTGAAGATAAGCACTGTAGGCGTTCTAAATCAGGAATTGTCAGTAGGACGTCATAAGAAACACGGTTTAAGTAACCTTCCTATCCTCATTCTTGGAATAACATACAGCCAACAACTCCCATCGTCGAAACAGCTGCTCCTCCAGTTGCTTCCATTCCTTCTCGCGTGTTTCATTGGTGTTCTGCACCCCAGGTCGAGGAAGGCGAAGGGCTCTCGCGCCTAGCATGCATGACTCTTTCAAAAATGGAACTGCAGCGCCATATCTTGAGGCCTGATAAAGCGACCCGGCAAGATTATAAAATGCTCCGGATACACAGCGAGTGTAATTGGCCAGATCAACTGCTTCATTGTTTTCGCCATCGACTGGATATTTATCTGTAGGAATTGAGTCAAGGATGGATGCTGCCATCGAAAGATGCTCGAAGGCAGGAACGAAGGTCGTTGGGTCTTGCGGGTTGAGCCCTGTGCGCGAAAGGACGAAGAGAGTATCGAGTGAGCGAGTTAGAGCATCCCGAGTGATCGCAGCATCTAGACTCTGCAGAGGCGAAGAGTAAGCGAGCCATGCTATATTCATACGGAATTGACCTCACAGTGGAAGAAGGTGATTGTATACAGGAAACACATCCATGCAGAAGCTTTTGTAGGCCGACGGCAACGCTATTTGGAAGGCTTGTGTTGGACTCCAAGCATTTCAGAGCACTTCTCCGCAGTCTTTCGAAAGCACGTTCTATCTTGCCGGCAGTCCTACCAGATTCAACTTCGTCCTTGGATCGCTTCTCATTCGTCGCAAGTTGAGGCTGCAGGAAGGTGCTGAGGTATCCCGGGTTTCTTAACAAGTCGACGGAAGCTTGTATCGACTTCATCAAATCTTCATCTAAAATTTCGAAAGTCGGTCAGAAGAGGGAGATATATAAGTGTTGATGCAAGCTCTGACCTTTTCTCTGGTCGTCCCGCGCCTCATCGTTGAAGGAATCGTTGAGAAGAGCAGTCAGTTGACCAAAAGCAATACAGATCTTGGTACCCTCCACAACCGTCTTCCGCGCTTGGTCCCGGGATGTTTGGGTTTCGAGAACGGATGGCGTTGAAGATGTTGCTGGGTGCTCCTTGGAAGATGAAGGGATAGAATCAGACAGAATAGCACGCTGGGTAAGATCATTAATCTTCTGGAGGACGCATATGTCGCCTGCCTGGTGAGAGATGAGAGTTGCAAGAAATACGAGAAACCAGAGACTACACCACACTAACCCGTTTCGCAAAGGCCATCCAGTATTCACAGAAGCCTGAGAATCCTCTAGCGTTTTCGTCCACTGTCATGAAGGTTTGCCGATCAGTCCTTCTCTCCCCTCGTTGGACGAGATCGGAGTATGCAGAAAGTACTACATTCGTGGATTTCGCCTCAGAACTGGGGTCCGATGATGTAGCCTTGACCAAAGCACTCGCAAAATGAGTTGCCTGGTCCCAAAACATGTTGGCTTCGATGGTACCTGAAGAGGTACTGATCAGGCAGCTTAGTGCGTATACTCTGAGACTGAAAATGGATTCATGGCAAGCACTCGATGTGGCAGCGACCTGCTGTATATTGATCCTGCCCGGTGGTTTAGGGTTGGGCGTTGGCGATACAAATGAGGAGCAGAGTTTGGTCAGAGTCGTGTAGGCTCGTGTAAGTAAAGAGTCCACATGCTTTGGAGGCAAGCATGAAAAGCTAGGGAGCCATGTCAGCAAAGACCGGGTTGTCGGTGAAACAAGGGTGCTTGCAAGAGCTTGTATTGAAGCTGGGGTGGGGGAGTCGTGGTTTGCAGCAACGATGAGAGCTTGGAGAAGATATGTCGATATAAGAGTAAGGTTAACGTCATTCGTTGGTGGACGTGGAGGTTCTGGTAAAGAGAGCAGATGGAGGAAACCGGAAGGCGACTGTTTGGAAGAATAACCGTCGGGCACAGTTGTGTATAGCCTGCACATTCGCGGCTGCATCTCAGACAACGCGTTTGCAGCCAATTCTAACTGAATTTGTAAGAAATTAGGCTCTGCAATTCCTTGAACAAACGGTCACGTACCATACCCAGAGCAACGAGTTTCCCCAGCACACTCGCCGCAGCCCTTTCCACATCGATGTCATCCGGACACAGCCTTCTCAAAATTGCGATGTGCGTGGAAGCTGCAGATGATGCCGTGTTCAAACTCTGAAGCGTACCCTTTGATGATCCCGACGAAGACCTCTTCCACCCCGACTGAATTATGCCAGACAGCGTTTGCGAAGCTGCATTCACGGCTCGCATAGATACAAGCCTCGAGTGCTCCGAGGAGACAACGCTTTCCTCAGCCCTTTGCTTCCCCTTAGCATTGCTGATGGTCAACTTTGCCATGTTGCCTGCTAGCTGATCGGCAGCACTTGGCACGAGTTTGGCGACTTTTGAAGGCTGTCGGCTCACAGGCCGTCGACTAGTCGTGGCCATACTTTCGGTACTATGCAAATGGCGAGATAAATGGATAGTTGCCAGGAATACCTGCGGAGTTATGGGTCAAAAGACAAGGATAACCGATGGTAGATGTTGTCAATATGTCTGGACGTGCGGAATTCGCGATCACGTGGAGCGCGTTAATTGGTCTTGTTAGAAATCAAGAGGCCCGTTTCTGCGACCGGCCAGGCTGATCTTTCTCATGCTTGACATTTGACACCTGCATCAAACCTGCATGGCGGAACAAACGTCGACTCGGACTTGCAGCGAGTATTTACAACTGCTTTAACCAGCTTTCAGATCTCACCCTCTGCTTCCTCCGACACGGATGACACCCCTAAAACCAGGCGCAAAGTGTTGGGGAACACTGCTCATTGAAACCTTTCCCTTGCCCATGAATTTCCCTCGGAGATCTCATCGCCAATCCGTCAACCAACAGGGCTGTGGCTTGAGCATGCGGTACCATTGGCGTTCAAGATTAATTTAGCGAGTGTTGTTCCTGGCATCAATCTTACTCGAACTCTGCGAACTCTGCGGGAATGCTGTGCCGTTCAACATGAGCCTCTTACAGAGGCCGCCCTCTGTCAGCTTTCAAGAATTAAGTCTCCTGATAACCGCTTCGGAGTGCCCCACTGATGCGTATCAGTTTGTTATCATTTTTTTTCTTCCTATTAAGGTCCACGTTCTTGTAAGGCTAAGAGGGCTTTCCTAATCCTTTCAACCCTATCGTGGATGGATGGACTACCGCAACCTTGCCTCTCTCAGGCTGATCTCATGTTCACTTGTTGGCATTCTTTACTTGTGAAATCAGCAAACGTCTAGGCTGTACAGCGTACGCATACTGAAACATCTCAAAACTCTTGAAACCAAAGCCCTCTCAATGCTAAGGTCTATGCAAGTGGCGTAGCAGAAGCCAGCTGAGCTCACACCGACGATGGCTCTTTAACTCCCTGACATCTCGAAAGTCTAGATTGAAGGCTTTGGCGACATATTTTCCTGATGGTGAATGACTTTTACTCCACAGTTCTATGTCTAACTGTCTATCTCCGCCCGTCCTGCCCAATTGACGTCTACCTTCTTGAATATCTGGAAGCTATCTCGACGTACCTGAGTCGGCAAATTCAAACCCATGATCTTAATTGACAAATGCCGAAGACCCGCCTCTGTGATCCGTCTGGACTTCATTTTCGGATTTTTAAGTCTTTTTATGGTGGTAAGCTGGTTGGAAAACATATAAAAGGCTGCTCGAATGTATGAAAATCTTCAGCAGCTCTCAACCAAAGCTACCACTCTTCTAACAAACGACATGTTCAAATTCGCCGCTCTCATCGCTCTTCTCGCTGCCTCAATCTCACTCGTCGTAAGTGAAATGCTTTTGATTGACAAATATTCAATCTCAAGACCGTTTTATTGACTTTTCTAAGGCTGCCGGCGGGGACGTGAAATTGTGCTCCGACGATAACCTCCAAGGTCATTGCGAGACTCTCAGTTTTTTGGACGGCGTCTGCTACAATCTGGATTCTGACCTCAACAACGAGCTGAGCAGCGTTGACCCCGTTGGGTCCAACATTAGCTGCATTCTCTACAAGTCAGTTCTTACTCCTCGTCAAGCTCATCTTGAAGACGATCTCAATCTCCGTCCTTTTCCAGAGGTCAAGACTGCAACGGTGATACTATGGGCTTTACCCAACATCACAACACTCTCGGGACATTCAACGATAACGTCAGCTCTATCAAATGCACTACTACCTGAGCAGCATGTCAAGCCCTGGTAGGAACGTACCTCCTTACATCCGCTTCGCTGCTGAGTTTTATCATTTAGGTGTTTTTGGGGGAACTCTTTTCCGTCTACCGCGTTCTGTATCAGTCGGGGAGGTTGAGGTTTTGGTTATGAAATTACGTCTCCGTCCATGCAAATCTTGTAGTCTCGCTGGAAAATACAAATATACCACACTGGTCTTATGAGAGATTTTAACTCAACGAGTCATGCAAGGTTTTATATACAGCAGTATAAAAGCGAAGGTTCACTCCGCTCAGCGTCCTTCCGAATGCACCACGTGGAATTCAAAAATGAATAATAAGTTATTGAATGTAGAATAGAGCCTCCGCGCTCCCCACCGGATCACCCTTCATTCCGCTCCCCGCCTCTGAATCCTCCACCACCCGAATTTAGAATCCAGATCTTCGATGCACTGCCTGTCATATGCACTTTGAGTGTTGATCTGTGTTGATCCTCTCATTGTCAAGATTGACAGACTTCATGTATTTTAGTTCGCCAGGCTTTACTTCGTTTGGTCTGTGATATATTCGCATAGCCATGCATTTCTCGTCGAAGTTGGCGTTCCCAGAACTGGTATCCTTTCCCAAGAACGCCCCTGCAGGTTCGGCTCGCCTCCAATCCACTCCCACATTCTCGTGCTTCAGAGAAAATGCCCATCAGTCGAAGTTCCAATCAAGAAAAACTAGACACAGACTGTCAACATCGAGAATCAGCCACAGCCGCCAGCGAACTGCCAGCCGTGCAAACTCCCTGACGTTCGCCGCTTTGGCAAATATGGCTACAATGTTTTTTGTTTGACATTGACTTGCCACTCTTAGAGCGTCAAGGCAAGCTGCGAGTGGGCCTCCGAAGCCGCCACTGCCTGACGGCGAATCTTATCCAATGACCTCGTTGTCTGCATAGAAAGGTGTTTATATTCCCCATGAAACTCATAAAAATTGCTCGCGACAACTCCATGAAGTTCGAATTTAACCGTGTGCTTCGATCGAGAATGTTTCGGGTGCCTGCATTCCATGTAAAGGAAATCTTTGTTAACCACGGGCAAAACCGTTTAGTCTTGGATCTCAAATGCTCTCAAAGTCCTTCCAAAATGCCAAGCATATGTGTAGAAAGAAATCCTTAACGTCAGTCAAATATTGACATTTTGGCTCGTCTTCTAGGGTCGTGCCAAGTCTTTATATTCATGTTTTAGTTAGAACAACTTTTCGAGCTGAGGTATAAAGATGCGCTCAGCAAGAGCAAATCCTCAGCATCTTCTACTCAAGATACTAGGAAATTCAGCTAACATTATGGTCAAATTCGCCGCTTTCCTCGCCGCTATTGCCACCTTCGTCACGTTCGTCGTAAGTACCACTTCCAAAAAACCATGTTATCACCGACGGACTCTCATGGTACTTGAATTCTGTAGGCGGCTGGCGGTGATGTTAAGCTCTGCTCGGATATTAATATGCAAGGCAATTGCGACACACTCAAATTTCTGAACAATGTGTGCTATAACCTGGGATCTGACCTCGCGGACAAGTTAAGCAGCGTCGATCCCATTGGATCTAACATCCAATGCAAGCTTTTCAAGTGGGCACCACGTTCTAGACACTCTTTCCCAGAAATATTGACTGGGGAACGTTTCAGGGACGATGATTGCAAGGGTACAACCATGGGCTTCACTAAACACCACAACACTCTTGGCAACTTCAACGACGTTGTTCGCTCAATCTCTTGCACCACTACTTGAGCTAATAGCAAGATTGGGTAAGAGTATTTACCTGCGAAAACACTCGCCTAAACTGAATGTCATGCTCTTTTCCTCAGCCGAAGGTACGGAGGAGAGAAATTTGGATCAGATTGGGTCTTGGTAAAATAATTCTTGAGAATATCCAGTGAATGGTGCCTGGTTGAATATATCCCAAATTCCATTCCTCCAATATTTTGATGGCATGCCCCGAATCACTAAAGATGAGTGGAGTGAAATAGGCACGGAGACTCATGTAATTATTGGGCACATCCTGCATCAGAGAGATGTGAAGGCCATTTTGTCTTGTCAATCATCATGGGAGTTCAGGGTGTTGAAACACTAAATGGGAGTTGAACAGTAAAGTTGAGCAGTAAATGACAACAATGCCTATCGCGGAACATGTTCCCGGAATGTACAAATATCAATGCAATGTGAGGTAGCGCGAAACTGCCTACCTCTAATAGTAAGAAGCGTGAATGGGAATGAGCATAAGAATAATGGTGCGGGGGTGTGGTGGTGTCGACCACGTGTGCGCCACAGCTGGCTTGGTCTTATATAGAGAAAAAATGTGATTAGAATCGTCGTGAAGAAACATCAAAACCGAAGATCATAGACATATAGCAATATGAAAGACAAAAGAGGATGCGATTCTGAAGAGCTACCACAATATAAGGGAGCTTCAGGTTGTCAAGAACGCCGCATTTGGCCGCATCAAGCTTTACTTTCAGGATAATCGGAGCCGAAGATCACTTGAGAAATCAAATAGCTCGGCCATGGGTGTACACTTCCTGCGACAAATATGTAAAGAGTTTTATACTCTCACTCTTATCTGACCTGGCAATCAGCTCAATGACTTCTTGCAACCTCACAAAACATCTTCTCTCCATTGATATACCATCCTACGTCGCCGCGACCCAACACACATTCCTTGATCAAGCCGGAAAGGGAACCTTGCCCCTCCCTCGCCTTGCGCTTTGGCTATCGCAAGACCGAATCTATGCCGCACACGCATACCCACGATTCATTGGATCTCTCATCACCCGGATCCCATTTCAAGACACCGATGCCATCGCAGGACCCAGAGAGCAGCGCAACCAAGATATCCTACGCGTTCTTGTGAAATGCTTGGATAACATCGTACGAGAGATTGACTTTTTCCGGGATGTTGCCGAAAAGGATGGATTGGACATGGAAGGTTGGGTGGAGAGAAAGGGAACACGGGATTATACTGCCGAGATGGCCAGAATTGCTGCGGGAGGCGATTCGTTCATGGATGGACTTATCTTCTTGTGGGCTATGGAGAGGGTAGAAATCCGCTTAACTGCTATCATCATCAATATTCAATAACTTTATCTCTATTTCTAGGTCTATTTTGATGCATGGAGCTATGTCAAGCAGTTACAATCCGCCCTCCAAAAGTCAGGGAATGACGACTCCGATCATGCCGTACCCCGTTTCGCAGAAAATTGGAGTTCCCCTGAATTTGAGGCATTCGTCAAGGAACTCGCTGACCTTGTGGATAGCCTAGGAATATCTCCTGGAACAAGAGAATGGGCACGCGCCGAGGAGATTTGGACGAGGGTCGTTGAACTGGAAGTCGGCTTTTGGCCTAACGACGAAGAGGAAGCCCGCATGATGAAAAAGAAGATATGACTCTGTTTATATTGATGTAACGTATCTGAGAAGTGTATCAGCACAGTCCACTTTGTGGTCACCCTTGGAGTCGGAAACTTTTTACAGGCGTGAGACCGCCCGGGACCTTCCGGGCCGTTCGTCCTCTTGTCCCTGACGTCAATCTTAAGTGCACGTCCGAATACAGCATGTCCCCACCAAGCCTCCACAGTTCATTGATATCCTCCACCGCCCGACAAATTTTATTATAGAATGGAGATACGCCTGGGATATATTCTGGGAGAGGCTCCTCTATGACCCTCTCTGCGTCATCCGACGCATCACAAACCATAATTCTCCAAAATCTCCAGATATAAAGGCGGCTACGTCTTTGCGTGTCATTCATTATATTTCCATTCCCATAACTCAAAACAACTTCACAAAAAACACTTGCACTTTTTCTCAAACAACTACTTCTTATAAATCACAATGCCTCTTTTCGGTTCCAAGCACAAGCACGACGACACCACCGGTGCTGGACACCATACCACTGGGACAACAGGCCCCACAACGGCTGGCACGTTTCCCAACCAGACTCACCCTCAACAAGGCATTACTGGTCACCACGGCCAGGGCCAGACTGGTTTGACCGGCAACCAAGGATTTGGTGGCAGGAACAACGTCAGTACCACCCATGTTAATAATTGACAACATCACAGGCTAACAACTCTTATCACCCGCACAGTTTGATGCCACGCAACAAATGCACCCCGGGAATCTAGGCGCCGGGGGACCTGGACATTTCCAGAACGACGATCCATATGCTCCTGGAGGAATCGGGCATACGCAAGCAGCTGGCGGTCCTACCGGAATTCCGCCTACGAATGTCGTGAACAGCGGCCATAATACTGCGGGACACGGGTCTGGGACACGAATGACTGGCAAAGTCGAGTCCGCTATTGGCTCTATGGTTGGCAGCAACGCGCTAAAAGCCAAAGGGCTTCAGAAAGAGCAGTAAGTACTTTGGAATCATATGCATCTGCAGGGCTTAACCGTGTATTGTATATTTAGGGAAGCGAACTCAGTCAAACTACAAGGACGTGAGCTCGCCGAGGCTGAGCGCCTCGAACGGGAAGCTTTGATGCGCCGCGAACGTGCCGTCGGTCATGGTATGTATCATTCCTCGCAATCCCTGATAAACCCATCTCATTGCCTTAAGCAGGTGCTCACCCAGCCAACTCGGCACTTGGCGCTGGTCATATTGGCCAAGGTGGTGCCGGTGGAGGAATGGGGGGGACTTATAACTAATTGGAGACCCAGGTCTATCTTTGCTATTGCCCCCCGCCTTACCAGCCACCTCGACGGACTTAAATCTATTATACCTGTATTACTAGTGGAGCACTCAAAGTAATCAAATGCGCAATGGCCGCTGTATATTAATAACAAGAATTCATTCGCATGAACCGATCTCATTGCAGCCCTTGGCACAACCGTGAATCAAAACTCATGCAAGTCAATCGATTCATGGCGCGCGCTAGTCGCAAAGCTCGAACATATGCGGCCAATGCCTCTATGGGTCCCTCTCTCTGTCCAACTTCACAAGAGCATTCCGAGAAGCCCATGCAGTTTTCGAGTCGTGAGGCCAAAGCTTCACCTTCCGATTTTCGGACCTGCCGCCAAATTTCAAGGTCTGCCTTGCTCGCTATCAACCAGTAAAGGGGCTTAGGGATTTCCCTCCCATCGTGGAAACGATTGTCAATAGCTTTACTTTCCATGACCATCCGGTGGTAAAACTCGACCTGTTGGAAGGATTCGCGTGAAGTTGTATCGTACATCAAGATGAATATTGAGAAGCGTCTACCATAGATATCAATTGACTTTCACAATACGGCATTGATACGACGCACCGCATCAATCTCATCAGGTCTTTCACAGAAGTTTCGCAGGTTATATGTTTCTCAGGTACTACGGGCGCTTAGTCTTTTGCTTGGGTCAAGGATAGTAGTACTCACTGGCTTGAAGGGCGAAGTCCGCAGTCAGATCCAAAATAGTAAGCACGTCATCTATGGTGGTTCTCTTCCGGTATAGTTCATTGACGGTGGTGTCATATTGCTTCTACATGCGTAGCTTTACCATATCACCAGCCAACATATTAGAATAAAGCCCTACGCCCCCTATCTCAGGGGAGTTCTGAGGAAAGCATCCTGTTTGAAGAAAATGATGGTGGCTTAGCGTACGACAAAAATACCCCGAGACAGCCTGAGAAGTGGATCTAGTTTTCAACGGAAACCAGACAAAAAGCTTTGTACCTTGACCATAAACGACACTTTCCCTATATTGGGCCCACCGAGGATGAAGATGGCCCAATGATCGAGCTTTTCATGGACTTTTATACAAATGTCCCCTTCAGTATCGTGCATAGTCAAGCTAGCCAATCGGGTGGAGAGCTTTAGCTGACGAGTTTGCCTTTGAAATGGAGAGAGAGAGAGAATGAATACCAGTTCTGGGGTTCGCATATGCAACACACACCCAATTGGGATATCCAAGGCCTATCCTGTACCTGGACTTTCCAACTGAAGAGGCGACTGGTACCCGGACTCAATACATACCTCCTTGGTGCACTTTGGGCTCCTGGTGGAATGATTATGAGCAGCGAGATCAGATCAGATGAGGGTGTGAACTCGTGGCGAGAGAGGGAGAGGGAGATGAGGTGTTGTTAGCATCCGTGACCGATGCCTCACAAAGCAATTGACCCAAGGCTTCACATCTCTAACCCTCTCTCTCAACCCAACTTCAACCGTACGTCATCTGCAAGTCATCTGGCATGTAGAAACCTAGGCATGCCCCTCCTAAGCACACTTTCATCTTACGGAGACTTCATCGTATGTGACGGGTAACCGGGCCAGAATCAATTTAGCCAAGCACACAGCTCGAATGCGGATCGGCAAATTGGTGTTGAATTGGTGTTACTCTCTGACAACAGTACGACGACGACATTGCCAATGGCTTTAGGAGATAATGCCACCAGGGTAGCAGGAAATGTGCTTGGAGCTAGCATGGACTTATTTGGGACTTGTTCTGTTACATCCACTGTCGGGAGATTCCTACGGCTCGAGGCAACACTCTGGGAAACATTTTCTGATATCATTGGCAAACACTAAACTTGTCCAGACCCGACTACAAGGAAGAAACACTGATGAAAACACGTAGAAAATCTGGTAACTCTTGGAAGAAGATTTGAGAAATCGTAAACAACTCTGCAGCTTTGAAAGCTCAAAATTGTTGTCCGGGCATGTATGTGTACCTAGACGTTGACGTTGACTGGCGAGCAACCAAGGGTGATGATACCATTCTTCAAATTACAGTGAATGAGGTTCAGCTCAATTACGAACGGAATTCACTTACGAAGGTATTTCCGTTGCAGCAGACCGCTTGGTTGGTACTGAAGAAGTTGTGTCAGCATCGAATGTACGTCTACTCTGTGCTGAGGAAAGTCCTACCAGGAGGCCCCACTAGCCCCAATGACAGTTGGAGCACTGCAGGTAACTAATCAAAGCAATCGCATCAGTAGGTCGCTTCCTCGAAATCTCAATGGACGCTGACCTCCAAGCTGTCCGGTCAAAGGACCAGTGATGACGCCCAGGAGGCTCAAGGCTTGTGCATAGCTATTGGTTCGAGCCTAGAAGAGGTTGTCAGCTCATTTTATCAGCGATGTTGGAATGCCTCTCACACTCTGGAGACTGTTGCAGCACGTCACAGCACCCGTGTTGCACTGGCTAACATTGGGTGCAGCAGTCTGGGGGCTGGGCAGCGCGACTGCGCCAACAAACAGGGGGAGAACGGCAAAGAGGAAGAAGAAGAGGTTGTAGACTTGAGCGAACATTGTGAGGTTGATTTGTGAGGTGTGTAGAAAGAGGTGCGTAGAAAGAACTGGCTGTTCGAACTAAAGAATATCGTTGACTCACTGGCCCTTTTATACAGCTACGGTCGCTCTTTTTGGCCATAGGATTCTCGGTCATTCATAGCATGGATCACGATCTGGTTGCTCCTCGGATAACTTTTCAGGGAAGTTTCATGACCGCCTGAGGCTGGATCTGTCCCTGCAGTGGATGGCATCCTAGAGGGTGGAATAACGAGATCTATCGAGTATGTTTCCACAAAAATGCCCCCTCGTTTCTGCGCGAATTTTCATGCCTCATTGTCTTTCGGCCCCATCCGCAAAGTCCAGATGCTTGTGTTCTGCCATTCTTGCAAGCTGGCCCTCGCCCTTAACACGCGTGCGTATCAAACAATTGTCCTCAAATGCTGTTAGACATTAACCGAACTTCTTTCGAGTCGCAGACCCCATGAATTGAGTCTTACTGTGTCGGAGTCCGACTTCATGCAGAGGTAACATGAACAATGAACATCTTGAGGCGGGTCAGCGCTTCAGATACTTTTCCTTGGTGTGAGCCCTTGATCTCCTTAACGGATCTCAATTCAACGACGAAAATGTGATAGATCACAAGGAGGCGGTGAGTCCTGCCGGCTTCAAAGATGGTAATTATGACATGAACAACTTCGAACTTAAAATAGTCTAGTGGCCCGGGATTGCCATTTCCCTTCTTTGATATTCGCCACTCGCAGCGTGAAATGAACTGAAGCCGCAGAGCTTCTTGACAATGCTTGTCAAGAGTCAATGATGGTCCAGAGAATGAACTCGTCAATCATTTATCTTGGTAAAAAATAAATGGCTGGATCATTGACAGTGCAAACATTCAAACGTAGTTTGTTCTCCAAGTCAGTGCGCAACAATCAGATATCAAACATACACACGTTGCCGGTCGGCGAAAACCAGTTTCTGTGCAACCGCCGTCAATGGGAGGTGCACCTGAGGCCAAGAATATTCGCTACGTCGATCCATTAGCTTCTTTTCGGTCCTGTGCAATGTGTCAAATCCTGTGGTCTCGAGTGTTCTCGGTTCCATACATGCCGCCGACGCGTGCTTTGCCCATGGCTCTATGACTATCTTCGAAAATGTTTCGCGAGTGACGTGAATTCTCGGAAAGCTTGTACTAGCTCTCTGGATGGACTTGTCGTGTCAACGTTCTCATGCTACAATTCTGTGTTACATATCCATGTGATGTTTGGTATAGCGCTGGATACAAGGTGGAACGGGGACCATTCAGGTGTACAAATTTTACGACATTGCCACTCCAGCAAGAAATCGAGCCTCTATGACAAAATTAGGACAAATCCCTTGTCTTGGACATTCTCGCTGTCAATGATCGCGCAAGTGCAGCAACATTCGTCGCTTCAGGTAGTCTTTCGTTCTGGTGGTCGGGCGTTGCAGAACATCGAGGCGTTTGCACCCTGCCCTATTATGACATTTCAAGCCATGACGTCTATTATTATATGGCTCGGTTTCGGATTGAGTTCGGGCGCGACAGAACTACAAAGATCCTTACCACTGCAAGTCCAGGGCTGGTAACGACAAGCCTCGTTTTTGTGCTTCTGAGCTAGCATTATTAATTGTAATTGTGTGTGATGATGTCAACATGAGGCTGGAATTGTAACATGAGGATTTTTAGTTCAATTCGGAGAGCGGGTATGATACCCCACAGACCCTGGAAGTTGCGAAAGATCCGGGTCTGACTTTACCAGAACTCTGAATCGCTCATTCGCCGAAAGTCTTTGTTCTTCAGGCGAGTATCGGTCGATCAAAATGAAGATGAGGCGTTCGCCATGCTGCCAATGATCTCGGAGAGCTCCAGCTATTTAAAATGTACAATGTAATTCGTTGGAACGAGGTGTAAATCTTGAGTACAAGGAATTTCGACAGGAAATATTTACACTGATTTACATCTGTCGACACTGAGTGTCGCACTATTTCCCCACCAGGTTGGAAAGGGGATCGAGTTTCCACTCGCCCCAAAGACTGCGAATGAGAGGATAAATAAAATGACTTGGCTACCTCCATCGAGGGCGGCGGATAGTAGATAGTTATACTGCGGACCAGCCGTGATCAGCTTACCAGGAGATATGAGAGCAGCCTCACACAACACACCTTCACAAACCACCCAGGATGCCTCGTTCTCAACCACCACTGCGAAAATATGCCGATGACAACGCAGGACCACCATTGGCCGTTCACAGAGTATGGTAACCTAAACCAACGTTTGAGTGGTGGGTACGAGAGGGCGATGTTTTTTCATGGAAAATCACCAGCCGATATAGAGAGAAATAATGGGAACGTTGATATATTTCATTGATTTAGCGAGGCGAGATTCTGGTTTTGAAAGTTTCCATATGATCCAAAACGGAAGAGGAGCGAAGAGGCCCAGGAACCTCAGGAATTCCAAAGTAGCATGAATGGACTGGTAGGAGAAGATATAGAGGCTACCCACATTGCAAAGGGGATGATCCAATATCCTGCTGGTTTCCCGATAGAAAAAAGCTCCTTGCCCAGCGCGCCCATTGCTACTGAAGCGGAATTGTATTGCTGTATAATCCAACCGCTCCACTTAATGGGTTTCTCAGATGTGTCAATCGTGCATTACACTTGAAAACGTACAACACGAGTGCCGACAGGGTCTTTCAAAACCTCTCGATTATTCTCAACTATGATTTTCATCACTGTAGAGGGTTATTAAGGTCTGCAACGAAGTAATGGAGGTGACGCACTTGTGAAATTGAATATCGAGCCCACGATAGATCCAGCCTATGATTGTGGACCTTGAGGTCCTTACGACGCTCGCTCAAGAAGGGTTCCTACCATTTGAGCAGCAAAAGTCATTCTCGGTGGAACCTTCGTGTATTGACCAAGTTTTAAATCTGCACGAGTGATCAGAATAATATGGGTCGATAAAAGACTGATGGCTTTCCTTGTAGCATATAGAGTGTTTGGAAGGAAGTGCTGTTTCCAAATAGGTTCGCATACATCACTGGTCTGGTAAGAAGTCAAAATCCGCAGAAAACATTCCTCAAATGAACCTGACGAACATCGGCTGTCCAGGATGAAGAAAGGCTGCAATGATTTGTATCGCATATTTCACGGAGATATTAAAACCTAACAGGACATTTTAAGATTGGTTCGCGGTCGAGATCCAGGATTACCTACCAGTGGTGGCAGTAACTTCACAGACATTGACTCACAATCTATCAGGATGAAGTAAAAATAATCACTCACTGAAACCCAAAACAATGGCAATAAAACAGCTGAGGACTGGAAGGAAAGAGGAATCTCAGACATTAACCGTTTTCTAACGCAACAAGGACGCAACTTGTGAAAAAGATTATGCTCCAGGCTGGAATTAGAACAGTCCCGTTGGGACCCGCGTAGCTACAACCTATACCAATGGCCAACGATACAAAGAACAGGAGACCATATGCCCATTGAGGTACCTCGGCTGAAAAGTAGGGGTCAGTGGAGAAAGGTTCTGGACCCGTGTTCGAAACTCACGATATTTCTGCATCTCTGGATGTATGTCAGAGAGCAGTCATGTCGATGCATCATGATGCAACAGTTACACACCCTTGTAATGAGGATCGTCGATGTCGGCGTGGCCACTTTTCAAGAATCGTAAACCACCGAAAGCTACAGAATGTTTCTGTCAGCAGAATCGAGGACTGGCATATAGTGTGTCCTTACCAGTTTTGACCTCCGGCCAGTGCCATAGGGCGAGAGAGGTGAACGCGGCGCCAAGCGATAGATTATAACAGAGCTGCGATATGGCATACGTGGTTGTATATCGGGGGAGACCTACGGTTTCCAATGCATCTGAGTTTAGTTTGTAATCTGCACCGATGACTGCAGTCTGGTTGTAGGTATCTCCATCCAGGCCAAACAGAGAGGTTGACATAAAAGTGATGTCTCGTCCATTGAAAGCATTGGAATAATAGGCGGTCGTCAGAACAACATATCCGAGGCCCATCCCAACTACCTAGCATGAGCACAAACCAACGATATAGCATAATAGGAGAAAAACACACTGAATGAATTGATCTCTTCGGGGGTTGAAGACTTGAATTAGTTGATATACATTTCCGACGAGCGTGTGATACGCACGCGTTTGGAGTGGCCAGACAAGTGGACTTCCCTGCGTGATTAGCGTCCAAGATGTACTAAAGGACAGAAGGCCCAGGCCTTCGTTGCTTGATCCTGCTCCGAACAAGTTGCGAACGAAAGCATGACGGCCGTTGTCGGCCAAACAAATGACTGATATAGCGGTTAAGAGGGGGAACGTGTACTGCGGAATCCACTCCCAGAAGAATATGGCTGCAAACTGAGAAAATCATTCAAAGGTTGACGCTGCAACGGAGTGCGGAAGACACTGACGGCGATCCAAAAGAATTTCCGTCTCTTCGCGTTGAGCGAGCCGCCAAAGTGTAAACTTTGGAGCAAGTTGACAACGGAGATATAAGCAGGGTAGAAAGCGCTTTGATGAAAGAAACATGATGTCAGGTATCCATACAGCGCTACTGAAAATTTTGCGTACTATGTGGGATAAACGAGAAAAGTGCGCACTAAATCAACGGTTAGAAGACATCATCGTCGGAGAATTTTGATACCTACAGAGTCCTGCCAATCCGTATCCTGTGCAAGTTCCCGTCAGCAAGACGCCGAGTGATAGACCTGATGCTCACCCAACATTTGAGTTGCAAAGATTGAGAAAACGGCAACAGCGGAGTTAAGGCGAAGATCGTAAAACAGATCTAGCCGGGAGTTAAGCGTCTATTGACTAGCGAGTGGTAGGAGTTTGTACCAAGGGCAGCAATAATTTCCATGGCAGTTGCGACACTTGACGCTGTTGAAGCCATTATAACGATGACGGTGTGCTCCCTATGAAATGGAGGTTAGGCTTCTCAGAGGTACAGGTTGAGATGATTGCGAACTTGATGTTGAAAGGGCCAGGATTTATGTAACGCCACAAACCACCCCGAGGAAGTGCTTCGGATGAAAGACAGAAACCGTTGAGTATCAACAAAACAAAATATGTTCTTGACATACCCGCCATCGCCGTTCCTAGAACATAAGCAATGATGAGGCAGAAAAGCTGCGAGACTGTAGCGTTCTGAGGCTTGAAAGTGTAGATGGTACCGAGAACCTTGAAATAGGGGTAAGCACGATTGACCTTGAAGGAATTACAGCTGTGCCTCACAGAGGAGAATATGCTCAACCCGATTCCAAGAAATACCACACGGAGCGTTATAACAGGCAGATCTGGGTCATCTCTGGTCGATATGACCTACGTACAGACGTTGAAATGTCGGCACGATATGCTGCAATAAACAATCACCTGTGTCGCGACCCCTTCAGCTTGTTGCAGAAGTTTCTCGTCCACGAACACTTGCGAGGATACATCGGAGACATCATCGGATGCGTCGACCTTTTCTTGGATAAGGTCTGGGTCCGAAGAGTATTGAGCTTTCTCCTCAGCAGCCGCTGGAGACTTTGCGTCGGAATGTTTGACGAACATCATTGCTGTGAACAAGGAGCTCCATCATTGTGCTTGATCTGCGCGGTATTTGCCCGGCTAGGACTGCTTTGACTTTGGAGGCCCACAAGGCCGGTGAATGAAAGATAAGAGATACCAAATTTGATTCATGCCGTGCATCTCGGTGCCAAAGAAGCATAGCTGTTGGCGCAGTGCATGTGCAGTGACTGGGCGTGTGCGCTGAATCACATATCGGGATAGTACAAGACACGTAGACTAGAAAGGATGAGACTCAAAATTCAGATAGGGAAACAGACCTTGCCTACGCGAGAGAAGTCAAGAGAAAATCATCCAATCATTTTCCGGAGTAGGCGGCCCACAACCAGTCATTTGCCCGATAGTGACTATCAGACAAATGACTGGTTGTCGACAGCACATAACCATCGCGCGTCACTTTTGTGCTATGCTATCACTTTTGTTGGTTACGTCAATGATGGCTATTAGTATAACTGCACGATCCATGGTTGTTGGCAATAGCTCTGCTTTAACACTAGTCTCACCCACAACCGGCTGAGCAAACCTGTATTATAGAATTTCAGATTGGCTCAAATCTATGTCTAGCTATGCTCACCAATCCTAGCTGAACGACTATCTAGAGAGAAAGTAGCCAGTGCAAGCCCATTGAATGGCGAAAATCAAGGTGGGAACCAGGTCTGAAGGAGGACTTTGTGGCTTGTAAGACCATTCCAGGAGACCGCAATAAGCGGCGGTCTTTGAGAGAGAGAGAGAAAACCAGTGTTAAGGTCGGGTTCGTATGAGGCGGGGACTCAAGTCGTTGAAGCAGCGAAGGCTTTATCGTAGCCATGATCGCGGGACCTTAGATCGGAAACAGGATGCGCGCCGAGTCTCTCAGCATTCTGGCCACTGAACATCGGCAATAGATGATATAAAAAATAAAGAAAGAAAGCTGAAGTACTCTTGCTACGGCCACCAACGGTCGCGTGACCAGGGTGAACCGTCTCGGACCGGAATTGAATTCATCAACTTGAAGTTGCGGCCGCCCCGCAGCTGCCTTCATCCACTTCTTCTCCAATTCTTCTCTACGCATAGCGTTTCTAAACCACTTCCTTCTCACTCACTACTTGGCCTGAACACTTGATATATGGCACCCACATCCCACACATTTCACGCCCTTCGCCTTGCCTTCGCTCGGCAAAATGCGTGTCTGACGACATGTCATTTTTCCTCAGACTTCGACATTCGGTGTGAACATCCATGAATGTCGGAGATATACCAATGTCAGGCGGAGCATGCTCGGCATGTACTCGAGGGAGCTGCGTGAATGTTGATCAGTACGTTATGTGCATCATCCGGCATGAATTTTGACAGTGTATTGTGAGGCAATCCATAATCGCAGCCAGGTAGCGCAAGCTCGAATGTATCTGGTTGGACCAATCTGCCTCTTACGGTCTGTATAAGAAGATGTACCATCTCACACGACTTGTTTGCTGTCTTCCGCGCTGATTGGAAACTTTTCCTTGATTGATGACATTTGTGATACTTGGAATGCACCATTCCGTATTGCACAGGTTTGTTTATGTCTGGCTCATATGCCTCGAAGCGACGCGGAAGGTTCCTCACAGCCCTTGTGGTCTGTATACAAAGATGTATGCCGTCACACGACTTGTTATCCTTGTCCTTGGACCTGGCTTTGATGCTCGATCGAACCTTCTCTCCAATACTGACTGCGACCTTTTCTTGACTGTCGACATAGAATGCTCCGAATCTTCAATGTCATATTCAACGGACGCTGATCCTCGGTGCTTTCCGTAGACCAGCTTCCATGAGCCACAGGTTTACAGGCATTCGCGATTCTGCAAGCATAAAGCCTAAGTTTGTAACGTTGTTGGTGCAGAGAAACAGCTTTCAGTTCAACTGGCTTTCGCGCGGAGTCTGATCTTGGTCCTTTCGGACAACCGACTTTCATCAGTTGGGCAAAATGACACTCTCCACTTTGACCTTGCCTCGACCTGAATTGCCCATAGCGACCAGGCCCAGGATCAGCCAGGACCGCGGGGATAGGACTCAGGGTGATCGCTTCACAAACTCATTCTAGAAATAGTGGATTGACGGGCCCCGCTGGCAAAGTTAGTTATTTATGGACAGGAACGATGTGTCTATTTCTGGCACTCTGAACGAGGGTTTTGAGGCGTTTGTGGTGTCTTCTTGGTGTTCTTTGTGCTGAAGTTTCTGGATCGTGCTTATTTTCGATTATACTGTAGTATCATCATCGATATTCCTTATCATGTTCTTTGAGATTTGACTACCCACTTCGTTTGTATTGACGAACGAGTTGTTCGCGTAGGAATGCACGGTGTAAGTTTTCGTCAGACAATCAAAGATACGTCGCTCATCTTAATTAAAATCTGTAGATCAGGGCTGCTCTCCTTCAACATTTTTTTGACCACCGGCGCTGCCTATTAAGTTAACTCCGTCGACACGCTTATTTTAGAATATGCCACCTGTACTCTCCTGTGCTCTGCGATTCTCAATAGTCCGAGTTGAAAATCGCAGGATCGAAGGTCTGGGGGAAACGTATAAATGCGTCGAGGTTTTACAGGAGAAACCTCAAGACATTAACTTTGTCTTTAGGCTTTCAATCCTCATCTCCAACACTCTTTGGCCCGCTTCTGCACACTTAGCAGCATGTTCACGTACACCGCACTCATTTCTTTAGTTCTCTCCGCCCCGATCCTCAGTGCTTCTTGCCACGTCGTCAGACGTTCTGGATGCGCTATCCCCAACAACAAAATTGCGAACTTGCCGCCTGCCCTTAGCCAGCCAGACGCGAAGCTCGCTTTCGTAGCCGTCGCTATCGGCACCCAGAACTACACCTGTGGTAGCACCGGGACCTATACGTAAGTGGAAAGTCGAACTTGAAAGAGTAGGAGTTTGACTTGATAAACGACAGGAATGTGGGCGCCGTCGCGGAACTGTTCGATATTTCGTGCTTACACAATACGTTCGTGTTCCCTGCGATTCCCGACATCGCAATTGCTGCATGGAAGGCCGCACCCCCCGCGCTCTCTGCGCAAGCCGTGATATCGGGTCTGCACTCCTTTTCCTCGCCTGAGATCCTGGGTGAGCGAGGATATCTATGCCTACATTGAACATTCCCTTCATACTTTTGCAACTGTAGGACAGCATTACTATGTTACGAATCCCATCACTGGGACGGGCGTGAATCCTAAGTGGGATTTCACCTCGCAGGGCGCGACCGCCGGGAATAAGAACGCGTTCGTTGTCGCCGCCAAAGTGAACGGCACAACTGCGCCCACCGGAAGCCAAGACATCGATTGGGTGAGCCTACAAGCGTTGACGGGCTCGCTCGCGACGGAGGTTTACAGGACAGATACGCGGCTTGGGCAACCGCCAGCTACTGTGAGTGCTTGTGCCTTCTACAGGGGTATGCATTGAGGGTATTCCTCGTAGTGCACTCCAGGATCCGCGGAGATTGCCGTTAAGTATGCTGCTAAGTACTGTGAGTTCATT
Organism: Crassisporium funariophilum; assembly: GCA_014925845.1. Classification (NCBI taxonomy): domain Eukaryota; kingdom Fungi; phylum Basidiomycota; class Agaricomycetes; order Agaricales; family Crassisporiaceae; genus Crassisporium; species Crassisporium funariophilum. The sequence goes on from JACGCL010000008.1 coordinate 1,718,789, forward strand.
CCCGTATAATCATTTGATGGAGACTTATATGTTCTTTCTTCAAGGGTTGTTTGGAGGATCGATCGAGTAAAGGGAAAGACTGTTATCCTGCACGACTAGACTCTCTCTCTCTCGCCGACTGCGAGTATGTGACTGTATGTGATGTGTCATACGGCTTCACAACATGGGGTATGTACCTCCAAAAACAATGACAAGGCAGGTCTCTTTTAGGAGACTTTTATTGGATCCAAACTTGTATCGTATCAAAAATCAAATCAGGGCCTTCGCTACCTACTGGTATTGACAAGGGGTTTTAATCTCGTCCGCTACAAGAAAAACGTTCTATAAGTTGCAAAGATCTACTCTGAATGAGAGCCACGCGTGGAGGCCTTAAGTATAAACATGAACAATCCTTTAGCATAGTCTACATCAATAAACCTCTAAGTTCGGACTGGCGAAACGAGGAAGAGTTAAAGATGTGCACATGTCATAACTTTCATCCAGAAACGACGTCACAACCTTCAGAACCTTTATCCTGCCACCACACTCTCCCGGAGTCTCTATGTCTCTTTGCTTATTTTCATGAAAAAAATCGCGTACCAAGAGATTTCCGCATTAGTAACATACCTCACTAATAAACCAAGCCGTTCGTAAGCCTATCGGTTATCTGATCGCCGTACCGGCTCGCCCTTTGGTCATCCACCCGAACGCTCGATTTGGGCTCAATCCAAGTGCTACAACAACAACTGACCAGTGCACCAGGGACGATGTACGAGAGACACAAAGGCTCGACTCCGATACGGACCGCCATTGGCCAGTAGCGAACGTGGCGAAGAAGAAGGCGCTCGCTTGCATCTGCATGGATGAGAAATTGAGAAAGACTTACTCACCATCCCCAGGAGCTTTGTCACGATGCCAGATGGAAAATTGATGACCCAGGCGGCGCTTGGTATCCTATAAAACCTCTTTCTCACTGCTCGCGTCCTTATCTTTTCTATCTCCCTCTTCGCTTCTTTTTCACCACTCACACAAATATCACGATGAGCAACCTCGACGCCAATACCCCCGCGCCCGGCGTGTCTTTCTTCACGCCTCTGCAGCATATACCGGCGGGATCTGCGGTGGTTCCGCAACGCGATGGGAAGGCTGTCCCAACGCTCTTCCAGCCATTGAAGATCCGCGGTGTCGAATTCCAGAACAGGATTTTCGTGAGTTGCTTCGATATTCTTGATGAGGAGGATCGTCACTTATCAGACCTATTTTTAGTTGTCGCCTCTCTGCCAGTACTCGTGCAGAGATGGATTCATGACTCCATGGCATATGGCCCATCGTACGTGCTACAACTCTGCCACTTAAAATCTTCCAAATTGACATTGTCGTGCTTATAGTTGGCGGCATCGTATCCCGTGGCCCAGGCCTCACCATGATCGAAGCCACCGCTGTCCTTCCCGAGGGCCGCATCACCCCTCAAGACGTTGGCATCTGGTCTGCCGCCCACACCGCCCCCCTCGCGCACATCGTTGAATTCGCACACTCCCAAAATCAAAAAATCGCCATCCAGCTCGCACACGCCGGCCGCAAAGCCTCGAACGTCGCCCCCTGGCTTAACTCTGGCCCCCTCGCGGGACCCGAGGTGGGCGGGTGGCCGGACGAGGTTGTGGGGCCTTCGAATGTGCCGTTCCATGAGTCGTATGCGACGCCGAAGGAGCTGGATGTGGCTGGTATCAAGCGTATTGTGAAGGCATTTGTGAACGGAGCGAAGAGGGCGGTGGAGGCTGGGTTTGATGTCATTGAGATCCATAATGCACATGGGTATCTTTTGTCGTCGTTCCTGAGCCCGGTGAGCAACAAGCGTACGGACGATTATGGAGGCAGCTTCGAGAACCGTACGCGGTTGACTCTGGAGATTGTGGATGCAGTAAGGGCCGTGATTCCGGAGGACATGCCGTTGTTCTTGAGGTATGTTCATTTTTTCCCAACGGAAGTGTGCGTCTCATGAGTTCATTACAGGATTTCGGGTACAGACTGGCTGGAAGTATCCGCCCCCAACGAGCCGTCATGGACAGCTGAAGACACGGCGAAATTCGCGCCCATCCTTGCCTCGCACGGCGTTGACCTCCTCGACGTCTCCGCAGGCGGCAACGACCCGCGCCAGAAAATCCGCCCAGGACCCAAGTACCAAGTGCCCTTCGCCGCCGCCGCCAAAAAGGCCGCGGGCTCCAAGCTCCTCGTGGGCGCCGTGGGTGGACTGTACTCTGGCAAGGTTGCTCAGGAGGTGTTGGACAGCGGGGATGCGGATGTTATCTTCGTTGGGAGAATGTTGCAGAAGAACCCAGGGCAGGTGTGGGCTATGGCCGACGAGCTGGGTGTTGATATGCATTCGGCGCATCAGATTGAGTGGGGTTTCAGGGGACGAGGCGTTAAGGGCCTTGGAAGCAACCAAAAACTATAGATTTAGAGTATTAACATGCTAGAGTTCGTATATACCGGACAACACTATTATAGAAGGAAATTAAATTATGTATGCTCATAGTTATTCATTGCAAGTCTTCATTGCATCAGTTCAAAGGATTGTCAAGTCATTAAAGATAGATGGACGCGGAGTCTATCACATTGCATGGTCATCTGCCGGAACTGCCAGTTTACCAACACTATGGAATCCGCGTCGGGCCATCAGCATTTCAGCCGGTGTACAGGTTGAAGGTCTGAGGTTAGTGGGTGAAATTCAGCCGTACATAAACCATTCCACTGTTTTTCGGGTGATTCGAGTAGGATACGGAGTGGTTGGAAATGACCCCGTAAACCATACACTTGACGTGGCCATTGAAGCACATTTTTGACATGTTGAGTTTCACCAGGCTATTCAATTTCAACATGTTTTCGGTTGAATCGGATTCGTCAGATTTCCGGTGCTTTCTCAGCAGGCTTAGGACCTTACATTTTCACTCAGAAATAGGGTCGTAAGGACATCGTAAAAATCATAAAATGAGACCAAACTAGGGACAAAATTGACCTCTTAGCCGTCCATTTCCTCGTCGTCACCATCATCAATGTTGGGGTCGACGAGAGGTAGGCCGTGGGGAGCTTTGCAGCTCCTAACCTGTCCTTCCTCTTCGGCATCCGGCCCTTTCTGACTGAATAAAGGCGGCTGGGTGCTTATTTTTATTTCTAGGGCTTGACTGTACACTTACTTCTTCTGGGAACTCTCTTCGTATCTTATCACTGTTACTTACTGTTTCATCCTGTGCATGAATGACATCTTTTCCACTTGGGTGACGGTGGTGGCGCAGCAGTCGGCTCCAAAGGCACATCATGAGGCGCACGACCATAGAGAAAGAGAAACGTGATGTCCTATCTCTAAGGGTATCGATTTCCTTGAGTCCGAAGCTAACTGAAGGAGGATGAGTGAGATATATGGCTGTTGGTTTCCAAATGCCGAGAATGTAAAAGCGTGAGAAAAGCACGTGGAAACGACACGTCGCGGTCAGATCGCGCACACTAGCACAGCTTCCTTCATTCATGACCGCGACCTCCTAAGTTAACCATTACCACATCTACTATGGCACGTACCAAGAAGATGCAAGCCGATGGCGAAGGCTCGTCAACGTTACAGACACCCAACAAAAAGGCGAACCGAACACCGAGCCCAAGCCCGAGTCCGAGTGCTGGGCGGTCGAGGGAGCCGCCAACGCCAGAGACTGAGAGGCCTGCGGGCCCATTGTCAGTGGTGTTGACGGCGCTGGACCGGGATGTGGTGAAGGTGAACAACGCGAATGCGACGGAGCTGAAGAATGCTTGTGATGATGCGGTGAAACGCGTGCGTAGTGCTTGACGAATTTTGTTGACAATGGCTAACATCTGCATGAATCGATAGTATCTGTCTCGACCCGAGCTCTTCAAGCAAATACACCTCCACACGGACGTGCGCCTCGGTCTAGGCTGGCTAAGCGTGTTTGTTGCCGCTGGAACGGCATTTTACGGATATAAAGTTGATTTCGAAAAGTCCAAACCGGTGGTGTCGATAGGCCTTGTTGTGTAAGTCTTCTTTCTGTGCTTCTTTTCATTTATTATTAGTCTAATTTCTTTATCCGACAGATACATCTTTTTGACCATCGTTCAAACTCTGTACGCATATTTCGTGGAAGGAAACACCGTCTTTGTCGGCAAGCGAAAAACATTCTCGAAGCGGGTAAGCCCTTTTTCTCACTTGCTTTCGGTCACACGCTCAAGCAACCACCAGATAATCACGGAACGCATCCACCTAACATCTTCAACAAAATCCGCCTCCCACCTCTCCCAAAAACCCTCCGTCGCCTCCCCTTCAAATTCTCCCTCATACCAGCTCGCCGTCACATACGTGCGGTCCACGAACGGGGGCAAGTCCCTCCTCGCAAAAGGCCGCACAAAGGCCGCGCAGACGTACAGTGCCTTCTTCGACGACCAGGGCACAATGGATCAGGAGGCGTTCGAGCGGTGGGTGGGCGAGCTGGTCGAGCAGGGTATGGATGGCAAGTTGGCGTGAAATTGCTTGGGTGTCCTCGGGTCTCTCGTCAGGGTTGTTGAGTATACTGTTGCCAAGTACAGGTTCTGGCTTGTGTTATATTATCGTTGCTTGTGTATTGTCGCCTTAGCGGGTCGTGTCTGCGGTTGGCACTGGCACCAAAATGGGAACAGACGTTGGTAAACGTCATGAGCTTCTCCAGGGATTCGCCAAAACGTCGTATGTTTGTCGTCATAGGAAAGTCGCCTCGTGTGTAGGATTATCTCAGGAACAAACAGAGATGGAGAGGTGCACATGGTACAGAGAACTCCCGTTAAAAGCATACCCGATGCCCAATAAGCATTTGGATCTAATTTAAGAAAAGCAGGCGATACTAGGCGATACTGCTGGAAGAGACTAAGTATTGAAGTTCCTTTGGTTTCGAACCGATGCCGACGCTCCGATACTCCAGGTCGACGTTGTGAGCTGCGTAAGGGACCTCGAAGGCACGATATAGGTTTAAAACTAGTGAGTTCAGGCCTGGTTCAGGTTATGACATCCTGACCCTGTCCTCGCAGTTCCTCGCCTGGGCCAAACTTGGTCGTCACCCGATTAAGCGCTCAAAACTTGGTTGATGGTCAAAGTCACAGTTTGTGACGAACGTGTGACCGACGCGACAAGTGCACTTTCCATTGTCACAATCCGAAGACCAACCTCGACGATTTGCGGCAGACTTCCTGGCCCTGAGTCTTGCTTTGGACGAAGAAATACATCGGGACTCAGCTAATAGCTGGTAGAGGGGCAAAATGCCTCTTGTGCGCATCGAAGTATGTGATTTCAAGTCATACAGGTTCGTCTCAATTCCTCTCAAAGAGGTCAAGGATTTGACGACTTCTCAGAGGACACCAGACGATAGGTCCTTTCATGAACTTTACATCTGTAATTGGACCCAATGGCGCAGGAAAATCCAACCTGATGGACGCGATATCATTCGTCTTGGGTGTGAAGAGCGCCCAACTGCGTAGCGCGCAGCTCAAGGACTTGGTGTACCGTGGAAGGCGACTGGCGAAGAATGGCATCGAAGAGGGCTCGGTACAACCTGAAGGAGAAGAGGAGGATGTTGAGGAAGGCGAGGGAGAAGGAACGGCAAAGAAGGCCTGGGTCATGGCTGTCTTCGTTAACGCCGAGGCGAAGGAATGGAGGTTCCAGCGAACGTGAGACGAGACTTGAACACCTCACATTCACGCGTTTTAAGCTGACTTCACCCTAGTATTTCCACCTCCGGTGCTTCCGAGTACAAACTCAACGGCAAAACCGTTACCTATGCCGCTTACAACGCCGCATTGGTCTCGCACAACATTCTCGTGAAAGCCAAGAACTTCCTTGTGTTCCAGGGTGACGTCGAAGCCGTCGCGTCCCAATCGCCTCGAGAACTTTCTCGCCTCATCGAACAAATAGCTGGATCCTTGGAGCTTGCAGCGGAATACGAGAAGGCGAAGGAGGCACAAGAGAGAGCGACGGAAAACGCGACTTTTAATTTTACGAAACGGAGGGGCATTGCTGGAGAGATTAAGCAATACAAAGAGCAGAAGAACGAGGCAGATAAGTTTGAAGCGCTGTGCCAGGAACGGGTAAGCAAGGTGTCCTTCTTTACTTTCCTTTTTCCATGCTGAGCTACCGTACGCTAGGATCAACTCATTCTTGAACGCATTCTGACTAAACTGTATCACATCGATATGGGGATTGAAAACAATTCTCGTTCTATCGTCAAAAAGAACAAAGAGTTGACTGGTCTGCGTCAAGAGCAAAGCGTACACGACAAGGCCTTGGAAAGTGCTCGAGCGGATCAAGCCAAAGCAAGGACTACTGTGATGCAGAAGGAGAAGAGTATTAAGAAGGCAGAAAAGGCTTTAGAGGGCAAGGTACGTTGATCTTTTCGTTTTGAAATCCTGCGTTAAGGGAGTCCATCCACTTGGTAGAGGCCGGAGCTGGTGGCAACGGAGGCTCAGATTACGCATGCCACCCGTAAGCTCAACAATGCTTTGAAATCGCGGGAGACTCTCGCGAAGAACGAAGAACAGCTTCGAACGAAAGTAGCTGGGCTTGAAGAAGAACTGGCTAGCGTAAGGAAGGCTGCTGATCGTGCTCAGGGTGAGATAAATCATCATATCATTTGAGCAGCAATCTCATGTTTGTTTGTTAGCGGAGCAAAGGAAGACATCTCAGACTAATGTTGCTCTGAGCGAAGAGAGTCTAGAGGAATACCGAAAACTGTATGTTCATGCTACACATTGCGGAAACAAAATATTATAACCATCTCCTTATTTCGTAGAAAAGCCAGCTCAAGCGTCTTAGCTGTCGATGAGCGACAATCTCTCGAAACTCTTGCTCGCGATGAGAAAACAAGCAGCCGAGCTCTGGCACAGTTATCGGAGAAAGAACAAGGGTTCCAAGAGAAGAAAACAACGCGGACCGAGGAATTGCACGCGCAGACGGCCAAAAAAGATGAAGTCAGTCTTTTCCTTTTCCTTACCTGACTTCTGACTGACTGTCCACAGCTGGAAGAACAAATTGCTTCCCTACAAACAGAGCTCGCCAATGTTCGGCAAGAGTTGGATAATCAGCAAGCTGAGCGATCTCGAGTCTCGTACGTTTACTGGCTTTCTATACCACGACATGGAAGCTGATTATTGCCTAGAAAACTCCAAGTTGAAGCGGACGAAAAACTTCAAAGTGTATATCATCAGCTTTTGCAAGCAGGCGTCGACAAACACGAATCAGAGAGAGAGACGAAGATGAAAGAAACGTTAAGCAACCTGCAACGTCTTTTCCCTGGTCAATTTCTATCTGTCATGTTGAGACTCATCACGGTGCTGATCTAACTTGGCTGTACCAGGCGTAAGAGGTCGAATGGTTGATCTCTGTAAACCCAGTGCACGGAAGTACGAAACGGCAGTAGGTGTCGTTCTAGGCCGGAATACGGAAGCCATTATCGTCGATGAAGAAAAGACCGCCATCGACTGCATCGAGGCATGTTCTTCTTCCTTCGACTGTCTTTCAAGTACCAACCCCCTTCCTTCCTTTCCCACAGTACATGCGCAACCAGCGCGCTGGCCAGGCAACCTTCATCCCCCTCGACACCATCCAGGTAAAACCCATCAACGATAAATTCCGCGCCTTCGCAAAGGGAACGCGGCTAGCCGTCGACGTCGTCCAGCATGACCCCGTTATTGAACGGGCTATACATCATGCCTGCGGGAATGCCCTGATTTGCGATACAATGGAGGTGGCGCGGTTTGTGTGCTACGAGAGAGGCCAGGAAGTCAAAGGTTCGTCGTTGGGTTCCGTGTCAGGATGTGGTTGGTTTAATAAAGCTGGTGTCCTCTCCTTTGATTAAAAGCTGTCACTTTGGAGGGAACTATCATTCACAAGAGTGGTCTCATCACGGGTGGAAAGAGTACACATCATAACAACAAGAAATGGGACGAGAAGGATGTTCAAGGTGGGTGAAGTTACGGGATTTCACTTGTGCAGATGGCTGAATTCATGGATAGGTTTGATTCGGGCGCGGGATAATCTGCTCGCGGAACAACGGGAGCTCACCAAACAGAAGCCTCGTGGCAAGACAGACGAGAACCTCGTTTCTGAGATTTCTCGTTTGGAGTCGACCATAACTGTCGCCAAGGATGATCTTGTGGGTGCTCTGTGTTCCAAGCAATATCTGCGTTTTCGCTAACTAATTTCGCTATCAGAGAGCTTGCAAACTTCGTATAACCGGCATCAAAGACGAGTTGAAACATATTGATCGCGAGCTGAAGACTATCTCTCCGGAGCTGAAAAAGGTCGCGTTCCTTCTATCTCTGTGTCAATCAGTTGTTGAGTTTCGATTTAGGCACGAACCACATTCACGAGCCTACAGGGCCGAATTGCCCAACTTTCTGCTACTATCAATGCTGCGGAAGATGGTGTATTTTCTGGCTTTTGTCGCAAAATCGGAGTATCCGATATCCGGGAATACGAAGAACAGCAACTCAAAGTGGCCCAAGATGAAAGTCAAGCTCGCCTTCGCTTCGATATCCAGATTGCTAGGCTCTCTAATCAGTGCGTCATTTTCATCGCATTCGACAGATAGTGCGAACTTGAATTGACATCATGAGAAGGGCAGCGTTCGAGAATGAAGGCTTAACCCAAGTTCGAGAGCGTTTGGGCCATCTCAATACGCTGATCGAGTTAGAACAAGCGAATTTGACCAGACTTGAGGAGCAGAAAGCGGATGCCGTCGAGGATCTCAAGTCCTCAGAGGAAGTCATCGCGAAACTCAAAGCGGAACTTGGCGACTTGCAAGCGACTTTGGATGAGAGGAGCAAGGTCGTTGATCAAGTTAAGAAGACAACCCTGAAAGCTTCCAAGGTGCTTGACCAGGCTTTGAAAGAGATTGCGCTTTGCGTGAGTTTAAGTCAGTTACTTTTGGAAACAATATGCTTACCACTGTGGTTTCATATAGAACGACGAAATTGAAAAGTTGGCCCTCGAGCGATCCGCGATATATCGAAAATGCCGCATGGAGGAGATCCGACTTCCACTTCTTGAGGGTGACTTGAGGCAGGTGCCAATGGAAGAGGTATATTTTTCATCGACCCCTTTCTCAATGGAACGAGCTCAAGACCTGTCATTCAGAACTTGCGAGAAGAAATGGCCATGGACGTCGACGAGGACGAAGATGGCACCCAACGACCGAAAGAGGTTCCAGATTATGGCATCCAGATTGACTTCGACTCAATTGATGACGAAAACAACTCGGACGATTTGGCGGAAGCTACTGCACGATACGACAAGGAAATTGCTGAGAAGACTGCTGAGATTGAGCGACTGGCCCCTAACATGAAAGCCGTTGATAGGTGGGCAATCTCCTCGTCGCTCCATCGGTGACGATTGACATCTCTTCAACAGGCTGGACGACGTGGAGATCAAACTAGCTGATACTGAGAAGGAAGCTGACAAGGCTCGGAAAGACTCCAAGGTCGCGAGAGAACAATTCAATGATGTCAAGAAACGACGGTCAGTTTGCTCGCATTGAGATGAAGTTATGATATTCATAGACCTCCCACAGTTGTGATCTGTTCAACAAAGCGTACAACCACATATCCGATCGCATCGATCAAGTCTACAAGGAGCTAACTAAGGGTAAAGCAGCACCTATGGGAGGTGTTGCTTACTTGAGTTTGGAGGATAGTGAAGTACGCCGTTGTTTTTACAAATGTCACCAAAGCGCTCATCCCTTCGTTCCTCAGGAGCCGTACAACGCTGGCATCAAGTATCATGCAATGCCTCCGATGAAACGCTTCCGAGATATGGAACAGCTCTCAGGCGGAGAGAAGACCGTAGCAGCCCTAGCTCTCTTATTCGCCATTCACAGGTTCGTACCAAATTTCGCCTGTTCGATATGCACACAACTCACCGTTTTTGTCATCCAGTTATCAGCCAGCTCCGTTCTTCGTTCTTGATGAAGTCGACGCTGCACTTGATAATACTAATGTCGCGAAAATCGCCAACTATATACGAGCTCATGCCTCGGATACTTTCCAATTCATCGTCATCAGTCTCAAAGGTTCCCTATATGAGCGAGGACATTCCCTCGTCGGTATCTATCGAGACCAGGACGTGAATAGTTCTCGTACATTGACCCTCGATGTGAGTTTTGCTTTAGTGGCTGAAAGATGGAAGACTGATGCCTATCCGATTCAGCTCACACAATATGGCGATTAGTTTATGCCGGTTTCTCTGCTCCCGTCCTTGTTGTAACCTGTATGGAAAATAAACCTTATGTCTAATATCTGTTGTCGTCGTTTTGCCTGTTCTGTGTAATATTATTTCCATAGAAGCGTCCCGCGGAAAGTACAGCATGTGAGATAAAGAAGCAAACAGAATACATATGTACAACAACACCTTAAAGGTCTAAATGATAAGAGAATGATAGAATAAAGTAGAGAATAAGCTATCAGTAAGAAGTTTCTCAGAAAGGTGGCTGGGATAAAGTTTTGGCCAGGGTATCCGCATCCTGATTTTTTCCGAATGTCACCCGCTGTGCCTCAAGCAAGACAGGTGGGGGTGGAAGGGGCGAGGTTCGAGTCTCACTCTGTGTCAGAGCTTCATCGAAGTATGAGCTGAGAAGCGACATGTGCTTGGGTGTGAGATGGGCATTGGGTGGTGGTGCTGGGAAGTCCGACAGCCCGGACATTCTTGAGACCGTCGAGGTTGTCATGTAGCTGCTGCGTGTGGCTTCAGTGAGTGGTGGTTGGAGTCCAGACAATATCCGCGCATGAACTTCCGCAGCGATCGCAGAGTCGCGGGATGGGTCGTGTCGATCATTGACGAAAGAAGTTTCGCCAGTATATGAACTGCGATGTTGGCTTGGCACAATTGGAGGAGTCGAAACAGATTCAACCATACCAACACGGAACATTGCTATGTGACTCGTCAGCAGCATGAAAGTGTCGTGTAACGAAAAATCATACCGGTATCATCTTCGTCTTCATTTTCCTCCTTCTCCATGAGCGAAGATGCTCTTGACGATTCGACATCCTCTGGAAGATTGCTTGATGGCTTGAATGCATGGATTGTATGCTCGACATCATCAATCGGTGATTCTGGCTGCAGACCCTCCTCAAAGACAAATTGAAGATTTCCATCAGCTGGCCGACGAACGACACCACTTTGTTGACGAGTCGATGCATTGGATTGAGAGTATTGACTATTTGTCCTCTCTCGTTCCGACGTGATGTTTTCAAACTCCTCACTGAGCTGACGTGCCAAGCTTGTCAAACCACTTCCTGTTCGGCGATTGCGCATAGTGATGTCCCATGGTAACCCGGAAGCATGAGGTGGTGAGGGTGTCTCTGGCAAAGCAGCCTCAGTTGGGGTCTTCCGTGACATGTTGTTTGGTCGGTAGAAGAGATCTTGGAAGCTTTCCATGTCATTAGGGCTTGCCAAAATTCGGGGAGAATGCTGAGGCGAGGAACTTTCTGATGTGACAGCAGGCGAATGAGACTCTGCACGAGCTGTTTCATGATGAACTTCGAGCAGCGACGATGAAAGGGTATGGTTTGTTGACGGATCTGACAGTTTCTGGCCTGCATCTGCTAGATCCACGGGTCGAATATCATTGTATGGAACTGGTTTTCTCCGAACTCTAGGTCCAAACTCGGGCAAACTATTCTCCGACTCTACTTCCGAATCTGCTAACTGTATCGGCTGGTAGTTCTGCTTTGAAGCGATGGTGTGATCTTCACTCGTCCCAAGTCCACTGTCCTGACTTTCACGATAACGAGCGGCTTGGACGAGGGCTTCGCCCACACCGACGGTGTCGTTGATGCGAATAGGGTGGCCAGAAGCACTGACTGGTGAATCCGACTCATTATCTGACATGAAGGGCGAGTACTGGATATCACCAGGAAGAATTTCTCGCACGACTCCAGGCGAAAGCTGCGCCCACATTTTGGAGGGATGAGGGCCATCACCGTCAGCCCGATATTGACCAATAAGACCGTTCTTGTCAAGATAGCTGTCGCGAGGTGTTGCTTGGGCGTAGGGATGGAGAGCGATATGGGGTGGAAGCTTGTGCCTTGCTAGAATTTCAGAGATCTGTGGGATGTTTTCTTTCGCAGTGACAGATGGATGAGGTCCAGCAAAGTCTGATCCTCGTTCTTGACGAGAATCATTGGAAGAATAACCTGCACCGTTGCTGAATGACAAACCTCCTTGCGCATAGGGGTGCGATGGAAGGTAAATGGAGTCCCGATCGTCGTCATCTGGAGGGGGCGTCCCAAGGGCAATTCCTACTCTTGAATCGCTGAGTCCAGAGGATGGCGAAGGACTCTTGCGAAACGGATCATAAGGCACCCCATTAACGGGCAGCCCACGATCTACGGGAAGGTGGGCCGGATCAGCAAGGCGGATCACCTTGGTTCCGTCCCTCTTGATTGCACCTTCCAAACTCGCTGCTTTCAAGTTTGCGTGATTCACGGAAACGTCATCGTTGTTCGTTGGATATCCACAGATCCCCACAGTAGATTTGGCCATCTTAATCGCAGACTTGCTCCACGAATCGCTCCTCGAATGGTTCCTGGAATGAGATTTGGAAGACTTCGAGAGGGTCTTTACAAGCGAGTTGGCATGGGAGTGGAACCCTCGACCTGAGCTTGTCACAGTACTTTGGGTTGTTTCAGCGAAATAATTCGATTGAGCTACGATAGTGGGTGTCAGATTTTGAGTCCCGAGGCAGGCCTGTGCAGCAAGGTATTCCATGCTGCTTTGATGTTGGTGTCCCCTACGACGTCCTTTTTGCGTCAGGGACTTTGAACGAGTCCTTGAAACACTTCGTGCACGTTTGTTGCCGAAGGAGTTCTCAGCTTGCAATTGCCATGCCATGCGATCGTTGTGCAATTGCTCTCCTTCCTGCAGAACGCTAAGGGCAATAGTCAGAACATGTCTACGACCCAAGTGCTGAATACTCACCGAGCCAAGGAAGGCACTGGAGTAGGCAATGACAAATCGTCTTGGGCGAAACTCATCGGCCGAGGTGCTCGTGCCTGCGGTCCACCTCGAGACGAGTCTTGTATTTGCGAAGTAGAGGGGATTGGGGGTCGGGTCTGACCTGAGATTCCAGCTGACTTGTGGAGATCCACGAGCGAGCGAGAATGAGTCAGAACCCGCGACGCGAACCCAGGTTCTCGTACTTGCGCTCCAAATCCCTGTGCAAGTGGCGTTCCAGGCGGACTTACGATCCTTCCGCTTCCGCTGTATGTCCCTTCGTCCATCTCTTGCCTCACCTTTAGCCTAGGGCGAGGAAACAGGAGCGCATCACACCATGTTTCGGCGGAAAGCCAGCGATCTTTGCCTTTCGGAAACACAAAAGCCGGCGGCACCATACCTTGTCGATTATTGGTGGCAAGTACAGCAGCATTCACCGTCTGCGTCGGTGGGTTGGAGGAATTGCGGAGGTTAGGTGTCGAGGTGGAATTCTTGAGCTGCTTCATGATCTGACCAGTTGGTCGAGAAAACGAAAAGTTGGGGGCATCGGCACTGCTCGGGTGATGATTGAGTGGTGTCGTGAATGTAAGTCGCGGAGGATTACTTGGACCAGGTTCGTTGGGGGTATGAGGAGTGGGTATCAGGGGCGCCGTTTGAGGTCCGTCGAGGATCTCGGTTCGAGGAAACGCATACGCGTAAGGATGCGCAGATGTCGGAGATGTAGAGTTTTTACGGGAGATGACGGCATCACCATGCCGGGGTTGCAAGGAGCGATGCGAATTTACGGAAGGAGGGGGTGACGGATCCTGGGGAAAGGAAGCCGCTGGCGGTTGCGAAAGTAAGGTCGAATAGTAAGAATTGTAATAATCTTCCTCCTCTGTGCCGGTCGAACTCAAACGATCCGACTGCTGCATCAATCGTTGATGAAGGTGCTGATGCTTATCAGTAATTATTGAATTGCTTGCGAACTCTGAGGAAGAGCTATGCCGCAGAGCTGGCGATTCAACAATGCGATAAGACTTTTCATGCCCCGAACTTGAACCTGGCCTCTGAAGCTGTGATAGTTTCCGAGAGACATTCGACGAAAGTCCACCTCGAGAGCCAGCTGACGGTGCTGCTACAGGTTTGCGAGGTGTGCCGCCAAAGCTGAAGATACTTGCTAGACTGATACGATTACCATCTTTTGAACTTCGCCGACGAGGTACTGGCGATTCCCCAACACCGCCTACGGGATCAATGCTGATATACGTTGGAACTGGAGGAGGGTTTGCTGATGAGACTGTTGAACGCCTCTGGGTCCCCATGCTGGCTCTGCCTGGATCAACAGCGCCAGAGGATACCGTTCGTCCTGAGATGACGGAGAATGTGCGGTCTCTGCTGCGGCCCTTCCTCTCCTCCTCCACTGGCCTGATAGCGCCACCGCTATTGCGAGCGGCAAAGTCATCATGACCGCCGTACCGCAGATGGAGCTCACGGTCAGCTAACAACGTGTCATCATAACCATCCACCGGATCACCCCAACTATCCCTGGCCTTATGTCGTGGTGGAGGTTCCCGAGGTGCCTCGTAAGGTCCGTTGTAGGGTATATACCAATCTTCGTCCTCTCCAGACTTTTTCTTCGCCTCACGGGTGCGGGAAGAAAACCCAAAACCACCAAACCGAGCAAACGGGGGAGGTGGCGTTGCCTGAGAAGTCATATTGGGCAATGCGTCGACTCAGAGGACAAAAGCCAACAATGTCGAAGAAGAGAACGAAGAAAATGCGTGGAAAGTGGCGACAGCAAAGCTCCAACAGGGGTATCAACCGGGTGATGTCGTCCTGTAAATTGGTTTTAAGGAACAGTGAACCATGGAATAGTGAAAATAGTTAGATGTTTCAGTCAGTTACTACTCAGCTCGCAAATCTTTGTCGAACTCACCAGTTCCAGAGGGCAGAAGGCAGCCTGAGGCCCCTCTCAGTGGTCAGCTCAATACTGAGAATGATGATGGGGAAAAGTATGTTCTGACAATACGCTCAGGGCGCCAGTTTCACACGGAGCCCTAAAAAAACTTATGATCGGCCTTGATAAATCACCGCCACGTGGGTTGGGGAAACAAACCCATGCACCCGCACGAGGCTCACAACAAAATGCCCTCGACTTCTCTACTTCGAATTCCCGATCGAAACCAGGAAATAACACGTTGAAAGTACCCTAAATGCCATTTGTTTTTAAGGGAACAGCTCGATCTTTGTCAGTATGAGAAATAAACTGATTTCGACCCTCCCGTAAACTATGATAGCGATAGGATAGATGATACAGAAGCTCTGTCAAGCCTTGTAACCCATATAAAGATGTGCTGATTTGCAATAGCCACCCAAATGCCAACAATAGACCTGCGGCGTCGTGCAAGAATAGTTCACTAACGTCATGCTCGCCTCGATTTGACGGCGTTTAACAGAAAACGTCACTGCTTTAATTGACAACAGCTCGGGAGTAAGCTTTATGGGCATAAACTCGCCATTCAAGCGAATAATTTTGAATCCAGAGGCGCTCCGATGGTGAGAAATACGCGGAGGACAATGTCATGATGTCGGTTTCGTTCGCATCAAACCCGGGAGATGTCAGTGATCAATAATGTCATGTTCAAATCAGGCAGTTGATACTCACCACATGCCAGTGTCAAACGGATTCTAGACATCAGCGCATGAAGACGGACAGGTTACATGGTTAGTAGCAGCCCTTGGCGCTGTCGTAGGGCAAGCTCAGCACCCGAACCAAAATCAATCCTTTCAAAGTATCCTTCTAATGTAGACACCCTTTTCAAGTATCCTTCTAATGTAGACACGTAAAGTCGACAGAAAGCAGTACAAACATACCTCCAAGTCTAGATCAACCCAGTGTCGAGTTTTGCCCAGCGCCCGAGATGATACATTAATTGATAGCGGTGCAACACTGGGGAGCATTTGCGCCGCCGTAAGGACGCGACAAGAATTAGCACCCGACCACAATCAATTCCATTCAAGTATCATTCAAGTAATTGAACAAGTCAGTCGATAATTGCGGATAAAGTTGCCAGTAAACAAATGCAGTGTCGAGTTTGGATCCAGTACCCGAGAATCTGATGAAGCATTGTGTCACGGCATGAGGTTTCATACACACACCTCGATTTTGTTTGGAACAGACGGACAAGAACCTCAGACGAGCTGTCATGTTCTGATGGATGGTGGTAGGCGGTTGCATCAGTAGTTTGGTCACCTGTCAATTGTCGGTGTGATGCAAAAGGAGCACAAAACAGCCCCTCAAATCGCGAAAATCTCCGAGATGAAGCTTGGCGACCGAGGTGGTAATAAATGACAAGGAAAGGTTGGGTAGGTGGGGTGGTGTACAGTGGTACTGGAAGGCAGAACCATGTTTGATGCCGATAGTGATTGTATCCCACGAGGGACGCCTACAGCCAGGACAGCAGAGACATTAAAACGCCCTAAATGTTGTCTCCAAGTCAATAGTAAAATGAAGGCGACGAACAGACATGTGAGTGAGTGTTGCAAGCGTCGTAAAGCCAATTGCGCATTCAGAGAGGCAAAACGTAGAGGACATTGGTTCCCAAAGTCAGAAAGCATTAGGTATATGTCGAAGTGAGATGAGCGTCGAGCAGGAGTCCAAAGCTTCATTGAGGACATGATGAAAGGTTGAGACGTTGTCCAGCCAAGTTGACATGGCCATGCATGGCCTTTCAATCTGTGCGCTCAGCAAAAGGCTCCCGCTGACAATTCTCGCTGAGATAAAGAGAAGCTTTCAAGGCCCGAAGAGTTTTTGTTATCGGATATTCTTTCCTAAAAGACCTTGAGAAACTCCCAGATGAAGGAGATGAACCGGGCATGGGAAGGGCTTGGGAAGGGATGGAGCTGGGTGGATCCTAGACGGCTATTTTGGTTTACACCCCGAAAAAGCTGGGTTTTGTCAGTATTAAGATATGCCTGCAGGTGCTACCTAGCTTCCAAATTATGGCGCAGATTTCAATCCAAGGAACGGGGATGGTCCTGGTGATGTACATTCGAGAGGAGGGTTGGGAAAGGCTCTACGCAAGGTTTGGTTCAGAGAATTCTGGTAAACACGAAGTCGTCCCGGACCAAGACCCAAATGTGGGTAGCACCATGGTAGCACCCTTGCCCAACCATCCTTCGATTCTGCGCGGGAACAGAGGACGTTGAGTTCCTTAGATGACAGTTCATGCTTAGCTAAATGAAATCTTCGGGGCGCCCGATTCCTCCGAGAAAATTCAAACCTCTCTTCAATGTCATGGCTGATGTTACTTTTAGATTCTCTGCAAATATAACGCAAATTGGAAGACTGGTTGCAAGCAGTCAAGGCTGGAAATCAAGAAGACGACCCTTCGTTTTACGTTACATCCGAGGCAATGTCCAATATTTCGTCGATGCGTTCCAGATAGACCTGATCCGTATCTATTACCGTATAAACAGCAACCATCCCCTTCGACCAATTCAACTATAGCTACTTAGCAGGCTGCGGGCACATTGTCACCGAGTTACATGATCTGCTCCCCATTCAAATGACCTACCTCCCACGCTTCGGACCAATGTGACACAAACCTGCTCATGCTCCAACCTCTAGATCTGAAAGAACTTGGTTATCAGAATCTGGTCAGGGTGCACACGATGCTTTCCTAGGAGATCTCCTTTCCATAGGATATATATAATCAATTATCACCCGTGTCTACGTCTCTCTTCTTATCCGCAATGCCTGGAGAGAATACTACGGCTAGCCCACTAGTCGGGCTGCTATCAAGCATTTCTTCTCAGTGGGGAACAAGCACTTCGGTGACAGCCATCCTCGTCGCCCTATCGATTGCGTTCCTGTCGACGCTCATCTCTGGTGGTCGCTCGAACGACAAGGTATATGACTTGGGTGGCGTTTCCATCATCACTGCTTGGACCTTCTTCACCAAACGGTATGACTTCCTCCGCGGGCACTTCAAGGCCACTGGCGAGAAAATATTCCGCTTCCGTGTTCTTCAGGTCAGTTTTCTGTCCCATAGCTGCGGTTGAAGCTAAAAGAATCTGTTCAGCATCGGGTTTACGCTCTCAAGGGAGAACAAACTCGAAAAGTCTTCTTCACAGATCAAGGCTTGGATATGAAGGAAGGATATCGCATCCTCATGGGAGGCGCGCCGGTGTTGGATGACATCAATGTCAAGGCGGAGAATGACGACAAGGACGGTGTCAGTGGATTCGTCAAGCGATTACTGCTGCTGCTTCGCAAGGACAGGGTGACAGATGGTAGTCCATCCTCAAGATTTTCTCTATGCTATGATTCTGATTGCAGTTATGTACTACAGTACTGCCTGTGCTTCTTGAGGACGTCAACCGACGGATGAAAGGTTGGGGTGCAGAGGGAAAGATCAATCCATTCAAGGAGGTCTACGATGTATGCCATTTTCTCCATGTCTAGGCCCCGAGGAATGACACTGCATTTTACAGCTTGTATTCCAAATGACTGTGCGTATGGCTACTTGCAGGGAATTATCCGAGGATCAGGAAGCCATCGACAGACTCACACAACATTACTGGGACCTTGAGAAAGCCGCGACGCCTGTCGCTCTTCTGCTACCTTGGTTCCCAGGTCCAGCAAAGAAAGCCAAAGAAAAGGCCACCATGGACTTATATTTGTTAATCAGCTCATATGTCGACCTCAGACGCAAAGCTTCGACCCCGTCAATGGATCCCATCGATATTCTCATTCAGAACGGATACAATAATGAAACCATCATCGGAGTAAGCATCATCTTTAGCGACATTCTGTTACATATGTTCTGACTATATTGTAGACGATCCTGGGGATTGTTTTTGCTGGAGTTATCAACACCGGCATGAACTGTGAGTACCTTCCTTACCTCACCAAATCACGTGTGCCGACGGACATTAGCATGCTGGGCGTTGCTTTACCTTGGTGCAAATCCGACATGGAAGCAGAAAGCTGCTGATGAATACAAGGCACTTGTCGACAAATACACCAATACCCTTTCCACTGAGCCGCTTTACAAGCGCCTATCAACAATTCCCTTGCATGCGTGGGAAGATGAACTACCTTCGATGGATCTCATAATTCGTGAGACCTTACGACTGTCTATGTCAGGTACAGCACTCCGACGCAATTTGGGGGAGGACATCACTATTGGGCATGCTGTCATCAAGCGAGGCGACTTCCTCGCCTATTCGACTGCTGACGTTCATCTGAACCCTTCTATTTATTCCAACCCGGCAACGTTTGATCCAGAAAGGTATAATGAAAGTCGGCAGGAAGATCGAAAGGAACATTTTGGCTACGTTGGCTGGGGCGTCGGTGAGCAAAGTTTCGAGTCGCTGCCGGTCTACGAAATCCTGCTGAGCTATTTCTGGTGTACAGGTCGCCATCCTTGCGCTGGAATGAAAATCGCGAAGCTGGAGATGAAGCTCGTGCTTGCAATGTTGCTCCTTGGATATGACTACGAACTTGTCAATGGGGCTGGACAATACCCGAAATCTCTTCCAGAGCAAGATCGGAACGACATACAACAGGTAGGTTTCCCAAACTCGTCCACTAACGACCATATTCATCTTTCCTTCAGGCACGGCCCCTCGGTGATCCTTGTTACTTGAAATTCAAACGAACCGCAGAGTAGTCAGTGTCTCTTTTGGACCAGTAGTTAGTCGCATAGAGCGCGATGATAGGGGTGTATACAACAGCTGGTGCTCCCTATGAGAAATCATAATGAGCCGCGATTGAGTTTCTTCCGACCAGCGTTTCGGAGATGCTGCTTGTCAATCAGTTCCATTTCATTCCGAAACAAAGCCAGTGCTCCCTGCCTAACTGGACCTGACTATTGGGCATTATCTATAAACTCCCAAAGACGCCTGAGGGAGAAAACAGCTGGCCAATTCAGGGTCTGTGATCATCTCATACTCAATACGTTTGACGGTCTCCTGCTATTAACCCTCAGTATTTGCACACGTAGCATAACATCGTTAATATATTTACAGCGTGTATGTAGCACGAACCCTAGTTGTTCCGCTGGGACCACAATACTGGTTCTTACTCACTCAGTATCTAAATCATAGAAAAGTGGCGTATCGACGTTTGAAGTAATCGCACTTGCATCTTCTTTCCTTAAGGAAACACGAGTACCCATCACAAATGACCACTCTTCAGAGTTTCCTTCCCTTCAGCTCTGCTTACATCTCAACACTCAAAGCCAACTGGGTCCACAACGTTCCGACATGAGATCGTCCTATTCCCTGTTGTTGTAATGTTGTCGAAATCCACAAACTTGATCCCTGGACACGGGGCTGCACCGCTACATTGAAGCTTGGCGAGAGTGCCAGAATTCACGCTGCCGGTAAACGGACCCCAGGTGACGTCGGATATTAGGAAGAGGGAGGTGTCGCATCCTCCGGTTGCACCGGAGAAGGTCGTGCACTGTGTGATGGACGCAGGAGATGCAGTGACACCGCTGAGGGTGTAGTCGCGGAAGGCTAGGCGTGCGTCAACTTCAGACTTTGAAAGTGAAGATGACAACGTACTGATGTTTCGTGCATATCCCAGTCCGCCACCTCCGCCTGAATGACTTTCAGAGATTCAGAACGATGGGAGAATAAATTTCGCACTGACCATTTGGGGGGAAGTTTTGCTCGACGCCCGTCCACGTCTTGATATATCCTGCATAGCGACACCGTATACAGGTGACCCTCTCCGCCGTGACATTTTCAATGCGTTCATATACACCGGGGTATTGACCAATAGAACCTATTGCCACGCCTAGCCCATCCACAAAGACTGAGTCTTGGATCAAGATGTTAGTCGAGTTGGCCTTCATTGAGATGCTATCATCTCCTGAGGCAATGGTAAAGTTCCGGAATGTGATGTTATTCGAGTAAAGGGTATCGACACCGTCAGTGTTGCGGGCGGGATTCTACATGGCAGATTTCCGTTGGTCAATTATTGTTGGCTGAGGTGACACAAGAAGGAAGATTACCCCGTTACTTGAAGTGGAGTTGATGTATATATTCTCCAGAAGCACGTTGTCAGTCTCGTTCAGCACGAGAGTCCAAAATTGAGATTGCACGAAGCGGAGTCCAGTAAAGTGGGAGTTAGTAGTATGCGTAACGGTAAGGCTGATTGGGCGTCCAGGAAGGTTAGAAACGCCTTTTGTTAGGTCATACCTGGGAGCGTGAGGGCAGCAGGTCAGATGATTTTATCGATACCAGGGCGATAAAAATAAGTTGACTTCACCAAAGTTGTCCATTCCCATCTAGAGTTCCAACACCATGACCATCAAAGGTAACCCGGTCTCCACCAAGCATCCACGCTGTGGTCTGGTTTTGATACCCCAGTTCATATCCGTTTTGTCGCCAGTATGTCAAATTATCTCCCCACTAAAGGTAATCAGGTACTACCATCAACGTAGCAAAGATGGAGTGACCTCACAAGCATTGTTCCAGTGAGTTCAATGTATGCATCTCGTAGCCCGGTAGTGTTCATCGCGGATTCAATGTGGTATAGCTTGTCGTTGAGATAGATCGAGCCGCCTTGGCCGCACTGCTTGAAGGCGGATACAATCGTAGGTGCATCGTCAGAACCGGTACGACTGGCCTTTACATCGCATCGATTGTTAGCCCAGTTAGCAACTTTGTCCGCGAGGGCGTGAGTGAACAGAGCAGATAACGCCACGACACACACAAATTTCGCAAGAATAGCCATGAAGAATCAAGAGCTGGGGTAGCCTATATTGCGAGCCTCATTTTATTCGAAGTGCTTGCAACTGAATGGCCTTGTGGTTGATGCTACTAGACAAGAAGGTAAAACACAGCTCAACAAGCAAACATCCAAGAGTTGCGACTCTTTGACGGGCAGTTGGGTCTGCTGCTCGTAACATATGCAGTATAGAACCATGAACAGAAGAACCCACCGGCCCGACCATTGATTCGAAGAGTGCACAGCTCACGAGACATGATAGAGACCAGTAAGAAGGGGGTCGGTCAGGGTGTCTCATCGTCCGAACCCAGATTAGAATGCCGTTTTCCCAAGTCTCATGATTCATAGGATGTCTTCCTGCAGACCTAATTCCAGATATCCAACCTCGGCTTCGCTGTCTGATTCTGGTTCGGGGCATATGCGAGGCCGAGTAAGAGGACTGGACTCAAGGTTTGTATCGGCATAAGCTCTCCTATGGGGAATTCTTCCGGGGTCTCCTGAGAATGCATGACGACTCCACAGCATATAGAAATAGAGGAAATCACAGAACGTCGGTGTCGTCTAATAGGACAGCGCTAAACTCGGTGGAGGAGGTGGATGGCTTACAGAGGAATCCATCTACATCGATGAGAGTGTAGGTTGAGTAAAGGGATCGTCAGGATGACACCAGGGAAAAATAGTCAATGTAGCGACGTACAATGTTGCAACCTCGAGATCACATTTGACCAAAGCCCATCCGAGGGATAGTATCTATGCTCTGCGTTACTAACCTCGCCTTTCAATTATAAGTATCTCAACGACGAAAGGCAGAATGATGAGAGAGAGAGACACCAGTGTTGGGGTGCAGGCGTCGAATTCCGCCGTCAAGTTGCTTGTTCATATTTGACGTGTATCTTGCTTGTATCGTCGAATTTGTGAGTAACAGATTCATTCGTATTACGCACAGCCATGATCTTCTACTTACACCCATCGCTGCACATTCAATTCGCAGAAGAGGCGCTTGTTTTGATATGGTTCCTGTCAAGGCACAAAGAAAGGGGTCATATGCTTGTCATATGTATGTAGTCAAGGCACACACGTGTGTGAGAATAGATTCAACCTGTTCATCCATAACCGCCTTCTGGATGACTATCATTGGACTGTCAGCTGTGTGGAGGGCACTCTCTCAGGGATGGGCGTCTAAGGCTGTGATGGATTGATAGATAAGACAGCCTTGTGCGCTGAGTGTCAGAGACACCCCCCCACCTTCAGATAGCAGCAACCCTGTAATTCATGTCTTTCGCCTTCAGCGCCTTCCAAGGTACTGCGCCAAAGAGGACATCAACATCTCCTTCGATGTTACCTCGTCGTGGTGATGGATCGGGCCCAGGTGGGTCCAACTTGCAACACGTTACCGTCGAATCTGATATAAATAATCACCATCATAGCCGACATCGCTGAGGATCCAGTTTATGAAAAGCACAATGTTTTCTGTAAATGCCACGAGGACACCAATGCCAATAGCACGCATTCTGGCCGGGAATTAAACTCGTCTGAGGATCTTGTTGCCTGGATCGCACAAAATCCGCGTTTCTTCTCCCAAGAACGAACGTCGGACGAATGGTGCGCTGGAATTCAGACCGCCCTCGGAACCGAATGGTCAAACTTAGTGGAGATGGACGCGGAGTTTTCGCGCGATAGTGTTGCTCACGAGAGACAGAGAAAAGCGCTGGAATGCCAAAAGCGATATAAGCACATAATGAGTGCAGTGAAGAATATGATGGATGTTCGGGGGACCGAACAGGAGATAGTGAGGGGAAAATGGAAAGCCGAGCTAGAATCCTTGAAATAGCGACTTCATCCATAGACTACTGAAGATTAACGGAAGACAACAACTTTGGATACGAAGGCTATCAGGAAGGAATACAAAATCTTGCCTACGAGTGTATATTTTCCAGGAAGTTTGGGGAAATTCAACGGAAATGACAGGAAGGAGTATGTAAGGCACACGGTGATTTTTGAGGAGTAGCGGGTTGGGTGGGCATGGAGAAGGGACTCTCGTTAAGATTCTGGAGGAGGTGAGACTGCCAACCTTGGTGATTGTAGAATGGGAGCCCTAAACACCTGCGTGGGGAATGAAGACAGCCTATGAAAGATGGCGAGAATGGGAAGCTAAAAAGATGGTTTCAACCTGGTCCAAAAAAATAATAATTTAAGAACTGATATCCAGTTGTGCTTTGCGAGAGATACAGCCGACGTACGATCTGATTATGGTATAATAGAATCAATGCATCCATAGCAAGACAGCTCCCCAATAATTTACCATTACAGCCATCTATAAATAGACCCATAAGCGCATTGGCGTATGCGTGGGCGACCAATAACAGAGCGCAGTCCCACGTATGGCATCTCCCACTGTTCATTTGGAGACAAGGTACGTCATTGTTGCTTATAGTGTGGGGATAAGAGTATGTTGTTACCTCAGGATATCATTGAAGACGTCAGAGGATATGAGCAGTTCAGGATGGCATAAATGTAGCCGATGACGAGAAACGACTTCCTAGGTGTCATGGTGTGGGGCTCCTTTCAATCATGCAACATGCATGTGAACAGATTGCCCAACAGCCGTTATTGACAGACCGACTCGGGAGATGTAAGGAATCCTAAACAATGATACTTGCTCGGCCTTGACTCGGCACATAGTGTCGAGTGAGTGAATTTTGCTGTCTGACGCTCGTCATACAACATTGCGAGGTGGTTTCGGCAGCGCGGCACTACCATCTAGTAGCGTCCAAGAATCACCCTGCCGGTGCGGTGCCGATGAATATGTCTAAACGGAAACGGAGGCAAAACTGCGCTGTACCTGTGTTTTATTTTTAGAGCAATCCATAGCGGCCCCAGAGCACTGTGGAATTGGCTGTACATCAAACGTACCGGCTTTGAGCTCGACTGGAAGATGATGATATGAGCAAAACCTGAGCAAGCCCACAGAGAGTTGGTGTGTTTAACGATCAGGCAGCGGTATACGGCCGAACGCCTTTGGGGTGAGGCACCTATTAACAGATAATGAGTTCTATTTATGGATGTTCCCTAGTTTGATCGTCTGATTCAGAGTGGAATAAAATGGAAGACATCATGGGCGGCTGACGGTATTATCCCTTCTCCACCCTGTCATATTCTGCTCGTCCTTGGGACTTGCCCTCTCGCCTCTTCAAGTCCGCCTGGGCATAGGTAACCCGCGATGAGTACGACCAACGAGAAGCAAATAGATCCGCCCAATGGACATGCACCTTCTGATACTGCCAATACCGAGAGTACCGCGCACAAACCAACGACGGAGCCAGCTTCAGCTGTTGAGCCGGAGAAGAAGAAACGCGAATATAAAGACTTTGGCAAGGAGGAGGAGAAACCAACGCGTATGTCGATCCTCTTGTTTAGTTCAGTTGCACACATTCTGACTTGGATACCTAGACGCCAATGTCGATATGTCGCAAGTGAGGCTGCATCACTTGGGGTGTTCCGAATTTTATTTAACTTTCTTTGCAGATTCAACTGAAGGCGGAGGATCTGTACGATAAAGAGAAAGTAGACCTGGAGACAGTCGTTATTGAGGACGTATTCCAACTGCTCCAGTGCGACGAGAATGGCCTCAACACCGAAGAAGCCCAGCGGCGTCTTGAATTATTTGGACCGAACAAACTTGAGGATAAGCAGCAGAACGCGTTTCTTCAAGTAAGTCCCCTCGTCACCTCAATGCTCCTTGCCACCTTCTCACATTTTTTCAGTTTCTCGGTTTCATGTGGAACCCACTTTCATGGGTAATGGAAGCCGCCGCTCTCGTCGCTATCGTTTTGTCGAATGGCCAAGGTCAACCTCCAGATTGGGAGGATTTCTGTGGGATCATCTTGCTACTTTTCGTCAACTCCGCCATAGGATTCTACGAAGAAAGAAACGCTGGTAATGCTGTCAAGGCTCTCATGGATGCACTCGCGCCCAAGGCCAAGGTTAAGCGGGACGGCAGTTGGACTGAGTTTGAGTCGGCCAATCTCGTTCCTGGTGACATGATTTCATTCAAAATTGGTGATATTGTTCCCGGAGATTGTCGCCTTACGGAGGCCATCAATGTGTCCATCGACCAGGCTGCTCTGACTGGAGAATCCCTTCCTCAATCCAAGAAAGTCGGCGATCAGTGCTTTTCGTGAGTAACGACTGGGCCATTTGTTGTTCATAAGTTCACCCGTTGACGCACGTGATTAGCGGATCAACTTGCAAACAAGGAGAGGCCGAAGGGGTGGTTATTTCCACTGGCGCCAACACTTTCTTCGGTCGCGCAGCGTCTCTTGTAGGACAGGATGATGAAACCACAGGTCATCTGCAGAAAATCTTGGCTCAAATAGGAACATTCTGTCTCGTCACCATAGGTATATTCGTTCTCGCGGAGATTTTCGTGCTCTATGCTGGATTCAGGTATCAATACCGTCGTGGATTGAATAACATCTTGGTCCTCTTGATTGGTGGAATTCCCATTGCTATGCCCACTGTTTTATCAGTGACTCTCGCTGTTGGCGCCACGCAGCTTGCGAAATACAAGGCTATCGTCACACGTATCACGGCCATCGAAGAGCTGGCAGGCGTCACCATTCTTTGCTCTGACAAGACCGGAACGCTTACCACCAACAAACTTACCATTGACCGGAATACTATCAAGACGTATGGAGAATTTGACGCCGAAAAAATCATCCTCCTCTCTGCTTATGCCTCTCGTACCGAGAACCAGGACGCCATCGATATGTCCGTTGTCCAGGCTTTGGACGACCCCAAGAAGGCTCGTGAAGGCATCAAGCTTCTGGACTTCAAGCCCTTCAATCCCGTTGACAAGCGAACAGAAATCACGTATCGGGACGAGGGCGACGGCAAGTTGAAGCGCGTCACCAAGGGCATGACTGGCATCATCATCGAGCTCTGCACGAGAAACAAGACCGACGAAATTGAGAACAGGCTTGAGGCAGATGTTGAAGACTATGCTACGCGTGGTCTTCGAGCGCTCGCTGTGGCATATGAGGAGCTTGTTGGGGATGATGCTTCCGCGGAGGGTAATGGCTTCGAACTCGTCGGTCTATTGGCCATCTTCGACCCGCCCCGAGCAGATACTAAGCAGACAATTGACGATGCCCTCGCCCTTGGCGTTCGCGTCAAGATGGTTACAGGTGATCAGCTCGCCATTGCGAAGGAGACTGGACGTCGTCTTGGTTTGGGGGACCATATGTATCCGGCAAAGGTCTTGAAGGAAGGTCCTGCACCAGGTTCAAAGCACGCCAATCTGGACGAGATGATCATGGACGCTGATGGCTTTGCGGGGGTATTCCCCGAACACAAATACGAGATCGTGAAGCGGCTCCAGGCCTTAGGACATTTATGTGCCATGACGGGTGACGGTGCCAACGACGCTCCGGCCTTGGCTCGTGCTAACGTTGGAATCGCCGTAGAGGGTGCCACGGACGCCGCTCGTGGCGCAGCTGATATTGTCTTGACGGAACCAGGTCTATCGACCATCGTACATGCCATCCGGCAATCACGTATCATCTTCCAACGTATGAGGAATTACGCCATCTACGCTTGTGCGGTTACCATTCGTATTGTGGTGTGCTTCGCTATATTGGCATTCACGTACAAGCTTGATTTCCCTCCGTTCATGGTGCTAGTCATTGCTTTGCTGAACGATGGAACGATCATGACGCTTTCTTTGGATCGCGTGTTACCCTCAACAACGCCGGATGCGTGGGATTTGGCGGAGATCTTTGCGTATGCCATTGCATATGGTATCTATTTGACAGCTTCAACGTGAGCCTTGCCATCTCCTTCTATCATTTCTATTGAACTGTTCTCCCAGGATCGCACTGGTTGTCATCATCATAGAGACTACCTTCTTCCAGCGTACATTTGGCGTGGAACTTAATCGACCTGGTCAACCAGTCGACAGAAATGATCCTCAGCTACATATGATCGTGTACCTCCAAGTCGCTATCATCTCACAGGCGCTCATTTTCATCACACGTTCGCATTCCTTCTTCTTCATGGAACGGCCTTCTGTAGCCCTCTTGGTTGCTTTTGCGATTGCTCAATTAGTTTCGTCGATTATTGCGGCATACGGTAACTGGGGTTTTACCCAGATTCACGCAATCTCTGGAGGTTGGATTGGTATTATTTGGGTTTGGGTAAGCCAACCGCCGTACGGAAATTCTCGCATCTTACTGACTTCATCATTTTGTTCATTTCCAGAACATCATCTGGTTCTTCCCAATGGACTTGATCAAGTTCGCGATGGGGGCCACCATCATCAAGCATCTACGTGACCGTCGCTTAGGAAAGTCTCGCAAGCAAGTCGGCGAGGAAGTCCCTATTACCCGTACCCAGTCTCGCGTGGCTTCTTTAAACGAGTCCTTTTACAAGAACCGAACGCATTTCATCCAACGTGCGGCCCGCAAGGTTGGTTTTGGAGGGAAAGTATCGATGAAACCGGAGGAACTACATAGATTCAGCAGTATGCAAGCCCAGCATTCTGGGGCGGTGTTGGCGAGGCATCCTAGTCGGACAGCGACGGGAGGAGGGGTAACTGCAGTCCCGACTGGCTGATAATTGAATGGAGGGGAACGAGCAATCTACGATATGATTATCTACTTGGAGAGCAGGTGGAGTGGAAGAGATGGACGCGATATTCGCATAAACTGTACATATAGAGTATTATTGACGGTGTAGTCATAATCATGATTGGGTTTGATGCTTCGTACTCGAAGTTCAATCTGTGCACAGATGTTCACAAGGGAATGGTCTTCTCTTGATTGTAGTTACCAGAACTATACTTCTACCCCGAAGACTTTTGAAGGCCATAAATTATCAGGGTCGTCGCGATATAACCATACACTCGACGAGCCCTTCCAAGCCCCCTTTGATGTGGACACGACCTTGGCAATGTCGAGATCGTGGGACTAGTTCTTACCGAAGTAAGTAGTTCTTCCGTCAACTGTAAAAGTAAGGCGGCCGCCACTCAAGGAAAGAGGTCCAAAGCACCACTTGACATGATCGGATATTGATTTGAGAGATGGTCCATTTGATTTCCCACCATACGAAAACTACCAGGGCAAATGCGTACGTCAAACCTCGTTCTCTATCGGGGTTCCAACGACCGTCTTCGAGTTATTCATCAACAATTTATACGAAGGCAATACAATGAGCAAAACCAGTCTCTACAACGCTTGATATACGTAGGCGTCGTGATAATGGTAGGTAAATGTCAAGTATTTCGGAGATGATGGGGGTCATAAAAAGTCCATGAACTGACGTGCGAAGACACTACACAATACTCAGTGAGGTTGAACGACTGAAATAATTGCTAAGAATCAATACGATCGGAAGCAACTGAGTTCCAGCGCTTAAAATGTTCGTAATCACAAGAAAAGCATCGCAGCTCCTGCGAGAGCACCAAGTGCCACTGCTCCTCCGCCGCTGCTAAGAGCAAATGCCCCACTAACTTTATCGCCGCCCTGCTGGTTCTGAGCAGCATTCGCAGATCCATCACAGATGTCGGTGGGTACAGGCCCTACCCAAGAGCTAGGATACATGGTTATGTATCCCGATAAAGTTGGGTACACGGTGGCTGTCATGCTGCTCACTGGGGAGATGGTCGAGGCTCCGCCATTGTTCCTTTTTACGACGGATGAAGGCGTTTGTACGCCACTAGTCGTGCCTTGAGCAAGAGAGGAAGGAGTGATAAATATAACGCAGGAGGAAGCGGTGGGGCTGGATGCTCCGGTTGGTGCAATGAAAGTTGAATTGGATCCACCGGATGGCCCAACAACAAAAGTTGAATTGGATCCACCAGATGGTCCAACAACAAAAGTTGAATTGGATCCACCGGATGGTCCAACAACAAAAGTTGAATTAGCGGTAGGAATACTGGATGGTGCAGTAACACTCGAATTGGCGGTAGGGCTACCGACAGGTGAAGCTGTGTCGGACGTCGGCGACCTGGAAAGTTATGTCAGTGGACAAGATATATTGGCCAGAGGAAGAAGCTTACGCAGCCTGAGCGTTGATGCCTGTGGCAAAGAGAATGGCGGAAAGAGTTGTCAAATAGGAAGCTTTCATGATTAAAGAGTTGAGGGTAGAATGGCAGCTGGGACAAGGTAAAAGAAAGAAGGAACGACTTTAAGTAGTGAGATTCGCAGGCCCAAACAGCTTCGGGTTTCTCGAGCAAATGGACTTGGCAGAGTAGGATCGTCCTGCGGGCAAAGAATGCCTTGCAGGGAAAGGAAGCCTGGAGCATAGGTTGGTCATGACGAATCAAGATATACGGTCATGAGTACCGCAGAGTCTTGAATTGTGGTTTCCATGCGGAGGGAAGCAAACAAGATTGCCTGAGTTTGGACGGGTTCGTCAATCTGATTGGCTATACCAACCAAGGATGATCATTATTACCAAAGACTTTCGGATGAGGACGAAAGAGATGATATGTCAAAAACAAGGGTGATGCATCATGTTTCGCACATGAAAGGAGTAACCTCCTGCCTTACATTCAATGCAATACTTCTTCGTGAACGTTAAAATACCTGCATTATGGTGAGTCTGTGATATTTTCGCACAAACGGCGGGACCTACCGATAAATATTTCCTCCAGCAGAGCAAGGACCCACTCGGTTGTCATCCCAATCGACTACCTAAAGCCAATAACTTTACCCTTCTCATTCCTGATTTTTTTGCGATTGTCTCCTCGTGTCCGGGAGCCGAGGGACATTGGAGCCGAACGCTTCGCTCCGACACGGGGCAAGAACGATTAGCTACGTCAATTCCCATCTAAAGGTCGCCGAATTTCGATCAAAAAAGATGGGTCGACCGTCGTAGACCTTCATTACTAAACAACGCCAGGGATATCACTTCGGGTGGGTCTGTTATGTTGTATAGTGGTTGCTCACCTTTGAAACCCGTGTCTGAAGGTCTAAGTTGACCGTGGTCATATCCAGCTCTTCTGTGCTGCCGTGTCCATTTCGGCTGGAAACGGCGCAGGGGTATCACGGATAGCTCAGCGCACTAACCTACGGGTGCCGTGCTCAGATATGAAGTTTCGAAGGCAACGCTAATCAACGCAAGCCGCGCAGACATAGGTAGAGCAGACTCTCTTAGGACTAGATACATGAAAGGCGCCAAAGTCATAGAAAGCCTAAAAATGCCAGAGGAGATATCCTTAAGCGACCGGTTGTGGCGCTTAGTGGCCCAAGATATTTTTCAACGGCTAGTTCTAAATGTGTTGTTTCATCCTTTGAGGCCGTCTCCTTCCGAAGTCTAAAACTGGCGAGTCGTCGATGCAGATTTCTGAATTCTGATGATAGGTGCCCTTCGTTAAACGAGAATAGCCGACAGGGCAGTTGACTTGACGCCGTACGCAAGCCGTATGTTTTGAATGCCACACGGTGAAGCCTGGTATCAGTTTGAGCGTTGTAGAGGTTGCGCAACTGCACTGGAGCGGAGAGCTTCCACAGCACGTCTTTGGAAGTTGAACTTGTGAATCCTTGAGTAACGTGATACACCTGTAGAATTAGTGATGTGATGTTGAGATGATGAAACGCATACATGGCACATTGTTCCAATCCCTGAACACCGCAAGAACCAAGCAAGAACAACGGGTATGCCGATACCAAGGCCGATACAGACAAGTAAGTACATCCATATATGCGTATCATCGTCTCCGGGTCTCTCACATACGGCACTCAAACTGGTCTGCAGACCGACCATTGAAAGTGTAGTATGGGAGACGAAAGCCAAGGCTGTCATGAATTCCCAACCTCTCCTCCCACTTTATCCAACTCAGCATTCTCTTCGAAGGAGGCTCAGATTGAGCCAGTGTCCGCGCATCTACTTCCAATTATCGTCGTCTTCGTCGTCCTCCAGTAGCCCTCAAGCAGTTGGAACAACGTTCGTCACCGGGCGACGAACAGCACCTAAGAGGAAATGTAGATTACCGGTTGGAGGAGCTCCTGCAGTATTACCTTGAACCTTTTTTGCTCGTACCTGCCGACTTCATGACTGTTTCTCTCTCTCTCTCATGAATAGTATTATCACATATTCTACACGTCCTTACTTTCTGTTATTATTATCGTTATCAATCCAAGCAACATCCGAGCCCATATTAAGCCCATCAATGTATTGAGCATTATTGTCAATGTTGACCGCTTTCGCCAGTGTTTTCACCCAAGTCAGTAATGATTCTGGTGGTGTTTCTCATCAACGACACCACACTTTCAGGGTAATCATTCTGATTCGTGGATACTGAAGCATGTTCACCCCCCGAAAAACTGATGGACTGATATGCGGTGATGTCTTCATGTCTGTAGAGCATGGTAATCTTGATTTTCCTGACACGAGATCTAGACCGTTGTCCGTTCCTTACAGTGCTGGATATGACACTTAGCTTACCTAGCAATCTAGTGATGGAAGAGCGAGTTTCCATTTTATCTCAATGATCGTCATGAGGTTCTATGTATCTACATGGTAGTATATTGATGACTTCATTTCTCAAGTTTCGGTCACCCAGTATTTGTATCTTTCGAAATCAGGCATTTAACCGTGATGGCACCAGGCTTATGAACCGTGACGAAAGGTAGCTAGCCTCTTTGTAGACCCAATGCCGACCATGCAGTGAGTGCCGCTTAGGCCATCACTGTTATCTCATTCTATAAGTAAACATATGTGATTTTGATGCATATTCCTCGCATTGGTATTTTGAATTTACTGCTCAGGATGTCATAAGAGCCGTATTCGATCTCAACAGAACGTGCAAGTCGAATTCTAATCGTATTAGGAGGAGCACCTGAGGGAGAGTCCCCGATGACACGGACCGTGCGCTATCATATCGAAAAGGTTGTGTGGCAGCCTCTAACCAAGATAACATTTGGTGGTTCGTGGTTCTGACCCGCGATAACAGGTTCAAAGACTCTGAGGCGCCAAGGTCAAAGTCAAAGTCAATAGTAAAATCAATGCCGCGGTGCCGCAAGTTCGGTATGACCTATATATGTAGACGCGTGAAAGCCCAGGCAAGTCCATTTCCGAGGCGAACGTGCGACACAAATAACATGTCGCATACGAGGCCTAGACAAAAGCCCACATGAGCTTGTGTTATCTGTTTTCTTTCGACGTTCCACATTGAACGGCCATGGCGAGCACGGAACTTGCAACGAAAGCAATCAGCTTCTTGCTTAATCACTTCTTCCTCTGCGATTTCCTGAGAGAAAGCACCCGGAACGGTTAGCGTCCAATGATCTTTCATGTAGATCACATGTAACTAGATGTAACTCTGAAGGCAATTACGGAGGGAAGCGGAGACCAATCAGATCGTAATTGAATGGCTGGAAATTGGAGGTACAAACGGTTGTATCGGTCAATCAAGGTGCATCGATGAGTGGCAAGTACGCGACCCTGCACGAGAAAACTAAAGATAAGCATGTTGGTGGCTGTTGCTGGCCGAGCGCGAGGAACGTGGAAGGGGGGGAAGCAAGAGGAGATACTTCGGGGAACCCCGGACCGGACGAACATCGGGGACGGGAGTTGCCTAATTGGGCGTTTTATGACGATTTGTCGAGCATCGCGATTACTTCCATCACCCTTACATTTTAGAACGCAGGCACATACATAACGTCCTCCATCTTTTCTCTTCTTTTCTCATCCACCATGCCTGCCACCACGGACTCGTTCTCCGAGCCTTACACACGGCAAGGCGATGATATTTCCATCGACCAGGTCAGGGAGGACATCGCGGCTCTCGAGGAGCAGCACCGCAAAGCAGGGATACCTCTATCAGGGAGAATCATCCACGTATGCCATTACCTCCCCATCGTTGCCACTTATCTCGCCAAAACGAACAACACCGGAGTGCTGAGTCCGCCAGCGACACCGCCTGCGAAGGCTGCGGACGTCCTAGACACGGACAAGGACGCGGCGTCGTCAGAATCGATAGTCAAGCCTGCGGCGGAGGAGAACGATTGGGCATTCTCGCCTCGTTATGGGCATGCAGCCATGATCTCTGGCATTCGGTCGCTGTCTCACTCTCATGAGCAGTTGATCGTTGGCTGGACAGGAGATATTCTTTCATCGTCGTCGGATAAGGTTCCCGCCGATACGGTCTCACCAGAAGAACGTCTATCATTCGAAACCACGCTCAAGAAATACCACCCCAAAGAAAGCGACCCCGACGATGAGCGTGACCGCAAGACCAAGTACGTCCCTGTCTGGCTAGATGACAAGGTTGCACATGGGCATTATGATGGGTATTGTAAACAGAGTACGTGCATTTCCCTCTCAAAGAACCTCTCTCATGAAATATTACAGCCCTCTGGCCGCTGTTCCACTATCTTTTGTGGCAAGACGTCGCCACCGAATACGCTTCGGCCGACTCACACTACCCATACTACGAATCCGCCAACGCTGCGTTCGCAAGGAGTATTGCAGAGGTTTACCGTACTGGTGACCTCATCTGGGTACACGATTACCACCTTCTCCTCGTCCCTAGGTCCGTACGCGTCCTTATGATCTACCATATCACCTGCCAAGCCTCTACCAAAACTGACATCATATTTCCGTTTTGCAGACTTGTCCGCGAATCAATCCCCGATGCTGTCATTGGTTTATTCGTGCACACTCCCTTCCCAAGCAGCGAGGTCTTCCGATGCTTGCCCCGTGAGTTCCTTTTCTCTCCATTTAAGCCCAATTTAGCACCTCCAATGCTGCTGGTGCATAAGGTGCTCGGGTTTCTGGGCCGTGGCGGGATTGCTTCAACGGTCAGCAGGCCCCTATCGGCGCGTCGCGTTCGACGAGCTAGTCGGTCATTTCGGCCGGATGGTTCAGCGCGCTTGACCATGACATCATGATTGTCCCGGTGCGAAACTCATGACGTCACCGTCGGTTGACTGCTCGTGTGTCTACGGGTTCACTTTGCTGTCATACATTTGAACCGTGCCGACCAAAGTCGGTTCGTGAATTATATCTGGGCTACGAGCACGGTGTGGCGAAACCATGCTTTCTTGGGTATCTGTGTGCCTTCCTTTTTCTTTCGCGATGTTCAATGAAGTCGTCTTCTCGTTCCGTTTCAATTGTTTCTTGCTGTCTAACTCGTAAACCCACCTTTCTAGGCAGAAAGGAGATTCTTGATGGTATGCTCGGAGCCAACCTCGTTTGCTTCCAGGTGAGTTCATGTTCCAATTTCTACGCAATGTCATTCGTTTACATACCTCGGAATACAGACGTACTCCTACTCGCGGCACTTCATTTCCACGTGTATTCGTGTCTGCGGATATGAGACTACCTCTCGCGGTATTGATGTCGAGGGACATGTGACGGCCGTCTTGCATTGTCCGGTCGGGATTGATGCTGAGCGCGTTGCACGCGATATGTAGGCCATTCATTCTTCCTATCTCCCTATCATTGTTGATCACTCTTAGCACACGCCCCGGTATCAAACCCAAGCTCGATGCGCTGAGAAATTTGTACGAGGGCAAGAAAATCATCGTCGGGCGTGACAAGCTCGACGTCGTCAAGGGTGTCATTCAGAAGGTACATTCGGTGATCTAGTCTCAAATAAAGCGGCTGTTAATATTCTTCTTCTTCACAGCTGCGCGCTTTTGAGAAGCTCCTGCAAGACTACCCCGAGTGGGTGGGCAATGTCGTCATGATTCAGGTGACGAGCCCTGCGCTCACGGATTCGCCGAAACTCGAGCGGATGGTGAGCGAGATCGTCGCGCACATCAATGGTGAGTATGGAAGTTTGGATTTCATCCCTGTACATCATTAGTGAGTCGTCTATCCTCTCACCCTTTCTCCCCTGTCTTCGTTTGCTGATGTATATATTAATTTTACTTTCAAAGCCATCAAACGTTGAAGAAGGACGAGTTTTACGCGCTGTTGAGCGTGGCGGATCTCGCTGTTATCACTCCTCTGCGAGATGGGATGAACACGACGAGCATGGAGTTCGTCATTGCGCAGGAGGGCACTTCGAAGAGCCCGAGTGTGCTCAGCGAGTTCATGGGTATCAGCAAGAACATGGAGGACGCGCTCTTGGTAAACCCCTGGAACCTTGGGGTGAGTCTCATGCTGAACCTCGTTCTCCACTCTGTCTGTCACGATGCGCGATGTTAATTTTGTAAATGCAGGACGTCGCAGCCGCTATCAACCAAGGACTCCTTATGGACCCCGCTGAGAAAGCCGAGCGCCATGCCAAGCTCTACAAAGTCGTCACAACGCACACCTCTCATACGTGGGCTGCAGTCCTGGTGAAGATGCTGCTCGGTCAAATGGGCTTGCAGGGTATGGCGAGACAGACGCCGTATATCCCCAAAGAACTGTTGGAGGGGCTGTATGCCAAGGCTGGGAAGAGGTTGTTTTTGTTCGATTATGATGTACGTCCACACACGTTTTGTCGTTTTGTCGTTCAATCACGGTTTTATTGACGTACTCGACAGGGGACACTTGCCCCCATTGTCAAAACGCCGTCGATGGCCATCCCATCGGAATCCACTCTCGAAGCGCTCGAAAAACTCTCGGCGGACCCACAAAACCTCGTGTACATCATCTCTGGTCGTGATGGTGGCTTCCTTGAGCAACATTTGGGCCACCTCAAGAACGTAGGGTTCTCGGCCGAGCACGGTGGATTCGTCAAGGAGCGTGGAGCGGATGAATGGACGAATTTCACGAAGAGCTTGGATATGAGTTGGATGGCTGAAGTAGAGGAGATCTTCAGGTATTACACCGAGGTAGGTTCACTTTTCCTGGGGTGGTCGGAACGACACTGATGTTGTGTGGTCGTTGTAGAGGACGACTGGCAGCCATATCGAGATGAAGAAGAGCTCGATAACCTGGCATTATCGTGGAAGCGATCCGGAGTGGGGGTGAGTAGATTCATCGGACTGTTTCCTTGAAGTATATCTCACGATTGGCTGCTCCTCACAGTCAATTCCAATGTCGTCAATGTCAAGATCTTCTCGAGAACAATTTGGCGCACAAGAGGCCCATCGAAGGTTTGTGTTTTTATTAAAGGAAAACACGCGTGTTGAGTGACTCAACTCCATTTAGTTCTCGTCGGAAAGAAGAACTTGGAAGTTAGACCGATCGCTGTCAACAAGGTTAGTTCTTTCAGGGGTTCTATATGGCGATAGCTAACCAATCCCATAGGGCGAGATCGTGAAGCGGATCTTGTACAAGAACCCCGACGCTGAATTCATTTTCTGCGCCGGTGACGATAAGGTACACTCATTCGGCCGGTCATTAAGGTTGCGCTTCCCCTAACATGTCCCCGTATCCCTCTAGACCGACGAGGACATGTTCCGCGCCTTGCTCCTATTCCCGCCAGGCACTGAAAAAGTCACTATGGAAGCACCTCTATCCGTCACCCTCATCGACGGCGAAGGCGCGCCTCCCGTAGAGTTGGCCATCAAATCCGAAGCTGTCTTCACTACCGCCGTCGGACACAGCAGCAAACGAACGCTTGCAAGCTGGCATGTGACGACTCCACAGGAGATCGTTGAACATATGTTGGATCTAGTGAAGGATGTCTCGCACCCATCCAGCAGTACAGATGCTGTGGTTGCGGTGGCAAATGCTGAAGCTGCGACGGAGAAGTCGAACCTTTGAAGATTACCTTTTCCTATCTTCCTTTTTGGCTTTATCCCCCCTACCTTCACTCGACGAACACACGAACGTTAAGCACCATAGACGCAAAACCTACTTCTTCACGCATCACTACACCAAGAAACTAGACCCTTTCACTTCCTCCTTCAGTTTCTCTCGTTTCCTGCCTCTTTAAGTCATCTCGCAATTGGAGTCTGGTGAGCTTATCTCGGAGTCCTGTATGTAGCAGCAAGTACGACAATGCAAATGTAAATTATTTTATTGCAGCTTCCATTGCACGGATTTCTGTAACGAAATAAAATGGATTATCGCTGACTAGATTACATACGCAAATCAGGAAGGATTATCTCCTCAGAGGAAAGTAAAGAAGGACGTGGATATTAGGTAAAAGTAACGGAGTACGATGTCGTAGGTGGTGGGATTCAGGTAGGAATCTAACACGAACATTCGGCATCATTCGATACACATCGAGAGAGAGAGACCACTGCAGCCGCGAAAAATTGACGCGTCTAAGATAATGTGACGCGTCAATTATCATAACTTCGAGCCCATTCACGTTGGTGGATACTACGAGATATGGTCAAAATCTACGATTATGATATCCGGACCCCAATCAGTAAAGTCGAGGTATACAAGCCTGGAGGATGTGGGGCAGAAGCAGATTTCCTGATAGTATTTACATAACGGCGAGAGGTTGTTGATGGTCTGAGACGGATGAGCACATGGCGGAGGGGCGATTGAAGCCGTGTAAGCTTGAAATATGGTTTGCCCAGGGCCCCCCTGTCTCTCCCTCACCCAGCAAGCAACAAGTGTGTCTTCGCATATTCTATGGGAATGGTACGAGGGGGGGTTGGAAGACAAGACTGGCATTTGGATCGTGTTCAGCAAGGTGATAGCGCCTTCGGTTAGGTCGGGATTCAGGGTAATCTGAAATCGACGAATTTTGGAGAGACTAGGATCGATCACGTCGTAATACAATCCTGTGGATAAGGATGCAGAATGGCCAAAGTACCACCCACCAAGCCCTTGTAATATGCACTGATGATCCATCACGTACTCCCCAGGATACTCAAGGTGGAGAGTAGGCGCTAATTCTGGAGGATTAACATCATTCACGAATAATGGGGTGAGACAAGTCAGAGGAGGCATCGGCCAGATGGATATCCCTTGTGGATGGGTGATCGCGATAGCGGATCCTGTCGCTAGCACCTGTCCCATTGATCACATACAGTAATGAAACCGTAAGTAACGATTGGTACATGTGATTAATGATCACCTTACCAACACCTCGCGCTCCACAGGTCCTTCACGTTTAACGCACCAGCTCGTCCAGATATTGAGGATGTAATCCCAGATCGTCAGAATGCAGCTGTCGTGTTCAAGGCAAACAAGGCGGTCCTCCGTTAGGAAGTACGAAAAATTGGCATCTCTGGCTCGAATCCCTTCGAGAAATGCGATCCTAACAAGTTTCGGGTCATCGCTTTCAGGATACATCTCAAAGATGTATAATTTGTTGTGCCTAAATTCGTGTGATGAATTTATTTGAAAGTATCTGATCTGAGCATCTTACATGCGCGTCTCAGTGAATATTCGGAGGCCTAAGCCATCGGGAGTTGCATGAACGCGATACTCATCCGCAACGTCTGCTGGCGCTATCCCAATAAGCTTGCCATTGGCAGACTTTGCACCAATCGAGGGAACGCCCAAGTCCCAAACGGCGATCCACTCCTGCGCAAAGGTCACCATGTACCGTCCACCAGGGACGAGATATACGTCCTTGATATCCCAAAACTCGAAATCGAGTGGAAGTGGTGTGCACGCAGGGTGATCTCGGAGGCTTCGCATCTCGAAATTGAGGAGAGTCTCATCGGCATTTAGCCGTTGTGATGATGAGGTAGTAACCCAACGCTTTGGAGCTGTAGCAGCCATTGCTAATTCCGCATACGACATACTTGAGATGGGGAATGTCGGGGGGAAGATAAGGTTGCTTCGAATCACCCGGCCTAACGCCTCAATCCAAACTATGCGCTGTGAAGTAGAGTGCTTAAAAGACGTGCATGTCTGCAAACAATCAGCATTCGATCACAAAAAGTGGCATACTGATCACCCTGCTTAGAGCTAGAATATCGAGCGGATGTAAGAAGTTACAGATGTAGATTTGCAAGTCGAGACCAAGGTTTCCTAGCAATGGTGTTATAGCTTCCTTGTCGCGACCTTCCACGTATTGTCGTATGTTCGTTGCACGGACAAGATCTGATCCCATAGATTGGTCGGTGGTCTGCTTTCGCAGATGACCTTCGAGATTGTTTCAATGGTGCAGACCAAACTCCTATTCAAGGAAGATGATTCAGAGTTTAAAAGTCGTGGGAAGAAGCCTTCCCGAGATCAACTCAGGCGGATTTAGCAAGTAAGTAATGGCATAGATTTACCAGCGAACTGAATACCTTGGCACCGCCGATTTGTGTATCCATAACCCAAACGTTGCGCGTCAGTAACTGAGTATATAGGTACCAATCAAGTTATGCTTGTAGTCGAGTTAAAAACTTGGAAAAAGTCATAAAATGGAGGCACGTGCCACTTAACAGTATGTTTGATTCCTGGCAGTTTCCCAAACAATCGGAACTGGTCGACAAGTCTCGAACGGTTTGGTGTATGCAGCTTTGCAGTCTTACAGAACATCATCTACGTAAGTTTTACACGACGATCATGAAATTCACTACATAATTCATGGCTAAAGTGGCATTGAACTACAGAAATCTATCAGAAATCTATTACGACTATGGCATGGCGTTGCACTGGTAAAACTAATGCTCAACTCATCTCCAATATGAAGAGCAATGGTATATTTCACTCGGAAAAGGTCATGTCGGTACGGCGCCAAGAAATATACCCCATCTTATCACTGAAGTACGCAACTTCAACAGGCCATGAACGCTGTTGACCGGGCAAATTACGTCCATGATCGAGCTGATGCGTATGAGGATTCACCTCAGTTGCGTAGACACACTAGCTACTGTCATGCCATGCTCGCACAGAGTGTGGCGGTTGTGATGCAGTGACACTGTACTCAAACTCCCTCGTACTTGCAGGACGATTGGGCACGGTGCTACAATCAGCGCTCCCCACATGGTCAGCACGAAATACTGCAAGGACATAGATCCAGCTGACGAATAATATTCTGCATAGCATGCCTACGCTTCGGAGCACCTTCTGCCATATCTTCATACAGGTGCCAAAGTCCTCGACGTTGGCAGCGGATCTGGTTATCTCGCAGCCGTGCTCCACCACCTAGTTAGTCCAGGCTGCAAAGTCGTCGGTATTGACCACATACCAGAACTTGTTGATTGGTCTGTCGAAAATTTGAAGAAAGATGGGCTTGGTCATGCTTTGGAGAGCGGGGAACTCGTGATGGTAGCTGGGGATGGAAGACTTGGATATCCTCAAGGAGGTGAGACCTTTTGACGTCGCGATTCATTCAATCTATTGAAACATCACATCATCAAAGGCCCATACGATGCGATTCACGTCGGCGCAGCTGCACCTACTGTTCCCTCGGCTTTGATTGACCAACTCGCGAGTCCGGGACGCATGTTTATTCCCGTCGGGAGTTTCATGCAATACATCGAACAGATTGATAAAGACGCTCAGGGAAATGTCAGCAAAAAGCGAATCATGGGCGTAAGAGTACGTGGTATCACTCGACGACCTGCCAAAATGTTAATGTCGTACCTTCGCAGTATGTTCCATTGACAGACCGAGATATGCAAGTGCCAAACTGAGAGGCCCAAGTATGAATTAAAGTCCAAACAAAGCCTTGCAACCACCGTGGCCTGTAATCTATCACAGTTTATCTTTCGACTTTGTATTACTAGTTGTACTATTATAGAATGAGCAGTCTCCATTATGTGATTCTGTGTTACATACCTTATGATTATGAAAATCTATGATTTTGAAAATCCACCCAAGGCCTGGGAATCCGGCATTGTCTTTGGTACTTCTTGGTTAGAACCTCGGTACCTGATCAACCCCAGTGGAAGTCGGTCATGCGCCTGTCTGCGTTGATCTGTGGAGAAGGACAGAATCTGAGCTGACATGGGAGTCTCTGAGCATTACAGCTCCGCTCAGAAAAATCTG
The DNA here is from genome assembly GCA_014925845.1 of Crassisporium funariophilum. Classification (NCBI taxonomy): domain Eukaryota; kingdom Fungi; phylum Basidiomycota; class Agaricomycetes; order Agaricales; family Crassisporiaceae; genus Crassisporium; species Crassisporium funariophilum. The sequence continues at coordinate 1,760,284 of JACGCL010000008.1, forward strand.
TGAACAGCAGCATTTGACATGCGTCGCTAATTCCCTTGTACTTATCTTATCTATAAGTTCTGTTAATCCTGTATGAGCACCAGCGCCCCTAAAGGAAAATGCTACTGTCAAAGATGTCAAGGTGCTCTTGTTAGCAGGAAAACATTTCTCAAACATACGAAGGCCCAGGGTTCCTCCAACCAAACAATACTTGGTTTCAGAGATTGGCTCGCCGGTGCCGAGGGAAGTTCCACCGCTGGTGATATTGAAATGGGCGACGAAGACAATCCAGCCGAAGACAATCCAGCTGAAGATGAAGATGAACAAAGGACATGTGTGATTCAAGGGGGTGAGAGACCCCAGAAACGGCTTCGTGCTGAACAAGCGCCTGAACAAGTGCATTATACATCTGAATAACACCAATAGATGCTCATTCTCTTCTTGGATTGAATGATTCTATTTTATCTACTTTTTAGAACGTTAATTATCACCAAGATATCCCAGCTGAACCAAATCTTGCACTCGACGTAGATTACGATGACATTTACGTGGTGTGTGCCCTGCAATTGAACTTGTTAGAATATTGGTTTCACTGATATAACTAAAAGGACGAACCCATAGTGCCAGCTACTAATGAGGGACCCCGACGCGAAGGACATGATGAAGACCCAGCGGCCATTGATCAGGAGGGCGACCTTAATCCCGAAGAGAACGATTTGGCAGTCGATAACCCTATAGCCGACGTCAATGAGCTACGAGAACTAAGAAACGACAACGAACTCGAACAAATTGCTCAATTGCAAGCTGCGGTACACGCTGAGCCTGTTCCTGACAATGTCGAACCATTCGAAGACAACGAGCCTCTCGTTCACTCACGGATCGAGCACCTTAGGATCTCTCAGCAATTCATCAAAGAGATAAAGAATGCGACCCTCGAGAATGGAAAACTCGATGAAGACACCATTGCTCGGATCCGAAATCCAGATCAAGGTCCAGTAGACGTTTCTGACCCAGATACGCGACTCTCTCTTGACCTCTTCATGGCCTGCGACAATGCTTCAAGGAAAACATACACTAATATCCGAGATTCAATCCTTCGTCGATTTCCGGAGCTGTCAGATAACTTGCTATCCTACAACAACACGAAAAACCTTGTTGCTAAACTCAGCGGTGTAGTCTCGATCCCTGATGACATGTGTATCAATTCTTGCCATGCATTTACAGGGCCGTTTTCGGACAGGGCTACGTGCTACTATTGCTCAGAACCAAGATATGATCCTGTGGTGGTCGAGAAAATGGGGAAACAGGTACCTCGAAAAGAAGCATGCACAATGCCTTTAGGTCCGCAGGTCCAGGCGATTCGACGGTCCGAAAAGGGGTCTGTTTCCTCGTCATATCGATATCTGAAGACTCAGGAAGTTCTTGAACTTCGGAAGGCAATTGAAGACGGCGAAGATATTGAGATTGTTTATGATGATCTGATCTGCGGCGACGACTTTCTGGACTTGGCCGAGATCCTAAAACTCACCGCAGATGATACAACTGTCATTTTCTCTTTCGATGGGGCTCAATTGTATCAAAACAAGAAATCTGACACCTGGATTGGCGTCTGGATTGTTGTTGAATATGATCCGACAACTCGGTACAAAAAGATTCACGTCCTCCCAGCCGTAATTAGTCCTGGTCCCCATAAACCCAAAAACTCTGATTCTTATTTGTTTCGGTCATTCCATCACCTTTCCGCAATCCAACGGGAAAATAACAATGCCGGCATCCATGTATGGGACTTTGTCCAAAACAAAATAATCTTGTCACGTATCATTCATCTTCTAACGGAGGCGGATGCACTTGGACTCGTTGAAGTTGATGGGCGTGTTGGTCATCACGGTGCTCAGGGCTGCCGTATCGGATGCCCAATGAAGGGAAGGCACAAACCCTCTAGCGGACACTACTATGCAGTTCACTTGCAGCCTTTGGGAAATAATGCCGCTGATTGCAACCACCCGGATTTTGACTTTTGAAAGGCAGCAGGAATTGAGCGTGACTCGGTCGAAACCTATCAGGAAAATATTGCCAAAATTATCAATTCACGGGACCAGAATGATTACGAACGGAATCGAAAACTAACAGGACTCACCAAACCGTCAATAATCCAAGGTCTGAAATATACTCTCCCGGTCCCCATGTGTTTTTCTCTCGACCTCATGCATATCTTCATCAATCTCAGCGAGCTCATAATTCCTCTTTGGCGCGGTACCTTAAAGTGCGAGGCAACAGATAACATATTGACTTGGGACTGGGCAACTTTGACTGGGGACGTCTGGCAGGCACACGGAAAATTGGTTGCTGCAGCTACTCTCTACTTTCCCTCATCTTTTCATCGCCCCCCAAGGAACCCAGCTGAAAAGATCTCGAGCGGATACAAAGCGACTGAATACTTTCATTACCTTTTTGGACTTGGACCAGGATTTTTCCGTGCCGTTCTGCCTCGTAAATACTGGCGCAATTTCTGCAAACTTGTTCGCGGTATACGGATTATAATTCAGCGCCGAATTACCGGCTCTCAAATGCGCGAAGCCCATTCTTATCTTGTTCAGTTTGTCAAGGAGTATGAGAACCTTTATTATCAGCGGCGGATGGATCGGCTTCATTTTTGCCGTCCTTGTCTTCACACATTGATTCATACCTGCCCAGAAATTAGCCGTGTCGGCCCTGGAACATATCTTACCCAGTACACAATGGAACGCCAAATCGGGGACCTCGGCCAACAGGTAAGACAGCCGTCAAACCCGTTCGCAAATCTTTGTCAAGTTGCTCTCCGACGCTCTCAAATTAATGCCTTAAAATCAATGTGCCCCAAACTTGACACCACTTCCAATGTTCCTTTACCCGCGTACTCCCATGATAATGGTGATGGATACATATTCCTTGTTCCAAGGCAGAAAAGGCCAATGAAGCTACAAGGTCCTGAGATGGTGATAATGGAGGCAGAGTTTGAGAGGTCCATTATCAGAAAATGGGGTAGATTGTGCCTACCGAACGGACAGGTTGCGCGGAGTATATTTTCCGAGGGTCGACGGTTGTCTCCAAATACCCGCATTACGCGAAATCTCAAGGTGAACATCGAGTTCTTTTCTACTTGTTATTAAAACTGATAGAGTTCCAGCTCTCACTTGACGGAAAGGTTGAATTTGGAGAAGCCCAATTCTATTTTCAGCTCGTGGACCCAAACGACGATGATAAGTTTATTCCTTATGCACTAGTTTCCATCTATGGTCCTCCAGATGAAGATATGTTAGAAGACTCATGCCGAACTCTTTGGGCTTGTGCACATACAGGGTCGGAAGGTTTCCGCATCATACCAGTCTCTTCAATCATTTCTGTTGTATCAATGCAGCCCCTTCCCCAGTGCCCCGGTGATCCTGACAAGTTATGGTTTGTTGTTGAAAAACCAGGGCTGGATGATACTGAACTCAGCGGATATGTAGATCCACTACTGTAGGAGCATAACATAATACCATTTTAAATGTTGTCGGAAATGGACTTCCTACTTGAGGCAAGATTTTGGCTTCGGGTTCCATAACTGCCGTTTTGACTGAATTACTCAAGTCGGCTGTTGTTTGAATTTAGGTGGCACATGCAAGAACAAAGCATAGCATGGATCAACTGAATTTATAGTCTTGGAATACTCGTAGGGGCAGAACTGTGGTGACTTTGAGCGCACTTAAACGAAATCGCAGAGTTGAGAAGGCAGTGACAAGCACATGCAAATATCACAATATGACCCCCGCAGCGAGTTGACGCAGTCTTGTTTCTGCCATCACCTTTCTCGCTGCTGCAATTCTATTATGGCCCATAATCAAAACTTTTTTGCTCATACCCATCATAAATCTCTGACTGAAGAGCTTAATTCACCTCTGGCTAACTATGAACTTCCTAATAACCTGAATCCAACAAGAACCACCATGTTCAACCAATCAGAGAACCTTTCTGTAGGTGCATTTGGGTCTAAATTCATGTCAATACTTGTGCTAAGGGTGCTCTTACCCCTATAGATTCATAATGATGTGCTAACATCATCTAATATTCACCGCAACGTCTCTCAGGCAATGTCGGCACCTCAAACACAGGATCTCCAGGCAATACTCTACTCAGCGACGCACTTTGCCCTCATGGCAGCTGGAAACGAAGCCCATACAGGGTTATTTACTGACTACATGCGCACGAAGATCCAACTTGACGCCCAGTTGTAAGTCGCCCTAAGTCATCGATAATTTGTGCATATATGCACCTCATCTGGTGTTTTCTTTCAGAGAACGTGTTGCGGACCTCAAGGAGGAACTCAAGGAAGCAAGAGATTCTGTCAAGAGCATCCACAAGTCACGAGAGCGCGACGAAGAATCGGATGATCGAGAATCTAGAAGAGTATCTTCTATGCAGCAGACAATCCGAATCCCAATGGCTCCGCAAGCCGAAGAGGAAGAAGATTATCCCGACGTTCGCTTCTGGAACAAAAAGGACTGGACCGAATTCGAATCTCGCGCCAGCACACGAAACGAAAGAGTCAACAGGTTTGGTTTTCTAAGTGATGAATCGGGGACACGTGTTTCATCTGAGCGGCTTAAGAACATGACTGAGACTGCTAAAGTGGCCTGGAACGAGCTGTATTACTGGCGTCTCAATCCGACAACTTGGACCAAGCGAAACGATCAAGACATGCAGTACTTTAGCGCGACAATGTGTGCAAAATTCCCCGAGTTTCGCTGGTGTCAGGGTGACTGGAAAGTCCAGGAGTTTGCGAAGCACAAGTATCCTGATTGGAATCGGTATTCTGGCCAGCCAGGCACATTAAGCCGTGAGTGAGATTCCTTTTGTTGTTTCTTAATCTTCTCATTATAGAAAATAGGTGCAAAACCTTCCATAGGCAAGCGCAAGGCGGACGATAGCAAGGACATTGCTAAGCCTAAGAAAAAGCGAAGGAATGCACCTAATCATGGTGTTATTGACCTCACAGCTGGTCCCTCTGGGTGTATTGACAACCTTCCTGCTGTTTCTAGCTCGTTGATTTCGTCATCCTCCTGTGGAGGGAACATTCCATTAGTTTCGTCGCCGTCGCCTTCCCGTGTTGATATATCCGACCCAAGTCCTGTCGAAGGCAGCCAATCCAATTCTCCCTCCGCGGTAACTTCCAGCCCAGTTCCTGTCCCTGTTACGATTGTCACCGCGCTTCAAAATGCTGTTCTGCCCAATCCTGATCCGCCAACCACCCCAACAGCAATTGCAACGCCAGCATCGAATGTGGGTGACCACCTAGATACCGAAGCAAGCCCGGTAAGTAAATCGTCCCTTTTATATCATGACAGCGTCTTACTATGATTTCTTGAAATTTCAGCTGCCTGGACCTTCTGTCGAGTCAACTGATGCCGTTCAAGCACCCAGCCCACCTTTACCAGCTCCTTCGGTAGTCCAGGCTGCTCAGCTGTCACGCCGAACTCGGGTAATGTCCCCTTCATCACTCTCTTTGATTTTACTCCGTTAAAACTTGCAATATCTTGAAGGTGAACCCCCTGTAAGCCAATTTTTGGTGCCTTCCCATCGCCATCGTACTAACTGACTTCTATAGTGCTGGTCTCGCGATTCCGAAGCCTCCATCCGAGGTGCCGCAGCCTGAATCTATTGCGCAGCCAGTTTTGATAGCGCCGCAGCCAAAAGGGAAACCCCAAACGGGAAAGCCGATGGAGGCGTCAAGCACATCCTTGACAGCTCAGTATGTTACGATCCCGATTCTTTTTTTTTTTGACCTTTACTTTCGTTAGAAATCTATATGCGATTGACTATCTAAAAGAAAATCCGGATAGCCGCGTTACAGTCGGTGAGTTTAGGAAAATCTACAGCAAGCTCGACGGCGCAACCATAAAGGTAATCGTATGTTGACTTGATAACAAGGGCCGTAACTCATCTGGTTTACAGCAATACGAAAGACTCAGCAAGGAGCGGAAAGCCGCGGCCACGAAGGCCGTTTTCCCAATTCCAAGTAGCTCATAAACAGTGTGTAACTGTAATGACTATCAATTGTTTGAGCAACTTAGTGGCTATCTCAACAGCGTGGTACTCAGGGACGCTGGAATTAGCCAGAAAGGTAACAGGTATGGTCGGCTGGTTAGTGGACTATCAGAGAAACGCAGACAAAGACAGACCGGCTCAGATTAACGGACCATTAGACGCTCAGAGGAACACAGAAAAGTACCGACTAGCTCAGATAAACGGACTATTAGCACAGATAGATATAGTAGTAACTTTCTGAAATTGCACAGATATTCGCAGAATGCCTCAGATGAACGCCGAAGTAAACAGAGAAATCTGCAGTATAGATAAACGAGAATAATGTGCTCACTCAGATTCTACCGATGTCCGCAGACAAAAATCTGCACAGGGAAATTTTCGGTTGGTGTCTGCACGCTCAGCTAAGCTCAGATATCCTCCGACCACCTCATGTAGGGATGCCGCAGTCCGGTTCTGAACCAAAGTTCGAACGTGAACCAATGAGAACTGGACCGAAGTTCCGTCCAAGGTTTGATGGTTTTGCTGAACCGGACCGTCAGTCCAGTTCACGGTTCAGTCAAAGGTAAATGTCGGCGAACCTACTCGAACGCGTTCGAACGCGTTCGAACCAAAATTCTGTAGTCCCAGAAATGTCGGTGACTTGTCTGTTTTCTTGAAAAGAAACTTCATCACGGTCTTGTCTGATAACGTCGTGTTTACCTACTATCGTTCAAGTGCCAAATTGAAATAACGCAGAATGCCGAGGATGATCACGAGATCAAGACAACAAGCAACGACGATAAACAATGATACTGACCAGTGACCATCGCGATCCGCACCACGCAACTTGCTAGCCCTTGTAACAACCGCTCAACCTTGTCATATCATATAGGTCTAGGGCCGATATGCGCCCCACACCCGGCACTGTAGATTGTGGAGCCAAGACCAGCCTCGCTGCAACGTCACTGAAAACACAGATTTGGTATGTGCATTTCCCTAAGTTTCCCGTCCTCTGACTCATAGTTTCTTAGGTCCCGGTACGACAAAGATCTTGCCCCATGAAGGGCAAAATGCTGGGTAGGCCTCGATTTGAGGATTCATGAGTCTATCTTGGAGCTGACCCCGTTTTCGGTTAGCCCTGGGAGCATTCAAGGCCTTCAAATTAGTAAACGCAATCTCCTAACAGAAACATGAAAGGAAAGCTATTTTCTGTAGTCGGCTTTGGGCGGCTGGCGAGCTATAAAGCCAGTGAGTTTCCTCCTTTTTTTCTATCATTCCTTCTCCATCTCATGGCTGCTCCAGATCCTGATCAATGCGCACTTGCCGCTGATGGCAGTCTCCTCGACGCCTCTCATATCGTCTTTTATAACGACCCCGACGACAACACTCCTCTCCCGCCCTCCGCACCCTCTTTGCCTGCTGCCACCGTCGTTCACCCCTTTTTTGGACAAGGTTCGCCTCCAGCTAAAATCGTTGCTGGGTCTCGCCGTTCTACGCGCGTCACTCGCCCTTCGGCTCGCTTGATCGACCCAGAGAATGCGGAGGCTTCGATAGTCACACGTAAGCGATCGGCAACGATGACCTACTCCGTTGAGGCATCTTTACGCGCTGCTCGTCGCTCTAAGACAGCTGACAGTGGTGACGAGAGTGAGCGGGATTTAGAGTCCAAGAGTACTGAGGGCGAGGAAGACGAGGATGTCGACGAGGTCAAAGACACGTCATCTATTGATGAGAGCGGTGGAGCGGACACTGATGTTGATGAGGTAGAGGCTGCGTATCAGGCTACCAGGGCCATGGGGGATGCTGATCGAACGGCAAGTTCAAATTCATATTTCAATGTATAGCCAATGACTAATATTTGACATAGGCCCTTGGTGTGCGTTCAAAGAATGATCGTACGGCTGATGTTCGGACAATCTTCAAGTTCGATGACAAGCGGTGCAATCCCAATACGGGAGTAATGGAAGAGGGTCATTGGTGTATCGTCTGCCAGTGAGTATTCACTTCATGTTCTCAGCAAATACCTAACAATTCCTTAGGGCAGCGGGCGTCATTGAGAAGAATTGTTTTTTCAGAGGTAATGTCACGACACTTCGTACTCATATTGCGAGGTAAGCTCATTCCTCCCACAAATCATAATCACGATACTAACAATTTGCAGAGTCCCTGGCCACGTTGAAATCTACATAAAACGATGCAAGAAGCTAAACATTGTTGCCAACCACCGAGCTCTAGCCAGATCTACGACCTTGAACAGCACCGATGGGTATGTAACTCATATCTAACATGCGGAGATTCTCCATCAATCCTGTATCCCAGATTTAAGCAGGGGAACCTTGACAGTGTCGTCACCCACGAGCCTCGTCCGCCTACATTTTCGACACCCGGCCTTCTCGACTACGTCATTGAGCTTATTGTCCAGGAAGACGAAGTAAGATCATTGTCTAAAAGAAAATGATGGACTTAACTAATACCCCTGACCCCTTAGGCATTTCAGCTTGTCGACAAAGGTCCTTTTCGTAGACTCTTAAAGTATGTAAGGCCATCCCTGTCTGACCAAGACATACCCCATCGCACCAAGATTCGGCGGGAAATCATGGTGCGGGCACTCAATGCGGAAGCAAAAGTACGCGAAGCACTGCAGGGGATTGAAGGAAAAGTCTCGTTCACCTTTGATACGTGGACAGGTGTTGATCCATACCTTTCTGTCACTGGTCATTACATTGCGTCGCCTCCGGGTCATCCCCAAGACTGGGAACTTCACTCCGAGCAGTTAGCCTATACACATTTTGAAGGTAATCATTCAGGTGCAAACATGGCAAATGTTCTTATCCACACCGTTGATCGTTATAACCTAGAAGAGAAGGTGTGCGTCAACTTCAATTTAGCTTGCCATTTACCTAACACTGTCCCCTAGGTTGGCTGGTTCACAGCCGACAATGCAGCTAATAACGGGGTTGCTATAAAGGAGATAGCAGCTCATCTCAACATAATGCATGACAACCAGAATTTCGACGCTAAACAGCGCTATATACGGTACGTAAATCTTGAACATTTCTTGCCGAAAATATGCCTAACTGCTTGATAGGTGCATGGAACATTCCGTCGACCTCTCAGCCAAGACTTTTGTTCAAACCATCTCCCCTTCATCTGCTCGAAAGGTCCTCGCGAAAATTAAGAGGGCCTTTAAAGCTACGAGTATCGATGACTCGAACACTTTTGACATTGACGAGCTTGATACTCGTCTTGCTGATTTTGACTTCGATGAGGGCGAAGAGGAGGAGGACGATGAGGTTGATGATGCAGCACTGGAAGAAGATTTCGATGCTGCAGACTCCATTGGGAAGGCACTTATGCTCGTAAAACAGGTAATCCCTTGTGAGTTCCTCGGTTACTCCAATTGATCAAATGTCTTTGTTTTAGATTCGTGCTTCGCCACAGGCTCGTGCCTTTTTTACGAAGTCCTGTAAACAGGTTGATGTGCCGGTTTTGCAATTAATCCTCTGGATTCGTACTCGATGGGCGTCGCTGTATGCATTCCTTGACCGCCTTCTCATTCTACGAAAGGTTTGTCAATCCTTCAGGGCCGTACCATTTGATCTATCTAACACTCGATAATCAGGGTGTCGTTCACTTTTCCCAACTAGCCGATGATAGTGACGAAGTGCCGAACTTGAAGGGAAAGTCTTATTCAGACTTTCGGCTCCAGAAATCAGACTGGGCTAGGATGCAACTAATGCATGACATTCTCCAGGTGTGCACTCCGCTGTCCTTATTGGTCTGTAACTCACCCTTGGCATTCAGGAGCCTGCGACGGCCAAACAGACGTTCTCAAGTGCCAAGGAACCAACTGTCTGGCGCACCATCCCCGTTCTCGAGTTCCTACTACAGTCATGGGAGAACATGGCTGACCTTCCAAAATACAATGAAGTGCAGCACGCAATCCGGAAGGGTCTTGAGAACATCGACAAGTGGTATCGCAAGGTAAACGATACCGATGCATACTTCATATGTCTTGGTATGTTTACGTTCATGAATCTTACTGGACTACCTCATGTTTTCCTGCCAGCCTTGAACCCAAACATAAAGACGGCGTACGCGGAGGAAAAGTGGCAGGAGGAGTTTTATCAGGCTGGTCTTCGACGCCTCGAAGAAGTGGTAAGCTTACCATAATCACTGTTGTCAAACCTACTTGGACTGATCTTATTCACAATAGTTTGATTCTTATTATGTTCTTCCTGTCGTGGCTGCGTCAATTGCGCAACCAAGTACTTCTTCCAGTAAGCTGACTGTTGATTGGTAGAGAATGGAAACACTCAACGCAACAAACAGATACTATCAAATCTGAAGGTCAATATGGATTTTCGTGGATGCGCGATGCAGTTCGCTCTCGACATGAAGCCGAGCGAGGGAGATCTAACCCTCGAGATGAACTGACAAGATATTTAGAAAGCCCGCTTACTGAAGGTGTTACAAATGTCGTAGCTCATTGGGGTGTGAGTCTAACCTATAAATCAACATTGAGGACATACTAACTTTGTGTCCTACAGCACCAAATGGTAGAATACCCTACGCTTTCTCGGATAGCTCGCGACTATCTGGCCATCCAGGGTTCGGCAACACCTTCCGAGCGCGCATTTTCAGGTGGAGGTATAACAGGAAGTGCGAGTCGTAACCGTCTCACTCCTGCGGTCTTTGAAGCATTGCAGATCTTGAAGAGCGCATACAGGAACGGTCACATTGCGGCTGCAGAGGATGCAGCGAAGCATCTTGATATATTCTATGACCCATCGGATGCTCTGTCAGATGCTCCGTCTGATTCTTGTAGCTTATATGTTTGAGTTTGTAGGTTTACGAGTCATTGCCAGTAGCACACATGTCCGAAGTACAGCGCGTCGAAAAAAAACATGTTTACATGCAGAAATTATTCGGTTCTTGGTTCGAACATGTTCGAACCTCCTCTGAACCAGAACCGGACCATAATTTACCTGAACCGGCCGTCCGGTTCAAGGTTCTGCCAAACCTCTGAACCGAACATAAGTCCAGTTCAGTGTTCGCCAGAATACTCTGTGAACCGGACGGCACCGGACATGGGCATCCCTAACCTCATGGCCGACTTCCACTGGGGATCAACGTTCAACTCTCGAGTCTCCGAAATCTTGCAGATATTTCAGTCTCCTTATTCTCGGAGCCTCACCGGCGCTCTCTCGGAGGTCCAGGAGGCTTGAGATACCATCAGTTACTCCTTAAAGCAGACAGACGAAAGTCGGAGGGCTATATAGTGGGTTGCTCCAGAAAAACCCTCTACGACTTGTGAAAGGACCGACGTGAAGGTCAAACACTCGAAGTTATGCAGATACAAGGCATACCGGCCTTCTACGAGCTGCAGCTTATCATTCTGTCTGTCGTCTGTGTGGTCTCTCTAATCGCAGACAGATACTTGTCAAGCAAAGCGCGGCGGAACCAGGCCAAAGGTGAGGTTGGTCACCAGGGTAATGGGAAGTCCGGGTCGAGCAATCCAGCGCTGGCAGCTTTGACTCGAAAGTACCTGGTGGTGTACGCCCTTGTGATGGGTTTGTTCTGCACCACTCCACCCTGAGCAAGGATTTAGTTCCCTCCTTTCAGGCGCGGACTGGCTGCAAGGCCCATATGTGTACTCGTTATACAAGGATCAGTACGCTTTTCCGGAGAGACTAGTTGCAGGGCTTTTCGTGACTGGCTTTGTCTCAGCAGGGTTGGCAGCCCCTCTAGTTGGTGTCTGGGCAGATCAGCAGTACGTCGGCTCCGATTACATCTCGGAAAGAAATAAACCTACCTGTTGTCTTATCAGTGGCCGTCGAACATCATGCCTCATCTTCTGCGTAACATATACCACTGCATGTGGGTGTATCATGATTCCTTACCTACCAATACTCTTTTTCGGCCGCATTTTAGGCGGAGTGTCTACGGCCATTCTCTTCTCCGCCTTTGAATCATGGCTTATCTCGGAATCGACATCCGTCACTCTACACTCGACAGATCTATCCACTATAATGGGTCGTGCAACTTTAATCAATGGGTTCATCGCCACAGGCGCGGGGGTTGTCAGCAACAAGCTTGTGGAGGCAACTCATAACTTTGTATCACCATTCATGGCGAGCGGTGCAATCCTGGTCCTTGCTTGGTTACTCATTGGCAGAACATGGACAGAAAACTATGGAAGTCTTAGTAGGACAACAGATCGTGATATACTTCAGATCAGGAGAATGGGACATGCTTGCAACATCGTTCGCCAAGGTATGTCATTGTCATCATGCACAAGTGGGCCTGTTGAATATCATTCTTCTCCCCCAGATCCACTCCTTCTCGTCTTGGGATTGACTCAGACATGTTTCGAAGGTTCGATGTATCTATTCGTCTTCCTCTGGGTGCCAGCTCTCCAAGAATATGCCAAAGGAACACCCTCCATCTCTCTACCTCTCGGATACATCTTCTCCTCATTCATGATTTCCATGATGCTTGGCTCTCTCATTTACACCGCCATTGTCTCCAGATCGAAGAAACCCATTTCCAACATAGAAGGCAATTCCTCCCTGAAGTTGCATGCACAGCTCAGCAGTACCGTTTGTGCAGTCAGCGCTTTCGCTTTGGCGAGCAGTGCAGCTTCTAAAGACGAACATGTGCGATTCTACGCATTCTGTCTGTTCGAAACATGCGTTGGGATGTATTATCCGGTGCAAGGGACACTGCGTGGGACCCTTATCTCTAATGAGCACCGTGCTACGGTAAACATCTTCCTTCGTGGTGTCGATGACATGGGAAGAGATTGGCTGATTTTCATGACATACAGCTTTCGTCCTTGTTTCGTGTACCACTCAACATTTTTGTGGTGGTATCTCTCCTAACTGGCGTTTCTTCAGCACGCCGGACAGTGCTTGTCGCCTGTGCTATGATGCTTGCCTTTTCGTCTCTGATGACGGCCGTCGTCATTGTCGGTCACTCAAAAAAGACGCATTCTATCCAAAGCAACGACCAGGACCGAGAATGACCTTGAATGTGTACGCATCTTCCTCATGACATCTCCAACTATCTTGATAGATAAATAACCTCATTCATAATCTGTCCTATTCGACAAACAACTTACACATGCATTTTCTGAGGCATTCGGGACGTTCAACAGAGATTGGAGTTACAAAAGTTTAATTATTCTTTGACAACAACGATCATACGTAGATCGGTCAGTAACTTTTTTTTTGTGGAAAAAAGAGAGGCATGTTGGGCCGATGCAACTGCATGCAATCGACGACACAAACACATAAAATAACAAAGCGCAAGCAGTGTCCGATAGTCAAAAGCAGGGGTGTAAGATGAAAGTGCATATCAAACAGCATCAGCTTGCATGAGGGCGACCTGACCACCCTTCGCAGCTGACGGGGTGAAAGTGTGCCAGCGGTCGTTGAAGCGGACATCTGTGCGAGAAATATGATGAGTTGTGATTGTGTGACATGGTGGAGAAATGATTCGTACCCAAAGGCCTGCCACCATACATGTAATGCTGGAATTTTGCTGAGGGAGAAGATATAAGTAAGTCCGGAAAGGCAGAAGAAACCAGAGCGGATGCTCACCAATAGCAGTTTCGGCTTCCGGAACCTGAGCAAACTGGACGACCCCACATCCTTTGGAACGAGTGCCATCGAATAAGATCTCCGCAAGCTCAACCTGACCTGTAGTCTCAAACAACTCGACCAAATCTTCGTTGGCGGTCGACCACGGGAGCTAAAAGATAATCAATACTGTGCCCCGACGTGAAAGAATTGGTCAACTTACGTTGCGAACCATGATTTGTTGACTGGGCTCAGGTTCAACATAACCCGGACCGCCAGCACCACCACCGCTATAACCACCAGCGCCGAATCCACCACCACCGCCACCGCCACCACTCCCTCCTCCTCCATAGGTATCCATCCTCAACCCACCGCCACCGCCACCTCCTCCGCCAGGAGCAGCCTGCTGGTCAGGGCCAGAGTAATCGGCATAAAGATCCTGATTGGAGAAATCGCGGCCACCACCCCCCTGGTAACCACCACGGAAACCTCCTCTGAGACCGCGCATGCCTCCGCGCCCAAGTCCTCGAGGGGCACCTCGGAAACCACCGCGGAAGCCGCCAGGGCCGGAAAGACCAGCGTAGCGATCCTAAACAAGGCATAAAATATGAAAATGCGTTCGCTGCAAACTTGCTTTGAATTGCGTACCTCTCGTACTTCTAGGGTGCGGCCGTACCAGTCAAAGCCGTGATACATGGCTAACCACAAGTTAGTCGGAATATTTCGAGATCGAGTGATCACCTACTGATGGCCTGTGCCGCATCTTTAGGGGTCTCAAAGACGACGGTTCCTGAGCCTTTTGGACGACCGTCCGCACCGATGTTGATATCAGCACGAATGATGTTGCCAGCCGTACGGAAGAGGTCTTTCAGATCCTGCCAGCCCGCTTGATAGGGAAGCTAAATTTGAGCCATGAGTATACAGCTGGCTGGAAGAAAGAATGTATTACATTGCCAACGTAAAGTTGGTTGCCTGGGTTGTTCTGGGCACCAAAATGGTTGTGAGAAGGAGGGCGCGGCGGTGGGGCAGCATTCAGGCCCTGGCCAGCCATGGCCATCCCAATTTTACCTGGAACTGGGGTGGCGCCGAATCTTGCTTCGTTTTCTCGATCCTATGTCAATATGAATAATCAATAAATTAAGATAATTTGTGGAAATTACTTCTCTGATGAAAACAGGTCGACCAAGTAGGGCTTGTTCAGATAATTCCCGGATCGCTCGTTGAGAGTCCTCTTGAGAAGCGAATTCGACGATACTAGTATAATATAAGTATCGTCGTAGGGCAAACTCAATGCAAAAGGAACTTACCCGCATCCTTTGGAGACGCCAGTTGGTGTAACGAGTACTTCGGCGAATAGGACCTCACCAGCTGCCAACCGAAAAACTCCCATCAATATCCTCTCGACAACTCGACCATTCCATCAAAACAAAAAATTCGAAAAAGACACTCTCTCCGCAGCACACTCATCCTCCCCATAAGCTCAGACTCCAGTTCATCGGAGAGGCCTGCTGAAAACCCGCTATGGGATAAAGAACTCGCGCAGAAAACGCCACCGCCAACAACTGCCGGACCACACATCTCCAAAACATAGCAAAAAGGCTGAGATTCCCCCACCCACCTCCCCTCATGAATTCCATTAAGTCACGGTACTTGACGTCGTAACTTAAGTTTCCAACATAGACTCGGTTTTCTCTCTTGCTGATCTTGGCGAACTCGACGGCTTCTTCGTGATCTGCGTTCATCGGTCCTCCAAGGGAGCGAGAAAACGTGTCCGCGGGCTTGCGGTCCCGGCTGCGAGAACGGGTCCTGGACCTGGAACGTGAACGTGAACGAGAGCGGGACCGGGGGCGACGACGACGTGGTGAAGCCGAACGTCTCCTCGAACGAGAACGTGACCGAGTTCGAGAACGCCTGCGACGCTGTAAACCAATGTAAGCGCAACTCCGACTTCGATACAAGGCTTTCAAGAACATTTATCTCGAGCATTTGACTTACATCAGTGGCCCTTCTTTCAGGCTCCCAGTGGTCGTTAATCCTGGGTCGAGCTGGACGACCTGTTGGCCTAGCATTACGACAACATTGATAATGCAAAAAAAAGGCGGACTCACCAGAGTCACGCCTTTCACGGTCTCGGTCCTTGTCTTTATCACCTCGGTCCCTCCTCTCCCTGTCGCGGTCGAAGTCGCGATCCCGGGTGTCCCTGTCTTTGTCGCGGTCAAATTCGCGGTCCCGACCACCATTGCTCGGCGGCACAATCCCCTTGTCTTCTCCGTCGTCCTTATTCTTCATATCAACGTCCATATTGTCTTCGTGGCTTCTACGCAAGGAATATCAGAAAATCAGAGGAGAACAGCTACGGTGGATATGAGATAAGTGATGGTTTTGGCGAAACGAGACTGACTTGTCATTTTTCCCCCAAGAGTGGTGAGAAAAAAAGTGCGGAAGACAAAATATTTGGAGCTCCGATATGTGAACGAGAGTCAAGTATGATACCGTATATTGATTGACCTTACTCTTTAGAATCAGAACCAAGTGACAAGTAACACGGTACGTTATCGTAAGTGCATGGTGCAAAACTGAATGCCGATTCTTAACATAAATGACACTCTGAAGTCATCGTCATATCATCCATGCATTGAGTTTTGTTTGAGTTTTGTAGAATTTGCCGCTTGCAGCCACAATACAAGTGAACAGGCATGGAACATGTGGATCAAGCGGCGCGACATGGATATTGGGGTTACGAGGTACAGCACTGGCTCACCATGACCCAGTCATCATGATAACATTCTATAAGGTTGAGTTTAACTACATTATGTAGTCAAACAGGACCTCCCCAAGATCTTCAATGTTCAAAGAAACAGTCACAAGCCCTTTCGCATCTACAAGTCCTTCACAGTCCTTCACGGTCCAAGATTTGAGAGGTACCTTCATATTAACGAGAACAAGCTTAGAGTTCGATGAGGAAGTTCTTGACTTTACTTAACCGCTTCACGTATTTTTACACATGAGAGATCATCAGCGGCTTGAACATTTGAGGCAAGAGGATTGATGGAAGGTATAAGGAACCTATTACTCCTTATCTCTCCTCATGAGTGGCACATTACAGAATGAACGTGGCCGCCGCGAGTCTCCCGTCCTTTCCGCACAAAATGCAATTCGGAGACCTGGAACGGAGAGACGAACCCACCGCTGTCAAGCGATACCCTCTTCTGAGCAATACACCCTGTCCATCAACCACCTTCACCCCCACCATATCTATGGCCACGAGTAAATCTTGCTATGCTTTGTTGCAAAATAATCCACACGGCTTTTTACATGTTCCAGCATCCTCTATCACCACCACTCATATTCTCATATGCATAATACACTATCCTATCTAACAACATTGTTAGAAGAATATAAAAGTATCAAAACTACGGCAAACTTAGATTCTCCCCGTCATCGTTGATATTTATGACTAACCCCAGAGCCCCTCTTGCATGTAATCGGGCCAACTTTTCAGCATACAGCTTTGTCAACCAAGATTTTCTGCTGATTCTTTCGAAATGTGATTCGTATCTAATCCCGTACGAACTCGGAGGGCAAATGTTC
Organism: Crassisporium funariophilum; assembly: GCA_014925845.1. Classification (NCBI taxonomy): domain Eukaryota; kingdom Fungi; phylum Basidiomycota; class Agaricomycetes; order Agaricales; family Crassisporiaceae; genus Crassisporium; species Crassisporium funariophilum. The sequence continues at coordinate 1,777,479 of JACGCL010000008.1, forward strand.
ATGACAAGGTTGAAATGTTGCAGGTTCTCAAAGTATGGTGAAACCAAAACCTTGTCCCAACGATTCCAGTCTGCTCCTTCAATTTGTTTTCTATGGTTCTCGCTAAGAGAAATCTCGAGCGCGATGTCTTCAATTGGGCTAAGATATGCTTCGGAAGAAACGGGGTAGAGCATGTCCAAGATATCCGGTATTGCCACTTGATGGTTGACTATCTCAGACAAATGGAAGGTGACGGAGCGTAGGGCTCGAAGGAGGGGAAGGCGCCACTCTGGAACACGAGAGAAGACTGTCAGTGTAGAGTGCGGTCAATCCCTCAATCGAACATAGAAAAGAGAACTTGTAGTGGTGCTCACACAGTACAGATTTCCAGACCAAATGTGTGAGCGTTTGCGAGGCTTCATTTGCTACTTGCCAAGCGGCTATCACCTGGTTCTCACAATCATCAAAAGTGGTAAATTTGAAGCGAACAAGTTGGGATATGTCCAACCCAGACGCCCTGGCATGGAGAGGGAAGTCTGTTGGAGGTGTGTGCAGACTGAGTTCTTGAAGCCTGTACACCTTCCCAGATGCCCTTCCTAGTGCATCGGGGGGTGAATGGGCGACGGGATGCACAGGCAAAGACCCGTCATCGGTTCCCAGACGCTTCAGCGAAGTGAAATGTTGTGAATAATGTTTGACTGGGAAGTCCTGTATTCCGTAGAAGGTCAAAGTCTCAAGTGACTTCAACGCAACCACCGAGCAAAGGGCTGCGTCAAGCGCCGGCGGCACACACCAAGGCTGATAGAAGGCGCAAATATGAAGTTTTTGTAAGTTAGTAAAGAGCTGCAACGTGCAGGGAAGCGTCGCTTCGTCCTGAAGTGGATACTCTACCTCCAGGCTGTTTGAATGCGTCATAAAAGCGCAGAGACCGATGCTAAGAACCCGGACATAATGAGGGATAAGGGGGTTATCCGCAATGACCTCTAGCAGGCTATGGTACCGCTTTCGCCGGTGGGATGGGGTCTCCCTCTCAATGTCCGTGTCGACGTTGAGCATGATCCGCGAGAAAATGAGTTTCTGAGAAATCGGACGCAGGAGGTAGGAAACTAAGGAGCAGGCCTTGAGTGAGGCTGTGTCTTTCGCAAGATGTCCGACAATGTCCTCGATGATGTCTGGAGGTATGTATCGATCCAGGCGCTCTCCTCCTGAGGCGGAAACCTGAGAAAGAGGTGGGATGTTGATCTGAAAACGAAGAACGGTCAGTGAAATGATAGAAGTATGAACCCTACATCGCCACAGAATTCTGACCTTGGACACCATGGGTGTTGAGATACACGGATAACTGAAATCACGGAAGAGCCATTCGGTGGGAAAGACTGTCACGGGCATCTGCCGAGGATCAGACGGCCAGACAAGAATACCTACAACGGTTGGATATTGAGCCCTGTAGTACTCAGTATCAAATACGAAACGCACGCTCATTAACAAGGGTATGGTGGCGCAACCTTCGCCTGGTCTCTCTCAGGTGGCCGCAATATAACTGAACTCAGGAACTGAGTTCAGATGATATGTGGATCAGGCGGCGCGATTTGGGTATTGGGTGACTTCCAGCGCTGGCTCATCACTGGCCAGTCATCGTGATATAGGTGAGTTTGGGTATGGCTACACTAACCTACGGTAAAGTAAGGTCCTCTTCACCATCTTCAATATTTATACTAATATTCAGTACCCCTCTGGCATATAACCGTGCCAACCTTTGGCAATAAAAGTCCTTCAAATGCGATAGCTTGCTGATTCTTTCGAAATGCGATTCGTATCTTGTTCCAAATGGGCGCCAAGGTTCGATGTCCATGGAAAGGTTGTAACACTGTATGTTCTGAAATCGTGGCGATACCATACCACCATCCACAACATCCCAATTAACCTCTGCTACTTCTTTGCTCTGGCTTTCTCGAAATCTTAGATCCATGTTGATTTGTTCAATCTGGTTTGGATATATATCGGAAGAAACAGTGTTGAGTAAGTTCATGATGTCCAAGATTGCAACTCGATAGTCGTCTATTGCATACAAATGAAAGTTGATGACACAGAGGGCTGGAAGGAGGTAAAGGCGCCACTCTGGGACTCGACAAAAGGCTGTGCAAGGCGCTGTCACTCAATGTGTCCAAAAGCCGAGAGAAGGCAGGGCTTACAGAACCCGAATGACCATGTGAGATGAGTGAGCGTTCGGGAAGCTGCACTTGCCACGTCCCACGCGGCAAGCACCTCATCCTCCGACCCACCAGAAATTGAAAACCCAAATCTGAGGAGCTGAGATATGTCCAACCCCAGAGCCCTGAATTTGAGAGGAGACCCCGCTGGAGGTGAATACAAAGTGAGCTTCTGAAGCTTGAATAGCTCCCCAGATGCCCCTGTAGGTGTGTTGGGTGATGGATGACTGACAAAGTCTGTCCCAGAGGATATGTTCAAGGACGTCTCGTCAATCCCGAGATGCTTCAAGAAAGTGAAATGTTGAGAGTAACGATTGATTGGGAAGTTTAGTATCCCGTAGTAGGACAAATTTTCGAGTGACGTCAATGCAAACACCGAGCAAAGGGCAGCGTCAAGGGCAGGCGGCACGCGCCAAAGGTGATGGAAGGCGGAAATGTGAAGCTCTTGTAATTCAGTAAAGAGCTGCAAAGTGTAGGGAAGCGTTACTTCGTCCTGAAACGGATACTCTGCCTCCAGGCTGTCCGAATGAATCATAAAAGCGCAGAGACCGATGCTGAGACTCCGGACATAGCGAGGAATATGGGGGTTGTCAGCAATGGACCTCTAACAGGTTGTGGTACCGCTTTCGCCGCTGTGAAGGAGGCACCCTTTCAGTGTCCGCCCCAACGTTCAGCTTGATGTGCGAGAAGAGGAGTTTTTGAGAGATTGGACGCATAAAATAGGACACTAATGAGCAGGCCTTGAGTGAGGCTGTGTCCTGCGCAAGATGACCGACAATCTCTTCAACGATGTCTGGCGGTATGTATCGACTCGGGTGTGCTAATTCCGGGCGAAAGGCCTCAGAACGACTCGGGACGTTGGTCTGCGAATGGAAGCGATCAGTGGATGAACATGAACCCGAGCCCCACCTCACCTTGAATACCATGAGCGCTTGAGGTGAGAACGATAGTGTTGCCGAGAAGGCGGCGGGTTCGTGGAAACAAAGCGGCCTTTTTTTAAGCTGCATCAAAGCTGCAATCAGGTTATCAAGCTCTCTCTCTGTAAGCTCAAGCTTCAAGCGATTTACTGAAAAGACCACGAAAAAGTCTTACTTGTGGAATTTCCGAACTTGTCATCGACTTATTCATGTTGGTCCTCAGTTAAAGCTTTTTCTACTCAGAATCACAAATCTTCAGGGATTGCACGGGTTTGTCTCCTGGCTGGAACTTTGACCTTCCCATTGATGTACAAGCTCGAATCAATGGACGAGTTTGTACATACCTTCTCGTTCCCCTTCCATGTTTTTACCTCACTCTAGGCCGAGTTTCTCCGAACACCATGCGTCCAGGTTGACACTTGTTCGAATATTGTACTGCGATGGTGGTTGTGAAAGATCCAAGTGTCCTGTCGGCGCCTGGCAGACGCATTTGGCTGTGTTTATGGACCTCGGATGACAACAAGTAAATCAGCTCTCTCCTTCTCTATTCTCTCTCCTTTTCGCATAAATCACCTGTGCCTCATGATCCTATCTTCGAGTGTTTCCTGATGTTTTTTCAGTATTGAACGGTTGCTGAACGGCGTGTAGCTCGTCGGTTGGCATCGCAAACCGCATATATTTTTGCTTCCGTCACCGCACCTTGCCCTACCTTGCCAACATCATTGTCTTTTTCTCGCTGATGCGTTAACGTGCTCCCGCTACAATTTCACGGAAGTCCAGTTGTAACTGAAATGCTTGGTGTTATCTACACGACGTAAGTCGCCCTTTCCGAAGTCACCCATCGTCTTGACACCATCAAAACACCGTTAGTGCGATAAATGATAAACCGTAACGTCCCGACACTGTGCAGAGATTGTGACTTTTTGGTTTTGGGTGTTTATCTGAATACCTGAAGCGCCTATATTCAACCGTACTGACTGAGGGTGTTGTGACTCGGTTGAGACTGGCATCTGTTCAGTCTCGTGGGCTTCATATTATGTCTGCACCACCACCGTTAACCTTCGGTCGTGTAACTTAGCACTTTCCCCTTGGTGCCCCCACATATTTCGCCCTCATCGTCATCAAATTCCTCACACGCGCACACCAGAGTTCTCTTGTCATCTGGTTCCGAATACGAACTCGAATGATGTCTTCCTACCCCTCCGGTCCTCTCCCGCCGCAACGCTTCGTTTTTACAAGAATCACAAATCCGCCACGGTCGCGCTTGCCGTGGTCAATTATTACCCAAGGGGTTTCCACCAAGAAGACTTTCGTAGCTTCGATTGCCAATCAAATGTTGCAACAGATGTGTGATAATGTGCCAGGGGGTCTCCTGTACGAGGTCATCCAAGCGGCGTCTCAACGGCGTCTGGTAGACGCCGTTGAGACGCCGCTTTACAAATTGCCATACTTAAATCTAGCTTGAGACTCTGTGGATCTTCGAAGGGTTCCCAGAGGGCTCGTCCCGTCATCCCTGAGCCTTCGATATGTGGACTCACCTCCTCTTTTCAGCGGTGTAAATCTTCGCAAGGATGAAGCTTTCATGGGGGAGGTGCTGAGACTTGTTGAAATTCCAAGCCAAAAGGCTTATGTCTGACCTATTCAGGAAACTCCTGAAAATTAGCTGCAGCAATTTCTTGCTGCCTCACAGAGCCTCTTCCAAGGGATCTCAAATACTGGTATATTTATTTACTATCAAAAAGTTTGATATAGGGTGTCAGGGAGCTTGAGCGAACCAGGGAACAAAACAGTACGTTTTTGGCCTTGACTTGAGTTAGAGCAGTTTTTATCTCACGGGACACGTATGTGCATATGATACTTCGTCCGAAGGAAGCAAGCGTAGTACTTACTGAATAGGGTGCGCTGACGAACGCTGACGAGTGCATACGCCGTAGCCGGCCCCAGAACTTTGATTTGATGGTCATCATTTAGTGGGCTATGTTCGGAACGGGAAATGTTCTACGGCTTTCTAGAGCCCTCTCCCCAGCCCCACGACGTTCGCTGATGTTCGTGGAAACACTCCATGATTCATCCAGCTTCCCGGACTAAGCTTGTTGTCATTATTGCGCCCTTATGCTGTGGAACCACGTATTCGTGGCACGAGTCACTGCGGGTATTTAACCTGGCCGACTATGCCACAGATGGATTCCCTATCCTCATTGGTACCTGAGCCTTTCGCACCTACCAACTTCAATACCAACCAAGCTTCTCTCTCAAGATGTCTGCCCCCATAAACATTGCCACCCCCCGCTCCTCATCGGCATCGACATCCTCGTCCCCAGCGTCGGGATCAGGTTCATCGCCCTCGTCGGCTCGGTTGTATGTTCCCGTGCACAAGCGGAACGGAAGCAACGCGTCATCATCTTCACGTACACCGTCCCCTTCGAGGATGAGTGTTCCCTCTGTAGCTGCCCCTGCATCAGGTAAGCTCGGTTCCTGCTCATTTACTCAGGCCTTTTGTTGACGGACACCGATTACAGGAGAAATACCCACTCATCCCTACATCTACACACCTGCGATGCTTCTCTCCCTGCGTCCGTACGCTGAGGAGAAAGGCTTGAAGGACAAGCTGCGTGTGGCTTGCCCCGAGGTCGTAATGAATCGGAGGATGAAGAAGAATCTGGAGTTTACGAGGCCGCAACGGGTAGAGGTTGAGAAGAAAGATCAACAGTCAGCGCCACGGACGCTTAGCGTCAACGGCAATGGCAGCACGACACCGCGTGTTACGCCCCGGAGGAATAGGCCAGCTGGACGCGCTCCCGAAAGGAGAAGGAACGCCTTGCAGTCGAGTTTTGGGCGTCATGCCACGTTGGATAGCTGGAGAACTGCGGTGGTCCTTCCTCCTGCACTGCTCGTATGAAGTGGTTTCAACAGGAAGGCGGCTCGTCAATCAATATGAGCGATAATGAAGGTTCAAAGAGGAACCAGTTGTATTTGTACTGCCTAACGTTATTGAGCGTCGACTACTTTATATTCTCATCGTTGTACACAACTACATACATACCCCCACTACATTAACGAAAACGTTGAATTCATACCATTCCAAGAGAACATTTTGTTCGACATCTTGACTCTGGTATTTAATAACACTGCAAATTTAGAGCTCATTTCGATTTCATGAAGATCACAATAAGTAAGGACTCGATAACCGGGCGATCATCAAAATATGTAAATCACGCAGCCAAGCTAGCCTAAGCGGCCGTAGGTCAGCAGACCAAGATCATTGTTGTCATATCAATTTCACGAGCTGACCACCACTATCAACATTTATATATAACTTCATTCTGTTTCCTGTGCTTCTTATCACGCGCTTGTCTTGACACCGCGTAAAACCGTGTTACGAACTTCGTCGGGACATCCAAAGCCTCAACCAGAACGACGACCATAGAAACAGATAGCGCACCGGTTGAAAGATGGTTGAACTTGCTTACACACCTCTAGAAGAGATCGACAAGGTAGCTTTCTATCTCCTATCGTCGACGAAGCGTTTGGTTATTGACCTGACGTAGATCTACAATGAGCTTCGCGCCGGGTTCGCCTCAGGGAGACTCAAACCCATCGAATATAGAAAATACCAGCTCGCGCAGCTCGCCTACATGATCAAGGACAACATGGCTCGCTTCGAAGAGGCATTGAAGGCCGACTTGGGCAGGCCTGCGCTAGAGAGCCGCTTGTGAGTGCTGTCTCCAAGTTCCACCTTTTGCACCCACGAACCAAAATCTTGCCGTAGCCTCGAAATTGTCCCTACAATCAACGAAATCATGACTCAGTATAACAACGTTGAGAAATGGGCGAAACCTACCAAGCCCGCCTTCAACATCAACTTCTTCGCAATGAAACCCCTGATATTGAAGGAGGCCAAAGGCGTAGTGCTCATTGTTGCTCCGTTCAATTACCCCTTGTTTTTGACGATTGGCCCCTTCGTGAGTCATCCCCTTTGTCCTACGACGCCGAATTGAGAGGTGTCGATTAGGCTGGCGCTATCGCAGCAGGGAATGCGGCCGTTCTGAAACCATCGGAGGCAACTCCTGCCACGAGCGCGTTGATGACGGAGTTGGCAGGTGAATACCTTGACAAGGATCTTTACAGGTTCATTAATGGTGCTGTACCGGAGACAACAAAGGTTCGTAATGTTCATAAGAAAAAGTTGAACGAAGCTGACGGCAGCACGATATATATTTTTAGATCTTAGAGTTGCAATGGGATCATAGTGCGTTATTTATCGCGACTTCGAAATGCTATCGTCGATCAACTGCTTTATTTTAGTTCTCTACACTGGTGGAGGTCGTGTCGCCAAAATCGTAGCAGCGGCTGCTGCCAAGCATCTGACCCCTCTCACTCTGGAATTGGGCGGCAAGTCTCCGGTTATCATTGACCCGGGGTGCGACCTCAAAACAGCCGCCAAGCGTATCCTATGGGGCAAAGTAGTCAACGCCGGGCAGACCTGCGTCGCGCCCGACTACGTCCTCGTACCGCGCGAGTTCCAGGAAACCTTCGTGCAAGCGCTCAAGGAGGTGTATGAGGAGTTTTACCCTGACGCTGCGAAGAGGTCGTCTGCGCCCGACGTGTACTCCCGTATCGTGACCCCTCAGGCATATGCCAGGATTTCTGGGATGTTGGAGAAGACGAAGGGTAAGGTTGTGATTGGGGGTGAGGTGGATAGGGAGAGCAAGTTTATTGCGCCGACGGTGGTTCAGGATGTGAAGGCGGATGATTCACTGATGAGCGAGTGAGTTGTTTATTTCAGGCTTCTCGATAGATATGCTTACATTTGGTGTAGGGAGATCTTCGGCCCTTTGCTTCCTATCGTGCCTGTGGATAGTTTGGATGATGCTATCAAGTTTGTGAATGAGCGGTACGTCTTCTTCTCTCCTCCATTGCCGTTCATGTGCTTATGACTTCGTTCAACAGCGACCACCCATTGGCGATTTACGTCTTCTCACAGGATGCCCAACTGAAAGCCAAAGGTCGGTGTTCAGACTGTGATTTATGGTCTTGAATGAGTCCTTACTTTGGCACTGATAGTCTTCAGCAAGACTCAGAGCGGAGCTGTCGTCGCAAACGAAACTGTCATCCATCCTGGAGGTAAGTTCCTAGAATTCTTGTGCAAAGACCGACATTGTAAGCTGATTATCTCCTCTTTGTATAGCTGAGGGATTACCGTTCGGAGGTGTAGGTCCCAGTGGATGTACGTATCTCTTTTCTTTCCTCCAGGATGGCCCCTGTTTAACTGTGTTATCCCATGGTAGACGGAATGCACACTGGCAAATACAGCTTCGAAATGTTCACTCATTTGCGCGCCTCCTTGGACTCGCCTAGCTGGTACGTTCGTCCTCCGTTTGCTACACAGACACGGCTGACGTTATGAATCTCCCCTCTCAGGATCGACGCTATCCTCAAGTTCCGATACCCGCCATACAGCGTACGCAACTACTCTTTCCAACTCCAGTCCTTTGTTAATCGTCACTAACCCACGTATCCCAAAAATTTCAGGACTCCAAATCCGCCGCCGTCACACGCATGCTCAAGTCCCTCCCCTCGCGACCCACAGGGCGCCCGAACGGCGCTCAGAAATGGTGGGGCAAATGGTTCATTCTGGCTTTGGCCGTCGCTGTGGCTGGTGGGCTGACCTCTAGGGCGAAGATGCTTTTTTAGACTGTAGGGTGTAGATTCGAAATCGGATTCGTCGTCAGATTGCTTGCTTGGATGCGCATTGCTTGAGCGTGATATTTGAACGCGGTGGTGGAGAGGGGCGTTTCGGCGGTGGGAATCTCGTTGATGTTTAATTGAGGAACTTTGAATGAGTGTGAGGTGAGAGTTGGCTAAGGAATCGGAGTCGTGAAGAAAATCTCTAGTCCTTTACATTTTACTTTATCCTTCCAGATATCTCCTTGGAGGTACATATACCATCATGCCAATCATTCTAAAGTACATACCCATATTATCGCGTTGTTCAGATCTCCCGTTGTCCTCGCCGTTGGCCTTCAATGGGCAAAAGGCATGCCTACTAGAAGACAGATTCGTGCACTGCTATTACTGAGATCCAGCACCATGGCGAGATTAAAAAGACCACAGTCATCCTTAGCCGAGGTCTTTCAAGTAAACTTCCTCGGCTTGAATTTATGCTTGACGTTCAAAAACGCAATTTACAGTTACTGTAGTGAACAAGAGAGAAAGAGAGCCGAGTTCCAGATTGTGGTCCCAGGGTCGGAACGATTGGCCTAAGTGGTGCCTTGTTTGCGCCAGCCTATTTCATTCAGCCGAGTTCACGTAAGATGCCTACATCGATCTCTCATGGTGTTCAAGGTGAGGATCCAGCTGGACAATATGGGGCTCAAATTCATGTATGTCTACTGATCACTTACATTGCAAGCCAAAGTCCTACCCCATCCTGAGGTTTCTCCCCCGGAAATAGTACACTCGAGTCAATGCATACCTCCAGACATCATTGAAGACATCGTCGGTCATCTTGCGAAAGACATAGCCTCACTCAAGGCCTGTTCCTTAGTTTCCTACCTCCTGCGTCCGATTTCTCAGAAACTCATTTTTTCGCGGATCAAGCTCAACGTCGACACGGATATTGAGAAGGGAGCCCCATCCCACCGGCGAAAGCGCTACCATAGCCTGCTAGAGATCATCGCGGATAACCCCCTTATCCCTCGCTATGTCCGGATTCTCTACATTGGGTTGTGCGCTCATATGCCGTATTCAAACAGGCTGGAGAGAGAGTTTGCACTTCGAGACGAATTGACGCTTCCCGGCACGTTGCAGCTCTTTACTAACTTACAAGAGCTTCACACTCTCGCCTCCTGTCAGTTTTGGCGCGTGCCGCCGATGCTTGACGCAGCCCTTTGCTCTGTAGTCGCGTTGGAGTCACTTGAGACTTTAACCTTCAACGGAATAATGGACTTTCCAGTCAAACATTATTCACAACATTTCACTTCGCTGAAGCGTCTGGAAATCGATGACGTGTCTTTGCGTGCATATTCCGTCGATCATTCATTCCCTGATGCTCTAGGAAGGGCATCTGGGAAGATGTACAGGCTTCAAGAGCTCAGTCTGCTCAGACCTATAACAGACTTCCCTCTCCATGTGAGGGAATTGGGGTTGGACATATCCCAACTTGTTCACTTCAAATTTACCACTCTTGATATTGAATGTGAGAACCAAGTGGAAGCCGCTTGGCAAATAGCAAGTGCAACCTCGCAAACACTCACACATTTGGTGTGGGATTCTTGGCTGTGTGAGCACCACTACAACTTCTCTTTTCCATGTCCGATTGAAGAATTGACCGCATTCTACACTGACAGGCTTCTCTCCGGGTCAGTGGCGCCTCCCCCTCCTTCGAGCCCTGCGCTCCATCAGCTTCGAATTGTCTGAAATAGTCAATCATCAAGTCACAATACCGGAAATCTTGGAGGTGCTCAACACGGTGTATCCAAAAGCATATCCTAGCCCGATTGAACATATTGCGTTCGAGCTTTTTATTAGGGAGAGCCATAGAGAGAATGTTGAAGGAGTAGACTGGAGTCATTGCGACAAGGTTTTGGTTTCACCGCACTTTGAGAACCTGCAACATTTCGCCCTTATCATCGACATTTACCCTCCAAGCCCGATAGGGATTAGATACGAATCGCATTTCGAAAGGATCAGCAGAAAATCTTGGTTGACAAAGCTTTATGCTGAAAAATTGCCCCGATTACATGCAAGAGGGGTTCTGGGGTTAGTCGTAAATATCAATGATGATGGGGAGGATCTAAGTTTACCGTGGTTCTGATGTTCTGATACTTTTATATTCTTCTAACAATGTTGTAAGATAAGATATTGTATTATGCATATGAGAATATGAGTGGTGGTGAGTGAGGATGTGAAAAGCGATGTGAATTATTCTGCAACAAAGCATGGCGTAATGTACTCGTGGCCATAGATATAGCGGTAATGGTGGTGATGGGCAGGGCGTATTGCTAAGAGGACGGTGTTAATTAGCAATGACTGTATTCGTCGCTCCGTTGGAGCTCTTCGAATTGCGTTTTGTGCAGAGGAAGGAACGCAGAAGCGACAAGTTTAGAGGTCGATGAAGTTCTTGACTTTACCCAACCACTTTACGTATTCCTACAGATGAGAGGTCATCAGCGACTTGAACATTCGAGTAAAGAGATAGATGGAAGGTATAACGAACCTGTTGCTCCTTATGAGCAGCATATTCCGGAATGAACGTGGCCACCGTCTCGTTGATACCTCTCTCCTGGAGGTACCTCTCAAACTCATCTTGGACCGCGACATCCAAGGTGTCAAACTCAAGAATAGGTCAGACAAAAAGAAAGCAAACGCAAATGGGAAACATTTATACCTGGGGCCCAATGTACAATCCACGTCGCTTCCAGTCGGCATCAGCAGTCAATTCCGTGCCCAATCTTGTGTCCTCGTAGAAGGAGATATTCTCAATGACAAAGCTGCCTTCTTGGCACAGCATGTCGACGTTCAAAGCTCCTTGGCCAGTGCTCTATGATGATGAAGGATCATTTTCAGTCATATTCAAACAGCCAGCCACGCAGATTAGAACTGACCTTGGTGATGGAAAGAGAAGCGCGAATAGGGTACGCAGCAGGATTAGTTTCGGCGTCCTCAGCATCCGCCTCGTTCTCGGGCTCAAATTCATCTTCAGATTGCATGTCCGCGATGGAGAACATCACGCGGATGCTAAGTCAAAGGTTCAGAGCTTGAAAACACCCAGGAGCAAATATTACGAACGATTCGTCACCGAATTTCCGCGACAAAGTCACTTCATCGTTTCCTCGGATGTCATCAATCTAAAAACCTGTCAGCAAACCACCCTCTACCGAATTTTGACATTAAACAACGCACCGACCACACACCCTGTTCGAGGAAAGACTTCAAGAATTCGGGTGTCTCGTTTGCGGTTTCAACAAGAGCTTCCTGCTCGTACTTGAGCTCTTCTTGCAGTTTTGCCGACAGAGACACATCAGCTGCATTAAAAATGAGTCAATCACTGAATCAAACCATACAGCGTTGCAAAAGCGGCCAGACGAAATGTGTCGATAGCGCCTCCACAACCGTCACGGAGAAGAATCTACTCACATGTTCCGCTCCCAAGCCTCGATGCAGACCCCGAGAAAGCCCTCACACCCATTGTGCACACGTTGGATGCTACAGGTCGAGCGAGAGACTTCGTTACAACTGAAACACGCATCCCAGCGACGAGACGTGCTGGGCCACCACGAGAAACAGCGCGCGTGGCATTGCGGAGGATGTTCATTGGCGACATTATTTACTGGGAGAAAAGATGGAAGAACAATATTATGGCTGGGCTTTTGGTGGTGCTGGTCGTGGAATGGGAGCAAATTTTTGGAAAGCTCAACGTCACGCGTTGGGGTTGTTTGGTTGTGACCTCCGGTACTAGCAGACTGATTTTTTTTTCGACAAAACAACATCGTCACTCTCACTGGCAACGAACTGGCGAAGACTGGCAACTGCCCTTCTCATCTCAACCTCTAAAGGACCACTTACTTGGATGCGTGCTCTCAATTGATATGGCTCCCATTACTCAGTAAATGGACTCAACACGCTCTGTCTTTTCTGAGTCCACGGGGCTTCCAAGATGGAACGAACCTGACTTACCCCAGGGACCTCGCATTTTTCTGTCTACGCGCTAGCTCGAACCGGCACAAAATCAGGACTTAATATACGGCCACGAACAAGCCACCTTGTGTCCTGTTGATCTCCATAAAAGCGTTCGATAAAGCGGCCGGAGATTTAACCAATCGCATCGCATTTACAGTTCGTGTCCGGAAGACAATCCTGCTGGCTACGAGTGAATAACTACCTATATGCGGTCTTGTGGGGTTAGAGGATTTACTTTCAAAGGGCCGCAATAGACCTTGAGAACCGCGAAAATCTTTTGCCACCTTGAAGGTCCTTGTGCGCCCGATTGTCGACAACGTTTCTTTGATTTACTGCGGTTAAAGCACCAGAACGTCTCCCGGAACGGAAAGCATTATCATATTCAGTCTATATCTATATCTCCATACACTGCATTCGCTCTGGGCTTTCCGAGATCCCAGCAAATCGATCTGACAGAAGATCGCCTCAAAATATGTTGGTGCTCACGTCGTCTCGGCTTTACTTGAAGTTATGGTTGTGCAGCGGGGTCGGGTGTCTCTGCGTTCGTCGCTAGCTAATAGTTATGCTGCCTGCCCGGCGGTGGTGAATTGAATGTGTGGCATCGTTGTAGGCCATTCTGTCGTCTTTTTCGCTGCTGTAATTATTTCATTTCTCTTGGATACCAGTTGTGGGACATGCACTCTGAATATTGTAGCCTCGTAGTTTCGCCCCTTGTTGCGTCAGGAGCCATCGATTGTTTTTAGCATACAGTATGACTCAGTAAGCATCAAATCGGAACCAGAGCTTCAGGTTCAAGTTTGGTTTTGATTATGGTCGAAGTCCATGATGCTTGTTCATACTCGACTAATACGACTAGGGAATGGACTGACATTTTGACAAGTAAAAAGCGTGGTTGCTCAGAAATCTAATTTCTGCTCTGTGACTTCCAGGTTTTCAACGCGTCGTCGACGATGTATGTCATTCTCAGAACGGCCTCCTCCTCTAGTGTCTTCCCGACAAGCTGTAAACCGACAGGACATCCTTCAAAGATGTGAGTTTGATCTGCCAACGTACCCATGTAAGTTTCAGACCGAATCAGGAAAGAAACTAATGACGTACAAAGCTTGAAAATTGCCTCGTCTTCGTGATTGTAGAAATCATGCGGTTCATGTGGGGTGTCGAGCTCTGGGTCAACAAATGTCACGGGAAAGACAGATGTCGTGTAATCCAATGCATTGCAGAGCGTCGTATAAAATGAGTCCCTAGGACGGATGAATATATGAATATATGAAGATGAACCGGACATCGGTGAGGAGATAACATACGTATTGAGCCCATGAGGGACAGCAGTATACGCCACCGCAGGAGAGATAATAGCATCGACAGGTCGGCCTGTGCCTGTGCGGCTTGTAGTCCTCTCCCAATGATCGAGGTGTGATTTTCTCAATTCGCGCTTCTCATCGTGAAGCTTCCAGAGCTGAAGGAACAGTCATCAAGGACCAGACGTGGATTGAGAATGTGAAATATCTCACATCATAAGCTCTGCGGTGCTCTGGGGGATCTCCCACGAGTGCTTTGACATATGGATAAGGGGCCTCGAACTCATAACCTTGGGCTTCGTCTTCGTCTTCGGCAGGCACCATGGTCTGGATAAGAGGTTCACCGGATATCGCGCACTGAGTCCGATAATCATGGTTTCCATCAGCCACAAAGATAGTCTCCTAAGTACAAAAATCATGAGGCCCCACAGTGTGAGAGCTTAATAAGTTTCTTACAGCGTTTTTGTAGATTTCGAGATGTCTATGTGGTTCCCAGTCAATGACTGTCATTTTAATCCAGTCATCAGCGAAAAGATGAATGTATTCGAGACCGGCGAACCTTTATGTCCCGCTTTCTCAAGTGCGTCCCTTGTCATCTGCATCGCCCTAATCAACGGCGGGTGTGGCCTCACGACTCCATTATCCCACATGATTGCGAAACACAGCTGTGCATCCACGCCCCCATGCTCACACAAGTTCCACTCTTCTTCGCTCCAAGGCTTTCTGGCGACGACAGGATCAAGTCTCCATGGCTTCTCCCCGATAATCGCCGTCATGAATACTTTGACCCCCGAGAGTGAGTTTGCCATGGGACCAAGGACGGACGAAATGGATTCTTGTCCAGAAAGAGCGTTCGCAGCGCCGTAATATGGAAGCCGTGTGTAGGAGGGACGAAGGGTATACAGCCCGCAGAAGGCTGATGGAATACGAAGAGATCTGAAATTTTGTTCAACAGGGAAACGTGTACCGTTTAGACGAACGCACCCGCCAATGTCGGTTCCAACACCAAGGGGGCTGCCCTTCATCGCCAGTAGAGCACCTTCTCCTCCCGAAGATCCACCTGGGGTGAGCGATCGGTTGTATGGATTCAAAGTTCGTCCGAACACATGATTGTATGTTTCTCCCCACTAAGGTATTCAGTTAGCGCCAGGTATGAAATAATGAATGAAAAATCACCATGAGTGTCTGGGGAACGTTTGTTCGGACGAAGGGAACAGCGCCGCAAGCGTAAAGAATCTCGACGATGACGCTGTCTCTATCTGCGTATTTTCCGATCCCAGCGACATACCCTGTTTTACGGATTATCATCGTCAAGGTTTGGCGGTTCCTTGAACGTAGTTCATACCCATAACCGTCTCAAGACCTTTCAAGGTAAACTGATCTTCTCAAGATTTTAGTCGATGTTTCGGCATTTCACAATACCAAGCACCTTTAAGTGACACCGGGAGTCCATGCAAAGGACCAACGACTTTGCCCGTCTTGTGCAGAAAGTCGTCGAGAAAGCGTGCTCTTGCCAATGCGTGGTCGACGAATATTTCTGTCAGACAATTGGTCTAGTAGATAATGCAGTTGTGTGTTAGAATTGATATTGTAATTTCGAGATAGCTTCCCCAAAGGCTGGTACCAGCTGATGCGCGATGATGGCGCGTTTATAAAACGCTGTGGTGACTTCCAAAGAGGTCCATTCCGCGGTTCGCAATTTATGAAGTATCACGTCGACATCCGTAGTTTCGGTAATCATGAGTTCACGAGATGTGAGCAGCCCACAAGTCGATGGAATATTGAGCGTGTTGGCTGGAGGCGAACTGGGCTGATCGGAAAGAAGCCATTCAGTGGGGATTGCAGCATGCTGAGCCTTTTGCTTCTGAATGCATAGTTTCTTCCAGTGAGGCTGTGAGGTCATGACCTATGAGCCCTTAAGACGTTGAAGTCAAAGTGTCAAATCGTAGAGACCATTACCAAGTTGTTAACTGACTGTATGTGAGCTTCAAATCTCCAAGGACTCGCGTGTATTGAAAGCGAGATGTGCAAAATGAGAGCGAAAGTGAAAGAGCAGAACTGCTTCTACTGTTATCTTCCTTAAATAGGAAGACCCGTAAATAGAACCAAATACGCTTGTGAGGCGTCAGCCTTACAGCGGTTGCAACAGGTTTTTCTTTCCTAGCAAACGACGACGCAGTCGCAGTCCGCAAGCACTACGTTCCTCAATATCCACCCGACACCAGCACATCTTACGGAATGATGGACTGGTCAACCTTGTGCTATGGGCATCTCCACGCATATCTTGTCTTTGTTTCCTCGCATACCTCTCTTTGGGGTTGCGAATTTTTACTTTTTACTTGTGGTGCCGCACGCGCCAATCCTCCGACCCATATCTGATCTCCACTTTCAACTCGTGAAGCATTATATTTGGCTAATCAGCTATCGGCACTCAGTTGCACTTGGTCTCGAGGAAAGTGAGAATCTATATCATGGGAGCTATGGCTCGATGCCTCCCCTTTCCTTGATAAATCGAGCTTCGTGCTTCCCCCACACGTCCAGCGGAAGCAGTTGTGACCCTGCTCTTCCAATTCTTCCCCACCCGCCCCATCCTCTGCTCCATCCCGGTTTCGAGCTCGAAGAGGAGTGCAACATCTTGTGCACAATATGCAATAATACGCGGATCCATTGGCCGCTTGTCAAATATCTCGTAGGAACCCCCCTTCTCGGGGGCGAACAAGGCGACTCCCTCCTCTTTGACTCTCATCCATTCCAGAGGAGGCTGGAGATAAGCATCGATGCTTCTAGCGAGGCCGTTTACAAACCTCATGGGCCTTCCTGCCGACCGTTGGACCGCTAAGTCGAGGAGCTGAAGATCGTAAACGTTTGCAATATTGATATTGTAGATGTTGAACAAGGCATCGGCGTCGTTGCGCACATCATAGAAAAGCTTTGACATTATCAGCGTGTGAGTTTTCAAGAAGGAGAAATTGCACAACCTTTGTTGTTTTCTCGCTCTGCAAGATAGCCCGCAGACTCCGACCCTCAGGATCCTCGTGATCGAAAGCCATGGTTTGGAGGGTGGTAACATCAATAAGATAGATCACCATGGATGTGTCTGGGACAATTTGCAAAATAGAGACGCGGCCATTTCGGCATAACTCGATGCCTTCGATGTCTATGGCAAACTTGGTCGCATCTGAGAGGTCTGAAATACAGATAT
Organism: Crassisporium funariophilum; assembly: GCA_014925845.1. Lineage (NCBI taxonomy): Eukaryota > Fungi > Basidiomycota > Agaricomycetes > Agaricales > Crassisporiaceae > Crassisporium > Crassisporium funariophilum. The sequence continues at coordinate 1,794,766 of JACGCL010000008.1, forward strand.
TGAGCAGTGTGCAGCTGTCTACAACGATCACGGTGGGAGCCATTTGAGGGATGGTCTGGTCGGAGGTGTTTGTTCCTTCGAGGATTTATACTCTTTTACCCATCCTATAAAGGAGGATATCACATTATATCCGCCCTTCCTTGCCTCGCTTTGCGCACACGAACCTAAGATTGTGTTCTCCGTTACTTAAAACGTGAGTCCTTCTATCGTTTGGGTAAAAGCCCTTCAGCTATGAGTTTGGTGGACCAAGCATTAATCATCAGTCAGCCAGATCGACCCCGTTTGACAATAGTATCAGTGCATGTCACCAAACGAGATTCGGACGTCAAGCACTGCGGACCCGCTCATTGTAACACCACTCATGCAGGGTGGGGTGATATCCGCTAGTATCCGCGCTTTCTCTTCTATTGCGGTAGTAAACCTTGTGTTGTTATCGGATTCATATTGAAGCAAGAAGCCAGAAGAACCTGCCCGCCTCAAAAATGACCGGCGCAGTAGATGTTCTTGCCCATCATCAAAACCTCTGTGTCTGTGTGAATATACCAGTATACGATCATCCAAGCTTATCGTGCAGGTGAAGGACATTAGAAGCCCGAGTTGCTGCGCCTGCACAAGCTGCAGGATTGCGCCATGGCAGCCAAGAGAAGCCCGATATTCTCAGCATAAGTAGTTCACCAAATTGGAACATCACCCAATCCATGCGAAAGAGGCGTTAGAAACTCTGCAGGCATTGTATTTGAGTTTTATGGGAGTCATACGGTACTTGCATTGCGTACACTCTAGTAGTACATGTCTAGTCTAGACGCATTGATATCAATAACCTCCTTGCGCAAGAACAGTAGAGAGTGTACGCACCAGATCGGGTAACATAGGTGAACAATCGTCTTGCCATACGGGCGAGTCCCACAATGAGATACACCATGCTGGCGACAATAGACATACACGTGCCCAGGGCAAGGCCAAACGAAATGGAAATACTTGGTACAGTATGGTAGAAAGTACCCGCCACAATTCCGGCAAATTGGAAGATGAAAACCAAGCTGGAAATAGTACTTCGCAATCATGTAGTGATTGCTTGATCTTAGACCATAGAAGGTGGTTACTCACAAAATGAGAACAACCAGGATTAGGGTCACCATCCGCTCTTTCCGCCACATGTCTTTTACATCCCAATCAGAACGAAGGAACAGCTGGCGCTTCATCCTGGGTAGCCAGAGAAGGCCTACAATCTGTTTGAACAAAAATGGCAACCCGACTAGCACAATGATTCCTCCGACTATCAAAACTAAGAGACCGAGAAAAGCTGCCCCAATCATAAGGGCAATATCAAAGGAGGTGGAGTAACCACCGGAAGTATCTGTCTTTCCCTTAGCATGTTCTTGTAGATCAGCCACACTGATCATGGCTGCGAATGAGAAGCGTGAGTCACCCGTCGATGTTTGACCGATGATACTCACCAACCGTCGAGATCGCTGTTCAAAGTTATAAGACTTAGTTCGAAGATAACCAAAGCCGATCGCAAGGCTCACTAGATACAACAATTATCAAAAGAAAAAACACTAGAGGGTATCCGATAACGACGCGAATCGCTCCTTCTTCATAGATATCATATTCAAGCAGCCACGGTATGCTATTCGGGGATTCGTTTTCCAATATAGAGAACCAGTAAGAACTGTCAATGCAATCTCCAGTTTCAGGATAGAACGAGCATTAAACGTGTTTAAAAGACGTACACCAAAGCCCAGATGACACCAATGATCCAATCCAATGTGTTTACCACTGTGGCGTCGCCCCGATAGGCCGAGGCCGCCTTCGCTGTGCCAACCGCGAGTAGAAAAACAGTGTTCAGCAGCCTCCAGGTGGTGATTTTGACGGGCAGGACCCGTGGGCCAATGGAAACAGCCTGCGTGGTGAGCTCTCCCGAGGTTGTATCAATACTGGCAGAGCCAGGCGTCCCTGGTGAGCCTCCGATTTCAGGACCCATAGTTGACTGTCTGTTGGGAGTAAAGCGGAGAGAGTTTTGGTTTTGCCAACCAGAAGTCATTGAGACGAGGTGCAGTAAATCACAGTGTGAGATTGGATCAAGAGTTGACTATAAATGAGCTTTCAATCGGATATGTAGTGGACTGCCGTGGGGCCCGGCTCACACGACTACACCCGTACATACCTCATTGCCACCAAACGATCACCGCAAGGCAGGTGTCAATGGGAAGCAAGTGGAGGAACCGAACAACCCACAGTAATGGGTCATCCGTGGTTGGGCACAGACTTCGATAAGTCATTCATTCATATGTTGCCGAAAAGCAGTGGGGTTGTTAGATAGTACATTCCATGAAGTGTCGTTTTTTGAACAAGGGTGAACTTGGGGTGAACGCCTTTTGGAAGGAATGAGTTTTCGCTGACACGTTCAAGGCGAAAGGCGAAGGAGCAGGTCGGCCCGCAAGACCCGTGCAGCCATTCAAGACACAGACAGCATCATGACAGCATGTTTGGCAACTCCTCGAAGAATTTTGTGTCTCCCTAGTTGAACCTACCGTCAACATTTATATGGAAGGGTCGTCACCTTCAGGTCTGTTTTCCCATGATCATACTGCTTTTTTGTGCTGAACAGTATGATCGTCAACAACCTTTCCCCAACGGGCGCGTTCTTCCTTGTGTTTGGTGGTGTCCGACTCAGCCCTTGGCTTTCTTTCCCATTCACGCAGCAGGAATCTATACAGGATATGGACCATAGATCCCAGTGAAAACCGACAATGCGGTGGTATGAGCAAAGATGCGGAAACCTGCGTCGAATCTGCGTGTGAATGCGAAAGCCGAGAGACGCAGACAGACGCGGTAATCGGCAGTTTTTACATGAGTATTTCTACGTCTGTGGACTACATTTCTGCGTAGAACGTTGGTCTGCTGCGGTAGAGAGTCCTGCCAGGCTTTGCGATCTCCCAGGCGAGTCTGCCGTTTCTGTAGAGAGTGGGTGGAGGATGAGGTTCACGCCACAGTGGTATGGGGGCAGTCTGACCTGAAGGAGCGATGGCGCGGGTGGTGACTCGCCTGGACGAGAGGCTGCGAAGAGTAATGGAGGGTGGTGATGGTCGGGCAAAATTGAAGGCGCTCACGAGGTTTGGAACGCGCCAGCATGATTGATACAGTGGCTATGAGGATGACACTGAGGTGCAACCGGCCCGGATGGACCTTGATCTTACATTGGCGAACTTAAAAAGAGTCACCCGGATGTGTTGTATTCGTACCACAGCCAAACTTCGTGCAGGACTACGACTACTGACTCCGTGAGACCTTTCCAGCTTAGATAAGCCCTTGGACACGAGGGGGTGTTGTCTCGAGGAGAAAGGCTGTCCGCAGCGGTTCCGGTAGGGGAATCCCTCGAACTCCTGCCGGCCAAATTAAGAAGAATAAAGATGCTGGCAGGTTTTACCTCGATGATCCTGCCCGCATGAGTGGGTACTAGATACCTGACGGCGGGCCAGAGGTTCGGATTGGTCGGAAGTTGTTTGCAGCGGTAAGGTAAGCCATGTGCCCGTAGCATACATGGTGTTTATGACCTGTATGTAGTACGAGCCCCAGTCGTTCCGGCCTCGGGACCACAATCTGGAACTCTCTCTCTCTCTCTTCGTATACACCAACAATGTCGCCTTTATCTCTGCATCGGCAAACCCCACATGCTTTACATTTGGCGGTGAACCCAAGGTGAACCTTCTGCGAGAAAGTTTGTGGACGCCAACAATTACAGTCTTGGATGCCTTTCATTCATATCGGAGTATAGATTGGCGTTTGGTTCTGCCTGTTCGAGGTGGTGTCCACAATGGTTAGCATTTGATGGGCATATGTATGAGTTTCACAAGCAATGTCATTGTCATCTTTACATTTGATATGGGAGCGCAAATTGCCTCGTTGATTGGTTGTAAGTTACATATTGTGATTGTTAGAGTTTAATGCTACATGTACGCCATAGCCAGGCGGATTAGGAATGGTATTGTATCGTTTATATGCGTGTATAGTGTGTCGCGTGTGTGAGGAAGATGTGGGGAAGAAGGTGCACGATGTGAAGTTACAAGTGACGGTTCAAAGTCTGCTTCGTGTTGCCCTTGTCTTGTCGAGCGTTGCCTGTATCAACGGACCAATTAATAAATGTTGCAAGCTCCATTTGATGAAAACGCAACATACCATGAGCCTGCTGGGAGCGGTTGCCCGTTATAGAGCCAAGGACGGCGTCCGTCTTGCCAACAACACGGTCACCCGTGCCCTCGGCGTAGCCTTTAGCGCGGGCAGCGTGGTATTCGCCCTCGCCTGCGGCGTGTTCTTGACGCCCGGATTGGACAAGGCTGTGGTTGTTGAAAGTTTTTCCAAGCTGTTAATTAATCGTCGTGAGTGGTGTTGACAATCAGGAATCAATGCAAGAAATCTTACACCCTCTTTCATGTTGCCCTTGGTAGAGTGGAGTTGGCCGGAAATCTTGCTGGGTTGGCTGGTCATGTCGAATGTGGTGTGTATGTAAAGTGATTTAGTTCGTTAGGGGTTGTGAGTGATGGTTAAGTAGTTTGATGACATAAAGCGACGATGATTGTGCTGTTTATATAGCTCGGGAGAGTGGAGAGGTAACCACAATATCGCGCGTATGCTGAACCAATGACGAATGTTGCTCCGATGGTACGTCAGCCGTATCGGGGTTATGTGCAGGTTATGGTTGGCCCCAGTGGTTGATCTGGTTACTACGGACATAGCGGAAGCCAAATCCAAGTCTCCGCCATTTTAGGCCAGTCTTTGCAAGTGCAAGCCAGTGCTCGAGGTAGACGGGTGTGAATGGAGAGATTACGAGTGCAAGGTACCAGACACGAGAATCTGACAATAACTGCCTTCATTTCTGAGGGGGCTAGAAGTTGCTGGGATTCGCTAAGTAGCATTTGAGTAGCACAGTAGTAATTACTGCCAGGGTTTGGTCTGGCCCGGCGGTAGATGACGCAGGCCAAGCTTGGGCCAAGCCCAATCTCATGATCAGGTTGATATTCCTTGGCGGCTCTTGGCCATTGCTTTCGAGGCGGAGATTGTGGAGTTCTTGGCCCGGTTCTGACAGATGAATGCATGACGTGTACTTTTTAGACGTTGAACGCTGACCTCCTCAACAACATCGTACGAGCCGAATCCTACGCTCTTGCGAGGCTTTGCGAGACCTCTTTGATATTTCTTGGGCTACTGGCCACTGAGACTCGGTTGGGACATTCC